>JBBPCY010000039.1:20896009-20912376 GCA_037974405.1 Brachyalestes nurse
TGAGCCGTTTAAGGGCTCTGTCCCTTTTATGCAAATAAGCTGTTGCTGGCCACGCCCCACCCATCCCATGCTTAGGCTGCGCGTTTACCTCACATACCACACGGCAGAAAACAGAGGCTCTATCCAGCCCTATATGTTAAACCCCGAGTCGGGTCCAGAGCAAGATTAACACAACACTTCATGTGACTTGCCTTTGCCTGTAGCTGTAGCGCTCAGCGTCTTGTGTGCTTGTAAAACCAGCAGACAAAAATGGTGGACCTTCAACTAATCTAGTGTGTGGGGTCTGGACAGATGAGGGGTGGTTCTATGCAAAAGGGAGCCGTCCAAACGGCTCATAGAAGCACATGATTCCTGACAACAAAATCTTTCAATTGACTCACAGAAAACGGATGGATTTTTTTTCGCGCTTGGAGCGTTCATACGAGCAGTAGAGACCCAAATGAAAATACAAAAGGATGCAAAAAGTGAGTTTTGCATAATATGTCCCCTTTAAGTCTCGATGGAGCTTGGCCAAAATGCACTTTGAAGATTCTGAGGCCAAATGGAAAAAGGAGCTATGGTCAGATGAGACCAAAATCGAAATATGTGACCAAATGGTACAAATAGTGGAAATACATTAGAGCTCACCATCCAAAGAACACCATGCCTACAGTAAAGCATAGAGATGGTAGCATCCTGTTGTAGGGGTCGTTCTCTGCAGCAGGGACTGGGGCACTTGTCAGGACAGAAGGAAAAATGGATGGTGGGAAAAACCATCAAATCCTTTAGGAAAAACCTGCTACTCCTGGCCAGGAAGTTATCAATGGGAAGTTATCAATTCCCTTATGACAATGACCCAAAGCACACAGCAAAATTGACCACAGAGTGGCTGAAAGAGAAAAGATGAATGTCCTTGCGTGGCCTAGTCAGAGCCCAGACTTAAACCCTATTGAAAATCTGTAGAATTATGGCAGTTCACTGACAGTCACCATACAGAGAGTCTTGATGTGGTAATTGATAGTACCCAAAGCAAGCAGTATTTAAAGCAAAAGGTGGTTCCACACAGGGCAGTGATCCTTTATCTTTCACAATGGTTCTGGATTATGTTAGCTAAACAGAAAAAGTGAGTTGTATGATCCTGCGCCCTAATTTTAAAAGGACATTAACAGAAGTGAGACTGTGGAAATTACTAGACTGTTGCTAACTTCAGTTTCTGTTTTAGTTTCAGTTTTTGTTTTTAATCTGTGAGTAACTGATATTCCAATGTAAGATGTTTAGCTAGTTCTTCAAAGTTATTAGCCCACAGGTTTAGAGGTTTACAAGTGGAGCGGCCCCTTTAAATTCACGAATGAACACATAACAGCACACAGTTTGAACAGTGTGAAATTCTTTCTCTGCATTAATCAAATGAAGTAGTGGGCTGCCAGAAACAGGGGGAGTAGTGTGTGAGGCTCAAGGGTACCTCAGTGGTGCCAATAGCAGTCCTTGGATTTGAACACACAACCTTCTGATACAGGGGGAACACCCTTACCACCAGACCACCAACTACCCCTTCTAGACATCCTTAGAAGGGAACTTTTCTACATTATTCAGGCACTATTCAGATACTCAGAAATACCTTTCCATCCATACTTATCTTAATAACATTGCGTAATTTACTTCCACTGCCATTCTCATTGCTGATTTTTTTTGTCAGAGTTCTGTCAGAGTTCTTAGGAGTTTTTAAGAAGATTACAGACAAATGTTACTGACTGAGGGGCGTGTCAACCATGATTTTGCTAATGATCATTGCAGTGTCAAACAGACTTTACCGACGCTAAGCAGTTTCTTTTCCATGGCATACTGTCTCAGCGCTCAACATTTAAAGCTCAAATTTTTAGCTCAAATGTAGAAAAGCAGAGAGGATAATGTTAACTAAATATGCTTTTATGACTGTGTTGTTGGGTAATGATGTTTTAGTTCTCCAGTCACTTAGTTCTGTGTTTGTATCTCTGTTCAGCATACCTGCACAAATGCAATGCTTTTGTTTTCAACAGATCGATCAACAATCTTTGATGTACTTTGTAATTTTATGTCTCATAGTCTTTGACCATACTTTGTCTTTCTTAAGCTATAAAGTTGTCCTTAGAATCACACTTTGGCCTAATTGAGCATGTAAGCATTATTTAAAGCTGTCTGACAAATGGCAGGATCTTGGTCCTTCTGACAGCAATAACTGTTTGTTTCTCAAAGGATATTGTGCTAATAAACTCAGAACTGCTGCTGATGCGGCCATTTTTAACTTTTTGGCAATTTTTAACTGGTGTTTTCAATGAAACCTTTTTGTTTTTTTGCATATGCCATTCACAGAGGCCTCTGTCAATGTCTGGCATAAACAACACCTAAAATGAGATGTCTTTGTGGTCTGCATTAATTCCAGTAGATAGTCTTGCACTGTGCTTGCTGTTTTTCAATATGCAAAGCCCTTGTCAAACAAGCCGAGATTGAGAGGCTACCAATTACAGCGACAGCATGAGAGAGATGCTTATCTGCCTTCCAGACTTAGTTCATCGCCACAGCCATGGAAGTGCTTTATTGATTGACCATCGGGTAGCTAATAACATGGGTTATCTACATGCAGCACAAGACAAGGCCTCGTTTCAGAGGAGTGGCTGGATCAGGATTTGATCTTGGCCCTCAGTCTCCAAATTGCCTGTAGAAGAAGGTTACAGAGCCAGGGGAAGTGACGAGAGGTCGAGTGAGGGGGCTTCGGTTATTTGATTGTAAACTGAAACACAATCTCTTGGCTTGACTCAGGGTGGCAGAATTTTATGGTAAAATGTATAGATTTTCAACCTGTGTTAGTGCATATTATTATGGCAAGAATATATGAGGTGAAAATGTTGAATGTGTTGGTATATCTGGGAGGGAAGTACAACAGTGTCTATCCTATGTGTATAGCAGTAGTTGTGTATAAAATATTACTATATAGATTCTAGGGCACAGTAAAGTCTATATCATCTCCCCCAGGAATGGTAAAAACTCTCTTACCACCAAACATGTTGCTCATTTATTGATTTATCTAATGCAAATAAAAGTAAGACATGTCTACACCTACACACCAACATACTTGAGTTTGGGTGAGATCACATCCTACATTAATGTAACATTCACTGTACGTTTTTGTGCCAATTGTACCTATTTTTATTTACTGAACTGTTTGTGTAAGAAATGTGGCTGTTGAGCTGAGCTGATTGAACATGCTTTAGGGCGACACTATGTTTTGTTCCACTGTGGCATGCAAATATCATGTATGTACAAAATGATACCAGCATTCTCTGGCACAATGTCATGTCTTAGTTCTTGTACAACAGGACATTAGTTGAGACAGCTAAGAAGCCATAGAAACATCTGTTATACAAGCCCATATATTTATTAAAGTGCACATTAATTATGTTTTTTATTTCTAATAAAAATCAGAATTGAAAGGGTTGAACAAAAATAAATGTATAAGATAAGAAATTCTAGATGTAGGATTTGTAGATTCACTACTACTACTAGCCTACTACTACTGCTACTACTACTACTACTACTAATAATAATAATAATAGTAGTAATAATAATAATAAATAAAGCACGATTTTTTGTTTGAATTAAAAGTAAATGAAAACATTAAGCTAACCAAAGAAATGAAACAAAAGCCTAATAAATGCACAAATATTTGGTGTAATTTAAATTCTGATTTGATCTAATATTTAATATCTTTGTGCTCTGCAGTTTTCAGTGTGAATATTTAGAGACTGTCACTATATGCTACCACTGTAAGCATGATCCTCAAAACTGGCTTTTGTCCTCCAAGTTCCGGAGGGGGCGATGAGTCTGCCATTCTGCTGGTTTTTGCATTCCTTCTTTATGGACCAGCAGTTGAGCTGTCGTGATGGTTGACAACAATTCAGCAGCATACAAGGTTTATGTATTTTAGCATGTTTATATGGAGTGTCACTTGCAGGTCATGCATGTTGACTTGTGCCATGCATGGTCTTGAACACGTCAAGCACACGTGTGCCAGTGTGGGAGTGCGTGTGAGGCCTGTCTGTAGAGTGTGTATATGTGTGCCGTCCACACATTAATCACTATGACAGAGCAACCCATGTCCTCTACCAAGCCGTGGTCTCATGAGAAATCTCTGACCCCTAGTACACACACAGACACACGTACATTCTTACACTCTTGCCCCTGCAAACATATTGCCCCACTAAATATCTCAGTTTCTTTTTCGCTTTATGTAAGCTATGCTATAATATGTGGACACCTGATGTATGATAGACCACTGGTATTGAGCTGCAAATCTTTCGTTGGTCATTCCTTTTGGGCAAAATCGTAGCAGTTAAAAAAAAAAGAAGGAGATTACTGAACCGAAGTCCAAGGTTTCTGCAATACTCTTGGGAGGAACCATGGCTCGGCACAAGATTACATTTCAGTCCAAGCTCACGTCAAACTGCGCCAGACGGGACAGGAAATTGTGTCCCTGTCACTGGGACGCTGGAGAAAAATGTAAATACCCTTCCCCGGAAAGGACACCTCATATGCACCCTGGGGTCCCAACCATAGCCCCCCACCTCGGCATGTCCATCTTGTCAGATTCGCCTTTTTAATACCACATTCATTTTGTCTTTTTTTCCCCGGGCAGCCATCATGTTCACTTAGCTAGAGGGATCTGCTGTGGCCCGGCCGGTGTGGTTTGGAGAGGCGCATGAAGAGGGGAAGAAAGGGAGAGAGACTGAGTGAGAGAGTGTGAGAAAGCTAGAGTCAGAAAGTGAGAGAGAGAGAGAGAGCTGGGAGAGCCGAGAAGGAGCACTGGTGTGAAGGCATGTGTTTAAAACCCGGGGAGAGTAAATACACAGAGCAATTACCATGTTAAAACAACGAAAACGGGAGCTGCCTACGAGCGGGCCGTGCCGAGGAAATGTCACTTTCTTAACGCGCCTCTCTTTGTCAGCTGCATTTAAACGATCGGGTGAAGCTAAAATAAACAGCCGTCTGGAAAGGGAAAACTCCCTCTGCCACAGATTTCCCCCAACATGGTCTGAAACTCCAAACCCCAAAATGCCTACTTAGCCTCCTGGGAAATAGGGAAGCAGAATAAATAGATATTAGATACTCCTAACAGCATCGCTGAACAGATTCCTTATGTCTAAAGACCCTTGATTGACTGACAGTTGGTAAAGGTGCCTCTACTAACTGTGACTGAAATGGTTATTTGCATTGATTTCCACTCAACAAACCCTTGTCTAGTACAAAAATCAGCCATACAGCACTAGGTCCGCCGTGCACATTTGAGTAGCATGCATTCTTGGTTGCAGCAGTTAGCTAAAGTGGACAGGTCATGTGGAGAGATATCAGGTGTGATGAATGCTTCCATCTCCACTAACAGCGTTCCTTAGCTCCAAATCCCTCTGCCCTTATCAGCCTTGGCACAAATGACCGTTTCAGGAACGTCTGAACGGAGCGCACAAGGGTGTGTTTCAGCTGTGATTTAGCCATCCGAGTCAGCAAGTCCCCAGGTGTGTCCAGGTTCTGTGCACCCCACTTTGGTACCGCGCTTCCACTGTTGGACCACGGAGCGATTTATCAATGCAAACTTAATAACATCCATTTGAATCTAACTAAAAATCAATATTTCATTACCAAATTGTTAGTGGAAATGAAGAAGGATGGCGGAAGTCAAGGCGGGCGCGTTGGGAAGGAGGCTTCGGGAGGTTCGATGGGAAGACGGAATGATTCATGGGGCCATCAGAGGAAGTGGGGGGAGGGGGGGTGGGCAACAAGGGGAGAGGTGTGTGGGAGGGGCTTTGTAGAGGCCCTACTCCCCCATGACCTTGGCAAGGAGGGAAAAATATATATAAGAAAATGAAAGCAACTGTCAACTCCCTACAGGCCAGGATCAGCCCATAAATCATATCCAGAGAGACGGAGGGGGGTGGGGGGTTAACTCTCACACCTACACACTTTCCTATACTGTATAGACACAGTCTGCTGCCCCCTCTGGGGATCAGTCATGAGGTGCTCTCTGGGTACTCTAGTCTGCGGAAGGTTGTTTGGATGAGTGGATCACAGATGATCTAGCGTGTGTTTATGTTAATCTGAATGTTCATAGCCTGTTCTTTACCCTTTCAGTATCAAATCTGTTGTGCCTGTGAGGTGATTGTATGAATGTGTGTGTGGGGGGTGAGTAAAATCATTAACCAGCAGACCCTTGAACCAAGAAAGATAGGATTGAGGAGTGTGAAGTACAGACATAGTGAGTTCTGGTGCAATCCTCTCCTGCCTAATCAATGGGTCATTGGGTACATTGATTCGAGCCTGCAAATGTACTCAAAGGTGTATATGGACTGTGTTGCGGGGACTTGCATCACATTCTCTTCCAATTTCCTCTAATCTTCCCAGTTTGTGCTTTATAGAGATGTATTTGAAAGCTAAGGCCATTGCGTCCAGTGTCTTGCGGCCCACTCCATAACCATTTTAGATAAGGCTACAAGCTAATAGATATTTCCCAAATCCAGTGAGAGTGTTTAGGAGAACGAATTATATTTCCATACCTCCATTTTGTTTGAAATACACCAGGGGAAGGATAGAGCAGGCAAAATATTTTGATGAGAATATTAGTATTGTTTGCCTACTTTTTCACTTGTTAACCTGTCACCTAGCTATCGACCGAGCATCTGAGTCACATGCGCCCCTGGATGCAATTAAAGAACCTTTTTTCTCATGTGAACAATCTGATCCGTGCACTTTTATGGCACAATTAGATTACCAATATATATCCATCCAACTGATCTCTTTATGATAAAGGATTGTGTCATATTTGAGGAGACAGAATGGGACCGAATTGCATATGCCTCTCAGCCGAACATAATTGTCAATTTCTTGATGACAGCAAAGCTTATTTGCACGGAGCAGCAATCATCTGCTCTGTATAAAGAACTGTGGTGGTGTAGATCACTTCAGTGAGGCACAAAAATGAATGGCTAAGAGAAAAAGTTTGCACAGTTCTCTTAGTTTCCATCTGGACTTGTGTCTCTTCCTCGCTCAGGACTGGTGTAATAAATGATGCACTTTAAAAGAAGACACCCGTCCTAACTACAGGCTGAACTGGTAAATGTGAATGCAAAACAATATTATATATGTATATATAAGAAAATAAATAGATATACACACTGTTTGTACAGAAATAAATGCAGAAAAAAGTACAATTTCCTTTTCTTACATTAGAGAACACAGTCCTACTGCATAATTCACAGTTGACAGCTGACTCTCAAATCACTCACAAAAGTACTAAATGATTGATTATTGATTGAAAATTAAAATATACATACACAATTATATTGGCTGATGGTATAATTTATCAGTTTTATAATCAGTTTTGCTCAAAAAATGTCCATGTTGATAGAAACCCCTGACTAACCTCATAAAGTATAAAGTGTAAAGTAAGTATAATGTGGCCTGTATTTTCATATGTCTTACATTTTTTTCTGTTTTTGTCTGAGGTTTTTAAGCCAGAATATCTAATATCGCATAGATATTCACACCAGTAAACACAGCCCACCCTGCAAGACGGGACTGAGCAAGCTTCTGACCATTGAATTTATTACTATTGAAGTCCATTAAGCTTGCGGTAGAAACTAAAGCGAAATACACATGATCTCCATGCCTGGGGCCCTCCACCCTCTCCCTCTCACACCTGCAGGGAAACCTGATCTGCTTTTTTTCTTTTTTTTTCGACAGGGCTCCAGATTGTGAGCGCATCAGGTGACAATTAAGACGTAACAAAATAAATTGTTTGCTGTCACTTTTGTTTACCCCTGCCGTCTCACAGCGCTCCCACTGCCCCACAACAAAGCAGTGGCATCAAATATGCTTCCCCAAAGTACCCCAAAGGTGCGGGAAATGCTAAATACATGCATACACACCGCATGGCATGTGCATATTCATATCAGCCTTGAACCCTACACAAAACTGGGATATGTGGTTATAGGTGGGAGGTGGGGGGAGCTGTTTGTAAAAGTTTCCTGACTTGTTTTGCTTCTTTTCAAAAGAGACCGTGACTTTGCTCACCCCTCTTATCATTTCTCATTTCAAACAGTCCAAAAATGGCATGCGCACACTAAATAATTCATTGGCTGCTAACATTAAACAACTGTTAACACGCTCAAATAATTAGTTATGCTTGCTTGACATGTTTGCATCTTTAATAATTAATGCATTTGTCTTAATTACCAACAACAGTATTTTGGCCTTGTTATTCCTTTTCCACACAAAAAAGGAAAAAGGCAATTATGCCATAAATATTAATTAGATACCCTTATTAAGATCTAGACAAAGGGGCAGAGGGAGTCTTAACTGCGTATTTTCTTTGGGTTTAAACAGAGTTATAAATCTTCTTTCTCTAACCCCGGCTCCCCCGGACAGGTATCTACCGAGAGACATCTTTATCGGTGGCTTTGAATAAAATATTGTCACACTTTAATATCTGCTTGAGCATGATCACCATTTGGAGAAACATTAATGCTGTCGATGGTCTGTGATGATTAATGTAATAATTATGATCGTTATTAAGCAGAATTATAAATGCAATCGCATTAATCATGGATCTTCCTCTTTTCTGCAGCTGAGAATGAATTCTCTCTCAACTCGACTCCTCCATGGAGACAACGAGCACAAAGCAGCAGGCAGACAATGAGCAAACTACTTTCCAAACACTGTAATCAGGGACACTGAAAACGGATGTGATGCGGAGGACACTGAACTTTTCAGAGGCATATGTTCATCACTGGCATTCAAAATGTCTTGGCAGGCACTCTTAGGTGACTTGAATGGCAGCCCTTTTTTGAGGTCTCAGTATTGAAATATTTAAGATGTTGCAGCGGTGAGTGGTTTTCGTTTTCGGCCCTTTTGGAAGAACATTCGGGGCGGAAGTTTCGTGTCACGTTAAATTTTCATGGGTGACTTCTCTCCACAGCTAACTGGTGCTGATGCACACACTCGTGTGCTTCAGGATGCCCCAAAATACAGCTGTCAGTAAGGAAGCGGATGACTTTGGGAGGTCTTTGAGGCTACGAAAGCGTGGGAGAGAGCCGTTTTCATTTTTCTGCCAGTAGATTAAAAGGCAAATGAATGACACTCTTCAACACCCCAAATCAGCCCCCGCCATTAATATTTTACACTGATGGCAGCTGTTTATCACAACAGGGCAGAATTAAAGCGGGAGAGGAAGGGAGGGCGGAGGAAAGCAGAGAGGATGTTATGGCCTAAGGTAGTCATGAAATATGCTAACGCTCAAAACCTCAAAAAGGCTCCACGAACCCACGAAATCCATCACTCTCTTGCACTCTCTGGAAAGTTATGCAGCGAAACGAGGAGCTTTGAAGTAGGACACTCAATATGTGTGTGCATTGCCGCAAAGGAGGTCTTCATCATGTCACCAATTAGGTGATAAACACTGGCATCAGGATTCAAAATGCAGATCAGAAGTAAATGAAAAATGATTTGGGTTGAAAGGAGTGAGGCTTAAGGTCAGGAATTAACTTCATTGCTCTTATCTGTGTATTGTGCATGATAATAGCCATGAAACATGTGGGCTATCAGTGACACCCTCAATTGGAAATGTCCATATTAGGCAATATGCAAATGCGGCGGAGGGGGTATAAATTCCAGGATGCGACAGTGAGCCAACACAGGGCGATGATTAAAACGAGAACATTGAAGACGAAGGGGTGGGAAATAGAAAGAGGAGAGAAAGGCGGTTAGGGCTGATATTATAATGAGTGAATATAGCGGGCGATAACCATCGACTGAACCGAAGCCAGTCAATGGGGGAAAAACAAGTGCATCTTTCCTCAGGACGTGTTAACGGTGCTCTGCAGCTCTGTAGATGAGCCAGCACCATCGATAGCTGTCAGTCTAAAATGACTCCCTCTGTTACTATGTGCTCACCGCAGCACATTCTAGAAATAGGACGCATTGACTTTTCAATCTCTAAATGTTCCAAATCACCTCTTCCCGCATGCTATTACCACGTTGTTGTAAAAGCTCAAAACACAGCCCGTGGCTGTATCAGGAAGGGAAAGGTTGCACTGGCTGCAAGATGGTGCAAAACAGATAAACAATCCACCATAAATATATGCGCATAACATGCGAGACGTTTGATGGAAGTTAACCACACGCGTGCCACGTGTCGGGTTCGGAAATGTCACAAAAGCAGATTTATGGCCAGCTTTCAAAAGACATTATTTGAGCTTGACAGTCTTAATCATTCACGCTTTCCCCTCCGTCTCCCTTCTCTTTTCCCGCTGCCCGTCATGGATTATTGAAATAGAAAAATAACAAGTGGGGGAAAAGGGCCCAGGAGCGGTATCAAAATGTCAGGTTTGTACTTACAGCTGTATGCAGCGAGACAGGGTCAAGGGCTTCAATTATTTGTATACGGTGCAGCCAGGTTCTACAAGAAAGGTTATGTCACCCCATAGCTATTTACCCCCCGATTTGAATGGGACTGATATTCAACCACGGGCCCAGTGGCACTGATACGGAACAGATCTAGCATTTGAGTGGAATGGAAAGAGCAGCAGGGAGAGGAGAGATTGACAGAGAGCGAGAAGGGGTGGGGGGAGGCGGGGGGCTCGGAGAGAGTTTCACCCGGCTTAGTGTCACTGCTCTCATATGTGAACAAGATGATAGCGCGGTAATGTGCAGCTGATCCGTGCAAGATTGCGCCATGTTTGAGATCCTTTGGGATGCAGCCGTGGCGATTCAGCCAGAGTGGGCCTGTCACTGGGGGGACAGGTTAGAATGCAGGAGCTACTGTAGCTCGCATGGTCAAGCTCAAGATGATGGCACTTTTCTAGACAACACCAGGTCTAAGTTTTAATAACTGATGGTGCTAAAACGGGTTCTTGAAAGCAATGATGATATAAACAACGTTTGGTTCCCTAAGAAATCTTTTAAGGGATAGTTATCTAAAGAATCATAAATGAGATAAAAAGGGTCAAGAATCTGTGAAAGAACCTCCTAATAACGTAAAGGCTTTGAGCCAGAAAGTTGTTGTACAGACAGGAACCCCACTAGAAGGCACTCTCGACCTTCAGAAGGTCTACTTATTTATAGGAATTCTTGCTGTTATTTTTGAATTCACTTTTATTTTATATTGTCATCATGCTTATTGTGTTAAATCTGCAAGTTTTGTAGTAATTATTCCATTGCTTAGAATCAAAAGGGTTAAGAGATGGAAAAGCCCAACAAAAATGTTTCTCATTTCAAGATTTTCTTCGTGGCATCTAGCTAGATAAAGTAAAGCGAGCCCTCACACTGGCTCAGGAGTTGGACTAAAGACCTAAAACATTAAATGAACCATCAGTATCTGATGAAGAAATGTACCATGTTTCTTTTGCTTTTCAATGGGTGGAAAAGATTATGTGAAACAAATAGTCACTCTAGGCTTATGTTCATGACTATGAATAGATGTGGTAGTCTAACCAAATTTCAGTTTTTATGAATAGAAAAAGGTCAAATATATACTGCAAGCTTCAATAAATTAAGTTGTCTTTTACAAGCTTCAAATGTATTTAATCTAGAATATCCAATGTATGCTAGTATAGCACTTTTCCTCTTCTTTTTGTCCAAGTTTAATATTTTTGACCTGAGCTGAAGGCTTAGCTCCAGTAGTCATGGCTTCCATGTTTTGTAACCTTTATTTTTAAGAGTTTTGGAAGGGGCCACTACAGTTTAGTGAAGTGAAGTGAAGTAATATTTCTCAGGCCCTAAGCCCCTTTTTATTTCCCAAGTCAGGCTAAATGAGGCTGGAGGCTTGATGGAGAGTCTGATTTAAATGGGAAAACTGTGATGAGGAATTTATCACCCCACGACAATCACGATGATCAATTAGATTTAATGCTGACCCGAGTCGGAAATGATTGCACAGGAACAGGTGACGTTAATGGTTCCCCTTGGCTGCCATCTTACCTCATGAAAGTTGCTCTGCCCTGGATGAGCACCCGGCCCACCCTTCAATACTCCCCCTTAAAAATCTCAGGGTTATTGAGAGTGATATGAAATTTCTAAATGTCATTAATTGACACCTTTTCCCCCTGAGCTGTCAGCCGGCAGACAGAAAGGTCACAGCTCGGAGGTGAAATATTTATATATATATTTCCCAGTCATGTGAATTATGGCTGTCATTAACAAGAGGGAATGGATGGCGAGGCTGACTGAAAGCCTCCATCGATCCAGACTCTTGCACAGGGACGGCAGTTGGCCAGGCTGGGACAGGGTCACCAAAATACCCCTACAGAGGTGAAGGGTGCTTAGTGAGAGAGGGGAGAGTGCTGGGCATTCTCTGAGGTAAGCTTTCATTTTGAAAAGTAGCCCCATTACACGTAAGGGGTTACGGAGGAATGCAGTTAATCATAATCACAAAGTGGTCATCGCTGGGTAGTGCTCATACATGTGTTGTGGCCTCTTTTAAGGCAGCAAACAAAGACATTACTGTGCACAGCAGCACTTTCTGTAATAAAGAAGGTAATGTCTAGGGTGATGATGGTATGCTGATGGTAATGAATTAAAAAAAGTATAAGAAATATGTTTGAAATGGAATTCGCCTCAGTTATTGCTTAGAGTCAGATATAGGACAGATGACATATTCTTAATTAATTGTTCTTTTGTGACATCTTGATGTTAATGTTTTGGTTCGTGGAGTTGTAGAATGTAGAGCATTTCAATGTCATATTTGGATTTACAGGGGAAGGACCTTCTGAAATGTAAGTAATGTAAATTAATAGAACAACATTTTTGCCATGTAGTCCTGGATCATTTCTAGTGGCTCATTCATTGTGAAATAGATGTGATTAAATATGCATATGGTTACACCCAGGGTTGTTTCTTACTATAAGCAATAAAAGCAGTTGCTAAATATGTATTTTTAAAATGTACTCAGTATTGTTGTCCTCAGGTTTTGTCCAGTGTACTAACTATAACGCAGTTGCACACATTTTGTAACATTACTATTTTGCTACTTTAAAATTAAACTGATATTATGCAAATTGCCAAATCAATCTGTGTGATAATTAATAGAGATGGCACTGATCTGAAACCAGGCATTGGTCGTGGATAACAGCTGACCAATTCTGGACTATCAGAAGGAAGAAAGGAATGAAATAAATCCAATCTTGTGATAAATCTTGCCTGAAATAGAGGGGATAGCAGAGTGTTTTGGTAGTTTGAGCATAATAGCTTTTTTTTAAAGATCTCATGTCAAGTGGTCCATGTTTTAATGCTTAGTTGAAGAAAAATCAGCCAGTTGTCTGTGTTGGCTTGGTGATACTCAAAGTATAACAAATCCAAAATCAAATCAAATCTTGACCTCTATGACCTTAAAAATCATCTCTGAAAAAACTGCATATGGTTACACCCACTTCCTGCTACAAGTAAAAAAAGCAGTTGCTTACATCCCCTAAGCCATTGAGAGCATTTAGTATGTTCCTTCAAAATGTATTCAGTGCTGTTTGGTATAAATCACAGTGAGTTTAAAGAATTCCTATTTTTTTAGGTCAAAATCAACATTATATTCTTTCTTTTCATGACTTTCCAAGAAAGTAGGATGTCGCTGAATGTTCAGAAGCAATCGTAATACTGACCAAGCATAACTGAAGTGCTGCTGCAGGCTGCAGTCACTGTGCTCTTGTCATGATAATTATGTTATAAGCATGCGTGGGCAATCCCAGTGGACTAGAACTGAAAAACAGTTTTAGTAACATTGTGGCTACGCTGGCTGACCCCACCTTCTCATGGTCTCTTTGTTGTGCGACAGCTTTGGGACGAGTGGCACTTCGTTTTGAAGTGAACAGCATACTACATAGCCACATGGCATTTAACTTGAGAAATGGTTTTCTGCTTCAGCCGTCACCATTTGTGTGTTCATCACCAGGGCGGCGGGGAGGAGGGGCCGGCAGAGGGGAGGAAATGGCTTGTTTTTTGTTGGCTTCCTGGTGCTATTAGACATCAGCGTGCAGCGAGCGCATGCGTTTTGTGGTGAGGCGTGTTGCTAAAGCTGCATCATGTCAGAAAAAGAGAGCCAGAGCGGAGGGCTAGCAGAAATCTATATCTCGGGAGGAGATAAACGTTTAAATAAGCAGGATGATAATTGAAGGGTCTGCTTAAGACATCCACTTACTGAACAGGGGTCTCATTCAGATTCAGCTCATAAGGGAGCCGAGCAGAGACTAGCCCCCTCTGAGCATCTACACTGCTATCAAGCAAATCCAGCATCTAATCTTGTACAGTATGTTCGACCATGAGGTAGCATGACTTCATTGTGCATTCAGGCTTTATCAACTGCTTCTGCTGCTCCTACTTGACCTTCCATTGAAAGGACATATTACAGAAATGTATGCCATATTTAAAGGGCTGATATCATGGCAAACCGAGTTTTAAAACCAACTTTTATATCATATATGAACACTAAGTTCATATCCTACCATTCACTTCCAGCTCACGCAGTCCGCATATGGAAAAACAATGCTATGAAATCAGCTCATTTTAAACTCATGGTTTCTTATGAATCAGCACATTTACATATATTCTATTCTATAAATTTACCATTCAGATGACTGTTTTTTTTTTAATAAGGCTCAGTTCAGGACAGCCAATAAGAACAATGCTCATTTAAAAGTATGTCTTAAAGATACAGTAGCAAAAAAAAAAGTTTAGGTTGGAAGGTCATAAAAAATCTGTTATGACTGGTTTTAGCCACACAAACCTACACAAACGTCATACGTGGAACTGTGGGTTGTACACTTTGTACCAAACCTCCAGATTATGGCAGTACAGGATGTCTTGACATATAGAACTGGCGATGTCCCGTAGTCAGATAGCTAATGGCTTCATCATGTGGAGAAATAACTAATTAGAGGCCGAGATTAGACATACAGAGGGGAGGTCACCAAAAGAGTCAGTCGTCTTTTTTCCCCTCTTTCGAAGCCCCGCCAAATGGAGGGGAACCAATCTAAACAACAGTTTATATAAAGCCCTAAATCTCATTAGGGCCTGGCTGAAGGAGGAAGAAAATGTTTGACAAGGGAAAATATTGAATCACTTCCTGTACAGCAACACAGCAACTTTCATGTGGTGCAGGGCCTAATTAAGGGGAACATTTTTGGAGGGTTAGCAGCAGCATTAAAATGCCCAGACACACTATAAGTCATAGGACAGGATCTGAGGCATTAGGCAGTAAAGCGGCCTCCGCAGTCCGCCCACCGCTGGGACAACAGCAGAACGTAGCCGACATCACTCTACATCCCACATGACAGAAATACGGCCCGAGAACATGCACCCCATCACTGAGATTTAGGAGTCTTGTTTAGTGGTGTCAGCTCTTGAGTCTCCTCCAAACAAACATGTTTTCAATGAGTTTTAACACACCTCCATCCCCCGCATTCAACTCTTACTATGATTACACCTTCTCACGTCTGTTAACCTGTATTTTCACTCTTCAGCTTGGTATCGTAACTGACAATGCTTTCAAAACACATTTGTGCTCATAAAACGACCCGTTGTTTAAAACGAAATTAAGCCTCCAGTTCCGTATGCTTGTGTGCAGGTTTGTGGTGATATGATGTTGTAGTTTTCCATTTAACTTACATTAGACGTCCCTTGGCATTAAGTTCAGGTTTGAGGTCCAATTTTAATATTTATTGTATACACAAATGAATTATTATAATAATTTATGTCCATACCATGTTCTATCAGATGGAGTCATTTGGGTTTTTTTTTTTTTACCTCATTGTTTCTAATGACTTATTAACTTCACTAAATATTTGGTTGCTAGTAACTTTGCACAAGTTCTTCAGCAAAAGTCCCTGCATCTTATGAATTTATTTGTTATTCATCTGAATTTATATGTCATGTGGCCCACTTGCATGATATAACTAATGTGTAGTGTCCTAAAAACATTATGATTTCATATTGTTGTACTGTGTGTTCAGCAGACCGCTTCTTACTCTTGGTTTTGAATAGCCTGTTTCTGCTAACACCAGTTTATAGTCGGAAACTGGCGTGGTGGGTTCAGAGAACGTATATCTTCAATAGTTTCATTTTAACTCAGTTGTGAAAAACATGGAAAGGATGTATTTTGCACATGCTTCTAGTGGCATGTGGCAGAACGTAGTTTTGAAAGTGAATGCTTGTGTTTAGATGACACAGATGAAACACTGCTGCTGCAGATATAGCGTATGTTAAAATTGCATTTTGAAAAAGTCCCTTACTGTAGACATTTTGAGCGATCTTTTACTTTCTGAAAATATGCCTATATATATATATATATATATATATATGTGTGTGTGTGTGTGTGTGTGTGTGTG
>JBBPCY010000039.1:20924891-20972057 GCA_037974405.1 Brachyalestes nurse
TGCATATTAATGATGCCTTATAAACATTCTCAGTATATCAATAAACAATTTTGTTCATTGTTGATGATAATCATCCCCCTATTTTGACATACCCCATCATCCAACAATCTTAAGCAAATCTGGCCAAAATAATTCAAGTTAGCCTTTGACTGTATTTTGTCAGTGTACTGTTATATACTGCTACATACATCACAGTCCCAGCATGAGGCACCATTACTGCAGTACGCTGTCGTATTTTATCCGCATCAGACAGCCCTAGTTTATACTGCTAAAAAAAGCAGGTCATACATCTGTTAATGCATAAGGAAAAACAGAACTGTACGTGCACCGTGGTGTCAGTCCTTTCCTCCACGCTGTTTACAGTGAAGGGATACAGGCAGGATCTGATCCTACACATGCGCACACTTCGTTAGCCATAACCACATGCAGACTCCAGATACACACCATGGTGGTCCTTGACCCCTGTGTAGGAATTCTGAGAAGGTGGGCCTTTAACCATTCCCCCACAGACAGACAGACACACATGCACATGCACAAACACACACACACACACACACAATGCTGAATCTTGAAGTGCATTACAAGTTAAAGGAGCAAAGTTCTGTAGCTCTCCTACATGGTTCACCCAGCTGGAAGCCTGGAAGGCTTTACTCCACACTGTACGCACACGCACACACACACGCACACACACAGACATAAATACTCTCTCTCTCTGTCTCTTTCTCTCTTTCTCTCTATCTTTAATTTCTTTCTTTTTACATCTGTCAGTCTTTTTCTTCCTCTCCTTTGCTCTCTCACTTCATTAGCCTTTCTCTTTTTTGCTATCTCTATTTATCTCTCTCTTTTTCCCATTCCATTTTTTCTTTGCTCTTGCTACTTTTCTAACTCTATCTCCATTTCTCAGTTCAGTTCTCTCTCTCTCTTGCTCTCCTTCCAGCTTACTTTCTACTTTTCTCATGTTTCATCCCATTTCATTGTTTTTCTCTTGCTTTCACTTTTTCCTTTCTTTCTATCTCTGCTCATTTATTTTTTACTGCCTCCTTTCTGTCTAACTCTGTCTTTCTCTCTCTCTTTTTCTATTTCTCTCTCTCTCGCCCCCTCCTGGTCCCTCCTTGAGTATAATTCTCCCTTTTGCTTTCACTCTTTCTTTTCTCTTCTCTCTATCTCTGCTCATTTCTTCCACTTCTGTCTGGCTCTCTTTCTGTTTTTCTTCTTCTCACTCTTTCTGATTCTGATTCTCTTTCTGATTCTGATCTCTTTCGTGTGCTCTTCATTCTCTCCAGTTCTCACTCACTCTCTTTCTCTTCTCTCTCTCGCTTCTTCCTGGTCTCTTTACTAGTCTGTCTATCTTTGATTCAGTCTCTCACTGTTTCCACAGTTAGGGTTGGTTAACAACGTCTTGCAGCCGCAGTATAACACATGCTTACATAACCCAAACCACATGCGGTCCTAAGAGACAGACAGACAAGCAGGCAGGCAGAGTAAAGAGAGGGCTTTGGCATTTATAGCACTGACTTTGTTTACAAAAAATAATGTCAGACAAGCAATACATCATCTCTTGCAGGGATCCCCTGAGGTTGCTGTAAATTGTGATCTTGCGATATCTTCATTGATACCCAATTAGACACTGGAGCTTTAACTGGTTCTGAAGTTTTTTTGCAAACCTGAATATAGCTTAATTCTAAACATAACCAAATAAAACTCCACTTTTCTAATGAAAGCCCCCGATAATAGCAAGTAAAGAACAACATATCAGCTATGAATAATTAATTTTAATAATGTAAACAAATCTTGGGGAGTGAGAGAATGCCCAGTGAGTGAAGAAGTGTAATGGCACCCATGTTCAAGAATAAGGGTGATGTCCAGAGGTGTAGTAACTACAGAGGGATAAAGTTGATCAGCCACAGCATGAAGATTTGGGAAAGAGAGACGGAAGCTAAGTTCAGAATAGATATGATGATCAGTGAGCAGCAGAATGGTTTCCTGTCAGGAAAGAGCACTACAGATGCAGTGTTTGCTCTGAAGGTACTAATGGAGAAGTACAGAGAAGGTCAGAAGAACTTAGAGAAAGCATACAGTATGACAGGGTGCCTAGGGAGGAGTTAAGTGGTATTGTATAAGGAAGTCAGGAGTGGCAGAGAAGTAAGTGAGAGTGGTATAGGAGATGTACAAGGGAAGTGTGACAGTAGTGAGGTCTGTGGTAGGAGTGACTGATTTGTTCAAGTTGGAGGTGGGTTTACACCAAGGATCAGTTCTGAGCCCTGTCTTGTTTACTATGGTGATGGACAGGTTGACAGACGAGATTAGTCACCATGGGCTATGATGTTTGAAGATGACATTGTGATCTGCAATGAGAATAGAGGGCAGGTTGAGAAGACTCTGGAGAGATGGAGATATGCTCTGGAAAGGAGAGGAATGGTCAGTAGGACAGTAGGTCAGTAGGACTACAACAGAATACCTGTGCGTGAATGAGAGGGAGGACAGTGGAATGGTGAGGATGCAGGGAGTAGAGCGGGTGAGGTGGAGGACAACTGTCCAGAGTAGTGGGAAGGGTGAAAGAGAGGTAAGGGTAGAATGGATGGAGAAGAGCGGCAGGAGTGATTTGTGTGGTGGAATATGGAGAAGAGTGGCAGGAGTGATCTGTGTGGTGGAATGGGTGGGGAAGATTGGCAGGAGTGATTTGTGCGGTGGAATGGGTGGAGGAGAGTGGCAGGAGTGATCTGTGTGGTGGAATGGGTGGAGGAGAGTGGCAGGAATTATTTATGTGGTGGAATGGGTGGAGAAGAGTGGCAGGAGTGATCTGTGTGGTGGAACAGGTAGGGAAGAGTGTCAGGAGTGTTTCGTGTGGTGGAATGGGTGGAGAAGATTGGCAGGAGTGATTTGGGTGGTGGAACAGGTAGGGAAGAGTGCCAGGAGTGATTTGTGTGGTGGAATGGGTGGAGAAGAGTGGCAGGAATTATTTATGTGGTGGAATGGGTGGGGAAGAATGGCAGGAGTGATTTATGTGGTGGAGTGGGTGGAGAAGAGTGGCAAGAATGATTTATGTGGTGGAATGGGTGGAGAAGAGTGGCAGGAGTGATTTGTGGGAAGCAGAGCAGGAGGTGGCAGAGTTGAAAATGTTAAGAGCTGCATTAGGAGTGATGAGGCTGGACAGAATCAGAAATTTGTTTATTAACGAGGCTGCGTTGGTTTGGATAAGCACTAAGGAGAGACTGTATGAGAGTATGTTGGGAGAGGGATACTGAGGATGCAGTTTGCAAAGAAACTGTGGCAATGCACATGTCATGAAAGAAGCATATGCTAGTCATCACCTGTCCCACCATGGAAGCATGGTTAAGGGACACCTAGCTGACAGGTTTGAATTTGCCAAGATTAAAATTTGAGAGGAAATTGGGTAAAAAAAGGAGGGAGGAATGCAGGGCTAAGTGAAGGCCAATTAATTAATAGAAGGAGATGAATTATGTGTTATAATATTTCAAGCCAACTTGAGCCAATTCAATATCTGAGAAATACTTTCAATGGCACCAAAGGTTCTCCAGGTTTTGTTTGGTTCAGATAAGTATCTGAAGCAATCTACAGGAGAGTATCAAACTGGGCTGAAACGGCTGTGACCAGGGTGTATAGTCGCCTTCTTGAAATGGCATAAAGTTTGTTCAATAATCTGTTGCCAACAGTTTAAGTTTATGTTTGGCTCAGTATTGTGCCCACCATTGGTTGAGTGCTAAATCTGTAAGTGTATGGAGGCCATAACGCCACGGTTCCATATACATAATTATGTTGTCATCAGGGACCGGAAAAACCCGGTGCAGTCATTAGAACTGCTGTATGGGCTGCTGCCTCCCACCCTGTCCATCTCCCCCACCCTCCGATTGCCATCGCCGTCAGCAGCTTTTTACACCCAGCCTCTATATTTGTATGGCGACATGACCGTAGCCAATGCAAATTGATCTTCAAATAAAGTACACTAAATAAATAAATAAGTAAATGAATGAGTTCTTCAAAAGCCTTCAGTCACCCTGAGAGGCAATATGTACCCAGCAGGTCAGGAGCTAGCCAGAAAGTAATAATCTAAATTTATGGAGTCGAGCTCGCATGGGAGAATGTGACTGCGAGTGTCGTAAAATATAAAAAACAGCAACATTCATAGCTCTATGCAAAGTATTCAATAACAATCATTATTATTTCATGATCATTTACGATTATTTCTAGTTTGGTGGTGTTAGTTTAGCACCCTGTTTTCCATTTTGAGTCTTGGTTCCTCTCAGTTTTCTCACCTCATACTTTTAAAGGGTTTCAGTTTCTCTCAGTGGTTCTTCCTCATGTTCTTAGGGCTTTTTTCCTTTTAAGTATTGTTTTCTCTCATTTTAAGTTTTTAGGAAACTCTTTCTGGGTCTCTTTCTTGAGAATGGTGGTTTCTCTCACCATTTATTCCTCATGCTCAACAAACATGAGTTTATCCTTGGCTGGCTAGCTGACAACAACAACAACAACAGCAACAATAATAATAATAATAATAATAATAAGCATCGTAATCGTCGTCATCGTCATCGTCATCATCATCATCATCATCATAATAATAATAATAATTACCTTAAATGCTTCGCATTCTTAATGAATTCTTAGCAAGTTTATGACCAGTTGTGGTTGACCAATATGGTTGAATGAAATGATGGTGATATCTGGGAACAAACAAAACTGGAACCAGCGAATATATGTATATTTCTTTAATCATAATTTAATCTAAATTTAATCTTAAAGTATTTTTTTATCACATTAAAATGATCAAGCTAACTGTCCTCAGTAGAACTCTTGGTGATGTTTTTCTGCCCTTTTTTCTGCACCACACAAAAAAAGTCTGTATAGATTAATATCACAGTAAGAACGTGAGTATAAGCCTAATGACACCTCTGTCCATGACCAAGATCAAGAATGAAATGCAATATAGGGACAAAGAATATTGGAGAAAAAAATTATATTTGTATACATTTAGCCAGATAACCTATTCCTACAGGTAGCTAATTATCACACTACTACTAGAAAGAGTGTGTTTAGTGAGGAGCTTAAGATAGTAGTTCAGTATTCTGACTGGGCAAAACAGCATATTGTGTTTATAGTGCAACATTATGTGATGGGAAAACATGTGATTGAAAACATTTGACATTGTTAAAGATGCTCCCAGCACAGAGAAAACTTGAGTGATTGGTTAGAAGCTCACTTGTAAATCAATATTTTGAAGGCCAATGAGAAAATGTTGTGTATCCCTACTTTATACACACTTCAACCCTAGATCCTCCACTGATGATGGAACCCAGTAGAAAAATCAATATGAAATAATAATCGTTAAATCAGATATATCAGTACAAAAAAGAACGAGGAAAGTTTAACCTTCAGCTCGACTTTGAGTTTGTAAATCTTTTGACAGGTACAACCAGCACAAAGCACGCCTCTCTGATGTTTGCTCACATGTTAATCCGTGAAAATTGCTAATACTCTTATAAAACAAGCTTTTGCCATTGTCGAAATCATGGCCGCTTGCGCTTAACTTTCTTTCCTGCTTCCTGGAATCAAAATACAGCCGCGCACAAAAGAGAGCTGAAGAGGAGGCTGAGGATGAGGACTGTCCTTCTCGTTTCGCTTAAAAGCTTCCTCTCGTTCTTTTGATCCTGCTCTTTGCCTCTCTCCTATAAGCCTTGCTGAAAATATTTCTGTGCCAGTAACATCACAAAGGCTTACTTATCTCCGTTTTACCTATTAGAGGTTTAAACTCCCGCCTCTTTGATAAACATTCGCAATAAGGGTTTATCTCCGGGCCCTTATCTTGCTCTTGAAGGTCCCTCTCCCCTCAACACCGTAATTTGTTTAATTAAAGTGTCATTTTGGGAAGGAAATATGACCTTCATCATTCAAAAAAAGATGCAAATAAGTTTACATGACTGTGTGTGTACGTTTATATGCGTGCGTGTGTGTATTTTTTTCATTATTCTTGACTACTGTTGTTATTTATTTTCGCTGAAGGCTTAGGGTAAGCCCTCAGAGCATATATTGGCTGGTAGGTTTTGAAAAGTGCAGGGACATTTTGGAGATCCCTCTAAGGAGACGGGGAGAGAGGAGGGGAACGCAGATGGGGAGCACAATAAATAAAATGGCTGCTTTCTAAACAAGGCCCGCGGAGGATTGGCTTTTAACGCCCGGAGCCTCCGTCAGCACTTTGGGCGATTTGCGCATGATTTCATTAGGGGGGCGAGAATAACGGGGCGATGAAGATGAAAATAGACTACACAAAGTGCACAGCAGATGAAAGGCAAGCATATACTTGGGGGAAAAAGGGGCCAAACCTAGTCTGTCATAGTGGAAGAGTAAACAGTATTTTACATTATAGTGTATGTGTGTGTGTGTGTGGCCTATAGTAATATTGAAAAACATTTGAAACTTTTGAACTGTTTCTAAAGTGTTGATAATGCATTACTGCATATTGATAAATCAAGAAAGTGTCATTGTTGATTGTGTTTGCAGTGTGTTGTGAGAAATGTACAGATGTGTATTTCTCACAACACATTGCAAATTTACAGATGTCAAATTATTTTCTGATATGAAATTGATAATGCTTTGCTGCCCATCTATTCAGCTTTGTTTGAACATCATCGGAATCTTTGATCACCTCCCCATACCAGATCAACCATCATTGGGATCCCTTCCTCACCAGTCCCAGTCCCAGTTCAACCAACATGGACCACCCACATGTGCTCCTACCTGCCCACCCCAAACCATAAAGCTATTACTACATCACAGACTCCAAAACTGTTCCTCGTATCACTGTGAAATAGAAACTCCTCTCTGTAGAACAGTTTGAATATCTTGCATGTACCCTCTAACCAAACTTCTACTCATACAGCTTCCAACAAAAGGTGCAGATTTTCTTGGACTATACTAACTATAGACTGGTCATCAGAGATTAGGTCTGTTCACTAAGGCCTCTTATTGTCAATCATATTCATAACAACAATATTTATTCTCCAATATAGACCACAGGAGGACAGGTTCCCATTTTGAGTCTTGATTTCTCCCATGGTTTCTTCCTGCAGTAGATTTCCCTCACCTCTGTTGCGTTTGGCTTGCTCTCTAGGGAGTCAGACTTGGATTCTGTAAAGCTGCTTTATTTTTAAAAGTTGTAAAAAGCACTGTTTAAATTAAACTGAACTGAATGAATGAAACCTAGAGTATTGGCTGGTACTAATCTGATATTTTTCCATTTAAACAAAACGAAGCTTTAAAATGTGTCGTTTTAAATAGAGCTCTTCACGTCTAAAAGTAGGCCATCATTCTCCAACGACCCAAGCACTCCACCAGCCCGCACAAGACATCACACGTAATGAGTGCGTGTTATTTCAGGCCAGATTTGTTTTAAGATTGGATCCGATTCATTCTTCCATCTCCGATATCTGATCCAGCATTTTCTTCTGATATCGGCCCAGAACCTGGTATCAAATCTGTGCCGTCTTTTTTAACATAATTGTATTTTTTTCCCGCAATGCTCGCTTAGATAAGAGATTTTTTTTCCCTCTTTGTTTCCCCAACTTTCTCGCCCTCGGGTCAGTTTCTTTACTTTTCTCCTCACCTTCCTTTTTTCCCTTTCTTTATTATTATCATTTCTTTCTTTCTTTCTTTCTTTCTTTCTTTAGAACGGAACTAATGCAGGGCTCTGCGCCTTGCTCATCTTTTGGCTAGGTGACAAGGTGTGAGACGGAGAGATTTATGCATGCGGGCGCCCAGATGTAGGGGGAAAAAAGATACGCAAGATCAAATGGAGGAGCATGATAATGCATGAAATATGGCTTCGTGGACTCGTAAATTAATGGCGGAGAGAAGGTTGTCATTATCCGAGCTGCCTTTAAGAGCAAGGTATGGAGCCCAGATGGTTGGGGAGAGATAGCCAGTGTGAAGTTTTGAGTAATTGATGACTTAAAAATAAACCGGAGGGCTCATCTTGGGAGGGAAGGAAGAAGAATTACCCAACACAACAAACATGTAGCATTGGGGTCAAGAGCACAGTACTCAGTTACCTTTCTCTCTCTCGTTTTCTGCCTCTGTACAGGGAGGCACAAAAGATTAAAACGGGGTTGTAGAAGATGGTGGAGCTGGCAAAGTTAGGAAACTTTCTGTGGTCTGATGCAATCTGTTCTTCAAACCATCATTGTTTTGTAACTGCCTAGACTAGAACCTACTTTTACAAACTTGAAAGTGCAGGCTTTCCATCAGAAAAAGAGCTCATGGTCCCACAGGATTTATTCCATTGTGTCGAGGCAGTGCAGGGTGTATATATGTGTAGATGTAAGGTTCATATAAACTGGTAGAAACAGGTACTAAGTGAGCTCCATTTAAGCTACAATTTTACTTGATAGCAAAAAGTGGAGATTGTTTTAAATGTATAGTGTGTGTTTATGTGTGTGATTGTATGTGTCTGTGTGTGTGCCCAAGGAAAAAAAGGGAAAAAAGGGGAAAAAACAAATGTGAGCATACTATAAAAAAAACAAGTAGCTGGCTAATACATGCTAGCTGCAGTTGATGCAATTTTAATGAGCTTTTGTTGTAAATCAGTAGGTTTAAATCTCAGGCACTCTACAGAAATTCACACAATGTCTGATGTAACCACTTGCTAAAATCACCACAGCTCTGCAAGATATAGTATATGGTCAAAAGTATGTGCACACCCCTCCTAAAGTTTCATTTTAGGTCTTTTAGCTACACTGAATTCCAAGTCTCTTCTATTTTTATAGATAAACACTAGCAGAAGAACAGATCATACTGAAGAAAACCTTAAATGTGGCACCTTCAAGTGACCTTTGCTACAGGTCAGTTAAAAAAAATATCTGCCTTACAATCTTACATAGCTCACAGTGAACAGTGACAGTGTCCCGGATGTGCATGCTAAGAAAATACACAGAAACTTCCAGGGCACAAGGTGCATCCAAGCCTCACCCACCTAGATAAAAAGGACATTTAAGTGAAACTATTGTTCATAGACTTTGGTTCAGCATTCAGCATCATCACTCCTCAGCATCTGATAGGAGAGATGTGTGTACTGAGTCTGAATACCTCCTTCTGCATGGTGCCCCCCCTGGCCTCTGTGCCCAGTTCACTGCTGTTCACACCCGTGTCCCACAGCTGTGTGGCAATGAAGAGCTTCAACCACATCACTAAGTTCACTGATGACACAACCATGGAGGGTTTTATCAGTGGGAATGATGAGGCACCATACAGAGAGGAGGTACAATGGCTTACAGACTGGCGCAGAACCAATAACCTGTCCCTTAATGTGGACAAAACAAAAGAGATGGTTGTTAACTTCAAGAGAGCATGCTGTGATCAATCTGTGGAGACCATCCTGAGCACCAAGCTGACCCTCAACACCAGCTCAATTATTAAAACTCCCAGCAGCAGCTCTACCTCCCGCTGAGACTGAAGAGAACTTACCCCTCTCATCCTCAATAAGATCAACAGAAGGATTATAGGGAGCATCCTAAGCTGCTGCATCACAGCCTTGCTTGAGAATTTGCACCGCCTTAGACTGCCTGAACCCTAAAGAGGAGAGTGTGCACAGACTAAAAGATAACCGAGGTCTCTCACAAACATTTATGCAACCAGCATTTAGCATGACCCCACTCACTCCTTCCACACCGAAAGGTTCTGTAGCATACGGGCCTTCACTGCCAGCATGGGAAACAGTTTCTTTCCCCAGGCCACCAGACTCATGAACCAAATCAGAACTGTGCTACCCATTCACAAACTCATATACTGCTCTTTCTCTTAAACACACACGCATACATTTACACACTTAAAGTTTTACCTTATAAACAAATCACTACCACCCCCTAACAAAACTCACCCTGGAAGAACAGTGGAAGAACTGGAGAAACAATGTGTAAATGGTTGTAACCTACTTGACTTGTCTGTAGAATCGAGACATTATTGACAAGATACTAAAATAACAGAATCAAAATGTGACCTAAAAGTCAAAAATTGCACAGAGCTTAGAAAGATGTATTGTTACACTTCTAAAACTGCCATAGTCCCATGATAACATATATATACAAACACACATACACACATCACATATGTTTGTGTGCCTGTGTGTATATGTGTTTGTGTATGTTAAAATATATGCATTTACAATAAGTCAAACCCAGTAAATAAATAGAAAAACGGAGGAAATCATCAGAAAAGCTAGCTGACTATGCTATATGTAACTTAGTTCCCTGTGGAGTTGTTATTTGCACTTCAAGACAAAATCCTGACTTTTGACTGGACTGTTTAAACATTTGTATACAACTGTATTTGATGTTGTGTAATATTTTATGCTGCCACATTTGGAGTGTATTTTTATGTCTGTGTCCAGCAAACCCATGTTTTTGTGTTGAGAATTGACTGTGTCAAGTGAGTCAGTGTGGAGCGAGTTAGCAGCTGGCAGAAATATTAGGGCTACTCAGTGCTCGTTTAAAAATGGATGTAAGAAGATAACATGGGGAGAAAAAAAAAAACCTAAAAAGCCCCCAAAAAACATATGCATCTCAAGCAGCTTAAATTTGCAATGTAAAGACTGTCTATCATTTCCCTTTGATTGGACATGGTTTTTAAAGCCCAGACATGGTATTAATAAAACAGTCTCTAATAGAAATATCATTCCCCTTATTTTTCAATCAGCCACAGCATCAGGCTAAATCTCCAATGCGTGACTTTAATTAAAGATTGATGGGTCGGCTATTCGTCTGAGGCACGGTTGAGCCAGTAATTAAAATGACAAAAAAGATTTATTTATAGAAATTTGGTTGAACTCTTTTCATTTCGCTGTCAGCAGGGCTGACTTTCTCTCTTTAATGAGAGAAGTAAGCAAATGTAATTTTCTCTTTTTCCCCCCTTCTCTCTGCACTCTCTTCTCCTCAATCAATACCAGCACATCAGCATAAGCACTTGTTCATATTCTATTTGTGCAACGTACAGACGCGACCCCTCTGAGTTCTTCTGGCAACAAAAGAGGATGCGAGCGAGATTCAATTTCCCTTTGCAGAGGGGGCCGACGGCCCATTCTGGGGCTGAATTTCCATTACTCAATCAAACTTTTCAAATAAAAGAAGCTAAAGTTTGGCGTTCAATGACCTTAGATCAGCAGTAATCAGAAAGAGAAGGAAATAAAAACAAAATAGCTTTGCATTTTTATTTCGGTTAGTAATTATGTAGTCTCTTGGAGTTTGACAAGGCCTCTAATGAGTTCTCCGAGGACCTCTGTTTTATTTGTTTGTTTGTTATTTTTAAGCTTGATTAAGTCCCATGTATTTAGCTAGCACAATTAAACCGAGGGGGGATACATTATAAGTTTAACTTGCTATGTTTCATTCACTTCTGTTTTTAGCACAGATTTAGCTCTGTCAGCTAAGCTGTTACCTTGATGCTGCTTTGTTCTCCTCAACAACAGGCTGTTTCACTCGAAACCAGACTGAGCTATCACCAAAGATAGTGCTTTAGTACGGTAAACAACATAAAGCAATCCTAATACACGTTCAGGGTACAAACCATGGGTCACTAGGGTGAGACCCTCAAGGCCACGTCTTCAGTGACTAGAGTACATTAATCCATAATTCCATTTCAGTAATATATGTGTTGTTTTTAAGTTGCTTTGACTCTATGCATCATAACACAGAACATTCAATGTTTCAATGTTTTACTTTTACCTAAGTACTTTAGAAAAGGTGCGAATATTCTCTTTTTCCTGGGTGAGTGCATATAGTGCACCTTATTATAGACAACATTCCTTTATCTTCTCGTATTAAACAGTTTTGTTATTGTGTTTTTAATTGTTATTTGTAAATGACCTTTTCTCCGATCTCTGAGCCTCATTCTAAACACAGTTTAGGCTGAGACTCTTATTATAATTTAAGCTTGAATGATTTAAGCTAACCTGCTGTAAGCTGAATAGACCAATGCATGTAAATGGGTTGGTGTTTGAGACATCACAAAAACAGTGACTTCAAAATGGGCTGTTTGTCACTGCTTAGTTTTAATTTATGACATAGACAGGGGTGTACAGTGCATTTTGAAACTTTATTTACATATTACATTACAGTCTTGGGACATAGAAAGGAAATTTAGATTCATGGGGCCTTTAAGGGCCATGATATACCGTTGAGAGTGTATTTCTTCCTTAAGAAACAACAGTTTTTGATGGCAGTACCTTTTTTCCAACAGTGTTTCTAATGCTTTTGTGAACGACAAACCCTTTCCGCTTATGTAAATAACAAAAGCATTGCTAGTATATTTATGCTAAGTAAAAGATGGAATGATACCACTGTTTTTTTTCCTGAAACCAGTAACATTCTTAAGAATTTTTTTTTCTTTACAAGTTTTCAAATAAGATAATTTTTAATGGTAGGTCTCCACTTAAACATCTGAAAATAGGCCATCATCCTCATAGTACTCAAACACTCTATTATCCCACAGGGAGAAATACACAGCTAAAAGCATAACATTGCACTGTGAGAGTGTGGCATTTAAGAATCTTTTTGTGAACTGATATACCTGATCCACCATTTTCTGTGGACACTTAGTACCAGATAGGCTCCACCTCTACCTGAAGTCTAAAAGTGTTCTCTGGGCAGTACTAACTTATTTCCTTTTGTTCCAGTACCACTTCTGGCATGAAACAAACTCAAAGCAATACATGAAACACGTCCGGCTAGTTATAGATAATGTCTGTAACCTGCAAATTTGATTGCGACCGTGATGCCCCTGTTTTGATAAGCACCGAGAGGGTTTTGTGTAGTTTGTGTGCCCCTGTGAGACACATCGTGATTCATTACATAGGGAAATGCATGCTTGTGTTACACGCTAATCTGATGTATTAATACATATGTTTACTCCAGCGGCGACACTGACTAAAGGCATTTCAGAAGTATGAATAAGCCATTATTAACTCTCGCCTGTGCTCCAAACAATGAATCAGTTCCACTAAGTTCTGGGCATGTTGAATTAATGACATAGATCCACCATCTGTAAATTCCCTACAGACGGTGTAAAGCAGGCCGCCACCACCAAACATCCCTCATACGTTTCTGTGGCAAACGGCCCATTCCCCCTGCCCTGTTCTTTAATGCATTTTTGCAACACGGCTAGATATGCGTTTTGGCTCCGGGTTCTGACTCAAAGTGGAAGAATAAAAGGGTGGGTGGGGGGTGGGGTGGGCGGGTCAAGAGAAGATGTATTAAATGATTATAATGATTGATGATATTGCCTTTTTTCCTAAAAAAAATGACTTTAATAGCATAATGGTCAAATGGTCTGGGAGGGATGACAGAATTATTAAAAAGAGAAAGAACTGAATGATTTTTTCACATTTATCAGTGGGTACATCGCAGCTTCACAAAGCTTTAAGAAATAAATGTAGCAGATTCCGGTGATGTCTGTTTTATTATTTCCACTGATTAAGGCCTTGGCTCTGGCGATCCACAGTTAATTTCAGCAGTGAAATGGCAACAAAGAGTGCAGGGGTGGGAGGTGGGGTGGGGTGGGGAGCCCGGTAGGATTTATAATCTTTCCCCCTCATTTTTTTCCCCCCGACTGAAATCAGGGTAATGCCGGCGGACCGGGATCGTACGCTGACCGCAGAGTGGAAGTGAAGCGGTGGTTCCCCATTGCTCCCACGAAGTGATAAAAACATATTACGTCTTATGATGAATGTCGTTATAAAGCCCACCTGCGATAAGATTCAAGTATTCATATTTTCCATCATGTTAATGCTCGGAAGATAAAGCGCGAGAATCCCGCCAGCGTCCACCTCCGTGACTCGCCCGGGCCGCCCCATTTTTCTCTGTCGGCAAACCTAGAGGATGAAGCTGCTCCATGGGTGCAGATGTCAGATATGTGCCCATTCTAGACCAAAGCCTCGCTGAGATCATAATAAAACCATAACTGCAGGAGTGGAGGGGAGTGGTAGTGGAGGGGGGTGCGAGAGCAAAGGCCAGGAGCGGGACTAGTCTGCTCAACTGTCCTTTGCGAGAAAAATGATGCACTTTTCTCACATAGAACCAGTTATGCTGCAAACAAACTGAAATTGTCTATAGATGTTCATTGGTGCCGTATATTCTAAAGATAATACTCAAGAACACACAGGTTATACATAGATAATGCAAAGGGCTTTTATCATTAACAAATAGCGTTTAATTGATTGCATCTATTCGTTTTATCTAACTATATGTATTTGAGCATTGGTAGCAGCCTCAATTATTTGCCAGATATTTTTGAGCCATTTATAGGGCTGCATAGTTTTTTATTTGATTTTGACTGGTAAGAACAATTATGATGCAACGTGAAACTTACCTTTTTTCATTCTTTTGTTGATTTTATATGTAAAAATAAGTGTACATCTTCTACAGGGAAACAGATTGCACACTTTAATGTAGTTACTATTCATGTGTTGAATTTAACAAACTTGGGAAAAAACGTTTATATTTTATGTTTTTGATTAAATGTTAAACTCATCAAATAAATAAAACAATTGCAGAGAAATTTCATATTGAAGTCCGCTTTCTGTACAGAATCCGTTCACTTTTTTGAGTCTTAAAAAATCAAGGGTACGTGTGATCTCTTCAGACGTGTTCAAACGTTTGTATGTAACTGAATGTTCTGAGGTCAGCGAGGTCAGATTTCATTTCCATTGGCAAGGCTATGCTGCCAGTCAAGAAGTCACACTGAGAAAAAAAGTGCATGGCAAAAAGATCGAGAAACAAAGTGAGCTCAGTGTGTTTTCTTCCCCTTCGTTTACGACTGTTCTTCCCTTTTCATTTACGGGTCCCTCGCAGCGACGCCAGCAGCTGTGCACCATAAACACTAATCCCTCCGCCCGCCCCCATCCCTCCTTACTATAGTCTTAGTCCTCCATCCAAACTCTGCCATGCATGCCTCCTTCCCTGGAAATGCTGGCGGGTGCAGATGTGTGCCTCTGTCACCTGTGCCTCATAACCCCGTCCTGAGCAACCCCCTCCCCTCTGCTGGCCCCCCTGTGTGCCTCCTGAACCAGGCTGGTGTCTGGCGGAGGGAAAGCGATGGCTCTCTGGACACTCTGCCCTCCCTCTCTCCCTCAGCTCAGTCCCATAATTCCTGGCCTACTGGCATCCCGGGCCCAATTAGAACTACACATGCTATCAAGGAGCTTATTTTGCATAACCGAATAGAAATGACTGGGAAAAAAGTGTGTTTTTAATAAACTTAGTGCAAACAGGGGCCAGGGTGACTGTTCTCTTTCAGCCGTCACAAAGCTGCCATCGCGAAGATGAATACGTCCGGCATTATTTCATTTCATCTCATTTTTTTCCTGTCCTTTTCTTTACTGTCTGTGCCATTGATTCATTTTGCACCGGGGTTTCAGCTCATGCTCATAAGCTTGTTGCGGAGCACTCATTGTGTCTGGAGGTCATCCCAGGGTTACTCTCTTTATTTTGAAGTACTGTTTAAGTACCATCCCTGATATGCTGCCTTGGGGGGGGGGGGGGGCATGGTTGGAGCTGGTTGTGGCTGTATCAGGGGAGGGGCAGTTAAGGTTGTGACTCGGTCATCAAAAGAGATTAATGAACTGTTTTGTTGACAGTGTTATTAATCGTTTGGAACGACGGCTTGCGCTCCACACTTTGTGAACTTTGTTTTGGAAAAAAAAAAGGGAAAGTTTCCTTAAAAATGATTTTTCAGTGCTTTCATCAATCATCATTATGACAAAATGAATAATTTAATTGCCTCCCTCGAAAAATCAATAACTCCCACCCCAACATTTGAGCAATTTTTAGCTTTTATTTGTCCTCTAAAACTGTCTTTAGCTAAATGATACTGACCCTTTGAATCTTTTAACAACGCAATCAATAAAGCGTGTTTATGCGAAGCTTGCAGAACCATCAGTTTGGGACTTTTGAAAAAATATGCCCCCGGCTGCAGCTTGCTAAGTGCAGGGAGCTAACACTAAATCTTGGGAGTTAAAGTTTTACTGGGGCGTTATGGGTAAAAATGCCTTGTCAGCCATCTGCCACAATCCCTCCCGACATCCATATTTCCAGCGCTGCTCGACTCCTGAGAGGGAGCGAGCAGGGAGCAGTTGCGCCACCATGGGATGTCCTCCACCACTGCAGCTGTGCATCAACTCACAGCAGCAGACAAGTTACAACAGAAAGAGGGAGCGACATAAAGGTTCCATCTTTCATTTTTAAAATCCATGAAATGGCATGATGACATAATGACATTTAAATGGCCTGTGATATAGACAATTGTGAGAGTTTCCCCAGTATTCTAAAAAAGTGTTGACATGCACCAGTCAATTCCCAATTTGTCCATATACAGAAACTAAGTTGCAGAAAAGGCTTGTTTTGGATTCACTGCTTTTACCAAAGTTCTTTCATATTCTTGACTACTCAGCCCACAGCAATTTAACCCACCAATTCACTTTGAAGTCATAAGGAATGGTTTATCCCAGGCTAATTTTGGAGCAAGGCACAAGTGAGCCAATCAGGACAGCCTAGGAAAGGCGTTTGAAAAATGGTCAGGAAAAAAGAAATGATGTCACTGAACCAAATAAATGCGTAAGTGGACTTCAAAGAAAAAAAAATAAAATAAATAAATAAATAAATAAATAAATAAATAAAAAAAAAATATATATATATGATTATGATTTGGGCCCTTTAAAAGAAATCATCATCAACAACAACAGAACTAACCCCAAATATAAATAAATAAATAAATCCAAACTGGTTAGCCTGTCAATTGTGCAAAATTAGCTGCTTCTCACATGTTCCCCCAACTTCTAGGATGGCAATCAGAGTGTGGGACTTCAAAAGGCTTTTCTCTCCGCAGAACCATGTGCTGTATCACCGGGGTGTTTATTTAACAGCAGGAAAATTATGACATACAAGCACATCACATTCCCTCACCAAATACATACATACACACTCTCTCTCTCTCTCTCTCTCTCTCCTTCTCTCTCTCTCTCTCACACACACACACACACAATAGTTCTTTGTTTCTCACTGTCTCATCTATGACTGCTGGACTCTTTCCAAGTCTGCTAAAACATGTCTTATCTACTTAAGCTTTTCGAGTGCTGATCAAAACCGCTCACATCTTGCAGCCTTGATGTGCTGGGCCTTTTTTTCCCCCCTGGCACTTTGATAAGTCAATAATGCTTGAATCTACAACCACAAGAGTTAAGACGAGTATCTTTTATATCATTTATTATATATTTATATATGTGCAATAATTTGGTGCATGCAAAAAAATAGGATGTCAATTCATCACAGGTTTGGCGACCCCTACAGGACATTCATTTGAGAGGGTAATGTGCTCTCTGTGCTTATGAGTGCGTTTAACACGTCAGCATTGAATTTCTGTCAGCCCTGTTGTGCTCAGTGAGGAGTGGATTTGGTGAAAGTGTGGTTTAAAAACCTTGCACGGGTATTAAAGGTCATTTAAGTTTGAACATTTACTTTTAAAGGGGAATTCTAGCCAGTTTTAAAAATGTTGTTGAGATGTAAAAGAGCTATGATGTTAAATGATGCATTATAGAAAAGCTTTCTTTATGATGGTGGTGATATCCAGGGGTGACAATGTCTACAAAGGCGATATAGCTTTTTTATTCAAGACAACAACCACTGAATCTATACGTTTTCAGAGTTTATATTTGTATTGATAATGGTTAAGTAACATATTACTAACTCTTAGTAACATATTCGTAACATAACTATAACCCACTGTTGTGAACAATTCTCAATATAAAATTTCTCATTGCACCTCGATCCACTTTGAATAACTTTGTTAACATCCCAGTTACTAATTTATGCAGAAATTTTGAAAAAAAAGAAACGAAGGTAAAATTTCACTTTGAACATGAAGGTTTTTTGGAGCGAGAGTGTGAAGAACATGTTCAAGTTTCAGGAAAACCCCAACATAATAGTTAGGTTCTGGGCCAAAAAAGTTTTCTTTTTCTAAAACCGAGCATCAGAGCCATTCAACTTTTAGGAACCTTTTTTTGAGTGTATTGTATGTGAAGGTTGGGACATGAAGATCTAACAGTAGACCCAAACCCCGCTCAGCTGTGTTCTTTTGTGTAAATCCTTCCTGTGGGCACAGCAGGTGGTATGGCCACTTCTCCTGTAGCCACTGCGAAGCTTTCATCACAGCTTTCATCCTGTGTTTGTCTATAAATTTACACCGAGCACCGTGTACGGAGCGTCCCGGCGCACAGCTTTGCCCCTGCCACCGTCGACAAAACATGCATGCCTCCTGCCTGGGCCGGCAAGAATTAGTGAGCTAAGCACTCGTAAATCACCGGGCCTGTAACCCCCTCTTCCTGTGGCAGTTAGCACAAAAGAGAAACATGGAGTTCACTGTGGGGTGCTGCGGAGGGGGCAGGGTGCGGAGGACTAACATGCCATCAGCATCACGGGGAAAACCAGGAGTGTTAGTACGGGAACATTGTCAGTAGCACGGTAAAAATATCGCCAGTCAGGCTGGCGAGCGATGGACTACACTATGCTGTAACTTCTTAGTAATAGCGCACTGGCATTCTAGCACTGCATTCTTAAAAGTACAGATTCCCAAAAACATGAAATGTCATAGAATAAACACTTTTGGCTCCCTAAAGAAGGTCTCAATTGGGTATTTTCAAGAACTATCAAGTAAAAAGAAGTGGTTCCTCTTTTGCAGTGGTTCTCGACCTGGGGTCCAGGCCCCCCTTAGGGGGGGTGCGCATGATTTCGTCTGAACTGAGGTTACCAAAATTACATTTGTACACATTCAATTCATAAAATCCCAATATCTGAGAAATGTAAAAGTGTGTGTGTATGTGTGTGTATAAGAGTATAAGAACAAAAAACTGAACCGCTGTTAATTTTTTGCAAATGAAAGTTTGTAATTAATCACTTTATTTTTTTTGTGTGTCTATGCAGGTAGGAGTTGGGGTTGGGGAGCCTGGCTTGTTTTGGACAAAGGCAAAGGGGGCTTCAAGGAAAAATGTTGAGAACCACTGCTCTATTGCATTGTCCCAAAGAGCCCATTACTGTTTGTTCTTAAAACTGACGCATAAGCACATTAGCACTACACTTTTAAAAATAAAGCTTACAGAAAGAAGTGCCTTTGGTTCTCTAAAACACTGGCCTGGTTCCAGTTGTATTTTTTAAAAAGTTATGTCCTGAAAGAACGTTTAGAGATCCAAACGTGGCCCTCCCATTAGCTCAATCTGAAGAACTTCCTCAGAATTTTGGTCAACTGGAAAACAAACAGCATATATGACGTATTTCAGCATCAACATTCATGCTTTCTTGGCATGCCATCTTCTCAGTGTAACAAAATATGTTTTCAGTTTTTTCAGATTACAGGCAGATTACAGGCAGCCATCCAACAGTTTGATTCAAATGAAATAGAGCTAGATAGGATCCTTGAGGAGTTTGCAAGATTAAGTTGCTGAGAAAGCTGTAGGGAGGAAATATTTATAGTGCCAGCATTGCGACATCTTGGTACATTTCAGAAATCCAAACAGGACTCAAAACACAGTTAATCAGGGAGAGTTTGTATGTCATTTAATAGCTCAACTGACAATCTGGAGGGAAAAAAGTGTCTTTCGATGTATCTTGTTTCAAATTTCAGTTGATTTGTTTACATGTTTGGCTTTTTCTTTGTAAAATCATCAGCATTGGTTTATGACAAGTCTGGTCTCTTGACTCTCCAAGAGATGGTGGAGAAAAAAAAAATGTTGGAAAGTTGGATTAGATCTCTGATCATTATTCCTTGCTCTATGAACGTGGGTCTTGATTCCTGCCAGAAGTTTGGTCAGATTGGCCACAATGAAGACATGGCGGAGATTGAGCATTCATTAGTTTGACATGACACAAATGCAAGTGCTCAAAGCCAAGATGAAAGGGGATTCAGTGGGAGAAGGAATGTAAAAACTGACCAAAAACACAAACACATGGGGCCCATGACGGATACCTGGACGCAGTTCAACAGTCAACTGTTTTGCCTTGTAGTGCTTTTGAACTTAAATACTGAACACACCTTACTTTTTTTCCACAGCACAGTAGATGAAATGATACCCCTTTGAAAAAGTCTATGACAACATGTACTGAAGTCGATACAATATGGCTTACATGAAAAGCATTTTTTTTTGCTTTGTGAGGGGGTTAACATCCTGGCTTGCGGTTTTAAAACGTGAAAGGGGGATCCTGATATAAAGCAGATTGCTGATGTGGCTGGCACAGTCTTGTAGCTGAGAGTTGAAACCATATTTGATCTATGCTTACTATGTAAAACCACATTTCCGTGAATTTTACCAGTATCATGAGCCATAATGAAATTCCCGAGGGCAAACAAATTGCTGCTGTCACATAATCGATAGACATACTGAAATAAATGTCAAATGGATATTCTTTCACGGCTCAAATGTATGGTTTCTAGCTAGCATGATTGCGTCCAGCAGTGCCTGGTCCCAACATGGCCTTTCTCCCAAAGGTCTCGTTTGTCTTGAGAAACGTCTATCATCCGAATGTTCTTGTCCGTCAACCTTTCTCTCTGACTCTATGCAACAGAATTATCACAGGCCTGTTTATGTAAATTAAACCCGCAAGAGTAATGAGGTAGATGTGTATTTGTGGTTCAAATGTATAGATTCTGGCTTGCATGACTGTGACCGGAATTGCCTGGTCCCAACATGGCTTTTTCTCCCAAAGGCCTCATTCATCTTAAAAAAACGTCCATTATCAGACCGTTCCTGTCCTTCAGTCTCCCTCAGGCTTTACCCTTGTGACAGAATTAGCAGCTGCCTGTTTATGTATCTTAAACCTGCTCACATGGCTGATGAGGTGGATCCGTGTGGCTGAGGGTGTGTTTCTGACAAGTGCTATTCTTGCAGATGCAGTGTCATTTCGAGTCTCAGAGCACCGCTGTGTTTCTGAGCTGAGTTGACAGAGTGTTCTCCTGTGAACTGGGTGGTGGTGGCGGTGGTGGGGGGGGTTACTGTCACTGCTTCTTGTCATGTGTCTGATAATTAAAAATCTGATTTATTGACGGGTGTCAACAATTGCAGGAAGGCCTCTCTCTCCCCGCTCTGTTCATCCTTCCCTGGTCTAAATTTATTTGACAAAAAAAAAAGAAAAAAAAAAAAGAGGCCCTCGTTTTCTCACCCCTGTCACCTCATCTAATCCAACACACCCCCCCCTTAACCCCCCCTCTTTGGCTGGTCTGTCACTCTGGCTGCCGTGGCAACCAGAGCAGACAGGGAACAGAACCCCCTGACCAGGCTCTCTTTGGTGCAGTTTATTCTAATATTTATTGCCACCCAGAAAATGAGCGTGTTGCAGACGGGTAGAAGCAGCACTGCTGAGCACTGTGGGTAATGTCAGTTTTAACAAAGACCCTAGGGAGCATCTGATGGGGAAAGGAAGTGTCGTGTTTGATAATTTTGTGCTCAAGAACTAAAAAAAAAAAAAAAAGCAAAAAAAGCTTATTTGACTTCTAAATTTTGACTGCGCATGAAGTGCAGGATCATAGATATGAACATGCCATGCATACCTAACGTCTCTAAACAGTTCAATCACATGTATCCAGCGATAAAGCTACACAGAGCATTTTTTACTAATTGCAAGGATAGTTGGCATTTTACGTGATCTACTTTTTACCATACAGTCGCTCTTGGAGGAAATTTGTGAGATGTGTCTTGGCGAATGAGGAGGAATGAGGAATGTTTTACTTTCTGAGCTTTTTGTATTCTGTGAACCCTCACAAGTGTATAATATTTAGAATTATTCAGATATCTCAATCTGAAGCAAAGCTGTAACATTGGTAAGTTCAAAACTGATTTAAAAAAGAGAAAATATATAAATAAAATATATATATATATAAACTGAGAACATCACTTTTAAAGACTTCACTGACTTCTATTAGCATTGCGGAAGGAGCAGAGCATGATTTAAGAAGTAAGAATCTGTTCACATATTTATGAATCTTTTCATCCCCATGGACACTGCCCCATATTAACTCCATGATTAGTCATATATGTATCATTTTTAAAGGTTTTTTAGCTTTAAAGCATTATTAAAGGTATGTGTAATAATATTGTACTTTTATATCTGCCGCACAAGTTGGCCTCACTTTGACACATCTTATTAACATATGTTTGATTTTTTTCTTTTGTTCTTTCTTGAATCGTTCTCAACTATTGAATTGAAGTAAATCCCCTTATTAAACATGCCACAACTGTTTCGTCCCTTCCAACTTGTTTACAAATCTCAAACCTGAGTAAAACCTAAATATCACAATACTGATTGTGTACCATGAAACTGTCAACTATCATGATGCCATATCGTCCACCGTTACACAGCGCCTTGCATAAACATGATGTCGTCCGTCTTGGAGGTACTGAAGAAAAGTCCAGAAATGAACACCCAGAAGTGGCTGAATCCTCGACTCGCAGACAGACAGACGGACAGGCAGATGGCGGGCCGCGGTTAGAAGCGGATACGCTCTACGTGGAGTGGATGGCGCAGTCAGACAGACAGACAGACAGCTAGGGCTAGATGAGGTGCTGGTGTCTCTCCGGGAGGCCCTGAGACAGGCCTGTGCTACGCTGGCTGTCAGCTCATCAGGAGCTCAGGTCCGGCCGGCTGACGGGCTGCAGCGCTCGGGCCTGGGCTCATCACACCTCCCTCCTCCGCTGTGACAGGCCCAGCCCGACAGACGTCAGAAAACACTCGGCCTCTCTCAGCACCGCTCACATACACACACACATATCTATATGCACCTGGACCCACAAGCAGGAGGGTATGCACATACACACACACACCAACATCCCTGAGCAGCATCATACTCACACACCCACTTAAGCACCTGGACCCACAAACAAGGGTGTAGGGCTGTACGAATACATTATTCCAACACGAATACATTATTCCAAATGAATAGGTAATGCATTCTGAACAGACATACAGATATGAGTAGGTGTCACACACTTCATTCATTCGTTAATTTCTTGCTTTCTTTCTTTCCATATTGAACAGTTCCCCTGTCTGTGCGAACTTAGATTCACGCTGTGACACTGAAACACCTTTTGCTGAGCACAGCCTTACTAATCTCTGATGTAAGGATCGGCTCGTGTGGCTACCTGTTTAAAGGTTTTATTTCTCTGCTTGTTTATTTGGTTTCTTTTCTCACCATCTTTGTTTGCTGCACACCATTCGTAGTGTAGTTCTGGCACCAGGTCCTGACCACACCCAGCTCCAACTTATCCCAGTTCAGGTTTGAACAACAGATGGTGGCATTACACCCCTTGTGTACATGCACACACCAAACAAGAGCATCAAAATACACTCGTATATACACACACCCCAAGGTCAATAAGTGGGAGGACGTACTGTTGCCGATTCACCTTTGCACAGACATGTTGACCACATTTATCATGTACACCTAAGTTTACAAAATAAGAACTTATTTCCTCTGCTGTATGGTGCATCATTTATAACAACTTATACACTCAGCGACACATTCTGCCAGGCCAACTCTAGAAATAAATATGACACATACCAACATATCTAAACTTTCACCTCCCAATCACGCTGAGCTGCAATAAACTCATAGCCTGATAGATCCATTGACAGTAATGTCATGATTGTTATTCTAGCACGGGTGAGTGATAGGAGCGGTCTGAGCAAGTTGTCAGTGAAGAATGCCCAGAATGCAGGCTCCTCTGCCAGCCCCGTGAAGGACGCGCAGGCTTATGTTTGGCTGGGCATTTACCAGCTGTCTCTTTAGCTATCATTCAGAGACACCGTTCCTGTGCAAGTGTGTTTTGTGTGTGTGTGTGTGTGTGTGGATCTGTGTTTGCATGCATTCGTATTTGTCATCCAAGTGCTGCCAGTATGTGTCCTGCTTGCCGAGCCACACACACTTACCCCTCTTAGAGGCTACCAGATGCTGAGTGCTTGGGGCTTTCTTTCTCTCTCACTCCCTCTCTCTCTTTTAGAATGGACCTGTCCTCTCTTTCTTTCTCTCTCCCTTTCTCTCTCTCTCTCTCTCTCTCTCTCTCTTTTAGAATGGACCTGTCCTCTCTTTCTCTGTCTCTCTCTCTTTTAGAACGGGCCTGTACTTTTTCTCTCTTTCTCTCTGAATAGGCCTGTGCTCTCTTTTTTCTCTCCTGCTCTCTCTCTCTTTCTCTCTCTCTCTCTGTCACTCAGGACAGGCATGTGCTCTGTCGTTTTCTTACTCTTCTGTCTCTCTCCTTCTCTCTCACCCCCTCTCTGCAAAAAATAAAAATGCTCCTCCCTCTCTCACATGCAGCCGCCAGAAGATGAGCCTGATTCGTTTTGGGAGGCGTCCAAGAGGCAGAACGAGAGAGCGTGGGGAAATGGGAAGAAGAAGAGAAGAGAGAGGGAGAGAGGGAGAGAAATGAAAGACAAGTAGGGAGAGAACAGGAGTGAGAGAACTAGAGAGAGAGAGAGAGAGAGAGAGAGAGGCACCCCACGGCGTGAGGCAGAATGGGTCTGTGTAGATATGGAGAGATTAGCCAGCCGCTTGCTATAACACTGGCCTGTTTTTATGGCTGCTAAAGCCTCTGGCAACAGCTAAAGCCACTCTCATCGCCTGCAAAAGCCCCAGCCTCTCCCGCGGCTCGCAAAGACAGAATAAAGACAATGGAAGGGGGGGTAGAAAATGGGTTAGTTACACTCCGTGTGAATCTACTTCCCTAAAGTCCCCTTGATGCTGTCGTAAGCACAACTGTATCCAACAAGATGAAGCACAACACCACAAATGCTGACAAGTAACACAATTCCAGGAGAATGTCAGGTGTATCGAATGCGAGACGTGTTGTATTTCATTAAACGTCTTAAGCGTTTGACAGGGCCTGCAGTAATACTTACTTCAGGCCGCGCCGTCCGAAGCCCACCGCCAAATTTGTTCCTCAATTTGTTCTTCGGTTTTCACAAATCATTTTAGTCTTCATGTGGCCATCTCGCCTTTAAAGTTATTAGAGTTGTGGAGCTCTCGCAAGGTTGCACTTTCTCTGGCCTGCTGTGAGGAATTTGTCAAATTACTGAGGGTGATTAGATCAGAATATCCTGAATGGATTTTGTGGATGTCACAAGCCATGGAGGCAGGGCTATAGCACTCGCAATGTTAGAGTCACTTCAAGATTCATTTTGTGCAGATTGTATGTATGTATGTTTGTGTGTTAGGCCTACTCAGTAAGGTCTAATGATGGAATATGAACACATCACTCTAAAGACACCATAAAATACACCAAGGCTCAGTTTGCTTTTGTGACTTGCTCCTCAGACACGTGCTGCTAACCTGACTTAAACAACTCAGTATTAATCTCCAAATTAATCCCACACTTCTATGCCTGTCTATCTATGCTTTTATTCATTAAAATCAACAGGTTGTAACTTATTAGTAATATTTTCTGATTAAATGAATTAACAAGAGCTACTTAAAATATATATTATAACTGAATGTGTCCCATGAATTAAAAAAATCCCTCTGTTTGATATTGTATTTGTATTTGATATTGTATTTGATATTGTGTTTGATATTGTCAATCTGTGTGTAATATAATTGTAATTCATGCAAGTGTTCGACCATTGTTTTTTTTTTAGGGATTTTTATTTTTATATTTATTTGCGTAAATTTTTGACCATTGGTTTCTAAGTAACAATCCACTTCAAAGTACATGTAACAATTAAAAAAAAAAAAACAGAAAAGGATAATATTTCACCTGCAGCACATTTAGTCAAATTCTGAAGAGGAGTGTGACAGCAGCTCTACACCAAATTTAGGACTTATGCCCCTCATTGAGCTTTCCATCGGGAGTCCATCATTATAACAGCTAAAGAAACTGGAGTTAGAAATAAACAGAAACAAGCAGAATACAGTTCAGGAAATCAAATGGACTGTAAAATTCTTTATAGACTGGTTGAAGGAACATTTAGGTTCATCTGGCAAATACTGAAAAAGCTGAGGTGAATTTGGTATTTATCTAAAACACAAAGGCTACTACTTTTTTGTGACCAAAAGAATTACAGATATTTAATCATGTTTAATACAATGGGGTTTTTTTGCAAAAACTATTATGTAAATGGAATGCATGGAGTACGTGATCATGAATAATGCTAGAGCTGTGGTGATCAATGACTACAATCACAACCTTCATGTTATTTGATATAAGGCTCTCCCTCACATGTTCTATTGCTTAATTAAATGGCTTGTCTGTGTTTATGCATTATGTCAAGTTTGCCCAGCAACTTTCAATATAGTTTCTGTCATTTTAAATCATTTCAGAGAGAAAATGTAAAACCTTATGTCTAGTAAGTAAGACAGAGTGCACACTAGCTACTAGGGGTGTAACGGTACAGAAAGGTCACGGTTCGGTTCACACTATAGTTCTGACATCACGGTTTGTTACGATTCACAATACAGCGAAGTTAAGTAACAAAAACTTCTAAAGAATGAGTCTTGGTTTGTTTTCGTTTATTTTAAATAAACAGCAGCGTATTAACCAGTAAACACACACTCTTGCTTATATTTTCAAGTATGTGTAAGCCAGCAGAAGTGTTACGGCAGTAGGTGGCACTATTGCACCACCATGACCCAGGTTTATGATTTACTGGTTTTTTGGTCCCGTATTACTTCAATCATGTCTTCTCCATCGTACCGTGTATTCTCCATACAACATCATGTACCGAATCGTGACCCGTGTACCGTGACGATTTGGTACAAATACATGTACTGTTACAGCCCTACTAGCTACATGTAGCAATGCTGATATGGCTAAAGCTGAAAGGTCAAAATCAGCAAATCAGTAAAGAAACTTTTTTGATCCTCTGCCCCCTCTTTCCACTGCTTAAGAGAGGATCTTTCAGCATTTATAAGAGAAATTCAACATTTATACCACAAACCATTATATTACGGAACTGTATGTATGTAGGACCCTCACTCCACACCCCCCATGCAGTACTGTCCAGCAGATCTGGACGTGTACATGGAGGCCCACTTCGATGACTTACTTACTCACTGTGACTAATGTTCTTGCACAAAAATCAATGTTTACTGTGTCTGTTTTAATATTTCATGATGGTTGGACCTGAAATATGTTTTTTTTTCCTCCACCAAATTCAGTTCAATGGTGTTTTCATTGGGCAATGATTGGCTCACTGGGATGTAAGTGTTTGTCAATCATGTTGGGCATGTTGTAAAAAAACATCATAATGGTAAGTTAGTCAAAGAATGAAAAAAAATGAACAAATGTTAATGTAAGTCCATCTAAAGCTGTTGTTTTTTAAATGGTATAAAAAACAAAGGTTACAAAGTTTTATATAACAGCAGAGGTGCTTCCTTTTAACCCAGAATGCAGAAACTGGAGAGCAGTTTACTGCACAGCAGTTTATAACAAGGCAGCGACAGACTAACAACACACGCACTTACGCATCCAGTATATGTTTTTATTTCTGTATCTTTCCTGTCAGTCAGCTTGGAGCTTATCCAATGGCTTTGCAAATCATTCTGCAATTCCTAATTGCATTTTCAGATTCCGTCACAGATTTTGCCATTTGAAAGGCATGTATGTACGATCGGATCTGATTTTGTTTTATCCTGTCTGAAGTGCTTTAAATATAACGTCTTGCAATTCACATTAAAGCGTCATGTTTGATGTGTGTGTGGGGGGGTTGAAGGCAGATGACAGAATTATTAATAGATATTTTAATTATTCTCCAGTTAGCCTCAGGCATCAAGACCTTCTGTAGAACATGCTTACACTACAGAACGTTCTGACACTTCAGCAGCCATGATGGATCAATCGAAGATTCATCAAATCTCTGCCCACAAACACAGGAGTAAACATGCATGTAAATGTGCTTGTAAACACACACACATAAACACAGGTGCCCACAACCAGAAATACTTAATGCATGGTCCTAGTTATTGTGAATATATATGATTTTCATAGAACTAATTACTTTAATTGCCTTTCATTCATTAATGACAGTGTTGGTATTCATTCATGATGCACCACAACTATCCACGATAACATTCTGTTTATGATTACTAGTGTACCAATATATTACAATTATAATTACTTAATTTTAATCATGGTGTATATTATTATAGTGTTTTCACAGCCTCTCTCTGTGGATCTACTGCTGGCCATTCCACCCAGTGGAATTAAAATTGACTTGGATATCTGTAATGAATATAAAGAAAAATATATTTCTGCATGACTCTGTGTTGCTAGGACACTGCTGGCTAAATGGGTGTATCATGTGACTCTACATTGAGCTGCTACTGAGCAATGAACCGAAGCAACTAAAGAATTCTCGATTTCCAAAAAATCTAATCACAACTGCCACAAAATAATATTAAAGACCTTATTTACTTTTTGATGTTTTCTGATTCTGATTTTAATGTTGACTTGTTGATCATACACAGTTTTTTCAAAATGAATATATAAAGTCAAAGTCAAGTCGACTAGTCGTTTGATTACATCATCACACATGCAGCTGAGGAACACGGGTGTGCAACACTGAGCAACTTTTATTAAAAGTTCTCTGTAACATTAACAGTCAACACGACAATTAAACTAAACAAAACAAAGGCTGATACCTTTAATTTTCTGGTAAATTTAAGTGTAAGGTAACAGTTTAAGCCACGGCAGGGCGACTCCCTGCAGTGCTAGTGTTAGCCATGTAAGCTAGCATTAGCCATGTTAGCTAGCGGTCCCGTGTCAGATGGCCTTGCAGAACGCCGGTACTGTCACTGTACTTTAACACAGACTTGCAGATTGTGCAGGTCTCCTTGCTGTTTGTGTGTCTAGAGTGAAGTATATCCACACATGTGATGTGTGTGTGTCTCCTCTGCTGCCATGTCTCTCGCCTTGTTGTGGCTGTGTTTACCTTTCTCTCGGTACCGCCCCTTTTATGAAGGAACTACAATAATTGGTTAAGTCACAAAACGCATGTCAGCATCAGCCAATCAGAGGCAGAGACTGCATTGCATGTACAAGCGCACTCAGAGAGAGGAAAAAAACACTCGACTAGTCGACGTCTATCAGGTATCAGGAGTCGACTAGTGCCTCTGAAGTCGACTAGTCAACTTTTGTGTTAATGCCCTAATGTACAGTGATTACTTTATTGTTATCAGGCATTTACTATTATACAATTTAAGTTTGTTAAGTACATATGATACATACCTGACATACACATCAAGCAGAAACGCATACAATATATTAAACATGTTAAGTCTTATTTAACTCCTGGACAGCAAAAAACCCAGTTTCACAGAGAAAAGCCTGTGATTTTGTAGATTTTGTATTGCTCGAGAACAGAAAGAAACTACACCTTGCTTTTGTTTTTCCATCACTATTAACTACTTGCAGATTGCATTTAAGGTCAGCTGTGACTGACAGAATGCTGATTTATTTGCCTTATTTCTAAATGGCTTAATAAATAAGTGAAAAAAACAAAAACAAAAAACTGAATACAGAACACAGAAGCAAGAATTTACACCCAGTAAAAAAAAGATTTGTCTGTGGTGCAAAGATGCCCACTTTGCCTCCTTTTACATATCCCTGACCACAGCTTTATGTATTATTAGGTCTTTCTGGTTTGTTGCGTTATGAGAAGGAAACTAACGTAGTACAGTTTTAGTTAGTCACAAACTAGCCTGAAGTGGCTGGAGAAGATGCCAGATAACTTCTGCTTTCATTCCTTTTGTTCTTTTCACTGGTTGGCTGGTAATTTTGAGGCTTTGAAATTCAAGGAATACCAGCTTAATCAATCGGGATGTTGTCAAAGTCGGTAATGGCCAAATCACTTTTGAGAAAAGCTGAGGTGTCAGCAGTTAAATCGCTCCAGATTCAGGATATCCCCTTTCCTTTCAGTAAATTAAATTCATATTTAGCAATGTGAATCAATCTCTTACATGTGAAGTGAATCAATCTCTTACAACATCGCCCAGACCCTCCAGATGGCTGGATAAAGACTCAACAGTCAGCTTCATCATGTTTCACAAAAGAACCTTAATATAAATGTTCTGTCTATGCCCCAAAAGATTTGTTCTTATACCAACGTTTTTTGTCTCTCGTTCAACAGCTTGAAAGGCATGAAGGATGCACAGATCCTCTTCCAAACTTGCGTCGTAGCCCATTATAGCCCTGGGATCCCTTGGGATCATACAGTGGTATGGAGAAAACTGTAATTTTGTAAACCACGGGGGTGGTTGGGGGAGTCTAGAGATGAAATGTTTAGGGTTCTGGGAGTAGACACAGTTTTTTTGTGGTGGCATGTGATTAATAATCAGCCAATTGTGTGTAGTTGTCTGTTTTAACATACAGATATCTGTTTATCAGTGTATTGGGGACATACTGAGTATATTTTAATTTATATATAATTTAACATCCACCCCACTGTGTTAAAACAGCTGCATGATGGATTTTACCTTGTTTTATATATTAACAGACACGTCACTGTCCAAGTGGGTCAAATGATCATGGGCGACTTGATTCATCTACTGACACAAATAATAAAGAATCGAAAGACGAAAAGTCGAATATTAAACAGGGACCATATTACAAGGTTATAAAAGCACTGAATGTTCTGGACTGTGCAGCACTGATACTTGTGTGTATGTGTGTGTGTGTGTGTGTGAGCTGATCTACAGGCCCTAGCAGTTGCTAAAAAAATGAATTGTGGTAGGGAACAGCTATCTTCACTCCAGTGGTACAGGTGATATTAGGCTAACAAGGTAACATATGCAGGATTAACACTTATTTAACACATCACTGACCCAGGATAAAGCCTACATCACATTTCTCATAAGGTGGTCATGCAGAAGTGAAGCTGACTGTGTTTGCAGTGTTTTTAACTTATAACAAATTTTTTGCTTTTTCTTTTATTTCTGCCATGGTGAGTGGTGAGTTGGATGTTAAAAATTAAGCTGCGGTAAAGAGCCCTCCACATATTAACTGAAAATGAGTGGGGTGCAGTTTTCCAATTGGGGCGGTGTTGCCCCCGCCATGCAACTGCTCACAAAAGCTCTGTATTAACTTTTGAAACTGAAAGGGCGAAAACATTTCCCTGTCCTTATTATGGCTTATTCCATGATTAAAGGTTGAGGCGGTAACATATGTGTGATCTCACAGATGTCTGCTCATGCATGTTTAATTGCGAACCCCACCGGTAGTCTTTAGTGCACGAGTCTCTCCATGTCTTAACAGGTTGGAGGTGTCAAGCCCTCAGTTCCCTTGGGTGTTCTGGGCCGGATCAGTGTAGCGTGTTTCGCTCAATAGAGCTGCTGTGGCTCAACAGGATCATGTTCCAGCCGCTGAACGACTCTCTCCTCCACTCCTCTCGCCGGCCATTCAGCCTCGGCCTCTTTCCGTCAGCTTGCTGGAAGAGCTGTATTGAAAACGAGCAAAAGATAAACAACTCTAAGGTTACACTCCTGATTTGGGCCGGAGTTGGAATTTCCTTTATTGGTTCCTCGGCCCTAATTAGGCCCGGAGTTCTAATGACTTGCAGTGAAATGAGATGAAAGCTTACACTGACGGCCTCTTGGTTTACGAGCAGCTTTTTCGACGCGGGCGGGGGCTCCGTGTGACCGAAGAATTGGACGCAGTGAGGATGAGCACTCAGGGTCATCTTAAAGGAGTAACATCAGCCCAGCGTGCTAATGGTGCTAACAGCAAATGACAATGACAGGAACCAGTTAGCGTGACCTCATATGCAGAAATGCTAACGGCGCTATAAAATCCCCATCATTAAATGAATTCCTGCCGTGATGAAGGAACTAATACTGAGCTCATCTGGTGAAAATGAACTCTCGAGTACTTCATTTAGCAGATTTATACATTGTGGCTCCCTGTTCAACCGCATCATCGTTGGAATTTGGGGCTAAAAGGCTCTTCTAGGAAGCAACTGCACATAATTTTACTGCTTTTTTAAAGCTAAAAGCAACCAGTAGCATTTGATGAGAAAACATTGAAACAAGTAAATGGACTTGAACTTTGCAACATAACCTCAATAGAAATATGTCATAAGCTGCCATACATGACAGCTTGTTTCACACTAATTTAAGGTTATAACATCTAACTTTACAGTATTTGTCCTGATAATGTGACAGTGTTATAATAATAAACATAATTTGTTATGAGAATTCATGACAGCATAATAATATCTGTCATGATATGATTAAGGCACAGATATGTGTTATGTTGTAGGATATTAGTAAAATGTTGTCATTTGGCAACATTTGATGGCAGTTAATTGGTGTGGTATAAAAAATCCTTCGTTGGATATACAATTTTTTGGAGGTGTACATACAATTTAGTCTGATATAACTGTGTTTAAAAGTACACAATAGATTGTACTGTACACGTAGTTGCATGCTAATGTACCCATTACTGTTCAAGTGAGTCGTGGGCAGTTTGATTAATCAACAGACAGAAATAATTCCTAAATAAAGAATTGAAAGTAGCAAAAATTACAATATTCAGTAGGGACCATATTACATTATTGAACAGCAGTGAATGTTCTTGGTATACGGTTTGTTATGTGGGACAGTGAGTAACCATACACCGCTCACTGAATATATAATTTTTTTAATTTATTTTGTGAATTTTTAACATTTATTTATTTGTAGTATTTATTTTCGCCTCTCTCACTGACCACAGTATTTTGTGTATATAACGTAGAGTATTTAGATGAATTCCTGGAGAGTTCAATTTGACTTTATATTATATTTTACATTGTTCTTTTTGTTGTTTCTCTGTGTGTTTGTGCAGTCGTAGCATAAGCAATTTTCTGCAGGAACAATTACGTTTTCTGATGCTCATCTGCTAGTTATCTTTATTTTACTATTTATTACTGCACTTAGTTCTACTTTCATTATTATTGCCATTAACCCGATTATTTTGCCAACATCGTACTAGAGACAGTCATGTTGATAAAGTCTTGAAGTCAAAACATTCCTTTAAATGAAGGACATTATCAGATTTAATGTCCCCATTAGCCATTTCTGGGATCACTTCAACACAAATTCTCTTATGTGTGGTCTGAAATTGGGCTGATTTAACACATTTTATGAGTAAATCCTTCACTTTCTTCAGTGTATTGCTCCAATACAAAATGTGTGTAGGTTCGAAGTCCTGGGGTCATATCTGTTCGCAAACAAGACACCGAGTGTTGAGGCAACAGGTTGTTGTTTTTTTATGTCTGACTCTTACCTAAAGCCTAACGGAGTAACAGTAGAGCGCTGCTTCACCTGCCAGCACCTCACACCGCCGTCACACCCCGCATGAAAAATTCAGGCCTATCGCTTACACTTAATGACGGCCAAATCGCTCTCTCGTCAATGGACACCTTGGAGGAAAGGGGAGAAGCAGAGAGAGAGAGAGTGCGACAGGGAGGGCGAGAGGTGTGTGCGAGCCTGGGTGTGCATATGTGTGTGGGCGAGAAGGAAGTACAGAGGAGAACAGTGTTTCTAAACAAAGAATAGATGATGCTGTTGGTTGTTAAGTCTGACCATGCAACCTGGATGGGCCGGTGACAAATATGTTTGGGTATGAGTGTGTGTATGTGTGTGTCTGTGTGTGTGTGAGGGCCTGAACGTGGGCGCCGATGGGTGGGAGACTTGTCCTGTAGGTAAATGTTTGTGCGGCTTTGTGAAAGTCCCCCCCGCCTACATGAACTCAGAACACAGAGAATGGTTCATGCGCTAACTGATGAATGTGTTTGCTCAGCACTTCTTGCGCAATGCAGAGTCATTATACAAGGAATAATTAGTGAGATGAATAGGGCCAATGCTGGAATATGACACTTACTGTAATGCCTGGCCTGCCAGTCCGGTGTCAAGTCTGCGGTCAGCTAAAGGTTAACACTGTATTTGAACCCTGCTACATGACATAAACATGCCCTGTGCTCTCATGAGCTGTCATGATATTTACAGCATTGTGCAAAAGCCTTGAGCCCTCATTTCTTTATAGTTTGCTTCCAAAGAGACAGGCTTTCTTGCATTTTAATGTAATCTTGAGGAACAGTTCTCCAGGCTTCCTAAAGGACTTCCAAAGACTCATTTTCTATCCAGGCCCTGAAACTGAACAGTTACCTGTTTTTTATTTGTTAAGCAGCACAGTGGCATATGTATTAAACATTCCTAACTTAAGGCCAGAAAGTGAAGAAACAGGAGCAGATGATTTCAGATGATCAGGTGGTGATCAGTATACTGGTGGGGCTGAATGCTGAGTGGTTGGAACTCCTTTTCTACACTACCAGTCAAATGTTTGGACTCTCATTCAATGTTTTTTCTTTGTTTTTATTATTTTCTACATTGTAGATTAATATTGAAAACCAACAAAATGAAGAAGTTAAACAAAGTTAAACAAACCCGAATATATTTTGTAATAAGGTAATGATGGACTGTTGGTTTTTGGTGGTTCTTGCCATAATGTGTAGTAGAACCAGAGTAGAATAGGATCACTAACTGTGTATCAACCACCATCACCATCACAACGACCATCACAACTGATGATCCCAAACACATTAAGAAGGCAATAAATTCCACTAATGAACTCTTGATGAAGGACACCTGTTCATTAAATACCATTCCAGGCCATGTTTTCAATATTAATCTACAATGTAGCCAATAATAAAAACAAAGGAAATCGTTGAATGAGAAGTTATGTGGGAACTTTTGACTGGTAGTGTAGGCACCTTGTATCTTTAGGCACTTTGCCACCTTTGTAGTAAAATATTTGTAGCCATTTCTTTCATGTTATCTACTCGATATGCCTAAAATAAGACATAAAACAATAGTTTTGTACCAGCAAGGTGAATGAAAGCAAATGTTAAAGAAATGAGGGGTGGCTGAAGACTTTTGCACAGTACTGTATGTCCACTAGTATTACAGTGCTAAGCCACCACTGCTGATAATTGAAACTACCACTGTCTAGTAATCATTTTCGAATGAATAATTAGTATTACTAAAGTATCTGAACTTCCCAATGTGAGAACAATTAACATTTTTATGAATAAACCATTATACTCCTGTCATTCCATAGATTTTGTTCAGGGTTTATCTGACCATAAAGAAGGAGCAGAAATCCATTGCATTACAGAACTTCCATTCATATGAGTTAATGTACTGTGTTTAATATAAAAGCCCTCACTGTATTAATAGTCTTAGTAACTGTGATAAGCTCCAATACAGAACTGCTAAATTTGTATCACTTCACTTAAGGCCTGTATTTATGACACATACAAGCTTTTATGACAACTGACATAAACATAAATACCGTTTATAAAGACTTAGATAAGCGTCAGTTCTGGCTGTTTTAATCAGTTGTGATGTCATTTTACCTCAGGCTTACCTTAGCTTGTGTCAGTTGCTATGAACGTTTTTTGTGTGTATTTTGTATTAATGAACACTGGCCTTAAATTAAGTTCGGCGCCCTTTCAGAGGAAATTCTAATATACATTTAGTGCCACTTAACACTCACTTACCCAGACTGGGGGCGTTTAGCACTGAAAATAGCCTAGAAACTTTTTTTTTCACTTTCTTATTTCCTCAAATCTTGGTGACCTCATATCTATACTAGTCTCGATGCACTTAATATTTTTGGACAATTTATGTAGTTTATTTTGGAATTTTCAGTGAGTTTACTTTAAAAGGTCTGAAAATTAGCATGCTAGCAATTGAGACCTCGACAACTGTTACCTAGCACCAACCATTCATGGTGAGCTAACAGCTGGTCACTTATAAGCAAGTTTAGCATTTCTGATAAGTAGAGGTAGTTTGGACAAAAGTTGAGATATACTGAAATATCCATTCAACTTGAAGAGTTGTTTTGTTCATTTACATTTACGGCGTTTAGCAGACACTTTTATCCAAGGCGACTTCCATTCCCTAACTACAGTGGAAAGTCTTGTTCAGAGCAGGGTCTTGTTCATGAACCCAGGAGTCCATTTTATTAAAGGCAACACAAAAATGATAAATCAAATTGTGCTAAATTGGTTCGCTAGGTGCTGGTCTAGGTTAGCTTCTTGCTATTTTGTGCTAACTCCAAATGACAAATCACCGTGTGGTACTTTACATAGTTGAATCATGTCTAGGTTTAACAAATTGTTTAGTATTCACTGATTTACCTTATGTATGTACATTGTAATTGATGACCATCTGCAAAACCTGGTTGGTGTTAGCAGCAAAGTTCTTATTTCTGAAAGTGTTAAGTTTTGATTAAAAAAGATGATTTAAAAAGTGTGCAAAGTAAGGAAAAAGTTTGGTTTGCACACGTCTTGCTGTCCTTCAAATGCAGAAAAGTTGAAAAAGACAAAAACGTACAATACAGATTTTCCAAGTTCTATTTCAAGTTTTCTTTTAGTCACCACTGATCTACAGAGCTTTGAGGAACATCTGTACACTAATAGCTACTGGCTCACGGTGAGTGTTGTTTCTCCATTTTTTCTCCGTCCTCTCTCTTCTTCCCTCTGTTCTCTCTCTTCTGAGTGTGTGCTTGCGGCTATCAGGGTTCTGAGTAAGAGTTGGCTGGCAAGCTGAAGGTTAGTCACCTCTGAGCCATCACTTCCCCCAGCTAGTCGCTGAAAAAAAAGAAGAAAGAAAGAAAAAGGGAAGCGCTTTCTTCCTCTACCCTCCCTGGTCTTCTCCTTCTCCTTTCTCTCATGCCCAGCCTCGAAGGAGCAGACACTATGCACAGAGTCTAAAGCTACATGCTGTCTAATACATGGATTTGTCTCCGTGTAATGTTAAGGTAATCATGGTGGCTACCTCACATCATGAAATGGCACTTAGGTTAGGACGCAAGATGCTCTTTTTCTTGTTGTAGTATCATTTGACTGGTCAGGTTATCAACACTACTAGTCTTTCTAAGACCTTTCATGCTTTTCTCTTGACTCTTTGAAGGCTGAAGCTCTGCTGCAGTCACGACTGTAGGCACTTCATTCAAACACAGGTTTCAGATGATAAGCTCCATTAATGGCTTGGTAGTTCTCCTCAAGATCCTCCACGTTAACCAGAATCAATGAGCTGTATAAGGGAGAGAAGAGCCTATAACTGTGGAGGAGGTGCTCCTGGAGCTTGATTGCCATGAAGAGTAAAGATCTAACAGTAATCTAATACAGCTGATCCATTGAAAGCCTTCAGGAGTATCTGAATATTAGAGCCAGGTGGGCCCAGCTTTCCAAGACGGCCTAGGAATGCCCCTGAAGATCCTACCGTTACTGAATTATATATCTTTATACATTTCTCTCTCTCTCTCTCTCTTTCTCTCTCTCTCTCTGATTCTCTCTTTCTCTCTCTCTCTCTCACACACTCTCGCTCTCTCTTTCTCTCTCTTATATTTTTAAAAGTAATGATATAATTATTTAAATAGCATGGTAAAACACACATGGTTTATTCTCTAAGTGGCCAATACTTTATGGAGGTGCTCAATTTGAGACACAGAACAATCTCCTCCTCCACAGACCTGCATGCTTTAATATCATCGCACATCAAAGGACTGCGTGTAACACGAGAGAGTGGAGTATCCATGGGCAGCCAGCAACGTGGCCACGCGCGCTCAATACTGGTCTTTATGATGGCCGGGGCAGTGGGGGAGAAAGAGAGAAGTAGAGAAAGACTTCAAAGTGGCACGTCTCAGTCTTCACTGAGTCATTGAGAAAGGGATGGGACAAGGGGGGGAATGCCTGATTTCTCATGAGATACAGAAGGTGCCATCACAAAGATGCCATTTAGTGTGTGGAGCGGGAACACTGTGCATGTGTGTGGGTGGTGTGTCTGTGTGTGTGCATGTGTGCGTGTGTGTGTCTGTGTGTGAATCAAAAGGAAGTTGAGTGTGTTTATTTATGAAGGAGAACAGTAGGACGTCCTGGAGAAACTATATGAGAGGATATGGGGAAAGGGGCTAGAGAATGAGAGAGAGAGAGAGAGAAAGAGAGAGAGAGAGAGACAGGCTCTTAATGGAAAGCCCCCAAATTACCCGGCCATAACAGGAAGTTCAGCAACAATGACAAAGAAAATGGGATTGTTCCTAATCGCTATGGAAATGTCAGGCGGATATGAACGTGGGAAAATCATTTTCACTGAAGCTCTTTAAGTGCTTAGACGGCTGTTTGAGAGCCGCCGCAACCGTGAAAACCTACACCTCTCCCTTTCTCTCCTTCTCAGCGCACCTCCACAAGTCAGAAGGATAGGCCTGCTGTGGCAGAGTTAGCCAGAGAGAAATAATGGGAATCAAAATCAACTAATATTTGTATTAATATTCAACAATTCTTTGCACTCTGAAGGAAAAATATATAGGAAAATGTGGAAGTCTTCAAACAGCACAACACACTTGTGGAATGGTTTAATATTCCCCAATGGACGTTATATAGCAGTTTTTTGGCCATACATCTGTCCATTTTTATAGGACACCCAGCAAGAGATTGCATAACAATTCGAGCACCGTTTGAGTTAAAGGGTGATAACATTCATTTAGAAAAATAAAGCAATGTCCAAAAATGGACCACCAATAAAAATGTCAATTTGTATCGATAACTGTCATCCAATGTCCATTTTAGATTGTTTAACACCTGTGTGAATCTAAAATGGACATTATATGGCAATTATCAATAAAATGGACTGAATTGTGTCCATACTTCTATCCATTTTTATTGGACACATTAATGGGGTGATGATGTTTATCTAGAAAAATGGACCACAGATAAAAATGAACCAATGTAACTGTTGTCCACTGTACATTTTAGATTACAACATTACATAGTGAAGAAAGCACGTGATGATTTAAGTGTGCAGTTTGCATGAGGCTGACTAGTGACCATTAGCCTCTATTACTTGCTAGTGACATTAGCCTTGTAGCTCCAGCTACTAAAGAAAGACACAGAGGCCGTCTTGGCTGATCGACTTCATTCGTCGGTTTCTTATTTCGGCATTTACTCTCCGTTTCAGCTGCTATCCACTCATCACTGGTTGTGGATTCTCTTCAGGGGTCTAGTGTTGCCCCCCCTTGGCCATACAAGACCCTCTTGCTGTCAGTGTGGGTCGTTGGCTTGAGCTGTGCTTATTCAGGCCCTGCTGCTGGCCTCGTGTTAAGGATTAAGAACCACGGCCCACGACAAAAGTCCTGGCATAACAGAGTGGGCAGGGGGCCGCGGGGTTATTTTGAGGGGCTGCTGCTCCGCTCCGGCTCGCTCTATAATGTCGGCTCCAGGTGTGACGGTGGGGATCAGGTTTGGCCTGTGTTTGCACAGGGGTTGTGGCAGGCTGGGCCGAAAATGCGAGGAATCTGGGTGGCAGGAGGTCCAGTGTCATACACTGACCCTGGAAAGGGCTACTGTCAGTGTCAGTTGCTGCAGGAACTATTGTGGGTTTTTTTAGTGAAGTGGGTGGCGGAGGTGCCAGAGGGGGGGGGCTTCTTTTGTCTCACTGTGTCGTTCTCTAAACTGTGTCTTGTTTCTTGGGTGTTCTGTCATTAGCACCTAGGAGCCATAAACCACCCCTGAGCACCCCTTGCTTTTAGTTTTATATTTTCGGCATGAGAAAAATATTGATATCTTCACAGAGCATCGCAGAATTGAACAGATATGAAAACACGACTTGTAAAATGGCTTTGTTCACTGGATTCCAGTTTAGTGGTGTGAAGTGAGAGTGTGAAAATGCTCCCCTGTTCAGCCCACACACTGAGTCTCTCATTGCTCCCTGTTAACTCATTTAAAGTGACAGTTTGTCTAACCAAATGTGCACAATCTCCCCTTTCCTCCATAAGGCTAATGTAGCTAACAAACCATGGAAGCTAATGAACATTAATTAGCATCAAGAAGGCGTCGGTTACTGTTTGGAACTATGCAACAGAATTTTATAAGGAACGGTGTGTCATATAGTGCCAGAAGCTACACAAGCTTGTCTTTTTTGGATTACATACATCTGGCATGGTTCAAGACAGGATTGTGGATTTATTTTTTAGATGTGCTAACCTTTAGCTACAGTGATTTCCTATGTGTGTGAGTGTGTGCTTGTGTGTGTTTTTTTTTTGCTTCATATCGGCTACGTTTGATAGTTTTTGTACTGTTTAGAATGTTTTTTTGTGCAGTCGAGGAGTCTACCGTATCAACCTAGACTGACTTTCTCCCATGTTTTAGTGGTTTCTTTAGTGACGAGGCGTCCCAGCAATACTACAACTCCCCCCAAGTTGATCACCTGAACAATGAGCACATATTAAGCTATAATATGATGGTTTCCAGATCGGCCTACTAAAACATGATACACTACGGACATGAGACTTTCTAGCTTCTGCTCCACCAGAGCTGCAAGGGTCTGTGGGCCTCTCACCTGAGTGAGTCTCGCAACCATGAAACCAAGAAGCTCCCGATTTCCCCGTCTGAATGACTCACCATCACAACCACAAGGTTTCTCGGACTGACAGTGATCTTTCCCCATGACTTTGAGGAGTGTGTGTGTGTGTGTGTGTGTCTGTGTGAGTATTCTGTTACTGTTTTAATGCTTCTTCTGTTTTAAAACTTCTTCTTCTTATTATTATTATTATTATTAATGTAAGACCTTTTATTTTATGACTCATATGAAATGAAATGACCCCATTCAATATTTATTAAGTAACTGGCATATTTTTTTTTCGTCTTATTCCTTTTTTAAAGGAGATAAAGCGGGTAAACACAAAATCTTAAAACATAATCTTTCCTCTGCTTTAGGGCCACAACCGAACATAATCAGATCTGTAGGAGTGTGAGAACCACTGATAAGTCACATGACACAGAGGGTGGAACATATTTTCCAGCCAGAACTTCGATATTTCCCGCCGTGGGGGTTTTATTACATGTATGTTTTATTTAAACCATGATTTAGGTTCCTGATACATAAACCTGAGTAGTAATTTTAGATGTCAGTAAACCTGAACATAACACAAGGGTTGAGAAGTTAAAGCTCAGCAATTATTACAAGGCAGTCTTTGATGTTTGCTTGTGCCTTATGATGCTTGAGAGAAGAACATGCAGTGTGTGTCAGTGAGTGTACAGTACTGTTTTCCTCCTAAATATGACTAAATATACTAACTAAAACTAAAAAGAATAAATAACACCACACAGTAAATTGTGATTTTGTTATACAGTTTATCAATGTGTTCCTTGTGGAAGTCCAGTATTACTTCTAGTTTCCATCAGAAATCTGGTTTGACTCAATCAGTCCTTCATTAAATTAAATCAGGAGCTGCTGATGGAGTTTCACAAATACAAACAACGGCTGGAGGAACCGAGGAGGAATCTGGAACCGAACCTGTGTTCTCCAGCTCACACAATATCAACTACTTTTATACAAATAAAATAAATCTTGATACTTTTACTACTTTCTTGTTTGTTTGCTTACTAGCAGAAAGACACTTTATCAGACTCTGGATGAAAATAATTAGCAGAGGTGCCATTTGCACAGTACTGAATATCTATCAGAGTCTGGGGGAAACTATCTATCTACCCTACCTGTCTATGCTTGAAATGTCTGTCTGTCTCTGAGATCTCAGTGTATGAACACAGGTTGGGTGAGCATTATATGAAGTTTTAGCCTTGGGGCTGCCGAGACAGACTGCAGCAGGTGTTGCTCAGGTTACACAGCAGCCAGAGGTGAAAGGTTTATAGCGCTGAACTGCAGAAAAGGGAAAGTTACCTCATGACAAAACACATGAGAAAATATAGGTCTTGAGCGTTCGCATGGCGCAAGACAGGAGCGCAGGGATCGAATTGCTATGCGAACAATGCTAGCATTGTACATGTACCTTTTTTCCCATGCCTGACACTAACTCTGTGCTGTAATGTCCAGGTAGACTAGTTCGTCTGCGTTACCTCACGTTTATGGCTGCTAATCGCCATGCCTCACATGTCTTTCCTCTCAGTAACTTGCTTTAATTAGCCTCGGCTCCACCCAGGCCTCCAGTAGTGAAGCTGTTAAATGGGTGAGTTAGACTCTGTATTATGTATTTTATCATCACGTTCTCAGGGACCGGTGGAGCTTGAGCATCGAAACTTCTACAAGTGCAAAATAAAGATGTAGTAAACTGGTTTTCAGTTACAAGCAAGATAATGCTCACAATTGGTAAATGCTCTTATTTCTGTTCCCAAATATCTGCCGCTTATAATAGAAGTCAATGGTGCAGTTGCTTCAGCTGGAGTATTCCTTTAAATAACTCTTCATGACAGCCACTGTCACCAAAAGGGGACCCCCCTCACTGAAACACACACACACACACACACACACACACACAATAAACATTTCAGTTCTCATGAGACTTATCATTCGGATTCTAATTTGGAATCTTATAAATTATGTAGATTCTTATTGTTATTCTCACTCTGACTCAATTGTGATTTCAATTCTGATTTTGATTCTTATAAACTATTGTGGTTCTTATAAAGAATTCTGATTTAAATTATGATTTGGATTCTCATAAATAACATGAATTGTCATTCCAATTCTGATATAATTTCCTTAACACAGCATTGATTCGGATTCGAATTATGATTTTGCGTCTCATAAACGAATTCTAATTTGATTGACTCTGATTCACATAACCAACTCTGATTCAAATTTGGATTTGAATTCTCATAAACAGCATGGATTCTGATTCTGATTTGGATTCTCATAAACAACATTGATTTGGATGTGGATTCTGTTTCTGACTTGGATTCTCATAAACAACATTGATTTGGATGCGGATTCTGATTCTGATTTTGATTCTCATAAATTCTTGTTCCGATTCTTATAAACAGTTATGATTCAGATCCCGATTTGAATTCTTATTAACAATTTTAATACGATGGATAATTTGTGTTCATTATTCAGTGTTTGGTAATATTTCTGACTGATTAACGATTCAGATTCCTCTAAAACACTCCTGTTTCAGATTCTGATTTTAATTCTTAAAAAAATCGACTGATTCTGAAACTATAAACAGTCTTGATTCTGACTGTGACTTTGTTCCTGTTCCCTCGGCCCGATCTCTGGGTGCCTGTCTCTCTGGAGCCTCTGTGCTGTGTGCCCTTCTGTAAGTAAGTGTGTTGTTTACCCATCCCGACCGGGCCGCTCGTAAATAAGGCAGCGTGACGGGCCGAGATGAAAGCCTGCTGCCGTCGCCGGGTCCCTGCCAGCCTCTTATTAAAAAGCTTTTACATGTAAACAGCCCGGAGAGGTGAGCTTGTAAAACACAAGGCAAACGGCCTTGCCTTTCTTTGGCTTTCTCTCTGTTTTTCCTCCCTAAGCGCCCCTCTTTGGCACCACTTTCAGCATGTCGTAATGTTTGCTTTCCAGGATTTGGGGTGAAGAAGCGGCCACCGCCGTTCATTCTGCACTGTCCTTGTGTTCGCAAAATCACTCTATAAAGATCAGGGGTGCCCAGACGTTTTGCCCTGGAGAAATGAAGTGCATTTTCTGTGGTGGGCCAAGGGTCAAAAAGAAAAAAACAGAAGAAAAAAAGAAATAAACTCCTATTTTTATAGCATTTTTTTTTTACACAAATACATCAAAAAAAGAAATTTCATAAACTCTAGATATATATCCGTGTGGGTCAAATAAACTATTATCATAGGCTACACTTTGGGCCTTTGGGCTTCCTTGTGCTAGAAGCATTTGATTTAGCCAAATAAGTAAGAAAATTCAGTTTTATCGAGGCATAATCAACAAGGACGTTGTTTGTCATGGCAAAAACTCAACGAAAGGATCAATTCTTTGAAAACAGCAGCTGCCTTTCACAATGCATGAACATTTCAGGCCCAATGGGCCAACGGAGATGGTCCAAAAGTACTTGGAATAATTAACATTGTTTTTTTTTATTAACGTTATTAACATTTAATCCCACAAAATGAACATTTATGCACTTTCCATTTCTCTCACTACTGAAATTTCTCCCTTTGTCTTTCCCTATAAACCATGCAGTTTCGTTTAATACCTCCAGCTATAGTGGTTTTCAATAATGAAACATAGATAATCTGCATTTGGTAAGTAAAGCAGCGTCGCTTGGTGAACAGGTTCCGGAGACGAGCAGAGAGGCGGGAAAAGAGTCGTTTTGCATCTCGCCATTTTCACACAGCAAATGAGAGGATAAAAAGGTGATTAAATGAACCAACGTGCCCTCAGCTTTATGCAAAAGACTCCTTGGCTCTGTTGGGAAAATTTGATTTTCTTTTAATTTGCACTTCTTTTAGTCTGAAAGTCATTGCATGATAACGATCACCCTTAAACCCCCCCGTCCCCCCAAACTGAATAATCTCTCCTAAGCAAAGGGGGTTTATGATGCCTTGGAAAGGGAAAATGCAGTTATTTCATTTGTTTTTGGGTAAGCAAATAAGCCAGGAACAGTGCATTAGTAGGACCTATTGTTTGCAAGTCTTCAAGAGTTTGGGCACACCTTGGAAATGTTGGTGATACTTTATTTGAAGGCTGCATACTGATGTTATAATGCTTTATAACATATGCATAAGCGTTTAATAACATTTGTAAAGCAAATACAGCAAACCCCCGACAACTCAATTTAATACTTTACCCTTAAAGAAAATGTAAAGGTAAACCCGTATTCGTACTGTACAGTTTACACTCAGCTCCTGCAGTGCTAGAACGTAAATACCGATGTTCCCCCTGTATAGTAATAGTAATTAGTAATTAATAGTAATTATAGTAATTCCCCCTGTACTGTAATTCATGCACGTGGGTTTTCTTTGGTATGTGCTATGTGGTATGGTATGTATAAGCAGGAAAATACAGTAATAAATTCATTTAATTTACAGTAATAAAAATACAGGGCTTTATGGAGAACAAAATGAAAAACACAAGAACACTCGAGATGCTCCACAGGGGAAATTCTGGACTCCAGCTGTGTCAAAGGGCAGCAGCCAATCAGCAGCAAGGAGAAATAAATAACGTTCTCAGATTGGCTACTTTCAAACCTCCTGCCTCTGAGTACAGCGGTACCAAAATATTTATAGTTATATTTTATATGGAAATGTAGCTGAATTTACATTAATATTTATGTTACAAATTTAGTTAATTATATTTTGCTTAATACTTTAGTACTAAAATTCATGAAAAATGCCATGAACAAAGCTGTGACGTCCAGATCTTGTCCGCCACGCCCCCTTGGCCTCGTGCAGGGTTGTTTATGTCTGGATGAGGGGGCATGGTTGCCTGGTGTTATTAGTTCATAGAAAAAAATCTGTGAGAGACTGAAGCCACGAATAAGCAGGAGTTCACTGTACTTCTGAAGAGTAACAAACTAGTAAAGCAATGGGATAAGACCTTTTATGAGATAGAACTTAAAGTATTAGATGTTAATTCTATGACATGGTAATGAAGCTTTATGACAGTGTTTTGTATGTCACACAGACTTGCCATTACTGTAATGTCATTTTCATCTTAAAGCATGTTATATCACCTTATAACAACAGAAGCACTTCATAAAGTACTTGTTTATAAATGTGTTATTCAGTGATTATGCATGTGTTATAAAGGTCTTATGAAGGCTGAAGTAATAAAGTGTAGCAATTTCTTTCTTCAAAAGAACTAATAACAATAAAGCATTTAATTAACTCATAAAACTGCCCCCCAAAATAGGTATTGTTCGGATCAAAGAAATAGACTTTAATATGTTAAATGAGTACAAACTGACAATAAAAACCTGCTCATTTGTATTAAAAGCATTTAATACAAAAGAAAGCTTTTGCTATAGGCCGAAAGCTTTGGGTCTGCGTTTATCCTTTGTTAGAGCGGCCATTCGTTCATTCATTGACCGACTCATTCTGTCTTTCTTTCATTCATTCTCAGGTGTTATCAGGTGAAGAAGCTCATTTATCTCCGCTGCCGTTCTTCTTTTGTTCCCGCAGGACAATGGGGTGTTGAGGGGCAGGATGGGTGGAGGCCGGGTCCGTGAGGAAGGCGGCGCTCAGACCCAGCTTTACGGACCCTCGCTCAGGTGAATGATGCTTTTCTCCTTTTCTCCTGAGCTTTGTTTAGACAGAGAGAGGAGGGGGCACGACACAATGAAAGGTTTCTGGCTTCATGACCTCTAACCTTATGGCACTGAACATCTCTAATAACACACACACACACACACACACACACATACACAAGAAACCCGCTTATGTGTGCTATCTATTTTCATTACTGCATCTGATTAAGGATTATGTTTAGGTAATTGTATAATTACACTGTAAATTGTGTAGTTATATGTAATTCAGTGAGTCAAAGAGGGGGTCTTTCAAGGGGGTTAGAGGAGGTCGAAACAGGTCCAGAGAGAAACAGGGATGTGTATTATAGTGCTTCTGCTGCCTGTTGTGTTCTGAATGCTAGTGAATGTGTGTTTATGTTTGACCCACATTAGCATGAAAGGGAAAGCTCACCTCTATCAGCTCACCTGTTCTGACCCCCCAGGTACATTCCTCCATTGAGCTCTCTCTCTCTCTCTCTCTCTCTCTCTGTCTCTGTCTCTGTCTCTCTCTGTCTCTCTCTGTCTGTCTCTTTCTGTCTCTTTCTCTTGGCTGCTGTGCTGGACTTTAAGGCCTGGGGCCGCAAGGTCTGCTTTGAAGTGACATAATACCTGTGTAAGTGTATGTGTTTGTGAGAGTGTGGGTGTAAGTGTGTGTGTGTGTGTGTGTGTGTGTGTGTGTGTGTTTGTGTGTGTATATGTAAAAAACGAATGAGAAAGACATAAAGAGAAAAAGAGAGAGAAATCCTTTTGTCCCCTTCTAGTGCTCTGCAATTTTGAACATTTGAATAACAAATAAAGAATATATGACTGGGAACTAAGTATGATTTATAAATAGAACAAAAAAATCAAACAAAACAAAACAAACAAACAAAATGATGAAGGAACACATGGAATTGTGCAATAAACAAAAAAGAGTTAAACAAACCCGAATATGTTTTGTAATATGGTAATGATGGACTGTTGTTTCAGTTAGTTTAGTTTAGTGGTTCTTGCCATAATGTGAAGTAGAACCGTAGTAGAACAGGATTACTAACTGTGTACCAACCTGACCATCACAACTGATGATCCCAAACACATTAAGAAGGCAAGAAATTCCACTAATGAACTCTTGATGAAGAACACCT
>JBBPCY010000039.1:20990185-21033873 GCA_037974405.1 Brachyalestes nurse
AAAATATGTCACAAGGAAGGGCGCGCGAGATAGAACATCTCATGCGGGGTAAAAAAGGCGCCCCCCAACACACACACACACACACACACACACACACACACATACACTCACCCCACCCCCAGGGGAGCCCTCCATTTCCAGGCAACAAAAGGGTCCGCTACACATCCCCTCTGCTCCTTTGATGTTTATTTTAGTAGCCCACCCCGCTGCTCCAGGCCCTTTTGTGTCCAGCCAGGTACAACAAGCTCTCCCTCGACTCGGGCCCAGTCACGGCAGCCTTGGGCAGCCTCTGCCGCTGACCTGGTCAGGAGGATGTCCAGCTATTAAAGACTTTACTCATCACTTTCTCTCCTGGATCCCCATGGCCCTCGGCCTGAACCCACCAGCTTTTAACATGCAGCCCTGAGGGCGGCAGCTGTCAGAGGTTAGGGAGAGAGAGAGAGAGAGAGAGAGAGAGAGAAAGAGGGAGAAAGAAGGCGAAAGAAAGTGGGAAAAAAGAAAGAAGGGGGGAGAAACAGAGAGAAAGAGAAACAGAAAGATGAGAAATGATGGAGAGAGAAAGAGAGAGCCATGTGGGGGCAGTCCAAAGCACTCTCTCAAGCCTCAGTGCTGGGGTGGTGGGAGTGGTAGAGTTGGTGGTGGAGCATGTGTGTGTGCGTATGTTTGTGTGTGTGTGTGTTTCCTTTCACTCGCTGCCAATCCATCAAGGCTCAGGCTACCGCTGTGAGGCCCGTCAGCCAGCACAGAAAAGAACAAGACCCAGCAACAGAGCCCCCCGCTCTACAACCATCACTCATCCCCATCATGCTGAACTCTGAGTGACCTTTTCCCTCGCGTTCCTCCTGCACGACTTACGCTCTCCTTAAGCACCTTCTTCCCGCTCTCCTGCCACAGGACGTCCCACAAGGGCCTTCCGTTTGCATTCGAGGCTTCTTTTTCAGCACCCTGCTCCATTTTCATACAGATGTTAGAGAGTGGAGGGGGCAACAATCTGGGGGACTAAAGCCAAAAAAGCAAACCTGTTCGCATGACAGTGTTCAAGTGTCTAAACTGTTCTTAGCAAACAGGGTGGCAAGGTGAGATGAGTGGGAAGAAGAATGAGAGACAGAGTGAGACAAAAAACAAAAGAGAGAAACAGTGAAGAGAGAAACAGACAGACAGAAAATAGTGTGCGGAAAAGACACGGTGAGAGAAAACGTAAGAGAGAGTAACAAAGAAATTGAGAAAAACTGTTAGGAAAACTGAAGGAAAGAGAAAAAAAACTTTTTGGAAAACTGATGGAAAGAGAGTGAAAGAAATGCTGCAAGGAATAAGTGAAAGAAGTGAGAGAGAAACAGAGAAAACAAAAGCGAGTCGAAGAAAAAGTGAGAGATAAGATTGAGTGAAAGAGTGAGAGAAGGGGATGGAAAAAGAGAAAAGAGAGAAATACAAGAAAGAGCAACGGAGAGAGAGAGCAGACAGAGAGAGAGAAAGATAGAGTAGGAGAGGTGAGACAGAGAGAGTGAGAAAGAGAGAGAGGCAGGCAGGAAGACAGTCTGCAGAAGGGCAGAGAGAACATTAGTTGACATCATTAAGCCGGACACATTTTTGTCACGCTTCCAGATTTAACCCGTCTGCGTTTTGCCGAATACCGAATCGGTCTCGCTTCTGCGCCCCCCCCCTCCTTTTCTGTTCGTATCGCTCACATGCTCATGGCTACAGACAGTCTGTCTGTCTCAGGCAGCAGGGCTGATGAAGGGAAGGGACTCTTTCAAAGCGGCCAGAAGAGACAAAACAATCACATGAAAACACACAATTTTCAGAAAAAGGGTGTGTGCTGGAAGTCACAGGGTGGCGGTCTGTCTGAGAGATTTTCTAAAAGTCGTTAGAGGGCAAAAAACAAAGAAACAAACAAACAAAAAAAAGACCAAAAAAAGGCCCATATACCATTTAAACCATGACTGTCTCTCCTGCCTGCACTGATTTCTGATGAATGAGATTACATCAGGTTAAAGCACATATGCCTGTGCTTATCGCTTTAGCCTGACACACATTTCTCTAATCCAAACTTACTTTCTCCCCTCACTTTGCTATTTATCAATGAGCAAATCGTGTTTGCTTGTGTTGGCCCAAGCTTTGCTGTTATGAAATTCGGGGGTGGTGGGAGGCTGGGGTGGGGCCTCAAAACCAATCTGACATGGCTGGTCCTGCTCGACGGAGGCCGAATCGTGTTAGTGCGATGAAGGCCCGAGGACAATGTCTGTGTCTTTATGACAGGGGCCGCTCGGCAATATCGCGTCCAGCCGCCACCCCTGTGCAAAAAACACACCATAAGCCATAAAGCAAGCTTGACCGGCGGCACTAGCTAATCGCATGAAACCTCGAATCAGGGCCCAATATTGTCTGAATTCTATTTGTATCGGTGCGACTGACCTATAGATGACTCACTTTCAACTTTAAAAAGGAGAGGAGAGGACGAGAGGGGCAGGATGTTTGTGAACGAGCGAGGCGAGGAGGGGGGTGAGGTGGGCGAGAGAGGTTGTTTTTCAACTTAAGATGGATGTGCCAGCATCCAGTGTGATTAGAGAAATGGATAACTCACTAACATCTGTGCAAACTACAATAAAGAGGGATTTAGTGTTGCCCTGAGGAAGGCAAAGAGAGGCTGTCTGTCCATTAAACGCTTTATTACAGAGCCAGCAGCTCTGTTCTAACTCACTTATTTTTGCCTGCGCGGGGGCTCAGCCTGTGTGACTGCCTGTCATCCTCGGCAGACAACGCTCCAGGCGCTCTCTCTCTCTCTCTCTCTCTCTCTCTCTCTCTAACTGATTCCTATCCTTCTCCCTTTTTCTACCTCACTGGCTCCTTTCCTACCCGCCCCATCTCGATGTTCCCTCTTCATAGCCTCTTCTTTCTTTCATTCCATCTCTCAGCCTTTCTTTCCCATTGCGTCCACCCTCTCTCTTTCTCTCTCTCTATCTCTATCTATATGGCCTCCCAATCTCTCTCTATCACTCCTCCTTCTCCCTCCTTTTCAGGCCAGACCTCTCCCTCCCACCCAAGCCGTGAGTGCGCTAGGTAGATGACAATCAAATGACTCATTGAGCAGCTGGAGTGGCCGACCCCAGCGAGGGCTTAACTACGGAAAGTGAGCGTGATCATGTCACACTCCACAATGCTCGCAGGCTGTAGCCGTGGCAGCCGGAGGAAGAGGGAGGGGCTCCCTCCACCTCTCTTAAAGAGACAGTGACACAGAGGGAAGGGGCTGGGTTTGGACAGCACAGGGGCTAATATCCAATCTCCACTGTGCTGGACAGATGGCTTAGGGTTGTTTGTTGTGGATGTAGGGGGGATGTCATGGCTGGTTGTGTATAGGTATGCTTGGCAGAATTTTGGGTATGGCAGAGGAGTGTCTTGTGTTTAAGTAGCTGCTAAAAGGGGTTAGCAAAAAGTGAAGTGTATAAATATTGTAACACTAAATGTAGCCAAGACACGAGTTCTTTGATTTTGTACTGGAGGTACTTCATGCCTAAATAATCACACGTTTGTCTCAAACCTCTGGTAAAACAAGAGTGAAGTAGGCTTAAATGATGAAGGAAGGAACTAGCAAAAGTATTATCATAAACCTTTTTTTTCTTAAATGTATTTGTTTTTGTGTATTGATGCCTCCATAGAAATTAGTTTGAGTAAAATTTAACTGAAGTGTAGTTACCCATCACAATGAGAAACTGACAAAATCGAACATTGCCAAAATAGTCTTTTAAAGCAGTTGAAGATGTAAGGAATCTGGATGAACACATGTCTATTTTGACCCCATGCACAGTAAACAGGATAATGGGCCACAGAATCTTCTTGGGGAATTGCAGGCATTGGGGTCAGAACATCTCCCTAACTGGAATCGGATGCCACCTACATAACCACAAGTTGTTTGGGAGGGTTGCCAGAAGAAATGTACCAACAAGAAAGACTAAATGGAAAGCTTCTTGACAATAAAAATGTGGATTTAGCATAGCATGTGAAGTATGGTGGTGGATCTGTGATGTTATCCATGGACAACTTGTTCAGATGCTTCCATCAAGTGCCAGCCAATATCAAATTAACCTGACTATCCCAGTCAGGAAAATTAAACTGCCCAGTGGGTGGATCTTACAGTAGGACAATGATCCATATCACACCTAAAAATGATCATAAACATGGTTCACTGATTACACAATCAAGGCTCTGCCATGGTATTCACTGTCCCCTAACCTAAATCCCATATAAACACATTGGATGACCTGCAGAGTATACAAATGTTCACCAAGGAATCTGAAAGATCGAGTGAGATTCTGCATGGTAGAATGGCCTCAGATCCCTTGATCTCCAGGCTCATTAAATGTGAAAGGAAAGACTCAGATCTGTTATCCATTAACATTAAATATTAAACATGTTAAAGGAAAACATGACAACAACTGTGGCATACAAAGGTACAAATATTTAATGAAAACAGTATATTTTGTTTTCCAATCATTGTGCCTAAAATTTGGTTAATATTTTGAATCAATTTTAGAAGGATAGGCAATGTTTTTACAGCCTCCTTATTACTAGTAATATTTTCTGTGACTAACTAAGTGCAGCACTTTACCAGTAATATTTGTTGTGTTTAATTAAACATTGAATACTACCAGTAATTGTTACTTTGTTGAATCAAGTATTAAATATTACCAGTGTTAACTGTGTTAAGTACTGAGGATTACCAGTAACAGTTACTGTGTAGGTACTAAGTATTGCCAATAAAAGTTTTTGTGTTAAATACAGAGCCTTACCAGTAACAGTAACTGTGTTAAGTACTGGGTATTACCAGTAACAGTTACTGTGTTAAGTACAGAGTATTGCCAGAAATAGTTACTGTGTTAGGTACTGAGTACTGTGTAATACTGTGTTGAATTAACATGTAGTGTATATATGATTTGTACTCAAAAACCATGAAAATGACTTCAACCTTAGTGATTATGGTGTATGTACTACTGCATATAAACCTTGCCTGTCTCCTATAGATTCCTGGCTCTTCAGGAAGTGCTGTTGATAGATTTTACTCTTGAAACAGGCAAGGGTATAAGATAAGGTAATGTATCGTCAAACCATGACAAACACAAGAGCCTGTCTCATTAAATGTCCCCACGTTCCATTTCAAATCTCAGCTTTCTCCCTCTCTTTATGTGTGTGTGTGTGTGTTTGTGTGTGTGTGTGTGTGTGTGTGTGTGTGTTTGTGTGTGTGTGTGTTCGTGAGGAGACAGCGTTGGCTGGGAGGAATTGATGCCCCGTGTTTGGCTAATTAAGACAGCACTAGACGTTTCCGAGCAGCGAGATGGCGGAGAGGTGCTAATTCATAATTGACGTAATGGATGGAGTCTGTCTGTTGGCTTTTTAAACGCCGGCGATTTCGCCGTGATTAGCTGACACGTACCTTTGTGTGAATAATGAAAATATGCGCCGTGTTCTGCGCTTTAATGAATGCCGGGCCAATCTTGGGCCTGGCGTTACTTCTTTTTTTTTTTTTTTTCCCCCGACAGCCATCCCTCTCTCTCTCCCTGCTTCTCTTCTCTGCCTATCTGAGCTCGCCGCGATGGCTGTCGCCAGAGGAATGGGCCTTGTTTGACATGGACACTTTGTTAAATAAAATCTTATTATATTCTACTGGGGTAGGCCTCCACCCAGGAGCCGGACAGAGAGAAAAAAGAGTGTGAGTGAGAGAGAGAGAGAGAGAGCTATAAATGAGTGAGAAAGACCATGAGGCAGAAGAAAGAGAATGAGAGAGAGAAAAGGGAGGTGGAGAGACAGAATACAAGAGTTTATAGATGGAAAGAGGGAGAACGAACGAAAAAGGACGAAAGAGAGGTGGATAAGGAGGGTGAGAGGGGGAAGACAGCGAAAGAGTATATGTAAGAAGAGAAGAGAGACAATGAAACATGAAAAGACAGAGGTGAGAAAGGTAATAGAGAGAAAAAGAGAGAGAGATATTAGCACATTTCATGACCAGTGCAGACTAGTGCAGCAATCAGAAGGCGAGCAGTGAGGGACTGCTTGTGTGGGACTGTGTTTATGCGCTCTGTGTTTGCCAGCAATCCGGCGCGTTATATCTGCACCCGCCCCAACTTCAAAGCCCAGCATGGAGCGTTCAGTTCAGTAGGGTTTACCGCCCACCATAAACAATGATTACAATCACCAGTGTGGGATGTGAGATGTTTCCAAGTGCTTTTATTAAGGTGTACTTAGAAAGAAGAAGATGGAGCTGAAGACTGAGGCATAAAGAAGACAGCATGGGTTTGTTAACCCATTAAACTGCTTTTTGTGTGGTTAAATTTTAAGCCCTATTATTACAGTAGCTGGTAGTGGGTTCTTTTACGATCTTTTACATTCCAGGTATGAACAAGGTAAGTGTGCAGTAGACAATTGAATAATTTCTTTAGATACCAATGGTTTCAAGATAGTTTAACGAAATTACATTTATATGCCACTTAAGCTATTGCATAAGTGTGAAGTGCAACCTCAAAAGTTTTACCTAAAATGATTCGGAAGTACTATGGAAAATCCAATAGATTCTTGGCAAAACTGATATCGGAATCTAATAAAATACTTCACAATGGTGGAGCAACTTGGTGCAAAGCACAAACATACTCACAGTAAAATAACTGTAATTTTACTGTAGAATAGTAGAAAAATCCACCTTTTACCTCTTATACCTACCTGGTACTTACAGATTTCCATCCCAACTTGAATATGTAGTATTGCAAGAAAATTTGGAGTATGTATGTTTGTATAATCCACCTTAGTTCTCCACTTAATTATTCAGCTAGATATTTTACTATGTCCTGTATTAGCTGTCTAGTTACTTATCCAAAATAGATATCATTTTACCTAAAAGAAATACTGTTTGAACCCCCCAGGCAACATCCCGAACCTGTTCGTCACTTCAGAACTGAAACTCACCATCACATTATCATAGAAATAATTACCTAGTACTTTGGAATTAGTACCTCATGCATACTCTGTTAATACCTAACAATATCTAAAACTTAGGGGACTTTGAAAGAAAGTGTTACCCAGTAACTATACAGAAAAGTCTGCCAATCTTCACTTTCTTAATTCTGTAACACCTTTTTGTGTGGCTCCATTTTTATTTATTTATTTTTCTATTATTGGAAATCTGCCCTTTACATTGTGTGATGATGAGTGGGCCAACAGAAATGGTCCAAAACTTTTTGGATACACAGAGACTTTTTTTTTTTTTTTTTTACTTTCAACAGTTACTATTTAGGAGATAAGTCAAAAGTGTTGAGTTATTATAGAGATAAATGAGTGCGGAATTATAGGCTGGACATGTCTAGAGGTCTGGGATCTCTAAGGGTGGAACTTGCACCTCGGCTTCTTTAAAACATTCTGTATTTGTAAAAACTCTCTTTTATGTAGATCATGAAATATGTTTGAACCGCATGTCCTTCATCTCTGGCTGCAGTGTGTTCATTTCACGTACCGGGGAAGGTGCAAGCTGTGTGGCCGAGACTTTCTTAAGACAATCTTCTCCTCTCCCCCCGCCGTCTCTGTATCCAAGTCACTGAGAGTCAGGCCCAAACAGACAGCTAAAATAACACCCTGGCAGCGTAAACAAAGAGCGATTACACCCATGGGAGTGTGGCGTCTGCCTGGGCCTTCTGCTGAGCACCCTTCACACTCCTCTTTCTCCCTCTGCCTGCCTACTGCCTTCTGACACACAGCAGCCAACTTGTCATGTTGCACCGCTTACACTCCCTGAATAAGAGTACGTAAGCATGCGAGTGTGAGTGTGTGTGTGTGGGCGCTGGATATAGTGCACTCACACCTCTACAGTGCGATGTACTCCTATATATATATAAAGAGATAGGAGGGAAAAAGAGCACCAATGCCGGCGATCCGCACTCACAAGCAGATGGACAAAAGATGAACAAAAATGTGCAGCTGCACCAAAACACAAAGATTCATTACAGAAATAAACACAGTCATATGAGAGGCATGAATCCTGTTTTTTTTTTTTTTTTTTTTTTTTTTTTTACTGTCAAGATATTACGGCCATTTTGAGGCAGTGGGTTATTAGCACTGCAGCAGAGTAATCCGGCCAATCAGAGCGCAGCGGAGGAGCCACAGCGCCGTCTCTGATGCCCATCAGCTGTCGAGAGGGGCCAGCTGGGTGACATCATGGGGTCTGTTTCCGTGGTGATGATTGACACCGTGTCTTTCAACGTCGGGAAGCCGCATGCGTGTGACGTGTCATTAGTGGGGAAGGGGCGAGCGAGATGGAGAGAACGAGAGAGAGAGAGAGAGAGAGAGAGAGAGCGCCGCTGCCACTCTCCTCCATTCCCTCTAATCGCCTGCCCATTGTCACTGAGACGGCGTAAACATTAGCAAAGGGGAAATAAATGAATGCATCTCATCAATGCGGCGCAGTGGAGATTATGCGTTTTTTTTTTTCTTCTCCCACCCTCTTCACTGTCCTTTAGATTTCTAAATCAAATGCAGAGTAATGACATCTTCTCCTTTTTTCCAAGCATTTTGACAAGCGGATCGTTAACAATGTGTTCATCTGTTCACTGTATATGTGCTGTTTTTTGGTGGCGCATGCTATGAATCTTTAGGTGACCCAAAAAGATATTTAATGTAGATTCTGGATGCTGCGAGTTTAATGAAAACACATGGGAATTGCATGTGATTGCATTTACTGTTAATTCGTTTAAAATGAAAATCAATCATAATTCGACTCCAAAGATGCTAAGTTGCTGATGGTATAAAACAGGGAGACTTAAACAGCAATTTTCCATTTTTTCCATTCCCCGTGCACTGACACTGTAGAATAGTGGTCTTCAAGTAGGCACATGGCCATCTGATACTCTTAAACCCATGCCTATGAAGTCTCATCAAAAATCTATTTATTGTATTCTATTTGTTTTACTTCATCTGATTTTCTGCTCAGTTTTGGTCGTGGCCAGTTCCATGCACTAGCTAGGTCTTCCCATCACACGATGTAACGTTATATACTTAAAATATTACTTTAACTCAAAAGTACCTTCAGTCCTTTAAACATTACTTAAGCATTTGACTTTGTTCTGTTTTCCTGTCCACCAACAGATTATTCTATAGTAATTCTATAGTTCTATAGTAACTTTAAATAATATTGTTAAAAATCCAATTTAGATTAATGAAGAAACTGGTGCATACAAAATGTCAAGAGATATAGGTTTAGGGTCATTTAGGTCACATAGTCAGCAGAGATCAGATGTATTTCTCAATTTTCAGGCCAATTTAGTAATTTACTCAATGCCACCAGCACTGGGAGGGTGAAGGCCATCATGAGCTTCTTCCAAGTCATGTGAAGTGCCACCGCATCTTTTAAACACTGCTGCTAATGCAACATTATTGGACAGCTCAACTGAGTCATGTGAGGAGAGGGAGGGCCAGCCTACCCACGCAAAGGGACTGAGGCTAATCAAGCCTTCTTGGACTACTGAGCATGGATTGTGAGCCATTCCTCATGCTGTTTGCTGAACGGTCTGTTTCCCAGTGTCCGCATCTCTGAGTCACACTGGCTGAAAGAAAAGTGATAATGTGCTTAGTGTGACTACTCAAAGCGTCCAGCTCTCTGAGTGTTTAATACTAAAAGCTCACTGAAGTTCGTGTGAAGATTGCAGTGTGTATAAAATGTCCATTGTTGTTTTCATGCACAGAAGGGTGTGAAAAGATCTAATGATCAAACTTTAGGCTAAATGCTATGATATGTGAGTCTGTTTTGAGTGGGAGGTTAAACGTGATATTATTAGCTACCATAATTTTTCCCAGAGAATGTTTTAGAGGCAGGCAAAAGTCTTGAAAGAAAACAATAATGTTGTCTTTAAGTCTAAAGTAAACTGTCCATTTGTCATACGTGAACACACCACAGCACACAGTGTGAACAGCACGAAACTCTTCCTCTGCATTTAAACCCATTCACAGAGTGAAGCAGCGGGCAGCCAGAAACACAGCGCCCGGGGACCAGTGTGTGGGGGACGGTAACTTGCTCAAGGGTACCTCAGTGGTGCCACTAGCAGTCCTGAGATTCAAACCCACAACCTTTCAATTGCAGGGGCACTAGGTCACCGGCTGCTTTTAAAATAGCATTGTATAAGTTATGATTGATATGACCATGGGTATGAGCCAACAAAGTAAAAAAGTACATTTTGCTACATATCGTAGGGTGGTAAAGATTATCATTGTGGGTCAAGATTCAATGATTATGGAGTAAATGTCTGGTTAATACCCAAGACAAGCTACCACAAACTGTCAGTGATGTAGGTTCATCAGCTTCTGAAATTATTTGAAACATTTGTTAAATGATTATGCCTAGAAAATCAAAATTTAAACTGGATGAAACATTAAACTATTTTAATCACTATATCAGTGATAACAAAACACATTGTATGTCAAACATGAAAATATATACCTGGTGCAATATAATACAGTATAATAGAGAAAAACTTCTGACACTTGCAAGTGTGTAATTAAGTGCGCCTTTTATATCATGTCTGACGCCGCGCCCTACAGTAGGCCGTATTCTCCTGTGCTCCTGTACAAGCGCTAAAGATGTTTATCAGCCTCTGACAATTCAGATCAGAAAGACATGCTTCCTTCTCACTGCCTATTAGAGAGCAATGCTCCTCTGTGACTAATTGTAACGCAGGCCTTGTGTCTCCGCAGGGTCAGCAGCAGCACGCAGACCCCTCAGCCAGAGTCTCTGGCCTTCACTGTCACTCCTTTCAGCGGCCTGACATCTCTGATTCAGCCGTTTAACAGCGGTGTCACAATCCCTACATCCACGAACACACACTGGGCCATTTGGCCAGTGGAAGCATCATCTCACGTTAAGGCGTCGGGCCGCACTTTTGGCCTGTCAGCTGCGTCCACAAAAGGAGCACAGGGCCAGATGTTTACACCGCAGCCGTCCGCACCCCCGGGCAATCTGTTTAAGACAAAGCGAATATGCAGGTGCATATCAAGATGAGTGCGAGCTACAAAGAAAAAAAAAGATTAATTAGGTAACACTTTAAATTAATGTCCATTGATAGACCTTTAATTAAGGCGTAATTAATTATCATTACAACGCCAACTAATTACGTGTCATTAAGTAAAACCAACCAAAATAATTGAATTACGCTAAGGTGATTCCAAGACGCCGCACTTATTTTCCGAGGCCGGGGTGCCGGCGTGTGAGTAACGTTGTCAACGTTATTATTCATATGTGCGCATCCTCGCAAAACAAAAGAGATGGCAGCTAACTGCACATCCGCATGGCCACGTCGGCTCCGGTTAATTTCACGAGGAGAGACGCGGCAATTCCGCACATGAGCGCAGCAAAAACAAAAATAGGAAGACGTGGCCCATTTGAGGGCCTTGGATTTTTCCACTTGGGTAGTGGTGAGACTGATTAGAGCGGCGTGTCTTGTATCCTTGGGTCTGTGTCTTTTACGCTCTCTCTGTTTTGTTTAAGATGAAAATCCCCATAAGGCCCTCGAAGACTGACGGCTCTTCAGCGAAAGTTCACACTGTCTGAGCTGTGCGAGGCACTGTGCCCACCCAAAACTGTCAAAACGACAAACAGTACATCTCCCCTGCAAGCGGAGCCCAGATACCACAGCCCGTGTCATAGCAAATGGACGACATCTTCTGCGCGTGCCTGATAAGGCCACTCACCTCGCTGTGACCCGACTCAAATGTACACGCATACACACACACACACACACACACACACCCTTACACACCCCCACATCTCTCTCCATCTCTCTGCCTCACACAGACATCTGCATGTCTCCAACACACATCATATAGCATAGAAAAAAGGGGGAGAGAGAGTGAGAGAGTGAGAGAGCGAGAGAGCGAGAGAGAGAGCTTCTTTCAGCTCGCCTGTCAGTCATATTTCACCTTGTCCAAACCTATGACATCCGCTGTCAATCAAATTTCACATCACACACACACCTCCGTATGGCTAGCATCCTCCATCTGTCTCTGTCTCATGATCGGAACTAAGGCGGTATTAGCTGCAGACATGCAAGCAAAGGGGGGGGGGGGAGGAACGAAGCGGTCCTGTGAGTACAGATAGCCCTCCTAGCAAAGCTAGCAGCTCTAAGCTACGCAAATGAATTGATTGACGGCTCATGATTGTCCCTCCTCAGCTGTGACATGCTGAGACGGTAGCAAACTACCTCCTCCTCTTCATCGAGCATTGCCTTTTTTCATCTTCTCTAGTTTCTCTCTCTCTCTCTCTGCCTCACTCTCACACTCACTCTCTATCTTTTTTTTTTTTCCAGCGTGCGTGTGTCAAAACGTCAATTTTCCTGCGACAGGATGTGACAAGGCCTGTTGCCCAGGGGGACGGCTGCGAATAGAGGGCTGCGCAAATTGATTTTGATTTTATTCCAAATCATTCAAAGTGTTTAGCTCTAATGGGAGCTGATCAGAGAGCAGTCCGGAGCACGGCACCGGGGCTGGAGATTAGTTCTGTCACTTGGGCGATCAGGGCCCGTCGAGCAACGGGCCCATCAGAGCCTCTCCATCTCAAAGCCCCTGCTCCGCCATTTATATAACCGCCACAGTACAGCACGATCCCAACATGAGAGGTGCATAGATCCACCCACTGAAGTCCAAAGCTGTCACAAGCATATGCTGGTGCTGTGATATTGGGGAAATGGAGCCCTGGCTGGGAGCACTAAACACTAACCAGCAACGTGGACAGCAAAGCTTGAGTATGGATGATTCACCCTTTCTGGAAAAGAGAAGTGTGGCCAAGTAGAGGACATCTGCATGATGAAACTGAGAGGTAAACAAAGTCATTCAGAGCAGTTTGATGTGTAGATAAACTTATTGATGTCTTTATATTGTTGGAACAAGGGATCAGAATGTCTACAACACAAACATAGCCATTTGATTCACTAACCAGTGAACCTAGATTCTGAGATTTATATGTATGGTTGAGAATGGCTAAATAGTAGACAGTTAATCATCTTTTTTTGCATGTATACATCCACTATGAATGGATTCTTAAAAAATATGTTTTAGGCCAAAACACTCAGTCAAAGCTATCAGGTATTAAGAAGCATATGAGTCATTTTGTGCAATAGCTTTCTGTGGTGTAGCTTTCGAAGGCATTAAACTCTTCAGACATCTGCTTCCTCTCACCACTATGAACAATTCTGACTCTGTATGCTTCTCCGGAATGGAGCATTTCTCATCAAACCACTCTGAATGACTTTGTTTACATACTAACAACGTAATTATGCAAATTTTGAAAAGCCTAATTTTGGACCAAATTTCAGTGTCAGTAGAGAAACATGACTGGATTTTTTTTAGCCTAGGCTTAGGCTTAATCTGGGTCTGGAAACTGGCCCCTAGCATACGACTATGAATCATGATGGTACAGGTTCGAAACAAGGGGGATTTCATGGGATGGACCTGATTGTTTCACCCTTCAATACACCAACCATTCATACATGCCTTTTTAAAAATAAACGCTCTTAACACGGTTCTCGGCTTGGCCATATCCTTCTAGAAAATAAAGAAATAAATAAAACCTTCAATTGGAATTGAGTCTTCTGAAGGGTCTTTAAACTTTAAAAAAGGTTCTTCACATCCACTAGTCTCATTTACAGAAAGTTTTTCTTTAAAGAATCATCCTTTGAAAGGTTTTTTATAGAGCCAAAGTATCTGGTGGCAAGGGGGTCGTGGGTTGTGAGCAACCCCAGATATGCGTTTAAGAGTTGAGATGACGACATTTTAATGTTTTATGACTTAAGTGGCGTAATCCAGCAGACATTACAGCGTTTGCAGTCATATGTGATGCCTGGCTTGAATAAGTCGTACATGCTGCCGTCTCGGCCCCCATAAACAGGAACATATGTCACCAAACGCCTCGTTTCTAGAGGCTTCCTAAAATGACATCGCCGCAATGCTCTACTTATATGCACATTGATAATCGTTCCCTGTTAAGTGCCTCTGCAAACCATCTTTGTCTCCATATGTGAGCATGACTTCAAACCAGGAGCTGATTGCAGTTTAGAAGCCAGAGCAGGATGGGGCTGGCTGCTTTGTGGTGGGTAGGGAACAAGATGCCGCTGGCAGCACAAATGTAGCACCATGTACAAGGGTTTCTAATTTGCAAGTGGTTGATGGGCCTGAACTTTTTGAGCCGATCGAATGTGACAGCATCAAAGAGTGAGCTAAGGCAGACAAACTTTACAGCCGCTCTGTCAGACGAGAAGAGTCCCACGAGAGAGGCAGATGAAGAGAGAGAGAGAGCAAGAAGAGGAAGTGTGTGTGAAGATGAGTGTTTGTGTGTGTGTGTGTGTGTATGTGTGTGTGGTGGGGGGTGGTTACTGTGCGTTAGCATGCACATGCAGGCAAGCACATGTACTTAACCCTTCATGAATACATTTACATGCTCCAAAAATACACAAGCACCCTGTTTACGCCAGCAGATGTACAGTAGTAAGATGCTTATAACATGTGTTCATACTGACACGGCTGCCATGTACATACGGCGTGTTGCATGAATCAGAACGTTTCACAGTGATTGAGCTTGTCACAATGATTCGCATACACACAGACACACACACACACACACACACACACACAAACTGCTCTAATTGGCATGATGCAGATATGCATATTTTCTGTATACACTCAATGCACCCACCCACACAGTCATAAGAGCATGCATGCAAACAGTCACAGCAACATAAACATTACAAAGCAAGCAGAAAGCTGGCCAGATACATACGAGTATCTCCACAGCACGGAAGGGTGTGACTATTTAAACATACAGGTCATCTCAGTATTCACTTACCTTCATTTGAATTTGACCGAAGCTCCTATTTTTCAGGGGAAGCAACACTAGCAGCTGATATTGCCATTCATGTAAAGTAAAAGAATGAGTACATATGAAAATTATGGTTGGCATATAGCAAGACCTCATATGTCCACAAGGGTAAGTTTACAGGAAAAGGGGCTCTGGAGTGGCGCAAGCATCTAAATTGCGGCTTTATAATCAAGAGTATGGGAATTAGATCCCTGACAATGGCACATCCCTTCGTTGCTGGGAGTCCAAGAGTCCAGGAGTCCAGGAAGACATAATGATGGCCCTCCCACTCCTCTACCATTCATCACGATGCTAACCAAGGTGGAAGCATGTTCCAAACTTGTCCAGCAATGCTGCATTAGTGGAAGAGTGGTAGTGCATCATTTCTTGAAGGAGGCACATGCTGACCTTCACCCTCCCAGTGTTGGTGGCACCATGAAAGGGGGAACCAAGCTAGAATTAGTGTGGAGGTGGTGGAGATTTGGAAATACATATGTACAGGAGAAGGCTACAGTAGAAGGAAAAAGACTGCATTTGTGTAGTGAGATTGTATTCTATCAAATTATTTATTATTATCGGTCCATTGGTCAAGAAATGTACGGAGAGTATTCAACACATACAAACTGTAAACAGTGAGTTAGGAGCTGTACCAGCTTGTCTTTGTCAGTTTCCAAGCAAAACATTCCAGTCATTAAGTATGTTATTCACTTTCACTTCAGAAAAAGGCAGAAAAAAATATACTTAACAGAAAAATGCACAGAAGGCTTCCTCACTTAATGCAATATCAAATCTATTCATAATGACAGTAATATGTCGTTTTTCAGTATTGCATACCCTACTGCCACTGTAACTCTTCTATCTTTCCAATCTTAAACCCAACCAGTTACAGCTGTGTCCTCCCAACAAAAGATAAAAGATAATCCACTTGCCTAAGGAAGGGGAAATGAAAACAAAGATAAGGGGGGGAAAAGTTTCAAAAACTGCAATTCAAAAAAAGATCAAAAAGGAAAGAAAAAAAAATTTAGATTCCAAGCAACTGTGCAAGACCTGATAGGCCACCAGAACTGTCCCACTCAGATAAACAGCACTTAAAGCTTTCATCTGTCAGAGAGGTGGAAAAAAAACTGAAGCTACACTCTTGTTTCAGATCTGAAAAATTCCACCGCACTTCCTGTATGAGGAGATGATTCAGCGCTATAAAGTTGTGTAGCTGTTCAAGAAGCCACTACTGAGAAAAGGAAACAGACAAATTAAGAAAATCTGCTCTAGAACACAGAAACTGGATTCCTGTGGTAAGAAGGAAGGTTTTATAGACTGATGGATGAACTGATGTGTGTAAATTTGTAATTGGGATTAACGTGGATGGAGTGAAGCAGTAACTGCAGTTGACAGTTTAAGACAATTTTGGAGGAGTTTACGAGAAGAATGGAAAACTGAAAGCGAGTCTGCTGAAAAGAATGGAAGCTGTAATAGACACTCTAGACACTGAAAAAAAAATGATGTATCAAAGTTAATAGCTGCTTTCTGTTTAGTGTTTTTGTTTTTTCCTTAGACTGAGAAATGAATTCCTTATTTTAGCAGTTTTGATTAGATATTAAATAAATGAAAGGTTGGCCTCTGACTTTTGAATATCACCATATATTAAATCACACACACTTCAACACAGTTCAAAATAATGAAATAACGAGTGGCATGAATTATTGTTGGACCTTTGGGAGAAATTCTGTCAGAAATTAGGGATTATAAACTTGATAGTACATGTGTGATGTGGCAAAAGTGATCATTTGAATTGAATAAAAAGTTATTGTTGTACAGTCTTTTTGTGGAGAGGAAAAACCTCCCTTACATTTGAAACATTTCTATTCAATGTTTGATTCAATGTCAAAACAAGTGGAAAAAGACAGGTGTAAAATCACAGTCTCCTAAATGATAGGACTCACCTCACACAACAAATGAATGTTCAACACATATTTGAACAGCAATGGTTAAAATGTGTGTCCCTGATTTAGAAGCGTGTCCACACAGATAGTGAGATGAGCCGGTGTGCCAGTGGAACCTCCTGTCTACGGCTGTGCCTGTGGGATCAGTCTCAGTCAACAGCATCTCATCAGGCCAGGCTGGACTTATTAAAAACTTTCGTCAAAGTGACACAGGGGCATTGCTCTCAGAGTGAGGGTGTGTGAGCTCTCTCTCCGATCGAGGGTGTGTGTTGGCATGGTGTGTGTGGCACGATGGCAGGCGAGATGCCAGGTGCCCGGGAGGGAGGAGGGCACGACGGTGCCGGTGCCCCGAAGCCTGTGTCCTTACACCAAGGACAGGTGCAGCATTATGGTACAGTGAAAGAGTGAATGTCACTAAAAAGAGACAGAGCAAAGTTTATTGGCAATACATGGCCCCTCTGAAGCTTGAGGACACCTAACTTTTTTTCAGTTTAACACAGGTGAGCGTGTTCTCTTAGCAACAGCTTTACATAAGAATAACCAGTATTGTTTCGAGGATACAGTACTGTGCAAAAATAAAAATAGTATTTAAAAATAAGCAATAGGTCTGTTTTTTCACATTAAAACTAAACGAGAAGATATACAAGTAACTTTCTACAGCAAACTGGGATTTAACTACAGTATATCAATGTCCCTAGTGGAAGCCTAGTATTACTTGTAGTTTCCATCAGAAACCTGGTTTCACTCAATCAGTCCTTTATTAAATTAAATCAGGTGAGATGCTGATGGATTTTCACAAATGCAAGCAAAGACTGGAGGAACCGAGGAGAAATCTTGTATCAAATCTGTGTTTTTTTCATCAGCTCACAAAACATCAACTACCTTTTCAAACAAAACAAATCTTGATACTTGTTACTGCTTTCTTGTTTGGGTGCATGTATTCTAATGTTAACCTTGTTAGCAGAAAGACAGAAAAATGGCTTTAAACAATTTGCTTTGGTGCCTATAATTATTGTACATATTCATACCAAGGCAAACACCTGAACATGAAGATCACTGATGAATTTGGATTGTTTGGGAGCATCTGTATATGGTAAAAAATGTATACCCAAAATATTAATGAAAGGGAATTATGAAATAAGTGAAGTTTGGCAGGAGGACTATACCTGAAGCTCCTTGCCTTTCAAATCTGATGTCCTGTACATGTCCCTCTCTATCATCTTTATCAAGTTAAAGTTTAAGTTAAAGTTTTTGCACCCATCCGTGGTGGGTCTGGTTTTCTAGCTTAATGCAGAGGCCACCCAGAACCCCAGCAACTCCAAGTTCTTGAAGTTTTGTTCAGTGGACAAACAGTATCTTTTCCTTCTATAACCAATGTTTGAAGTATAACATTTTTTATTGAATTAACAGACTGAAATGTTTGTTGGTATTGGTGTGATTTTTTGTAACCAAAAGCAAGCAAAGTCACTTTTAGATAACTCCCTTTTATGTCTTATAAATAAAACAGGCTGTTTTTGTTACAGTGCCTTTAAGACTGATCTATGAAGATGATTTCTGCTTTGATTGACTGCCCTGTACATTCAAAAAAAGACATTTGGGCTGTAACACCCCTTATAACTTCAGTGTGAATGGGTCGAGCGAAAGTGATGTTCTAGTTTAAAGGCATTCTTACTGTAAATACTTCAAACAAAAAGGCAAGAAAATACAAAATGCAAAAATTCAAAACTAAAAAATTTTTTGTAGCTTCTTATTATTAAGGTGAAGTGAAAACAGAGGACTGATTAATGCCAATATGTTAGATATGCAAGAATATCAGTAAACACATGGTATGTTGCTTGCTTTCTTCTTTGTTTCCCTTTATTTCTTTGTTCAAGGATCCACGTACGTCTCTTTCTTTTCCTAACATGGTCTTTTCAGTGTATTTAACTTTATCAGTCCATCCTCTAGCTATTCATGAGGCGTCAGCTTGTGACCACAGGACCACCGATGGCTTCTGGAGTAGTTTAACACTCTCTTTTCAGTCCACTCTTTAGGCACTGTTTTAGAATGCACTGCCTCTAATTGTAAAAAAGGCCTTTTGTGTATTTCCTTTCACTTAATTCACTAACCATGGGACAAAAACTTAATTTCAAAAGAAAGCAAGGTGTCTGCAAACTGTTGATGGGCAGTGTATCTGTGACTAGGTGTATTATTCTCCCTCCTTGTCCGGCTCTGAGCGATGAGGTTTGTGCCCTTAGCTCAGGCGTGGCTCGCAGACAAAACAAGGGCGTTACAAATATAGCAGACGAATCAGTTTCCTACGGAGCACAGTGCACTTTGGGTCATGTTTCAACTCGGAAAAGTTACAAAGCAAATGAGGAATCAAGGTAAAACATAAGAAAAATAGGATGCCGTGAGAATGAAAATCAATTACTCACACAGGTGTAGTATAATATTACTTTTTTTACTTTTTTTTGGACTATATTGTTGTTTTGATATACTGTGTGCAACCTAGGTACAAGTCAGTATTGACAATAAGGTGTCAGCCATGCTACCATGACTGATACCCAAACTATTAAAGAAAAAAATGAAATAAGTGAAGTTTGGGAGGAGGACCATAACTGAAACAGGCTGGTTTTTGTTACTTGCTCGGTGACACTAAACCTTGAGTTTGGTTCCTCACCCAAATATGGCTCAGTGGGGGTACCCTGCTACTGATATGCAGAGTAAGGGAGGACTAATACATGTGTATTAACAGATGTGACAAAGTCTGTAATTGCAAATCTTCAAAGTGCAGATAGATAATGTGTGTTTCTGGATAAAATAGATAATAAGTATAGGTATATGAAATAAGGGGAAGCTATGTGTTGTATGTACATTAGGCAAGAACTTCTCATGCTTTGCTTTTACTCCATTATCCTCAGGCGTCATCAGGTATGCAGAAGTGCATGTGCTCTGTGGAAATAGCTCACCTGCACACAGGTCTTGTTAAGGGCTGGTTTTTTTTCTATTCTCTAAAAGGCCTGGGCAAGATCTGAGGGCCGATCCCCATGAGCTCAGCACTTTCTCTCCCTGGTGAGCGCCGGCACTGCCTTTAAGGTGCCTGCTAATGCCACGAGGAGACAGGATTTAATAGATTGATACACAGGTTTTGACATGCTATTTGAGCGTGCAGCCGCGCCGTAATTGGCCACGTCATCATGCATTAAATTAACGATATATAGAGGAGTGCCCAGAGACGAGTGTCTTCGGCCGATCCGTCAGCCGTCAGGACAAACTGCATCTGACGGCTCTCGCTCTCTCCAAGGGGATAAGAGAGCAGGGGGGGAGGGAGGGAAAGAGAGAGAGATGGAGAAGGAGGAAGATGAGGAGAAGGGGGTGGGGTGTTTTGGGTAAAAGGCCTTTTTAAAGTATTCCTTCGAGGGAAGAGGATCCAAGCTACTCTTTAAAGTTGACTCTTTCTTCATATTTTTTAGTATTTGACTTCTGAAATTGGTGTGATTTTTCTTTTCTTAACCAAAAGCAAGCAAAGTCACTTTTACATAACTCCCTTTTATGTCTTATAATTAAAACAGGCTGTTTTTGTTACAGTGCCTTTAAGACTGATATATCTCTGCTTTGATCGACTGGCCTGTACTTTGCTTCATTCAAAAAAGCAAATTGGGCTGTAACACTGCTTATAACTTCAGTGTGAATGGATAGAGCAAAAGTGATGTTCAAGTTTAAATGCATTCTTACTTTAAATACTTCAAACAAAAAGGCAAGAAAATACATTCCCAACCATACAAAAAGGGGGGGGGGACATTTTAGTAGCTTTTTATTATTAAAGTGAAGTGAAAACAGAGGATTGATAAATGCCAATATGTTAGATATGCATGAATATTAGTAAACACATGGCATGTTGCTTGCTCTCTTCTTTGTTTCCCTGTCTGGCTCCATGTACCTCTCTTTCTTTTCCTAACATGGTCTTTTCAGTGTATTTAACTTTATCAGTCCATCCTCTAGCTCTTCATTAAGGGTCAACTTGTGACCACAGGACCACCGATAGCTGGAAAGTTTTGGTTGGCAGACTCTTCTGGAGAAGTTTAACACACAGAATTACTCTTTTCCACCCACTCTTTAGGCATCGTTTTAGAATGCACTGCCTCTAATTGTGAAAAGAAAATGACATTTTCAGATATTTTGTGACCTTTTAAAGTTCGAGACTTTTCAAGGATCCACAGGAGCCCTGTACCTGTACAGTAAATGCGTGGGGACTCATGACATCACCCAAAAAACAGGCTGTTTAATTACATCTCAAAATGTTTGCAATGTTTACTTACTTAATGAAACTCTTATTTTAAAAAAAGTAGGAAGTAAGATGGTATTGTCACTAAATGAATGCTGCTTTGCTGTTTTGTGGCAGACTTTCATTACAGTCTCCTCATGTCTGGGTGACCATCCAGCAACTTCTAAACATCCACATATAGCCCCAGCTTTGCTTATCCTTTTATTTACTTATCTCTGCATTACTCTTAAATCCAGATATCAATCATTTTTGTGGTTTTTCTGGTCTGCTGTTCAGGATTTAAAAAAAATAAAAAAAACACGCCTGGGAAAGTTACAGTTCGTGATTTGCTATGGATACTGGCCAATGTTGCTTGGAACATACGCCTCATTTCAGCCTGCCGTATTGTTTGCTTTGATGACATCACCGGCTTAAGTGTCACTCCATGTGGACGTGTCTGCCCAGAGTGGCTTTTTTACAGGCGTCTAGACCCTTACTGGGCCCGGAGAGAGCCAATATACATTAACTACTGTTCCGCCTCTTTAATTGCCCAGAAATCCAGTGCTTCCACCTCCATGTGTTGTACTTAATAAGGCTATCATTATAATGATTAGCTAATCTCTGAGACCTGTCGTTAACACAAAGAACAAAGTGAGGGGTGGAAAAATGTAGCTGCAGTACCTTCATTCCTTCCAAAGATGTGAATATTGCCCAGAAAGCATAGAATGATTACCCAGTAGGATACGTGCGCGCGCCGCACAAATTATTAAAATATATCACCTCATGCTGCGTTCGGGTGCGAGGGGCGGTGTGTGTAATATGGAAACACTGACACTCCCCAATTTGATCTTTAAATTACCTCGAAAAAAGAGAAGTGACCTTTACCTAGGAGTTATATAAAGGTGCAATTTAAGCAAGGTCTCCAGCCTTCTGATTTATTAGCATGAAACCTGAAGTGGAGCATACTTTATTGCCCCCTGTTCTGCTGCAGGACTTCAGAGGGCCTTTGGCATTTGAGGCTTTCAATATTAGTGTATTATTATTTTATTATTTCCCTCATACAGACTCCCTGAACTCAGACTTTGCTGTAAGTGCTAAGTATGTCGCTCATGAAGGGAAAAAATGTACATGGGATATATTGAAATGCTATCATCGCGGTGACTCATATCTCGAGGTTCTCACCCTCGGAGCGAGGTTTTTTTGGCCGAGGAGATCATTCACATGCGAGGACAGACCGACACACAGACACACACACACACACCCACACACACACGACTCTCCTGGCCATCCTCAGCCTATCTCCGCCCTCAATACACCCACACTCCACCCTGTATATTCACACAACACTGTCATGGAGCCAGTCAAAGGGCCCAGGTTTATTTTCCTTTGCGCGAGGGAAGTATCCATTGAACACACAAGCTGTGTTTGAGGGAGGAAGCTGGCGAGACAACAGAGGCCGCTTTATAACGCCACCACAATGAGGAGAGGATCACAATGGCGTCCTGCCGAGACAGTGGCACACAACGCAGGATTACGCCAAAATGGGACTTAAAGAGACGCAGATGAAAGCGGAGAGTGTTGGGGGGTGGGTGGGGGGAGCGATCGGCACATATTCAGAACGACTCCAGTAAGAGGGCTGGGGGGGATGATTGCTCCACACCTTCACAAAGGACCGAACCGCCATTTGAAACAGAATAGAGTTGTAATGCATTGAGAGGGAAGCACGCTGCTTTGTGTAAATCTCGCACCCATTTTTTGCTCTTACTCCCCATTTCTTTATTTTTCTACAGGAAATAAAGTCAAGTGTACTAATAACCGATGAGTCACGTCTGGAATTGGCACAGTCAGCAGCTTTTGAAGAAAAAAAAAATATCCCGCTTTCCATGTTAGAATGGTTAGGCAACACATCAAATTTACTCAATTTTCCACTGACCCAAGATTTAGTCCAAGATATATTTAGGGTCCAAATTTTGCTTCATTATTTTACAAATGGATCTGCAAGGCTAACAAACGCTATACGTCATTAGCCACACATTTATTTTAACAGTCTAAAAACTTCTCTCAGACCTTTCAAACCACATCCAGGTCTTCATTAAGGTGGTGCAGACACAGTGTGGTGTAGGACACAGTGTGACTTACTTCTGTAAGTATCCAGCCACAGCCTTTTTAGTGAACAGAGTCTATAATTGTCTCAGCGGCAGGAGTGCTAATCTAGAATCAGTTGTCAAATAATGGAATACGATCAAAGATCAGTCCCCTCAAGCCCTGGTGTCATCTGGTATGACTGTCTAAAGTTTGGTTCAGTTTTATAGCTCACAGTGAGTCATACTGTGCCCTGAACCACATCAACAAGTCCGGGGTTTGGGAGAAGTTCGTAGATGTGCTTACGAAAAGGTTTTGGAACGTTAGCCTCAAAGCCTTAACACTGACTTTACAGCTCCAGAATATTTTGGACACCAAATTTGTCTTTATTATTCTATTGCAGCAAATTTATGCAATGTGCTCACAATTCTAAATTAGGGTTGCTGGGTTTCTGATTTTGGACTGATTTTAGTACTATGCAGTTGAACTATTTGACACAAACACACACACTCACAATAGTATGTCAAATCAATATCTCCGCCATGGTGCACGTCACTATGTTGAACCAAAAAGTAATTCAAAAGAAATTTAATCTATGTCTTCATCTGTTTTTATCTACATAACATACTTTTTTCCTCAGGCTTTTATTTGAATTTCACAACATCATGAAACAATTTGATAGAGCATTATTTATTTTAGCTTTGCTTAGAAGTTAACCTGAAGAAAATCCAAAGCAAAATGTAAAAATTAAGTTTAAGAAACCAAAGAAAGTAATTTCTATGCTTTTATACACAAAAACAAAACACACCAGAAAAAATAGGGAAACATGATAAAGACATATTGGGCGTCCACCGCTTATTCTAGCAATCCTACGTGGAGTTGGCCTCTCTGGGTTTCTATGGTTTTTAGCTTTGTGATGTACTGTCATCCATATTTTAAATAATGCAACCTCACACCGTGTCAAAAACAGATTAGTAAATGTACTTGAGACTAGCCAGTGTGATTTGTGTGTGTGTGATGACTAAGGCAAGCAAAATGCTAATTGTCTTTAAGCCTCCATTACTTAGCTTTATTAGTCTTGTACCTCACCTTAAGAAACTTCAGACACCATGTCTTGGCAGATCTGCTTTATTTAGGCTGAGGAGGAAAACGGAGTACATTTAATTGAATTAAATTTAATTTGTTGACCCATTGCTGTAGTTACTAAAGCAGATGCTGCATTCTTGCTCAGCTATTTACTCTTCTATTTCTGACTGGGCCGTGTTAGCTCTGCCATTTACTTGTCCACGATTCAAATACCTGCTGTGCCCGGACGCTCTTGAGGCCTCGCCTCACTCCAGCAGCACGTAGCTTATCTCCATCCCCTCGTTGACTTTCACGTCCACGTCTCAACCCTCAGCCCACGTCAGTGTCCTACATTATGTACCTCCAGGTGTCCTTACAGGGGGCTATCAGCGGCCATCACAGTGGGGCGCTGGGCGGCTCAGCGGCAGGCCCTGCTGTCAGGCCCGGGGCCTGTGTGACAGGGAGCAGCGTAGCCGCTAATAAGGGTATTCATCACACCGCCCAGGAGCCATGACAAGAGAGCCCGCACCACGCGATTGTCCCTCAAATATGAACTTATCATTTAATTACTCTCCCGTGCCACTTGATTGCCTTGTCAAGATGCAGGTTAGTTAAGAGGAGAGATCTTTCCCCTCTCTCGTCTCCGGACCCCCGGCCCCCTCACCATGACAACTGCTCATCTCATCAAGTCATCAGCTGCCCCAGAGTTCCTCCAAATGAGATTCAATTTCAGCCAGCAGCTTTTCTTTCTTTCCTTTCTTTCTTTTTTTTTTATTCTGTCATGGTGTAAGGTTGAAGTCATAAAGTGCTTTCTGGGAAGCTTCATAAGAAGAGGGGTGCCTGATTGATCCAGTTTTAGCAGTGCACACAGTGATAAGTGTGAGAGTACTGATAGCGGATGGAAGAGTGGCCATGAATGTAATCTGTTTTCTTGATATTAGAATGTGCTGCATGGGTTTAAATCAGGAACTCAGCATTTTTAATGAAAAGGAAGACTCCGCCTTCCCTCAGAAACGCTAATGCATAACACAGTATCAAAAAAAAAAAAACCCACAAGACTATGGTAATACATTTCCGTTTGGCTATATGTTAATTGAGAACATTTTAATTACACTTTGTAAGCATGGCTGACTGCAATTTAGCTGACAGCGCTTCACACATGCAGTCAGAGGCAAAGCCCCAGTCAAGCAATGTTTAGTTTTTGATTTTTTAAGTTAAAATAATACACAGTGTAAATATGCATTTCTTTCTGCAGATTTTATCACATAATATCTGTAACTTCTATAGTTTTAAAACAAGGTAATATACAAAAGAAAGTAGACATAGATATCTACATATTAAACCATAATTCACTTGCATTGTGTATATAAATATATATACAAATAACTGAACAGAATTTTGGTCAGCTGAAAATGCTTTAACTGATAACTCGACAAATCAACTGAACAGCCTTAGTTTATTTGCTGTAAATATGTGCTTCATTGCAGAACATGTAATTCACATATTCATTTTTTTTTTCTTTTGTAATCATGGAAGGGCTACTGAGCATGCTCGGACTGTCTAAACCTGTCATACTGGGGTGACAAAGGTGTGAGGCTAAAGAGTGCCTGGAAACCTCTGGGTTAATTATCTGGATAAAGGACGTGCCATCAGCAGTCAGAGGGACGTTAAAGTCTCCAGTCCTTCAGGGTTGTTTTGAAAGAACTTTCATATACATGTTGGAGTGCCTGTGGTGTGTGCAGGCCTTGTGTACTGTTTTGTCTTATGTGCAGCAGCTGTAAGGAAGTTACAGTTTGTCTTGTAACGAGTGTTAGTTTAGGGCTGTGGTGCTGATTTTGTCCCTAAAACAAAGGCCGTTGATGTACAGCCCTGTTTTGTTACGAAGAAAACAGGGCAGAGAACCCATGAAAATCAAGCAATACTTACACAGTGACACAATCATCTCTGACAAAGCCTCTTCAGCTGCCAACTCTACAGCTCCACTCCTGTCCAACAGTCGTAATAAAATCACTCCCCGCATTAAGAGGGATTTTGGCATTTCTTTTTTTTTCTTTCTGTGCAACAGTTTACTGCCCTCCAGGGGAAACAGAGCCTAGCCAATAAAAGTTCCACCCTGGCATGAGCTGAGGCCTTTCAAATGAAGATGTATGTCACAGAATCAGAAAAAGACGGAGAGGAGAGAGAGAGAGAGAGAAAGGGAGAGAGAAAGAGAGAGGACCTGGTGAACTTTTTTTCTGCAGATACCCGAAAGGCCCCATAAATTCCACCTTTCCGACGTGATACAAATGAAATTGTGGGCCTGAAATTTTGCCCATTTCTTTCCCAGATGATTGGAATGAATAAGGGGTATTTAAAGTTTAATATCCTATTATGTATGTCTGTTTTAGTTCCATGGCCCGTCAGGAAGGCCCGTCTCTCTCCTGGCTTTGCACGGAATTTTCCTCCGTTCGCCTGGCAGGGGCGACGCGCTAGCAGCCTACATCTTTAACCACGCTGCTTGACCTTTCTCTTGAGTTTCACCAGACGCAACCAACGGCACTTTTGGCGGACCACTCTGCCAATTCCGTCTCAGAGCATACGCCTCTCTCCTTGATGCTTTCGTTTTTTTGGGCGGTGAAGGAGCTGCGAAAAAGAGGCACGTCTCCCGAAAATCAACATGAGCGGTGTCATGTGTATTTACATGGAGCTGCATTCTAGCAGGTACGCGCTGAAAGTGCTGAAACACAGTCCTTTCACAACTCAGATTGCAGTGTTCACAATAAATCCTCAGGAATGGCACAGAAGTGCCGCTTAAAGTACGGAGGCGCGGAACTTTCGAGATGAATTGTGGCAGTCAGAATGCTGACTTTGACAAGCATATCAGCATGTCTGGCTGCGTGGCGCATTAGCCGTGAGGCTGGAAAACAGAGTGAGATCTACCTGGCCTGTCTTCTCCGCCGGGACGCAGATAGCGATGACGGTGCGCTGAAATCACCGTGCACTTCCCCCATCTGTGCCGAATCCTGCAGTGACAAGCATGAAAACCTGCGTAATCAAAGCGTAATTGATTATACTAATTGCCAGGGCATAATTGGATCCGACTCAATTAAAAAGCCTGAGTAATTGAAATGAATTACAAATGACGCATTTATTACCGCTGGAATAAAAAAAAAAGAGTGAGAGAGAAGAGAGAGAGGGAGAGAGAGAGAGAGAGAGAGAGGGATAGAGAGTGAAGGCAGAACACTGCCAGGGGTTGGGCTTTTGTCTGCAGCGCTCTGGATCCTGATACACCTGCAATGCTAAATCATCAGCAGCTCACTAGATAGCGGCGGGCTGGGAATGCTTTGTGCTGTTTTTGCAATTCCTCAATGTGGATTTATATCTTTTTGCTTTGGGAAAGGTTGTAATATTTCACGGCGCATGGCGCAGGGACCGCGCGGGCGTTTGGGATGAAAGCGTCGGCTTGAAGGGGGGGTGGGGTTGAAATACAGTATCAGCATATATTGTAATTTCATTTTGATAAGGCCATGCTTAAAACCTGAGCAGGCTTTCGTCCGGCAGGTTTATTTATTTTACATATCCGCGAGGCCCCGGGCCCCCTTTCCTTTCCCCGGGCATCATTAGCGCTCCACCACGACAGGGGGATATCAGCAAATGAGAACAGGTGCGACACCCCTCCTTACCCCCATCCCCCCATCCCTCCAGCTCCAAAGCCACAACCCAACAGTTGATAACACAAACCACTTTGCAGCCACTTCCCGAGATGCAGCGTGTGTGTAGTTTGCGCGCGTTGCCGACGCGTGTGCATTTTATTTGGCCTTGTCAGAATTTCCTTTCAAACTTGTCTGATCGGGTCGAGTCTCATCAGGCTGTCACCCTGGCTTGCTTTTCATTAGTCCGTCTCTCTCTCTCTCTGTCTGTCTCTCTCTCACTCACTCACTCCCTCACTCTCCCTACTCGCCTAGCCAAGCAGAAGAACTCAAACACATGCGCAAATTAAATCGACATCCAAACTCGCTCCCATATACAAAGCAATTTAAATGATATTCATTAGAGCGATGACAAGTCCTGATGAGGCTTTCAGGAGGAAGAGCACTCCTTCAGCTCTCCCTCTCTCTCTTTCTCTCTGTCTCTCACTCTCTCTCTCTGCCTGCTTCATGCCCGCTCATGCGTGACGCCCGTCGCCGCACCTTCACGCAAAACGCAGAAATACACACACACACACAAAAACGGATCCCACAACAGAGGGAGAGAGAGACAGAGAGAGAGAGCCACTGTCCTAACTACCCGCCCCCCAACTTCCCATACTGACAGACCATCCCTGTCCCTTTCTGTCCCTCTGTCTCTCTATTTCCGTCTGTCCCTGTCCACGCATCATGGCCTTTCTCCCCTAAACTTGAAACCCTCTTCAAAAGCCCTGAATTTCCTTTGTGTTGTTTCTATATCTGATCTGTTTTTTTCTCTCCCCCTCCGTTCAAAGCTAGGCATTTTTTCCATCATTATTCTATTTATGTCTATGGCAATTAACTGCTGTCAGCAGCTCTTAATGTATGAAAACGCCAAGATCTTTTTCTTTTTTTCTTCATCTTCTTCTTCTTTCCCCTCCCCTCCTCCCTTCATCCGGACGAGAGCCAATTAATTTGGGCTTTTCTCTCAGCCCTTAATTAACCCCTTCAGGACTGAGATGATGGCTAATGCCACTGATTGAGGCCAAGCCTGAAATTACCCAGAATTACGCGGCTGCTGTGAGCGAGATGGGAGATTACAGCGCTCCCATTGTTCAGGAGACCACCGTTCATTAGCTCGCTTACCCATAATTCATTAGGTGGATACGAACAAAATGGAGTCGCTAATAAAGAGAACGTGTTACCGGATGCTTTTACTCGCATCCTCCGCAGTCTCCATTCCTACGAGTGCTGCGTTCGCATTACAGCAAGTTTTAGTGGAATATGGACAATTTTATGTACAAATATTCACTTTTTTGAAGGTTGGTTTTGATACGCTGAAACGGAGATAACAGCGCCAGTGCCACATTTAAAAGTGCTGCCGAAAACTTTGAATTTAAGTGATTTTAATTCAACATTTCACAAACTACACAGCACTTCAACCAATTAAACAAGAATAATTAAGCTGTCTGTGTAATGTCATTTTGAAAATGAGTACACGCCCCCCCCACAGAGAACATTTTACTGCAGAATTACTGTTTATTTGCTGAATTGCCGATGGATGATTCTATTATATCAACTTTTTTCCACTGTTTCCCATATAAACTCAAATAAAGCAAATAAATCAAAACTGTTAATTAAAAAGTGCCAAAAAATGTATTGTCCTTAGAGGATGTGTTCAATTCTTTTCACTTTCATCAACATTCATCATTTATCAACATCGTCATTTGACCAGGAGGTTCAAGCTTTGCTTGGCTCTCATAGTGTTAATACTTATATTAGCGAATATGCATGAGTCACTGAATCTCATGAGACATAAGTCTAATTTTTGAACACAATATATGCATAATTATGTTCTTCCTAGCTAGTGCATTATATTTGCTCACCCTGAATCAACTGATTGCCAGGTTTCCAGCACAGCATCTTCCAAAATTATTTGCTAGATTTGAAATTGCCATATCACAGAAATAGTGCACTTTACAGTGTGTCAGCTGTGGTTATATCTCTCTCCACTGTTTCATCATCAGAATCCAGTCGGGTCACTTCATTATAAGACTCTGTATTGAATAATGAGTTAAATGCGACAATTGTTTTGTGTAACAGGTCATTATTTTGTATATGATTTTCCTATATGTGTAGTAGTAAAGGAGTAAAAGGATGAACTTTAGTATGGAAAAAAGTGAGAGTGTATACAAGAGAACTACAAAATATATGGCAAGCAGGGCTGGACTGGGACAAAAAAATCTTACCTGGCATTTTGAGACCGGCCCACTCGGTGGGGTGCAGTGCTAACGGTATTACGCGCCAGTGTCCCTCTTGATATTGTGCTTTTGGGGTGGTGGGGGGGAGGGGGGGCGTTGTTGGGCCCCTCTCGCTGTCCCAGTCCAGCACTGATGGCAAGGATGCCCAATTCTGGTCCTGGAGATCCACCCTTGAGGTCTCAGATCAAACACCCCCAATATTTCAATGCTCTTGCAAGCCTTCATTAAATAGACCAGGTGTGTAATATTGGGGTTGGAGCTAAACCCTGGAGGGTGTTAGATCTCTAGAAACAGGATTGAGAGCCCAAAATAAAGGACATAGTGATGGAGTAAAATAGTGGACCATTCTGAACGCTGCAGATTTCCACCCTGTTTCTGAGCTTGGAAAAGACGGAGGGGTCTGATGTTGTAATCAATTTGTGGGAGCTGACGTGAGCTTGGACGTGCGTGTTAATTAAGCGGCTTGTGGGTGGAAATAATTTGAGCGTGATAATGAGTTTTACGAGAGAGAGGCTGGTGAACAGGGTGTTGTGCTTGCCGCCCCACCACTGACAGGCTGCGCTGGGTGACAGGCCCCGCCCACCTCACTCAGACCACTCTGACTGACAGGCTGCAGTCAGCCAATCCCACAGACAGTCAGAACACAATGGTGCCCACTGTCAGAGCCTCATGATTTTGGGGGGGTTGCACCTGTTAAGTGACGCATGATGGGGGCTTTCAAATGCGACCCTTGTTTTCAGATGACAACTGCAGGATTAAGGGTCTGGCTATGAAATTCACCTATAGTGCGAACCCACACACACACACACACATAGACACACATACATGTTAAATTTATTCATCATCATTGTGTTTACAGTAAATATTTAGGCTGAATGACAATGCCACAGAATTTAAGTAAATTAATTATGTACCTAATTATGTCTTTAATGAGGGTTAATCTATATTTTCAGCAGTATTTAATTTTGCTACATTGTTAAAGATAACTTCCATCAGTTTCTGTGTAATTCTGTTACTGCTTACAAGTCCATTCAGAATGGTTTAGGGGAAAAGATGTATATTACTGAAACACACCAAGTTTCTTTAAAAAGCAATAAACTCTTCAGACTTCTGGTTCCTATTTAACAACAAACCACTCTGAAGGACTTTACAGACAAATAATCGAATTATATACTACTTGAAAAATTCCCCTTAAACATGTCATGAACTATCATTAATGCCTCCATGTGTATCTCATTGTTTCCGAGCGTTACTTTTTTGATGGAAAGAAGGTTAACATGTCCCCAGGGCCGATCGTCACTTGTGCTGTTAAACCAATGATGACACGTAACATAGTGAGGTCATTAAACTGACCGTATCACATTGTTTTCTATTAGAGACTCAGCAGGACACCCAGAGGGGAATGTGTGTGTGGGAGTGTTCATGCATGTTCACATGTGTGTGTGTGTGTGTGTGTGTGTGTGAGTGTGCGTGTGTGTGTGTGTGTGTGTATGAGTGTGTGACCCTACTGGTTTAGTTTCAGTATCCTTTTACAGATACACATCAGTTGATTTGTGTGTGGGTGTGTGACAAGTGTGAGTGTGTGAGTGTGTGTGTGTGTGTGTGTGTGTGTGTGTACTTAGAGAGTAGAATGGTTTAAATGGCGCTAAGCACTTTCCCTTATCACCTCACGTTAGCTGTTTCACCTTTGACCTCTTTGAGGGGTCTTCTTCAGCTCAAACCCCGCGGGGCAACAACACTCCAACGACAGCCAATCAAAGAGCAGACACGACCTTACATCACGCCACTGACTCACTTTGGAGCCACTTCCATAAATCTGAGTGATCGTCCAGTGAACCTGTATACACTCTCTGCTGAAACAAAGCCAAATAAGTGAGTTTCAGGACGGCGGGAACATCAGACCCCCTTCCATAAAGATGAAAGAGAATGACTAAATATGAAAACGATTACCTAAACAGCAGCAGATATCTAGGATTCTGCAATTACAAAGCTTGTCAAATGTCTAGCACACTTTTACAAACAAAACAAAAAGGACTGAAAGTGAGGATGAAAGAGGACGCTGGTGTATACATAACAGGCGAGACATCTGCAAGGGAAAGACTGGGGTCTCTATGAAGTGAGACACATATAGCACCCAGCGGGGGTTTCGGAGCGATGTAGCCTTCATGTAAACCATGTATGGCGTACGTGAGGTCCCAGACAATGTCGCTGTTTTATCTGATGTAAGCTGGGACAACCTGAGCCAAGAAAAACAGCCCTCACACATTTCCAATACTTGTTTTTAGAGAGCGAGGCCGGATGGGATATCACCTAGCCGCAGCGGGACACCTTCAGGAGACGGATCAACCACAACTTGCTGACAGCTGTCCTTTCTTTCTCTTGACATTAATGGTTTGCTTTAATGCAGCGGTGAATATTAATAATTGTAGAGCTTACGAACGCGCTTCATATGGATTTATACTGTCTGTTGTCGCTATTGTGAGACAACCTTCTTATGGGTAACTTTGCAGGAGAAGAAGAAAAATAAACAGTTTAGACTTTAATGGGAGTTCCTATAACTATTTTAGTCCATGCAATTTTGGAAAATTTGAGTAGATCGATTCATCATTTTCATATGACAAAAAAAAGTATAAACATGGCAATTTTTCAGACTTCTTTATTGAAAAGGCTAGCAAAGATGAACTACTACTTTTCTTGTTTTCATTTATTTGTTGATGTAATGGCAGTCTCCGATTCGCCACATAAGTGACCACAAACACCGTAAGCAGATGCATTATGTGTCCTCCAGTTGGTCCAGTTGAGCTCTATTGGCTCTCCCACATTACTGAGCTGGGTTTGACCCTGCTTTGATACTTAGAAGTGCTCTATGGCCTGCATTTGGCCCTTTGTGAACAAGTCTGTATGGACACTGCCTTCTACTAGCTTGCAGCTCACCCGGAGTCGGGGTCAGAGGTGAGGGGTGAGCGATCGGGCAAGGGGCCCATGTCAGGGCCATGTTTGTTTAACTCCTTGGCCAAAAAGAGGTCAACAGGGAGCTTGCCACATCATAGACAATGGGAGGGTGAGAGATTTGAGGGGGTAATAAAAGTGTGTACATACATACATTGTAAAAAAAAAAAGTGAGCCAAACACATTTTGTACAGCTTGAGCAATGCACCCTGTGTGATTTCCGGAGTACAGTCATGAGCTTAGCTAAATAAAAGCATGCCGTGTATCACCTAGCAGCTGTCTAGCATCAATGTCATTAAGGCAGCAGTGTGAGCATGGGAGCATTTGAAATGCAGAATATCAGTGCGTCTCTGGGGCTTGCGTTTCGGCATGCTTCAAAGACAGGCAGAAATCATGCTGTTATGAAGGTATTAAAATAGATTAACAGATAGGCGTGCATTTCAAACATAAAGCCTCAATAACATTTCCATGCATTTGTATGGTTTCGAGATGCAGCGAGCGATTATAGTTACAATAGTGTACCATTGTACGCCCCACTGTTTGTTTTATAGTAGTTGGTCAGTGTGTGGATTTGTGTGGTAGTGGTAGTGCAGATTTGTAGCATTTATAGCTATAGGTTGGTATGTGAATTTGTGCATTTGCATGTATGTGGTAGTGCATGTGTATAATTTTGTTGGATTGATAGTTACTGGTTAGAATGTGGATTTGTGGACCTGTAAGTAATCTGGCAGTAAAAAGTATAACATTCAGTTTATAATTATGGGTTATCATGTCCATGTTTGCATTTGTCTGATACAAATGCATAGCATACAGTTCATACTTACTGGTTATCATGTGCATGTTTGCCCTCAATCACATTAAAGTGCATTAATGTTGTCTTTAGAGTTACTGTTTGCAAGTGTTCACAAATGGTAGTGCAAATACATAGCACTTATAATTACTGGTATGCTTGTGTTGTATGCAATTGACAGTGAAAGTGTAGCATTTGTATTAGTTAGCATGTACATTAGTCTACAGTCTGGCAGTACTAATGCATAATATTTTGTTTAGACCTTTTGAACAGCATGTGCAGGTGAGTGTAATGAGTAGTGCAAATGTGTAGTATGGATAGTTATTGCTGGCCTGTGGATTTGTATGCTTGCAATGATTAGCGCAAATGGATTTACAGTTATTGGTAAACCTTTGGATTTGCACGTAGGGCTTGGAGTTGATCACAGAAAGAATTGATTGCTCAATTCCAGGCAAATCAACCAAGTCAGCACCAAAACTTTGGACTTGATTCAAGGCAATGATGTTTAAGTTTGCGCGTACTTGCATTCACACAGAGTGTGATATATTCTCCTGTCACTGTCTAGGCTGTCCAGTCTGAATGAAAAATGAAGCCTTCCACAACACATACATTAATCCACAACATATTTTACTTTTGACAAAATGGAAAACAAAGTAAAATGTAAAATTTGTTGCAAAACAATGGATGACAGTCAAAGAACACTGCCAGTGACTCACCTGAAGGAGACGACAGAAGAGGATTAGGTAAAATGTAGCCAGGCCCTGTTAGTCAGTTTATGTAGCTAACGTAGGCTCTCCAGAAGTCCTTGTTATGGTCAGACAATTATTATTGCACTCCTTGTTTTTGCTTTACTTGCACGTAATCGGTGGTGCACGTGGGTAGAATACTTGTCTCTGGACCAACAGGTCATGGGTTTGAATCTTCAGCAGACGACCACTGGGTTCCTGAGCAAGACCCTTAACCCCAAGTTGCTCCAGGGAGACTGCCCCCCTGTAGTTAGGGAATGGAAATCACTTTGAATAAAAGTGTCTGCTAAATGCCGTAAATGTAAATGTAAATGTAAATTCGTAGTTACATTTACGGCATTTAGCTGACACTCTTATACAGAGCGACGTACATCAGTGCTCAAGTCCACATCTGATCTTCAACCTGTAAAGCTAAACTGATACGTGCAAATGTGTAAGGTTAATTGTAAATAGTGCACCTGCAGAATACTGTGTATGTAACAGGCAGAGAAAATGTGTAGAAATTATAGTTGCTCGAATGTACATTAGTTAGTAATTGGTAGAGTAGCTTTCAGTTGTTTTTAAAGAGTCAGTATTGGCCTTATGTTCCCTTCTTACCACACACATACACACACACCGGTGTGAGTATGAATGCGAATGCGCTGTGTGAGCGTATGCGCTCAGAGAGACCTTATTACCTCATCCTGTGTGTGTTGTATCTCGGGTGATTGGTGATTTCCATTTGTAATGCTACACTGCGGCGCGGCACCATTATGCCCTTTGTCATCCCACTGCGCCAAAGACAGCCAACCTGCTCTGAGACAAGAGGCGCAAATGACACACTCACACACACACACACACGCCCACACACACACACACACACACACACACACACACACACACACACACTTAAACACATACAAACACACACACATTCAAACACATACACACCTATGTGCACTCCCATGTACATGTGTGATGGCTTTCGCCAGCGGCGGGGTCTAAGGGTATGTGTATGGCTATGTTCAGTGGAAATTAGTCCCTCTTTCTCCTAGCCAGTGCAGCTATAGTTCCCTAAGCTGCGTGGCATATTGATTTCTTGTTGTGAGGAGCGCCGTTCAAGCCCCATTTAAGATTTCCATCCCACGTGTAGCCGAGAGCACACCGAGGCCCCGTAAATTAGGGAAATTGCACATTCATCACAAGCGTTATTTTAAGATACTTTGGTAAGGTGACGGCTGGAAGATCTAGTGTGGCGCATTACAAAGTGCTATGCCCCCTCCCACTCTATCTCTATCCCTCTCCTCCCGGCTCTGTCCTCGTCCTCGGCCCAGGGTAATGCCGGGGTCATCGAGACACGCCCATGATTTAGAGGACTGCCAGTATTTTTTAAATCTGTGCTTTTTTCCCTCCACTCTGTGCGAGTGTGATTTGAGAGAATTTACAATGCGCTCTAAATTAGCATGTCTAATGGGAGAGCTTCCAAGGTGAGCCTGTTGTTGGACGGTGAATTATACTGCATGTAAATATCGCAGGTTAAGAGAGAGTGCTCGCTCCGTGGACAAAGCGAAGCAGAGGGTCAGCGGCACTGAATCAATCAGGCCCCATTGTTGCAGAGTGGGGCTGCGCTATCTGGGAGAAATAACATATTGTGATTACGCAGCTACAATATTGCAACTGTAGAATGTCGTGCAGTATAAACTGAGAAGACACTGGTTAGCCTTTAGTGCCATGTAATATAAGACTGATCTGGATTTGGCGTATTTATGCTCATCAGAAGGTTAAACACACCAGATGCTTAAATGGCAAACACACATTTCTCTGATTTTGAATTGGTGTATTAAAATGCACAGATTATGTAGAAGTGCGTCAGGTCACATTCTTACCACCAAATTTACAAATCATTTTCCCTGATGGAAAAGGTGGTATACATCTGGTAAACGTGTGTAATCCCATTAACCCCTAATCTCATGTATCTTCTAAAACCCCAGGTTTCCCACTTGTGAATACAACTCTGAGTGCAAATTAGGTCAGTAAGATGGTGTTTCCCAATTTCAGACACCACTCCAACACAGTATTAGTCTTTTAATTTTTCTCCTCACTTATAGCCATGTTTCCAGTCATGGTCTGTCATGTTTAGCTATGTTGACTTTTTTCTTTTACGGACTTTGTAATCCACCCTTGAGCCTGAGAAAGATAACATGAAGATTTCTGTCATTATTATTTTCATTACTGGTGTGTCTTGTTTCATTCGACCTCCCACAGATAGATCTGAGATTGGTCAGCGTCTTCAGAGCCCACTATAATACATTTAGAGATAGTCTTGATGCTCATTTGCATATTGTGTCTTTACATGACAGCAGTGTTGCTAAGGTCAATACGGCATTAATGACAAACTAATGATATATTGTGCACCCCCATTGCAGAGTATCATTGTGGCATTGTGTCTCCAGTATTGTTGTGATTGTCTTGTATGTTGGTGCCAGTGTGTGTGCATGGCTCATTGATGCTTTCTCAAATTCCCAACATTTTGGCTCATCCACACAGCCCTGTGTGCTTCCACAGAGGCTTGAGATCCTTCAGCACACTGTCCATTCGTTTTGAATTGGGCTTTATGTGTGAGCTGATTGAAGGGTTTTTTCGCTGTGCTCCAGACAGCGGAGCGTCTTTTGTGGTGGAATTACACTGATAAAGCTATCAGGGGCTTCTTCAAACCCACAGACATAAACCACTCATTCTGATCAGCTTACTGGTGTGGACTGTCTTTGCTCCTTCCATGGCGCTATAGGAGGATGGCAATTGTGCATATATTTCATACTCTACTGTAATCAATGTTGCATTTCATGATTGTGCTGGGGTTGTGTGTGCGTGTGTGGCTTACCGATTCTGCTCTGAGTCTGTTATAGTGGATTCATTTGATTTTATGTGCATGCTAGCACTGCACAATATATTTCTCGCTAATATTAGCAAGCTTTTCTCTAATACACGAGTAGAATCCCATGGGGATGCTGGCAGAAATGAACATACTATATTTTTTCTTATTATTGGACTGCACATGTATCTCTAATAGTCATGGTAGGCCACTGTAAAGGAGTTTCCTCTGGGATCAATGACGTTTTCTGATTCAGATTCTGAAACGTGTGCATGATGTTAGCATTCTGACCAACCACATTTTTATATGAGCGTTTCAGGGTTTTTTCTTTGCTTAATCGGTGCATGTAATTCAATACCATTTCTGTGTTTTAGTCATACTAATGCAGGCCATTCTTTAGTCGTGGCACATTATTAGTTCACCTGTGTTTTAATACATTGCAAGGCAATCACAATGTCAATATCTAGCAATATAATTGCACTACGAGTGTATGCCCACATCCTCCAGCTCTAAAAAGGTTCCTCAAGGCGTCTTTAGTAAAGGCAATAATTATATTGAACCATGAAAGAGTAATGGTTAAAAAGGGTCTTTGTCTAGATAAGTGGCTCTTGTCTACATCGGAAGATCTCTTGTACATAGTTCTTTAAAGAACCTTTTACAATTGATCTATATGAAGTTTTTTTTTCCAAAATGCATTCATATCGTTGGCAATTGGGCTTTACACATACAAAACATATCAATGCTATTATATTTAATGCCACTTTTATTGCAGAAATAAAAAAAAATCTTTATATCCAAAATGTTTACAAATTGATGTAGAGCATTCTGGAATGAAATTCTTCATATAGCACCAAAAAGGTATCACTAATTTTACAAAAAAATCCCCAAAATACAAACATTTTAATAAAATAAATTAGCTTTATGCTAAGAGCTGGGGGGGGGCAATCCCACAAACAGGCCACTGACCATGCACCAGTGTGAATGCTGATATTCAGTGGCTCTTTAGATTTTAAGGATTATTAGTTAAAGAAAACTGTACAAGATATATACATTTGAGGACTATTGTTAGTATATAGGCCTTAAATGAAGAAGTAGGTGTATAGGACCTTTCTGACAGGTTACATGCTGTCCCCTCCGTATGTGTCATGTATGGACTGAACAACTGTGAAATAATACTCCAAGAGGAGAGATGCAGAGTATATTGTCTATATATGTATGTGTGAGTGTGAGTGTGTGTGTGTAGGCATTTCTTGATAGCTACACATTGTCTCCTTGCATGCTTGTTTTGAACCTTAATAAGCCCGAGTGCCTGGGATCGGCTTGGCTTGGAGAGAGTAAGAGAGAGAGAGAGAGAGAGAGAGAGAGAAATGGCTTTCTTACACTTCAATTTCACGCATATTTTCTTTGCGACTAATGAGCACCTTAAATACGGCGCCAGACTTCAGGCAAGCCTGTGAAGGCTGACATTTTCACACACAGCAGCACCTTGTCACCATGCATGAAGTCCCCTCTACCTGGTTGCTGACGTGTGTGTGTGCGCGCGCATGTGTGTGTGTGTGTGTGCGCGTGCGTGCGTGGGTGTGTGTCTGTGTGTTGAATGTTCACTGACAGAAATGACGAGAAACATATTCAGTAACTAAACAGAGGAAACACTTTTTCGAGGGAAAAAAGTCACACCATTATAAAATATTTCTTATACACCCTTACTCCTCCTGATCCACACTCACCACTCACACACACACACACTCTTACACACACACAGGCGCCACCACATATATCCAAGATAGTTTTTTTTTTCTTTTTTTGCATGTGTGTCTAATTGTTGATCCATGTAAAACAGGACTTGAAAGTCACACTCTTTTCAATGCAGTATTGTTGTCATCCTGCGCGAAGCCCAAACAAATCTATCCGCACAAAATAGAAGTCTGCGCTAATTACAGAGCTGGGAATAAAATGGTGAAAATGAGACAGTTAATGCCAGGGTTTATGCAATTATCCGCTACATCCCGGCTCCGAAATAGAGGGGGGAAGGGCACTTTTCACTTCACATTGTCTGATGCTTCCCCCAGTTAAACCATATTAGGAGACTTAGTGAATGGATATGTCACCGAACAGGGAGTTAAATCGAGAGAGTGATATAAGAGCACTACCCAGAATATAAGGCCCTGCCACAAGGCATCTAATAACAAGGTCTAAAACCAATGGGCCAATATTACTTCACTCACTGTGTTTTAAACGTTGTAATGTTAAGCAGATAGATGTAAATTGGACTTTTTTTTTGTGCATCTACGCGAGCCACATACATGCATACGAGCCAGACCGCAGTAAATGGCCCAGCCACCGCCTGACTGATCCCTGTCACCGCACCGGCCTCATTGTGCACTCATCTTCACCACACAATGACACCATTTCCCTTTAGTCTCCTCATTACCCAGCCACTAACGCCTGACAAACTTGTGAGCCATGACACGTCAAGTTATTGCAAAAAAACCCCAAAACATTTTCATTTTAATGCTGCAGTAGAAAAGAAGGTTATATGAAGTCATATAATGGGTGCTTCATTGTCAACAACAAAAAAAGAGCGAGAGAGACAGACAGAGAGAGAGAGAGAGAGAGAGAGAGAGAATCACAGCACAGAATGCATAACAGTGTCTGTGCTGTTTACATGCCAATATTTTACACATTAGATTTCCATTCACTGGCAGCTGTCAGTTATTTCAGTAAATTAACTGCCAAAATTGTAGCAGAACTGTCAATCGGAGGCAAGGTAACCATGGTTACCTTTCATATCCCCCCCGAAAAAAACAACAACAACAACAAAAAAAAAAGAACCCAAAATATGATAAAGCTGCAGTGCGGAATCATGGGAGAGTAATTAGACAGAACAACATAAAAGTTACCAATCGAAAAGGCATTCTACAATATGAAACAACAACCAAGAGTGCTTATAAATAATAGGTTACATCGTGGAATTCCTCCTTGCATTATAAAGTAGCATCTTTTGTACAACCTTTTTAAATGTTCAAGAAACGATGGAACAAGTATTGTCTTGTACAAGAAGTTTAACCCTTTGAGCACGAGGTGGAAATAAAAGTTTAGGATGTTATTTTTTCTTTCTTTTTTTCATCATCATCATCTCTCATTTTCATATCTTCTGATTAAATAACATTTATAAAACTATTGTGCAAAACAATTTCATTAATGTCTTCATATATTGTGCACCAGTAGATAGTCATACTCCTCTTAAATTAAAAATATAAAATGATGCATAATTTAGACAGAAATTAGTTTATATGTTTTTTTTTTTTTATGTACACATTTTTACACCGACCTGAATTCATAAAGGCCCCTGATTTCAGAAAACGAAAAGAGACTGCCGTTCAGATTCACACGCATTTTGCATCAGAAGCCACTCGGTTTAAAAGCTTGAACGTCAGGTATGGTAAATCTATTCCTTATTTTTGTTTGTTTGTTTCATTCTTGGTGTTTGTGAGTTATCAAAAGACATGGCAATGTGGCCTCTCGAATATGCTGGAACCGGGGTATTCTCCCGTTATGTCCTATATTCAGGATTATTAATGTACAAGTGCTTGGGCGTACTCAGAGGGTTAAATTTTGTCTGCTGACACCAGCACACATAGGTCACGTTGACAAAATGAAAGAAGGAAAGAGAGATTCAGTTATCAAAAGTTGGAACTAAACCATTTCATCAATGCATGCAGCTTACTGCATCTCAGGGATGCCAAAAAAGGAGAAAAAAAGGTGAATCCAATTTACACAACTTTCAAATACATACAACTTCATTTTTAAGTTTTTCTTATATACCTTCATGTTTTACCAGTGACAACAGCACCTCTTCACTCAACACTGCACAGTTAGAAAATTATCATTTTTTTTCTAGATTTTCAGGTTTTTTTTTTTTTGTTTTTACCTAAAATGAGGAAAGAGAATGTCTCTGGACCAGAATGAGTTATTCCAGGAGGAAAACCCACACATCATGTGCCGAAACTAAACAGTAGTTTTGTGGCATCTATGTGCAGTTAGTTCTTTGCTAGTTGTTGTCAGTTCTTCTTGCTTTTAAGAAATGTTAGTCAGAAGGCTTCAGAGAAAGCAAGAGAAACACAGAAGCGTGAAACAGAGCAGTGTGTCTAGGACTACCGCTAAGGTTTCTCAAGTTCACAGACATACATAAGGTGGTCCTCGGGAGATTTGCCATGAGTCTTGCTCAGATGGAGCTTGACAGCATGCTTGCTAGCGAATGTCCGGTTGCACAGTTTACATTGATACGTTGTGCCGTTGGCCTCTTCGTCTGGGCTAGGGGAAGAGGAGTGGGAGTGGGGGCTAGGGTTGGGAGTGCCACTAGAGAGTGAGTGGGCCAGGACGCTGGCTTGGGCTGAAAGCAGTTTCTCAGAAAGTCCCTTAGTGTGGTGTGAGATGTGGCTGGCCAGCTGCTCCCCAGCCAACTTAGCCAAGTCTCTAATCCGGAAGCCCAGGTGGGATTCAAGATGGCTGACATAAGTGGACGGAGATCGTATCTGTGAAGCACAGTCACCACAGAAGAACACAGGGTGGCCAGAATCAAGGTTCTTCAGGAACTTGGTACCACCTGTCCGCCTCAGCTGGTACTTGACATTAGCCAGCCAGTGGCTGATGGTGGTCATCGAGAGGCCAGTGAAGCGAGAGATGTGCATGCGTTCCTGTGGACTGAGGTCAGACATAATGTACTTGCCATCACCCGTTTGCCGCAAACTGGAGGCAAACTGAGCTTGCAGGATAAGTAGATGCTGAGGGTTCCAGTTGGACTGCCGACCTTTACGCTTCTGAGCTGGTGACATATCCTCAGACTCCTCGTGTGTTGCACCATCTATATCTGACCGCTCAGACAGACTAGTTGGCGTGGAAGATTTGGAGGCATGGCTTTCTGTTAGGTTACGAAGCATATCAGAGATGTCGGACAGGGCATTTTCACGTAAAGGTGAGTTGGACATGAAGGAAGCCACAGCTGAAGTTGCCTTGGCCATGGTGATGGTTGACGAGGGTGAAACTGAAGAAGGAGTTGAGGTGGAGGACAATACAGCTGATCCCATGGAGCTGCTCTTTTCGCTCTTACCTTTGGTCAGGTCAATGGGCTGGTCATTGTTGATGTGATAGAAATACCGGTCGAGATGGTCGTTTGTCTTTTTGGTCTGAGCTGGAGTGGAAGCAGCTACAGCTGCCTTCTCTCCCAAACTGTTGCTCATCTTGAAGAGCATGCTCATGGGGTCCAGAGATGGAAGGGCAGGTTTAGCAGCTTTACCAAGGTGAACATTCATGACAGATTGAAGTGCACTTAAGGGGTTGACAAATGGCTGTTCTGGAGGATGGTCAGTTATAATTGCAGTGCTGCTGCACAGTGAGGTGACGGGAGTTTTCACAGCATGGTCAGTGCCATTCTCTAAAGACTCTTTCGTTAGGGCTTCACCATTAGAGTCTTTGTGAGTATTTGCAGAACCATTGGTTTCTGGTGTTTTGGCTCCTCTTCTCTCTTTGGGAGATTCCCCTCTCGCAGAGTCCCCAGCTTCACTACTGCAAGGAGAAGGTGTGGTCCTTCTCAGAGGGGAAGCTCTCACGCCAGGTTCCCTCATCTTCTCCTCGACCTTGGCCACCTTTTCCGTTACTTTCTTGACAAGTTCTTCCATGGCATGGAAGTTATTTTTGGGCAAAGGTGAAGTCTGGCAGCTTGGAGGGGAGATAAGAGGTTGGCTTTTGGTGGGAGACAGAATCTCTTCTCCAGAAAACATGTACTTCAGTGGGGAGCTCTTTCCTGAGTTGCGCAAGGAAAGTTTCATGATGTTTGGAAGCTGATAGGCAGCATGGATGCTGGGGTAGCCTCCCCAGCTGGGTGTGCCATTTTGTGCTTTGTTGATGGCAGACGTGACAGTGTTTTCCAGTGACTTCAGGATGTCAAACCCACCTTTTGGGCTTTCTTCCAGATCTTCTTCAGTCAAATATGGATACTTGGAGGAAATGTCAAACTTCTCCTCAGGCTCGTCGTCAGTCAGCTTCCTGTCTTTGCTGCTGTTAGTGGTTTCCTTGGTGCACTCTTCTTCTTTTTCTTCTTTTTTAATTTCCATAGCACAAATGGCAGGTGATAAGCTGGGTGGAGGGGGTGCAGGTGGAGGTGGGGAAAAAGCTGTGGCAGCCAGTGGCACTGACTGGACTTTATCCTCAGTGGTAGGTACAATGTTAGGGGCTGGGGTGGTGGG
>JBBPCY010000039.1:21054278-21066442 GCA_037974405.1 Brachyalestes nurse
CCCCCGTCCTTCTCCTGCCCCCGCCTCTTGCGCTCCCTTTCATTAGCTCACTGGCAGGGTGGCACTTCTCAAGCTCATTACAGCCAGAGGATTTATGGTGCCGAACCCAATGGCGAAGAAAAGGCATCTGTCAATAATTGCAGGGAGCAGCGCACACACATCTCGAGAAGCTTTGAAATCTCATTAGGTATGCAGTTATCAGGCATAAAGATCAAAAACATTACTCAACTCCGACAGAATCCTACCAAGAAACATTAATTAGCAACAGGCCCGCAGTATAAAATAAAACAGACTTCCTCTCCCTCTCTCTCTCTCTCTCTCTCCCTGCCCCTCTCTCTCTCCTTGTATATCTTTCACTCTAGCCTCTCACACCTGCCTGCCTTTGCCAAGGCATGGAGAATGCTCAGCCACCCGCTGACATACTCGCAAACACACACACACACACACACTCTCTCTCTCACACACATGCATGAGCATATGCAAAATCATACAGAGACATGAAAACAGATACGGGAAGGAAACGGTAACATGACATCACACACAGGAAGACATACATCATTATCCATAAACACTTAGTTTTAGGTACCCACAGGTTATCATGAACACACACACACACTCACACACACGGACATGGACCCCCACCAGAGTTAACTTCCTCTCTACTCATTAAATAAGAAACAACACTAGGGAAAGGGAGAGGGGCGGGGTTAATTCCTAGCATCTGAGACTGATCAGGACATGAAGGGAAAAAAAGAGCATGCAGGCATTTTGAGACTCTCTCTCTCTCTCTCTCTCTCTCTCTCATTCACTCTTTCTTTTTTGTCTCCCACTCTCTCCTCTCTCTCTTTCTCTCTCTCTCTCCCTCTCTCTCTCTCTCTCTCTCTCAAGTGTGCACAGAAGAGGAAAAGGCCTGTCAGGCCGGAGAAGGATGTCAGGGCCCAGGTTAGCCCTGATTACCAGGGCCCCTCTCTCTCTCTCCCTCTCTCTCTCTGCCTTTCATCACCAGCACTGGCATCAAAAAGTAGCCTGCATGTCACACACACACACACACCCACACACACACACACACACACACACACACAAACAATGGCTGTGCAAGACTGATGGCTGTCAGTTTCCAGGCACAGAGTCAAGGAGGAGGAGGGGAAGTGGAGTAAAACGGAGAAAAGTACACCAAGACAAGTCCACACACACACACACACACACACACACACACACACATACACACACACACAAACGTACAAAATAAAGAAACCTGGCGTTAGGCCCAAATGACACTCAGATCTAAACCCCCACCGTGAACCAACACAACCCCCCCAAACTATTACTGTCTCGCCTGTGTCCTCCTCTCTTCCTCCCTCTCTCTCTCTCTCTCTCTCTCTCCATCTCTCCGCACGCCCCCGTCCCCTCCTCAACATGACAACAACACAGACAGGGATTACTTCCACACGGCCATATTTCACTAGAGCACGCTGGGACTCTTACGGAGATTTAATCCCCCTACGTAGCTGCCAGAGTCTGCACAATCCTGCATGACCTGACGCACACACACACACACACACACACACACACACACACACACACACAACATTCACAAAAGGGCCACAGTATCGCCCTGGGCTAAGTGAGAAGAGCAGAGAGAGAGAGAGAATAGAGAGAGAGGCAAAAAAAGGACAAATGCAGACAGTGGAGGCCGAGTTCAGGGCGATCGAATAGCAGCGCGACACCCTGCGCACACACAACTAGCCTAATGCTGTCTACTGTACGGCCCGGGGTAAAAATAACTCCTGTAGCAAAGCAAGATCCCAGAAAGCCTCCTCATTTCCTGTTTCCTCCCAAACTTTCCTGCAGTGGAGGGAGGCCCCGCCCACCGTGGCCTCGGGGCGGCCAATCACACGGTTCCGGAGGCGGCCCTGCACCATCATGCAATAGTGATGAAGACTATTGGTCCTCTAATCACAAGTTTTTAGGTCTGAATTAGAATTCACCAATGCGTACAGCAAGGTAGAGGCTGATAACTGTAGCTCATAACAAACATCACAAGAAAATTGTGTAACAGTGACCTTTTAGCAATCAGTTGAAATTTGTATTGGATTTTTCTTTTCCGTCATTAATGCCCTATAATAAAAATCTTCGTCAATGTAACCTATAATAATCAGAATCATATTCGGAATACTTGGTCAACTGTAGTTATATAAAACAACACAGGCATGTTAAACACTACCCTGTACATTTAAACGCACAACAAAAGTACATTTTATATGAATTACATAATATATAACTACATAACTATACACATCAATCATCACTGTGGGACCAAAGCCTCTGTATTTGTTTTTTTTTTTTAACATCGTTTCAAATTTGATAACAAATGGGTGAATAGAAATAGTCCAAACTAACTTAGAAAAACATCCTGTTCATTTCACTTACATTAAAAGTTGAGGGTACACAGACACACACACACAGACACATACACGCACACACACACACACACACACACACACACATATTTAGTAGTATTACTATGTATGAGCCAGTGAATAACTGAGGCAGGAGACTGTGTAAACTACATACACATCACTACACACATCCCTTCATTGATGAATGATACATTCATAATATCTTACCCATCAGTTCTCGAAAAGGTACAAATGAATTTGTTGAACAAAAAAAAATCGGGTGTGTTTGTGATAACAGTTTAACTGACAACACTTTTTTTTTAATGTTTGACAAATTATTTTTAAGTGATTCCCTTTGAAATGCGATTCATGGAACATATCTTTTGCAAGATTATTTTTTTCCTCTCTTCTATCTCTGCCTCTCTCTCTCTCTTTCTCTCTCTCTCTCTCTCTCTCTTTCTCTATTGTTGCTACAAGACAAAGAACATCAAACAAGCCAAAACCAAAGCAAAATAGCAAAGATGGCCATGCGGTGATTTCTTCTTCTCCCCCCCCCTCCTATTTTTGTTCTTAACAAGATAAATGGATTCAGACTAAAGCAGACACAAAATCAAAGAGGACACATCATCAGCCCTAAACCAGCATGCAAAACACCCTACAGTCAATATGCTAAGCTTATGAAAAATGCGCTTTCTATTTCAACCAGCGTGAAATTTCCAAACGTGTCTTTTTTGTGCGATCTGCAATATCCTTGAATATTACAGATTATATTGTATTCAGATAGGCCTATATTAACAAAGCTTGAATGCAGGAGCATTTATTTCCACGTGTGTGCGAGTGTGTGTGTGTGTGTGTGTGTGTGTGTGTGTGTGTGTGTGTGTGTGTGTGAGTGTGTGTGTGTGCGTGTGTGTATGTGAGCCACACTCCCACGTCACATGGCGTTGCCCTCCCTGCACTCTCACTAACCCTGCTGCAGTCGCAATTCATCGTCATCTCCTCACAAAACAATCTTTAGAGAAGAGGATGGAGGGGGGTGCAGAGAGAGAGAGAGAGAGAGAGAGAGAGAGAGAGATAGAGGTAGAGGGAGAGCGGGAACGAGGGAGGGAGAAAGGGGGAAAAATGAGGGAAGGATGCAGCCTTGTGAGCCAATTTAAGAAATAACTGCTGATGCATCAGCTATTGACTGTTTCAGTGCTCGTGATAACGCTCAAGGCGAAACTGTGAGGGAAATGACAGCATCAACCGCCTGCAATAAACTGCAGCCCGCGAGACCAAGGCGGTCCTAATTGACAGCTGTCAAGCTAATGGGAGCCATGACGGAAGATTCAGGAAAAAAAAATTCTGTTTATCAACCATCAACCCTGGTGTGGATCCACGGGGAGGAGAACTTAGCCTGCACTCTCTCTCTGTCTCTCTCTCTCTCTCTCTCTCTGTCGCTATCTATCTCTCTCGCCCCTCTGGCTGACTGTTATTCAGCCGCCCCCACCCCACCTTCACAATCCCTTCCCTTATTTCTTTCTCTCTTCGTTCCCTTCGTTTTTTTTTTCTTCCTTTCTTTCGTCCTTCTCTTGCTCTCTTTCTCTCTCTGCTCTTAACCCCTCTCATTGTTGCTCGCTTCTTGCGGTGTAAAAGGCACAGGACGGCCATAACTAATCATAGTGTCAGTTGGCTGCCTGGGAGCGCAGCGTTTGGGCCAGAGCAATGTGAGAGAGCAGGGTGAGGACTCGAGCCCTATAATCCACACACACACACACACACACACACACACATACACACAAGTGTTGGGACACCCAGATGCAGCCCTCTGTCCACCAAGGGAAACAAGAAGGAAGGCCGACAGCACAGATCTTGAATGGAGCCACACATCCACTTCAGTTCTCAAAGAACATGAATAATATGAATAGCATCTGGCAAACAACATATTTTGCATCCTGCTACTCGATCCGCTAACCAAACAAGCCTTATGAATAAGCACAGGTATCATCTGGCTCCACTCATCACACGCCGACCTTGGACATGATAATGGAAATAATCTGCCATATATTTCCCTTCTATTGATCCTAACATTGACTCCCTTTTTAGACCAGACCTTGACTAAAAGAGATCATAGGCATAAGTCCCACATTATTATTTTCATTTAAATATGTGAATAAACGAGGAGTTGGACGTAAAGACAAAAATAGAAACAAATCAGAAGAAAACTGAGGCAAAAGATAAAAGGGCCCTTCTTCATTCGACGGAATCACTCAAGGTAATTCTAGAGACTGGTGTTTATGATACAATTTTCTTTTCCTTAATAATGCATATGATTATCATGACTGGGTTTTAATAAGGATAATTAGCATAATTAAGACAGCATGTTTCATTATACTTCCAGTAATTAAATTGTGGTAGGGGGAAGAAGAAAAAATGTGCAAAACGTCTTCGTGACGACTTGGCGGTGCAGCTTTGAAAACAGGACCAGGGGGCGTTTGTATTTTAGTCTGAAAATAATGACAAGAAACGATCAAATATTTGGGCAAAGGTAATGTATACCTTACTAATGCATACGCTGGTTATAAATAGCATCGTTCACTACTTGCTCAAGAGACAAACAAACAGACAAACAAACAAAACAGTAGCATCAGTAGTACTACTACCTATATGTAAAGGTATACAGGCTCAGCATCACCGGACGTATTGTGAAGTATTCGCACGCATGTGTTTACAGTTAGAATGGTACGTATACTACATATGCACGTGCATGTGTCTGTGTGTTTACAGTCCAACTCGTGTTCCTCCATATGATCGTGTGTATCCAAGGTGAGCGATTCCCTCCCTCCTCAGAACCCACATTGAGCTTGATTAATCATTCTCCCTCATCCGCAATCAATCAAGCAGCCTCTAAAATCACAGAAATCAGCTCCTTTCCCTCTCGCCAATCCATCTTGCATCGGATGCCACCGCATCCGTCACAAAAGCCCGAATATTTTTATGAGTCATATTTAGCCGCCTTAAGCACAATGCTGAAGCTACGCGTTTCTTCGAACGCGCTCCACATAAACCAACTTGGAATACGTTATAAGGGGTGTCATAATGACCAACGTCAACACAATCCATCTTCATTCATCACCCCGGCTCCGCTCTGACGCATATAAGGTACAGATCGACTGATAGCTCCACCTGGTAGATTCCTGAGCCTTAAAAGCCCCGAGCTCGGGCTCCGAGGGCCCCCCGTTCGGTGCGGTTCCCACCACCTCTGGGCTGCGTCGGGTAACTTAAGTAACGAAAACAGAGATAGACAAGAGAGGGAGAGCGAAAAAAGTTTGATGTCTGATGTTCTCTCGGGCTCCCCAAAACAATTGATATGTTTGGTCTTTGAAGCCTGCGAACACACACACAAAAAAAAAAAAAACACGGTGTACATACTATTGTCTGCTCCTGAATGGAGGAAGGCATTGTGGGAGAAAAAAAAAGGAGGAGGGGGGAAAAAAATCACCCTGGCTAGACAGAGAGAGCAGTGTGTGAGAGTCGGAAAAAAAGGGGTTGAAATAGATAGAGAGAGAGAGAGAGTACGAATGTCACAGAGCATGAAAACGGTCGCTCCAATAGGCATGTGCAGCACAGAGAAGTGCTTTCCTGATGTAAACAACACTCGAAGTTTCGACTCGCGTGGATGTTCTTTTTCAATTTGGTCACTGTTGTTGCCGTTGTTGCCGCTCTCCTCCTGACCATTCAATGCGGTCTATTCCAGCCAACATGATTACGCAGGTACCCGGGCCCATTTGTCACCTGCAGCAGCAAATTGAGTTAGTGCGCGGACTAAAGGCATGGAGGACTGTGTAATATCAACTTGATTACATCAAACTAGCTGCAAACCTAATTGGGCTGGATGACAGTGTGCGGAGCTTGTCATCTCCAATCATTAGGCCTGTCAGGAATCCATCAGCTTTACAGCTAATTAGGTGAACACTAATGAAGCTGGCAAAACAACTTTTCTTTTTCTACGGCTGAACGGGCCTTACAGACTTAAAGGGGGGTAAAAGGAGAGAGAGAGGGAAAGGGAGAGAGAGAGAGAGAGAGAAGGAGAGAGAGAAATAGGGAGAGAAGAGAGTGAGGGAGAGCGAAATGTTCTCATGCAAAGCTCAAGGTTGCAGGGGACTGGATTTTCCCAAAGTTCCTAATCAAGGCCCATCATCTGCCATCTTTCCTTTGCTCTTTCCATCACGACGGCGCAATCAATTTGTCATCACTCTTTGTATGCCACGGCGCAGTCGTCAACCTTATAACTTGCAGCTGTGAGGGCTGCTGGGAGGGAGGGATGGAGGGAGAGAGGGAGAGGGAGAGACAGAGAGAGAGAGAGAGAGTTAGAGGGGCATGGGGTTGGGGGGTAGTGGAAAAAAAATCACAGGAAGTTGCCTCGTCTGGAGAAGAAAAAAAAAAGCCTCTCAGACTGCGCTCGTATTTGTCTTCATCCGCTCATCAAAGGCATAAATGCCTGAATCCTTTTTTCTCTCACCCCTCTGAAATGAGAAGCCTTTCAGTCATCCCTCGTTCCCCTCCCTCCCTCCCTCAGCCCCCCCCCCAGCCCCCCCAACCTCTTCCGTGTGTCCATTAAGCAAAAGCATTTTGATAAAGTAAAACTCAGGCCTAACGTATGAGGGTGGGGGTTTGGGGTGGGGGGCTGGGGGGGTGGAGAGAGGGGGGCAAAATGAGAGCACTCACTCTGCCAACTTCTGATTGACCATTAGAGCCATTGATGAATGTGGCTGTCATGGGGGAGACAATTAAATCAAATATGAAACAAAGTCGCTTTGACGGGTCCGACTGATGGAGCAAACCATTCTTCCGTCTCCAGATTAGGCTATTAGTAACATTTTTCATTCCTGCTGCATGTGTGCACATTTGTGTGTGTGTGTGTGTATATGTGTGTGTGTCTAAGGCAGCATTAATGTGTTTTTATGTGTGCTTCCAGAACGCACCCATTTACAGTGTGGCGCTCTGTTGACGCCAGGCGTGCATTTGAACATTTCGTTTCTAGTGAAGCTACTGTGTTTCTATAGCTGTGGCTGGCCAGGAGCCGGACCTCAGACGAGTGTGTGATCCTAAAACTGCAATAACCACTCACACGAGAACACTTCGCCATTAGATCTCTTACTAAGCTCGTCCTATTAGTCCACTCAGACACGGCACTGCGTTGTCCTCCTGCGGGGACTCGTTTAACTTGCATGGCCTACGCTATGTAACATCATGTATAAAAAGATGACTTTTGTTTTATTACACCTTCCAGAAATAATCTTTTTCTAATACCGATCCACGAACAAACACACGTTATGTTTCTATACACTGCCACAGACTTGCAACTTAATAGAAGTTTTCAGGGCTTTGGAAAGCGATAAAGAAAAAACAGACTTTTTTTCCCTTGCATAAAATTCTGTCCCAGAAAAAAAAAACACCAAGAGTCCCGATCTAGTTGTAAACGTTGTAGAGATACAGTGCTCTGAGTGGAAAACACCCCTGCTTGGCCCGCGGAGCTGGATCTGTTGGCGTTGAGTGTGGGTTGGCAGTGTGAGGGAAAGTATAGAAGAGCTACACTTAAAAAAGATTTTTTTTAATGGGCAGCTGTCAGACACAGACGTGACGTCACGGGGATTGGCGTTGCCATGGGGATGAGGTTATTGATGTTTATCGGGAATGAATAGATCAAAGGCAAAGGGCGGATGACAGGCGATCAATCAGCCGTCAAATCAAAGATGGCAATTGTCCATTAAACCCTCTTTTCCAGTCCACGTACTTCCCCTGGCTGCGGGATCATCTTTAAGGCTTCTTTCCCACAAATGGCTGGAGTACAAAAAAGAGGGGGGAAAAAAGGAAGAAGAGGGAGAAGGAGAGGATAAAAAAAACTAGGCGAAAGACGTTTTGTGATCAAAATGTTTGCGCACACAAAGCCCCCAAAAAACAGTGAATAGGAGCATCAAAGGGAGTCATGACAGTCAGCTGACACCAAAGCCCTTTTTTCCTGCTCTTCTTTATAGATCTCTAATTCATGGAGTCAATATCTGCGCCCTACGAGGGAAAGGGGAGTTTGAAGGAGGAGCAGAAAACAGAGAGAGACAGAGAGAGAGAGAGAGAGAGAGAGAGAGAGAGAGAGAGAGAGAGAGAGAGCAATCAAAGCTGAAGTTGACTCCACTAAATCGGATGAGCTCGCTGGGACTCAGCAGAGGAGATCCTCTTCCACACCACAGTATTTCCCTCCCTTATTCTCATATAAACCTGTTAAAACCACACGCATCACACATCTTCACTTTTGTTTCCATGTCTACTTAAGTTTGAACGGAAAAAAAGTAAGAAAAAAATACTATCCCATGAAAGTAGCTCTGTCACTGTTTAAAACTATTTTAAAATGTACCTGGATCAATTAGACCACCCCAGGATAATTACTAAACTCCAATTAATTAGTCAGTGATCAAAAAATCCAAATTCAAATCAAAGCCAGACACTAGTAGGCAAAAAGGCTCCATCTCTGTAAAAAAAAAACTATAATACTCTCTCTTAATGTTCCTGAATCAGATAATCCAAGGATGATAAATTCCTTATATAAAGTCCAATTAATTAATTGGTGATATAAAAAATCCTAATCAAAACAAAGCCAAAATTTTTTTTTTAAATAATAAAAACTTCCACATTTCCAGGTTATGATCAGATCACACACACGCGTTCCACTAAAAACCAACCAGGCTATAGTAGCACACATACACACACACTTACACACACACTGCTGCAGCAGTAGAAGCTCCCAAACGCCAGGAACGAGGAAAACACACACGCACATGACAGAGAGAGAGAGAGCAAGAGAGAGGAAGGGAAGAGAAGGAAAGGGTGTGATGGGAAGGAGGAGAAAAGGAGAGAAAAAAGAAAAGAGAAGCGGCACGGTACCTGCGGAGCGCCGGGGCGCCTGCTGCTTCCTCCGCGGCATGCTGCTGCCTCTCTCGCCGCGTGTGAGTGTCTGTGTTCGGCCACAGCACGGCCAGCCGCTCCGCCTCGCTCCGACAGCCGGGGGGGCTTTTTTCCTCTCTCTCACAACGCTGGCATAGATGGGCAGTTGATGTAAAAAAAAATATGCACAAAAAAAATTCCCCCCAAAAAAGAGAAAGAGACCACCCCGGACCACCCCGGTTGGGGTTAGATGATGTGATCTTCTTTTTTTTCTTCTCCCCTTCCTCTCGCCAGTAGAGTAGAACAGTAGAACAGTGGGGAGAGAGAAGAGGGATCAAGAAGAGAGAGAGGGAGAGAGATAGAAGGAGGGAGAGGGAGAGAGAGAGGGGAAAAAAGAGAGGACGCTTCTGCCTTCAATGCGAGTCTCACTCGGCGCTGGAAGCTGCAACAGGCAAGCTTAAAGGAAAACGAAACGATCGCGTCACTCAAAGTCTGCAAACAGGGGGCAAAACATCAAGCACTGTCACATTAACTCCTTACGCTCCTGACGCTCCGACTCTCGCTCCTCTCTCTCCCACTCTCTCTGTAGGTCTCTCTACCCTCTCTCTCGCTCTCTCTCTCCCACTCTCAATAAAGGTCTCTCCACTCTCTCTCTCTCTGTCTGTAGGTCTCTCTCCCCTCTCTCGCTCTCTTTATCTCTCCCACTCCCTCTATAGGGCTCTCTACCTAGAGTAAATCGACTGTTTGGCATGGAGCGCCTCTTTCTCCCTCATTCTCTCTATTGGTCTCTCTATCCCTCTCTCAATGTATGTTGGTCTCTCTCTCTCTTTCTCTCTCTGTCGGTCTGTAAGTCTCTCTCTCTCTCTCTCTCTCTCTCTCTCTCTCTCTCTCTCTCTAGGTGTCTCTCTCACATGTTTAGTAGTAAACTCCCCAATTTGTGGGCACACACACACTCTGATGGCTGACGTTTAAATATGTGACAAGTAGTGCACGCACACTACCCTACGCTACGCACACTACACCACACACACACACCATGCACCCACATGCACGCGTGTGCATTAGACCAGAATTGTCCTCAAACGTGTAAAAACGCTGCTACTCACTCAGGCGTGTGATTCGCTCCCTTATCCATGAGGGCAATCCAGTCCAGGCGAAAGAGTAAATTGATTGAGTAAATACAAACAGAGCAAAAAAGGGTTTTACTGTGAAAAATCCCCAAAGTCCTCCTCAGGCTCTCCTGATCAGATGTCCATCTGGTTTGTTGTGAATAGGACAGATGGATGGAAGAGAGGGAAAGACAGAGAGAGAACGTGGGAAAAGATACAGGTCCGAATTAGGGTTGGACAGAGTGAGAGGTTGTTGTTTTTTGTTGTTTTTTTGTTCAAATCCGACGAAGAGCGCTGCGGATCGATGCGATCGGGGCTCGATTGGACCTGCCTCGCCGTAGGAAGAGGAGGAGGAGGAGGAGGAGGAGGAGAAAGGAGAAGCTGCTGCTCCACTAATGGCACTTTTAACTCCTTCTTTTGTGTCTTGGCGTGTGTGTGTTTGTGTGTGTCCTCTTCTCGCCGAACACTTTTTCTTCTTCGTTTTTTCCCCCTCTTACACCCTTTCTTTCAGCTTTTATCTCTTCTGCTTGTCTTCTTTCCTCTCTGTCTCTCTTTATCTCTCTTTCAAAGGTAAGATCAAATGGCAAAAAAATCTCCAGATGCGTAGAAACGTTAAAAAAAGTCCTTCCCGATCATTAAGGGTAATTATTAATAATTATTATTAATATTAATATGATCCTTTATTATTTCTCTAGTGTCTGATTAGGCTCGTGTCCAGCAGGGCAGACGTGGTTTCACCAGCTCGTCCGGCACACACACATACACACGCACACACGCACATACACACGCGCACACGCAAACGCGCGCGTACGAACGAGTACGCGGTGGTGGTGAGTTGTTAAATGTTCTCCAGGTCCCCCCGTGGTGTTCTTCCTATCGTGCAGGTGGAGCTGAACTTGTGCAGGTGGAGCGTTACCCCCCGTCCCGCGTGGGAGAGGCAAAGAGGGTTGGAGTGGTGGGGGGGCTGGAAAAAAGGGTTAGCAGGTAAGAGCCGTGCGTCCGTCCCGTCTGGTTCCGTGCGTCCGCGGAGCTGTCGGGCTCTCCAAAGCAGCGCTCGTGCACACCGGGTGTGTGTGGAGACCGTGGGTGAGTGTGTGTGTGTGTATGTGTTTTTACCCGGAGTCTCGCTGCATGCCGTTAGATCCGCCCAAGCATGTGTCCGTCTAACCAATGGCGCATCCATCAGTGTCACACACACACACAAACACACACACACACACACACACACACACACACACACACCGCGCTGCAGTCTCTTCGCACGGAGTCGCTCAGACTCAGACTGAGGAGTCTGGAGAGGCTGCTTTTTAAACTTTAAGACCAAAGTGAACCAGTGTATTGAATAGAAGAATGTGATTGTGTGAGTGTGTGTGTATGTGTGTTTGTGCACCGTCTGCATGGCGTGTTTGCTGCTGCTGGATCTGAGTTGGTACTCACTTTTCAGTTCATGGATTTGGATGAAAACACTGTGTTAATGCAGCACTGTGTGTGTGCGTTTTAATGTGGAAGACTATAGAGAAGATTCTGGATGCTTAAAATGAGTGTTAGGGGTTGCATAAAACATTAATAACTGTAATAATAATGTAATTAATAATAATACATATAAAAGGCCAGAAATAAAGTGTGCGACCTAAAGTCAGCCAGACAAAATACTGCTTCATACTTTGTGAGCTGAAACTAAGAGTAGTTGCGTCTCATTCTTATATGTATGAATTTACCCATCTTTACATTTTGTGTATAT
>JBBPCY010000039.1:21073960-21092905 GCA_037974405.1 Brachyalestes nurse
TGTGTGTGTGTGTGTGTGTGTGTGTGTGTGTGTATGTGTGTGTGTGTGTGTGTGCGTGTGTGTGTGTGTGTGTGTGTGCATGTGTTTACTCTACATGGCAGTAGATCTGTGACTCAAAACGGCACCACAGTGTGCCATTGCATACTGGCAGTGGCATTAATCACACTTTTTTAATTAGCGAGGACCGGCTTTATTAATTAGGTGTGATGCGGCACTGATATGGCCTCTCTGTCAGCCCTCCTTTCTCATCACACACACACACACACACACACACACACACACCACCCTCCAGCCATCAGACCTCCTCTCTCACAAGCAGATGTCTCAACCTCTCTGAGTGGGGGGGGGGGGTAGCAAAAGAGAGGAGAGAGGAACTGAGATGGAGTGATTACTGTAACTACTGTAACTAGAGAAGGAAAAGAAAAAGGAGAGAAACCCAGGAAGGTTGAGAGAAGGCCTTTATAAAACATTAGTAGTAAAAGTAGAATTAAAGTACTAATAAAGAAAAATACTGAACTACCAGTAGTTACACAGTTATGAAGTAATGTTACAGAGTAATACATAAAGATGTACCATTTTAAAATAACACCAAAATACTAGGATAATATTAAAAACCTAGTATTAGCATTGTAACTAGTATAAAAACACAAATAGTTACAGTGCTAAAAGAATATGTTAATTATGTTAATAGCCTGAATACTACAATGACAATATTAAAGTTATTGGATTTAATATCATTCAGAATTATAATACATTAGTCTAAGACAACATATAAAAATACTTAAATAATATTGTTACTCTAATAGAAGTTACAATGTCATACTAGAATTCGAATGCTGGTAGTTACAATGCTAAGCTGATTAAAAGACTATATAAATAATAAAAAATAAAATAAAAAAACTAATAGCATAATTATAGTGTGCTATAATATGCTAGATCCTGTTATAAGTAATATTTAATAATACAAAAGTAGTGATGTGATTACAATGGTGATGCACAAAATTGCAAAACTTTAAAAATTACTTTAAAAATTACAAAACAAAAATTAATTACTTAAACTTAACCAAAATAATAAAATTAACATTTGAACTAGTCATTATAGTCTTCATGGAAAAATATTAGACTGTGATGCTAAGGTAATGTGTTAAATACTAAAAGACTAAGACTGTAAAAGTAGTTACAGTGCTAAAAAATAACAAAAATGCTAATAATGATATAAGCGTTACCATTGTTACTGTTCGTAGTTACAGTGAAGTACTGTGTAATTGTATTTACTGTGCTAAAATAGTACCCAGAGTGAGGAGGAGTAAAAGAAAATAGCTTTTAAAGACCAGGAGAGTGTGTGATGTAGGGGAGTAAGAAGGAGAGAAAGTGACAGGGATTATGAAGCAGAAAGAAAGGGATTGTGAAGGAGGGTGGGAAGGAGCGAGCGTTGGAGAGAAGAAGAGTGCATGGTGAAAAGGGAAACGCAAGGTAGAGAAAATCAAAGCGTGTAACAGAGGGCGTACTGAACAACTGAACTGCCCACACAGCTCTAGTACTACACTCAGAGGAGGAACAGAGCCAGCTCAGAGAATCAGCCTCTCTCTCTCTCTCTCTCTCTCTGAGCTGTTTGCTGGTGTTTATCTTGCACTGACATCCTCGACCTCCTCCACCAACCACTGCACCCCCCCAAACACGCTCTCTACACACACACTGAGGGACAGATGTAATGAGAGACAGAGACAGAGAGAGAGAGAGTAACAAGACACAGTGGTCGCAGTCTGTGAAATGGAAAGAAGGACAGAGAGAGAGACAGAGAGAGAGAGAGAGAGAGAGAGAGAGAGAGAGAGTCTTTTAGCCATCTACTTTAAAATGAGATGAAGCCAGTGCAGTTCACACCAGGAGAGTAAATCTCTGATCTGTTTAGTTGGACTCAATCAAGAAATCTCAAATTTCAATTGTTAATTTTTCAGAAGTCTGAATATATACATAGTCAATAAGATATATAGTATTTTGTCAAAGTCCTTAAAAAGCTCAGATATACATCAGGATAACTTTATTGAAGAAAAATCGTTTTAACTTCTAATGGATGTTAATGTCAGATTTTAGTTTCTATTCCGAGTGAAGCTGTTTGATATGGACGGTATTTATCATTATTGTCATAAATAACATTTGTCTCCACATTTTCTGACCTTATAGTGGATGTCAGTGCTTCAAGAACACCAACTGCATGTTTCTTGTTAAATTTGATTTAGTGCAGTGCAGTGTGTGGGGCACTGAATATGAAATATTTAGTCATTTTTGTTTTTTTATCTTTTTTGTCAGTTCCAACGTTTTTGTCAAAATCCAACCAAATGTCAGGTAAAATACAGATTATGACATAAAATGTATTGCGGAAAATACTTTTTAGATTCTAATTTAGAAACTTTTCATTTGGTCCATTCATCATGAAATATTCCCATATAATATTAACAATAGACAGATAGATAGATTTTATAACAGCAATGATTTATACCATACTGGAATATTGACACTACACTTTCTAAGCTTTTTCAAGGTGTAGGTTGTTTGAAATGGCAATTTTTTAATTTTTGGTCAAAAAATGAGTGCCCAGTTCATTCAGTATGAATTTATTAGAACTGATAATAATTCCACCATGGATGCAGTTGAATCTGCACCTTTAAATTGATGCGCTGATTCATTTTTACTCTTCTAGTCTGTACACATAAGCTCCTTCCTGCCTGTCTCATGCCTGAGATGTTTAGCTGGGAGAAATCACTGGAGCACTACAAATGAGCATCATAGGCAAACTAAAATGACAGACATGAATCTAATGACTGATAAATTGGGAACTCTCACACACATACACACACACACACACACACACACACACACCATCACAAGATATCATGTTGATCCATGGATAGCCAGAGCCAAATCGCTGGGTGTGTTTTGTGCGGGGTATCCGTGCTCCCTGCGGCCTTGCGCTCTCCTTTACAGGCCAGTGATTAGCATGCCCACGGCTAAACCCAGATGCTAGCAGAAGTGACACTGGAGCAGTGGCTGCGGTATGCTTCCTGCCAGCCTTCATCAGTGCTGCTATACGGCCAACCTCATGCCACACTAAAGACCGCCACGGTCTGCCTCATACACGTGACTAAATAAAACAACAAAATAGAGGCTCACAGGATTACTGACAGTATGCTAATGTTACCTGCACATAATAAATAGTAGCATATATAGTACTGTGCAAAAGCCTCATATTTAAATACTGTTTAGATGAACAGTGAGTGTTTCTTTCCATGTTAATATTGCTAAATATAGTAAATCAAACTAAAAAGAATAAATACAAATTACATTAGTAAACAGAGTAGTAAACAGAGATTTTATCTACAGTATATCAATGTGTTTCTTGTGGAAGTCCAGTATTACTTGTGGTTTCCACCAGAGACCTGGTTTAACTCAATCAGTCCTATATTTAATTAAATCAGGAGCTGCTGATGGAATTTCACAAATCCAAACAACGGCTGGAGAAACCGAGGAGGAATCTGGAACCGAACCTGTGTTCTTCTTATCAGCTCACACAAAATCAGCTACTTTTCACAAACAAAACAGATCTTGATATTTTCTCTGTTTTCCTGTTTGCATTTATTCTAATTTATTCTAACTTTTCTAGCAGAAAGACACATTATTGAAAAATGGCTTTAAAAAAATTTGCATAGGTGCCTGTAACTTTTGCACAATACTTTCTATAATCCAGCTGCCTATGAAAGAAACATTACCCTTTTTTACATGTCACTAATGACTCATTGATGATGATTCTGAACTTTTTACAGCTGTAAAAATGTATTTAATCAAAAAAGTGCAGGCCTCTCAATACTCTATATGAATTAAATACAATTCATTTTGTTGCTTTGTATTGAATTATGTAATTACATAATTATTACATAGTAATTATACATGAAAATAAAAACTAAATGCTTAGCATTTCTAATTGTGAAGTATTTTTTCATGTTTGCTGTATTTCCTGTTCAAGCCTAAAGTTTGTTAGTAATGAAAGACAAAACAATGGCTGTTTCAGAGGCGGGCTTTGTACCTCAGTAGTAGAAGTGTTTGTGTGAGATGTGTGTCACCCCCTGGTATCTGAAGGGGTTTTCCCTTTGAATTAGGATGTGCTTTGTAGTGGATGAGCTGCTAAGCTGCCCTCACGGTGTTCTCTTTCCTCCTCTCCTCCGCTCTGGCTTTGAGAGGATTTAGACAGAGCTCTAAGTTTAGTTCTAGTGCAGGGGACCAGCGAGGCTTGGAGCGAGCCTAAACTCACCGAGTCAAATCCGCTCCCTGTGAGGGCACTAGCAGGTGCAGGACAGGGCAGTTAGCGGGACCCCCTCTACTGAAGCGGAAGTGCAGGGGGCAGGGGTCACGTGCGCAAACACAGGGGGTCACTGAACCAACAGCAGGACAAAACAAAGACTCCAAAGAACAAGAGAGAGAGAAAGAGGGAGGGAAAGTGCATGAGTGAGAGAGAGTTTGTTGTACTGTATTGGTGTGCTGTTTAATTTATTAGCAATTTCTTGAGGTAAAAGGGTACAAATGAATTGTTAATTGACAGACAGAGTGGCTGTGAGATAGGAAAGTCAAGTAAAATGATGAAAACAAAAAAATTATTTCTACATGCACAAATTATATGTACTGAAATAAATAGGATGAGAGCTACCAAGAGCTAATTTGAGCCTGATAAGCTTAAAATATTTTATTCTCTTGACATCCATTGTACATTTTTAATGAAGCTGTAAGTAACAGGTTAAACTGTTTTGACTTAATATGGAGATAATACTATACTATAACATATAACAGACTTCTCTCAATGGGACACTGCATTAAAACTGCATTAAAACTACTGTGGAGGCAGTATGTTAGCCTAGCTAGCACTCATATAGAGTGCTTTAAAATTATGCTTCATGGCGCAATAGGGTTATTAATATAATATGTAAATTATGTAGTTATGTACACATAACAAAAAATGCTCTAAAAGTATTAAAAACATTGTTCAGGATAAATCTTAGAAAATATATGAAAAATGTGATCAATACCAACAGAAAGCTGAATATAAGGATAAAAGATATGAGATATAAAGTTATGAGAATGTGATATTTTAACTCATACTCCTACATATGTCATTTTTATTGGATATACAGCAAGCTGTGTTTTTGTGTACTTGCACATTTTGTGTGTAGTGATGATGCTCAGTCATACAATGAAGTGCAATAGATAACTTCGTTTATAATCTATAGTAATCCATAAATGCTCTCATGTCTTTTGTTGTAAAGTCCCTTGTGTAGATGTGTAAATTACTGTATAATGACTACCCCCACCAGTCACTACAGTGAATATATGCCTAGTCAGTGGGACACGGACAAGAGCTTAGCTATCTATAATCTATAATTAATCTATCATTTTTATCTTGTTTTTATTGGACACACTGTCTGTGTTGCCAGTTGTGTAATGGCACATTTATTCTATAGTGGCTCCACACACACTCGTCCTAGTGCAGCGCTGTGTTCTCCAGCCAGCTGTCATGCAGAGTGTCTGCACTGTGGTTTGATCCAAACAAATTAAAATTGTACATAAAAAGAATTCCTGGCTCGCTTTCGTGCTGAGGTCAGGCCACTCGCACAGAGAGGTGAAGCTCCCTCCGCTAACAGCGAGTTGTGTTTTAAATTCTGATGAGGTCATTTTTCAAACTAAAAGACATCAAAAGAATCAGAAAGGCCCGGGATTGGGGAGTATTATTGCAAAGTTTATAATACCTGTAGCTTTGCGGGTCTGCAGCTTCATTCATGCTCTAAAATGCAAACAGTGTCTTCCCAAAAGGCGCTCCACGTCCGTACCTGGCTTCGAATTGTGTGTTGTTGTCACAGCCGCATTTGAACACTTTGGCAGGGGCGTACGTTAAATGGCTGAAAAGCTTTTTAAGATGGCTCCTGGTCACCTCGTTTCTCTCTGTTTCTGTCTCTCACTCACTCTTTCTCTCTCACGCATGCACATACTCTCACACACGTACGCAGATTCTACTTTTTCCCTTTTTTTCCCTCTGAGCTTAAATGGATAATGGGGAACTAGAATGACCTCATGCCCACACACAGACATGCACGCATGCTAAGGTTTTTTTTTTGTTGTTTGGTATACATAGTTTTAAATGACACATATATCTTTATCTATGTCTATATATGTATATATGTTTTTTGGGTTTTTTCAAACAAGAAGAAGTAGAAAATTAGTGGGGGAAAAAAAATTAAACAACCCTCGAATGATTTCTAATAGCCTAATGCATAATTATAATTCTCGTGTATTCAGCCAGTGAGCAAAAATAAAGGCAGCCGACGCAATGCCAATCACTGCTCTGGCTCGGATGATAATCTTTGCACAGCCGGCGCCATGGCAACCAATATTAAGTGGACACTATAATCATATCATTAATTCAGCTTTGCGACCTCTTTGTCTCTATTTTTAAAACAGGTGAGAAAGTAGCAACCGCCAGCCTCCGCAGACCAGCACAACTCATCTGGATCCCAGCATTCCTTCCCGCTCACCCCAAAGCAATTTACCTTCAGTGTTGATCACTGAGAAAGCAACGGGGGGCCACTTAATGCCTTTACTCAGAAAACACAGACACACAGAGGGGGAGAGAGAGAAAGAGTGTGTGTAGAGACTGGCAGCACTGTATATAGAACAATAGCGTTTCTTTATCCTATAATCAAATCTGCAATTTTATTCATCATTCTTAATGCAAGCAACGTACTCTCCTTAATGGTTATTTCCACTGAACTGGATTTTTTCTCTTCTTTATTTTCTTAGGATATTAAAATTCATGGAACGTAATTTGGACGACTGTTTCTTGGATAAAGGTCAGAGTCACACTCACTCTCACACACACACACACACACATCTATATACACTTACCTACACTCATACCATTACACACACTTCTGTAGGTGAAGGGTGAATACAAGCCATAGTTCTGGTAAAGTTAACACAGCATTTTACCTGAACGAGTACAATACTTAATACAGTTACCCCAGAATGTTTATCTCAGTTAGTCACTGTTTGATCTACCTACGTGTCAGGTCTCCCCATGACATGATGCTATCAGTCTGGGAAGCTGATAGCACCCCCTTTATCTATTCAAACTGCTCCTGAAGCAGCATCTCTGGGGACCTCAACACACTTGGAGGAGAACCTTAACTGCCAATTCAGTTATGTCAACTAACAGATGCCCACACTGGTTAGCTTCATGGTGAGTGATGGGGGAGAGGGAGGACTATCCTACTCACCCAGACAAGGTGGCACCAATTATGCTCCCTTGGACAGTAGAAACAAGCAGCAGAATCTACTCTGCATTGCTGCTTCTGTGCAAAAATGATGCAACATGGGCAGCAAAGCGGAACGTTTGTGTATTTTTACGGTCGATTTTTCAGTTTGCACTAAAGAAAAAAAGCCATTGTTGACTGTTTTTGTACAAGAGTCAGAACGGTTGGCTATTCATGCTGAAAACATCAGCAGTTTACCAGGATTTCCATACATGTTTTAAGGCATGAAAACTGGACAAACCGGTGTGCTGTTCTTAAAACTAAATGGCCATATTTGCCCTGATATTTTGTGTTCAATTGTAAAACAACAGGACATTAACGTTTTATAGTTTTGGATTCTCTTAACTTTTTGGGGGTGAAACTTTTAAACCGACCAGTTTACATATTTTTTAAGTAGACATTGATCATTTTAGCACAATATATAAACATATTCCTCAATTTACAAGCTGCATGTGTGAACATCACAAAGTCTTAACCAGTAAAAGTATCCTGATTATATCCCAGGTTTAGTGTGAAAGGGGCTATACTCTAAGACACTCCTGTACATACGCACACACTCCTTTACTCATACCTTTCCAGGTTATTAGCACTGCCCCCATTGGCTATTTAATAAGAAACACCTACCACTTAGGTGCACTATGTGGATTTACTAATACAGACTGTAGCCCAGTTGTTCCTGCACAATTTGTCTGCCTCCCTCGACCACATTCATCATAGGATCCCTGTTGGCCAGATATTCCCATTCTTAGCATAGAAGTGACATTGACATTGTAGTGACACCACAGTGTGTGTTGCACTAGAATAAGTGTATCCGGCACAGTGGAGTTGCTGTAATTTTTAAACACATCACTGTCACTGTTGGACTCAGAATAGTCTGTCAACTAAAAATATCCAGCCAACAGTGGTCCTGTGGTCCACTGATGAAAGACTGGATTTGCTCCTCTAAAGCAAAGAATGAACAGAAAAATTCACAGTCAGAAACAAGAAATCCAAACAAGATTCAAAGGAACCAGCTCTAGTCATTCATTTTCTTCCTGCCTGAGACAACTGTAGCCATAACCATTCAGACACCATGTCTAAGTTTGGCTAATTAGCATCCCTATAGTCAAAAAATGTGATTAAGATACACAAGGTTTTTTTTAAACATTACATTATTTTTCACAAACATTGGGATGAAATGTTATCAAATGTGAAAATGTGTATTCATGTTCATTCTCATGTGAGATGCGATCACACATATAAACATCTGGCTTTTGCACAGACGTTTTACACAGCTGGCTTTTTTTAATCCTGCCTGCTAGTTCGCTTAACTTACTGACATACGAAGCTAAAACTGTGCTACTCTACACATTTGTACATGGTTTTTAGTGTCAGGGCCTCAGTTTGACACTGAACTGACAGAGTAGCAACATTATCTTGCTTACTGTAGCCTAACAATAGCTGCGCTGACTGGAATTTTCTGCACTTTTCTGTGCTCACACACTCACATAAATGCCAAATACAATCTTATGTAGAGTGGAACAAAGCTTATATTCTTTCTGACAAGTGCGAACATAAGAAGCTAAGTTAGCTAAGTTAAATGCTAATAGCATTAGCACTCTTATTCTAAGATGACTGTTACTAAATCTAAAAATAGGGATCAACACACCAGCGTACTGTCTACTGTACCTGGTGCTCTTTGTTAGGTGTAAAGTGACATGATCTTCACCTATAAGAGTACAGAATGTGTTAAATTGCCCTTTGCTTCAGCAGTAAAAGTCACTATGCACCATTAGAAATGTACTACAGGGTTCCGTTGGTGCCAGTCTTAACAGGTATCAAAAACCAAGCTGGTACTGGACTGGTGGCCAGTTGAAAAAAAGAATAATTCTAGTTTTCTGATACGAAAGATATCAGAAAAAGTGTTTTTTTTGTATTAAAAAACACTACTGCACGTTCACAAAACATGATTACATGCCACCACCATATCAGTGTTACTGCTGTACTAAGAATGGCCCACCACTTTAATGATATATTGGTTAATACGATATCATCAGGGGGCACAGATGTACTGCGCAGCAACAGATGCGCTACAGTTAGTAACTGTAAACTTCAGTCAGTAACTGTAAAAGTGCTGCTCTATGGTGGATGCAACTAATAAATGTGCAACTAAGTGTCCAATCAAATGCTCTCTTCAACCCTTTTACCAATATTCTCATAACTGCACACACTCATAGACCCATACTCATATAGTTTTTATAGGATAAAATCACTGTAGTTCCTTTACAACAACTGGCTTTATTACACTGTGTGTTTCATAATGAATGGACCAATAGAAACTATCCAAAATGACTTATAAGATCTGTGTCTTTGAGGGTTTCCCCTGGTAAAGTGTGTATAGTATACTTTAAAAAGTAATTTAAAGTACATAAGTGGTCCTGAGGGTGAACGTTTGGGAGTACATTTTCATTGTTTGTGTTTTGGGGGTCTAAAATTTTCTGACAATGACATACAATAAGATACAATAAGTGCTTTTTTACAGAAATCATAGCTGCTGTTTGAACAAAATTATATTTTACATATATTTATGTTTTCCACATCTTATGTATTTAAAAAAACAATTACGGGCCATTTTTATTTGTTTGTTTTAACAGAATGTGGCTGTATTATAAAGAAAAAAAAAAAACTGGACACACTTTTGCCTTGAAAGCGATGTTTTCCATCAGCACTCTTTCAAACATCAACACTCCTATATTTGAGCGCAAATAACTTTGCGAACCAACTAAAAGATACAAATAAATAAGTAAACAAGTCATAAATAGATCATGCTTATGAAAGCAGGTCTGTGTGAAATATCTGTCTGACTCAACACATTACTATTATTGCAAAGTGGAAGTATCACTCATCCACCATCTGCGGATCTCTCTCTCTCTCCCACTCTCTCTCCTCTCTCCCTCTCTCTTCTCTAACTCTCTCTCATTCTCTTTTCTCGCACATGCACCCACCCACATCATGATCAGCACCATCATCGCGGTGACACACACACATCCACCGTTGGTGGGCTGTATGAGACAGAGTGGGCTTTGACAGTACATCGAGGCAGAACACAGGAAGCACATTAGTTATCAGCTCCTGTCGTCTACACCTTTTCACATCCCATCACAGTTACAACCCTTCGTCCTCTCGCTCGCTAGTCCACAGCCCCTGAAAGTCTCGGCCTGCTCCCCTTCTGCCGTAGCAGCCCACCCCACTCACACTTCACAATACACACACGTGCAGACGAGCAAATGAAATATTTACACGAGGGACAGCCAAGTCAGGACAAAAAAGAAGAGCGGACTGAAGGAATGGCAGTGAGAGAGGGAAAGAGAGAGAGAGGGAAAGAGAGAGAGTGAGAGAGAGAGTGAGAGAGAGAAAGAAAAGCAAACAAACAAATTACAAAAATGAGGAAGAAAAAGAAAGAAATAGTGACAAACAAAAAAATAACGAATAAACAAAAATGAGAAAAGAGAGAAACCAACAAACAAATAAAGGAAGAAAAAAACAAACAAGCAAATACAAATGAAAAAGTGAGAGTGACGGTAAGAGAGAAGAGAAAGTGTAAGCAGGAGAGAGAGTGTGAGAGGGAAAAATACAGAAAAGGGAAAGAATGAGGAAAGAAAGAAGCAAACAAGTAATGGAATAAAAACCAAGCGAACAAACAAGCGAAAAAACAAGCAAACAAACAAAAAAGAAAAAGGTGGGAAAGAGCATGTAAGAAGGAAGGTGTAAGAAGGAGAGAGAGAGTGAGAAAGAGGATATAGAAAAAGGGAAATGTAAAAAAAGCAAGAAAGAAAGAACGAAAGGAACAAAAGCTAACTAATAAAAATGTGTGAGAGAGGAGACAGAGAGTGTAAAAGTGTGTAAGAGTGAGGAGAAAGGGAGAGAGAGAAAGAGAAAGAGAATGCAGGAGATAAGGAGAGCTGAGGTTGTGGGTGGGAGTATCAAATCCATTTCCATCCACATGAGCTGCTGAAGTGCTTTAATTCCTTGGGTTTGTAATTCAGGCTGTTCGTTCAGAGGTGCCCACTGAAGCAGCTCTCCAGCTCTATGAGCTCCGACTCACAGCCACCATACAACTCATCTGATTTACATACTGCAGTGACCACCTCAGGTCTGCATGATGCTTTTCTGTGTTTCAGGGTCAATAAAATGATGACAAATATCACAAAAATGTTTAGTTTTGGTATATAATTCAATTGCTCAGCTATGTATTTAATCACATCGTATGTTACACAATGATACACGTTCACAGTTTCAGTTCATGTTTTATGTGAATACTGACTTTTGTTTGTTTCAATGTAAAAAAAAGATGAATTCTGATGAACACAGATGTGGTATTAATAGAAAGATTAGAATCTGTACTTCTGACAGAATGTCACTGTTTACAAATGAGAAATAAATACTGAATGAAACCCCGCCTTCATACTGCTTTATGAAGGTAAATGGAGGTGTAGAGTTCCCATGGACAGGGCACGAGGGATACTGAAACAGAAGCCTATGTGTGTGTGTGTGTGTTGGGGTGTATTAGTCCGTATGCTTTGCCCTCACTCACGGCTCCTAATTATTTTCTTAGTCAGTCGAGTGTGCGGAGTTTGGCCTGCGAGTTGTGCAAATGCTTATTTAAGCTGTGTAACTGACATCCATATGGTTTTCATCATCATAAAGAACCGTTTGAGCGGCTTATGTTTTCATGAGGCCGCAGCTCTGGCCTGTCTGTCAAATACACCCTGCTTCGGAGCTGCACTCTCACACCTCCCTCACACTCCCTCACCATCTTTCTGTACTCACCCACTTTTAAAATTAAAGTATATGTATCCAAATGTATTGTCTTTTGTTCTTCTTTAAAAGCATGGATTTCTGTTTAATTATGTGTGGTATTGACTGGTATCAGCACTAAAACTATGATTAACCTTATAAGTTCTGTCCATTTTTGTCCTTATTGTAATGAAATTATTAACTGTTGCAATGTATAAATGACTAATTACACAGTTACTACTGTGTAAATGATTCATTACACAGTTACTACATAATAATAACATCTGCAGTCTGCATTAAAAGTCTCAAATCTATAACTTATAACGTTTTTGTTTTGATGTCAGTAGCAAATAGCAAAATATGGTAATGAATGGTTTTTTATTATTAAAATAAGATTAGAATACATTTTCCTGTACTTCGACTCATAATTAGACATCTCTTTATGTACAGACACAAGTGTCATATGGAGTGGAAGTTTAGAATCCACACTTTTTTGAGAGTAAAATGAATTAGGGAAATAATCTGCATTGAATCGCACCACGTATAAGCAGCAATAACACCGACTTCTAAGGGTTAAACTCTAAAGGTCTCATATGTGGGCCTAAGCTTCAATACCTCAGTTTTATATCTGCATAAATTACATATTAGTTTCATAATTAATGCACGATCATTTATAAAAGTCACTGAATTATTCAGTGAATTATAAATCAGTGAATGCTACACGTGAAGTTTAAGGGGTTAAAGCAGAATCGATTCACGCTTTTTGATATAGGCTCTCTCATCGGAACTGAACGAACCAGCATCAAACGCACATGTACATTTATATATTCTACAGTGAGTAACGAGTGGTGCAACAAAGTTTATTATACATAAACCCCCAGCTAAGTTTAAACCAACACAGATGCATATTGGACAATGTTGGAGGTAGAAAAATGAACACACACACACACACAAACACAAACACAAACACTATGTCACAACATGGGTTCATACACTTTTCCAATACTCTTGATGTCACCAAAACCATTGAAAAAAATCCAACATTTGTTTATTTCATTTTTTGCACATTTAAAGGTGTGTTTAGACTCGTTCTGACAAACAAACCAGTAGAAATGGTTTAAAATGACTTCTATATTATTACACAGATTCCATTTTATTACACTGACATACATGATACTGATATTTGAAATAATAGGGTTAGGGATTTTTGGACAATTTTTTTTTTACAGTTATATTACACTCAAGAATCTTCTGTATAATCTTCTATGTATTTCAATGCCTAACCTTAATTTAACTTCATTTTTTAAACTAAATAAAACATTACATTTGGTTAATAAAACAAACTAATACAGAAAACGCTCATTACAACGTGTCCTTATCAAGAGGGCCTTGTTTTCCTTCTGCTGCTTTTCCAAGATGTTTTTGTGCCGAAAATGTACAAAAACAAACACACACATACACACACACACACACTCCTGCTTGAAGTGGCTGATGTCGGAACATGGCACATGAACACCGAGTGATGTGAGGACGTGCTCTCCTGCTGCGCTAAAGAACAAACGTCCACTTTGAGCCTTCATATTCTCCACATTAAAGGGAGGCACAACCCAGTACAGGCTCGATCAGAACACACACACATACACACACACACACACACACACACACACACACACACACTGCAGTCAGTCTCATCCTAGCCAGGCCATTTAGAAGCGCGTCACTGTCAGATACAATTGTTTGGGAGATGTAATTCTGTGTAAAAATGCTGAAATTTTTCTTTGCGCAGTAGTTCTTTGCTCAGTATTACTTTAAATAAACACTGCGATTCCAGCACGGGTTTGTGAATAAATAGAAGAAAAGGGAAGCAGCCGATTTCCTCCACTGATTGCACCCAGATGGGAGAGGGCTTCTGGAGCTGGTTAGCTGTCGATTAAGAGGGAAATTCAGAGTAATTCAATAAATACAGCTGCTATAGAAACTGGATTTTAATGTGTCATAACACAAGCCAAGAAAACTCTCTCTCTCTCTCTCTCACACACACACACACACACACACACACACACACACACACACACATAAATCTAAAAAAATACAAAACAAAACTAGAATGCCAAACAGATGACAACTCAATATGTGGTTTTTATATATAAGACTACAATGTTCTATTGGTGTGTAATTTAGCAGAAAAGAAAATTTGTAGTTATAGTTATACTTTTCATTTGTTGTCCTTTTTATTTACTCCTTTTTTCTTATTGATAGGTTCACACATGCACTTACACATGTTCAGCATTAAATGTATTATATTTGTGAGGACTTCCACTCTTGAAATACTGTAGTTGACCAATGCAAAGCCTAAACCTAAGCCCTATCTTGAAGAAAGAGTTCATCAAAAAAACTATTTGTCAGTTTATGTGTCCAAATTTAGCTTCTTTCTCAACTGTCACCCACATCAGATCATTTCTCCAAAATGTATTGCCAAAACTTCTCTCAACCTGCTCCAGATCATTAAAGTGGCAGTGGAGTTATCGATGTGGCTCAGTTCTATAATTTATGATTGGTTTGTGAATCCCAGTCCTGCTGTAACAGTGAAGTTCTGTTCAGTACTACAGTTCACAATAAGTCCTACTGTGTCTTAAAGCACATCCACAAGTCCACTCCATCTCAGTGAAAAGCTCGATGTGGTGTGAGCATGTTCAGAGAGTTTTTGGTGAAGCATTTGTATGGAATGTTTTTGGCAAATTGAGTGACTATGACCTTCTAGGGTATGTTAGCAACTTTAACCTTGCAGCTCAACAAAAGAAGCAAAGTTTTGTAACTAAACATGTCTTGACAGATTGAATACATCTGGAATAAGAGGAAAACTACAAAATTACATTTTTCCCAGAACAGTCACTTTAACTTAAGTAACCAAAAATCTTTTCTGCTGTAGTGGGAAAATGTACCCACTTCTACAGATTGTTCATGTTTTTCTGTCATTATGAGGACATGTGGTAAAAACAAGGCCACACACACACACACACACAAAATGCACTGATGAGAACAATATAATGCTCATAAATCCAACATTTTATAGAAATGATCAAACAAAATGTAACACATCTTTCTGTCTCTTTTTCTCTCACACAGCTACACCCACAATCAGTCATTAACTCTGCAGTGTCCACTGCACACTAGACATTTCAGATTTTGGGATTTTGACCAATCCATGTCCTGCCCATAAATGCATTCTTTCATAGCAACTGTTGAGAGGTTGAACTTCCACTCTTGAAATACTGTAGTTGATCAATGCAAAGCCTAAACCTAAGCCCAATCTTAAAGGAATAATTCATCAAAAAAAACCTATTTGTCAGCAAAAGCATGTTTATGTGTCCAAATTTAGCTTCTTTCTCAATTGTCACTCATATAGCTCACACCAGTTCTCCAAAATGTATTGCCAAAATCTCTCTCAACCTGCTCCAGATAATTAAAGCGGCAGTGGAGTTATCGATGTGGCTAAGTTCTATAATTTATGATTGGTTTGTGAATCCATAAATGCATTCTTTCATAGCAACTGTTGAGAGGTTGAACAAACATTGGCACAAGACATAAGGCCCATTCAACTCTTGGGAATAGCTTTAAGTTTCTCTTGTGTTTCCAGTTTAAACTCTACACCACTGAACTGGGCTTTGACAGTATGTGGAAAAGATATAGCATTTGCCACCATGCATAACTTTACCTTTACATGACGAAAGCTACACCGGTAACATCCTAACAGTGTGACCTTTACATCAATACACATCAAGATAAAACTCTAAATGTAGGTATTTTGACAAAAACTGTGCGACGCTTTCTCATTAGCTTGAAAAGGATGCGCCCAAACGAAGAAAATGAAACTGATGATAAGTCTGAACAAACTCTGGATCTGTTCTCCCTCCCTTACTAGTTCTTTTCTTCTACCCTCATGCTATCACTCAATGCATGTGTGAAAGAGCGAGCTAGAGAGAGAGAGAGAGCGAGAGATAGAAGAGCGAGATGATCAAATCATCATATGGAAAAGTGCAATGTGAAGAGAGCAGGACACAGAAAGGTCAGAGAGTGGGTAAAACGGATGAAGGCTAATGATTAACTCAACCTTTATCTAATCAATAATCATTTATCCAACAATATTACCCCCAGCCCTGGCCCATTCTCCATTAACCCGGCCCAGACGCCACTGGCTGCGCTGTCTCAGAGTGTCAGCTTTATGGGCTGAATCAGTGTAAGGGCTGCGGGACACTTTAAGAACCGTATAAACCCTCCACACACAACACTGGCTCAGAACATCTGACAACAGGGGGGGAAGAAATCAGTTTTAGAGGATGACAATGAATTTAGTGTCATGGGTGAATTTTTCCAGTATAATGCAGCTAAATGTAAATTGCGTCTATGGTTCACTATCATTTACGATACAGAACCACTTCAGTTACCAAATTATAACAGTCATATCTAAACCTTTTGGTTTGTTATTTTGTTTGTAAACAGAAGCTCCTCTTTATACTGTGTGATAATTTCATGATTAATAGATAGTTCTCTAAGCTATAAATACTACATTTGTCTGTTTTTTGTTTTAAATGGTCCATGTCCAACATTTTCCAACACTATTTATCTTCTGTGATATAGCTATGATGCCTTAGATGTTTAATGTTTAAGCTGTTATTGACACTCTGCCTATAAGACTGATATAGAAAACCAACATAAAATAACTGAAAAAAAAATTAATTAATTAATTAATTAAAAAAAAATATATATATATATAAATGTTGCAGCATAAAACATGTTTACTTCCAAACATTTATTAAAGATGCGAAGTTTTATTTTAGCAAAAATAGCAGCAATTTTAAATTTGATATATGCCAAAGGGCCCAAATCCTACATTTCCATGTTTCTGTACCAAAAACTGTCATGATTCATTTGTACATTTTCAAACCTCTCTGTATCCTTTTAAACATGTGGTTATCTTTAAGAGCAATAAATGTAAATGACCTGTGCTCTGATTGGCTGCACTTTAGTCCAGTATGAAACATTCTTTTTTACCATCATGAACGGCCATAAAGGATGGGAGAATCTGGCTGAATAGGCTGATGAATGTAAATATGTTGTTTTTCATGAATTAAAAGGGTTGTTTTAGCAGCGGATTTTCCATATATGTACCATATAGAACGGGACTGACTGGATATTTCATGAAGCTCTTTGATTTCCAAAAGAAGCAAGGAAAATTCCCATGAAATGGCCCATATTTAACATATTTAAGTGATGCAGGTCAGTGTAAGAATTGAATACATAGACGATCTTTTGATTTGTATCATTTCCAGCATTACACACACTCCATAAATGATTCTGTTAGAGGATGTAGCATAAAGTCTTAGTGCTGAATGACCTAGGGCAGTCTCTGCAATGACGCTGCTGCTTTCCTTTGATTTGAATTAATTGTGTAGATTTTTTACGACAGAGTTGGAGTGACACCAGCCTCCCTGGAGTCTGTCTCATCACCCCCTCTCCCTCTCTCTCTCTCTCTCTCTCTCTCTCTTTCTTGCTCTCTGTCTGTCTCTCTCTCTCTCCCTCTCTCTGTCTGCCACTGATGCCATCTTCATCATAACCTCTCTCTTTATTGCTTTTAATGACTCCCTCTTTCCTTTCATTAATTCTTTATCGATTTCTCGGCACCGCTGTTGAATTAATTTCCAATTACTGCGGATTAGGAGAAAGAAAATAAAAAAATATGACAAATGCGCGTCTGCATCTGCTCCGTATATGTGCGAGGGGGCGCGTTGGCACAAGCGGATGGCGTGAGCTGGAAACATGTTGACAAACATTTTGGTGATCAAATGCTTTCTTTTTTCTTCCTCTCCTTCGTCCACATTTTGCTTGTTTACGAGGTTGGGGGTTTATTTCGTGCAGAGATGGAGGAATAGATTAAAACCAACCACACATACACACACACACACACACACATACATTCACACATATAGTAACACAGGGGAGTGGCGTGAGCCTGACAGAAGGAAACTGCAGGAAAGGTCAGCGTGAGCTAATGGCAGGGTGTATCTTACAAGATATAAGTCCAGACACTTTCGACAGGTCTTTCAGTGTCACCGTGCAGCCTTTAACTCGCACTGCTGACGTGACTGGAAAACAAGGTTGGTGTGTGTGCGCGTGTTTCGCCCGCTTAAAGTGCTACATTGCATTTCACTTAGCCGCGTTTCAGCATTCAGTATGCGCACATGAGTGCCATCCACTGTCAAAATACGCAACACTTCAGTACAGTAGAAATCAAGCAAATACACACTATCAATATGAAATTACCAATGAGTGCTAATTAGAGCAATTACTCACTTTGATACCAAGGACAGATATTGACTGTCATTTTCAAAAAGAGCTCCGCTCTGAGAAATGTACCGCTTTGCCAAAAGAATATAGATAAATCTATAACGATCTCCAAGTGGATTAAACTATTATAGAGGTCAGATTTCACTTCCTAGCACTCAGGAAAGAGATTCTGATAAAAGATTCAAACCTTCAGTAGAAAATATGATCCTAAAAATGAATACATGAATAAATAAATAAGCAAGAAAGTTGCAGCTTATTGTGAATACGCATCAGCTGTGTCAAAACACTTTAAAAGTACAATTTAGATTGCAAGAAAGAAAGGGCAACAGAAACAAACTAACAAAAAACAAATAAAGGAATGGATAAACAAACTTTGTTTAGGCCCATGTAAACTACAATGTCACATGCACAGATCAGGTGACGCGTCAAGGTCACGGGAATTAGCGCGTCACCGTCTATTTAAACCGGAAGCAGG
>JBBPCY010000039.1:21093347-21104688 GCA_037974405.1 Brachyalestes nurse
GAGAGAGAGAGTACATGTGTGTGTGTATGTGGTGACCCAGGCCTCTCCTTGCTCATCCATAAGAGTGTGTTTGAGTGTGTGTACGTATGGTGATGGAGTTCTCTCTTGGCTCATCCTTGTGTGTGTGTGAGTGTGTATGTGTGTGTGTGTGTATGTGTGTATGTGTGTATGTATGTATGTGTGTGTGTGTGTATGAAATATTTCCCACTAATAGACAGGTCCAGCCCCTTACATTCTTTACTTCTGTGAGTGCTGCAGCATACTGTCATTTTAACAACCTGAAATTATTACCAGCATCCAGATTTGGGGTTAAGAGTGTCTCTAAGAGTATATAGATACATTTTCCATCAATAAATTTACCCTGCATCTGGCCTCCCCTGGCCAAACCAGCCCTCTAGCCTGATTGACATTTTTAACGCAAAATTATACCATGTCTGTCGGCAGGGAACGGGGGAGAGAGTACAGTGTCCATTCCAAAATTAGCTGGCCATCAACATAAAATAGGATAAGTCCAGCATGGTGTCATCTCACGGGAGTATTGATTTGCTGAGAGATTTGGAATAGGGAGCAGATTTCCCATAAACGCAGTGGCCAGTGTGTCTTCTTGGGGAGACAGGAGAAGAACACATAAAGAATACAGTAATATAAACATCCAAAGGTTTCAATTCCCCCCAGGCAGTCTCTACATGTTTACTTAACCTCTGACTAACTGGACGGGATTTTTAACTTTCTGTATGCAGAGGTTCACAAAGCTTTTTGAAACAAAAGAGTTCTTTTGGGTTAACAAAACATATGGTACACATAGAGTTTGTGAACCTTTCATGAAACAAAACGTTACTTTTTTATTCTTTTTTTTGGACAGTGATAATATATTAGCTGTATGTGATTATACTGCTTTATTGTTTAAAGTTTATTTACAGTTAGTAAACCAGATTCTTGGTTGAAGAGATTTTAAGTTTTTTCTAAATAATGGCCACATGTACATAAGAGAGCAAAATGTGCGTTGATTTAATTGCAAAATGAACTCACAGTGCACCTGAATTCAACAGCTGACCATGCAAACCGTGCACAGTCCCATCCTCTAACTGCCCAATCATGAGGTCCAGCATTTAAAAGGAACAGTGGAATAATGCACAGCTTGGAACTAAGCAGAAAATGAAAGTTCAGTGATGAAGAGATAGTGGTGTTAATGCTTTAAGTTATTTCCTTACAAAACAATCTGGAGTATAATTCAGCGTATTTGATGCATATGTCTACTCTAACTGTTAAAGAAAGCTGAATGTTTTTCTTTTAGAGCTTAGAGTAAATTTACATTTGGTTTTAACTTACCAGCCAGTCTAAATTTCTCTAACTTTATACAATTGAGAGAAACCTGTCATTGGTAACAGGTGTAGTAGCTAAACCCTTTGAGCTAAATTTAACTTGGAACCAAATAAGGCTTTGTTGCTTATAAGCCATTTTTGCCGGGAATTCATGTTTCCATGACTTTAATGGGTTTGATCAAAGTTGACAGTTATTATTTGCTTTGTCCATTAATACATTTTTGGCTTGAAAAGCAAAAAAGACCCTTACCATGTAGGATACTCTTTTCTAAAATTGCAAACAGATTTAGGCAAACCTGAAAATATGTTGAAGTATAAGCATGAAATTGCATTTCCTTGTGTTGTATTTAAAATCATTGCATCCTAATGGCCTCTAATAGACTTCTGTGGAGCTTGAATGCTAAAGTAAAGTTTAGGAAAACCAATAAGGCGAAAAGAGACACCCGTTCTGTACTTTTTAACCAATCCCTTAACAAGGTCACGCTTCATTATAACTGATAGCTCAACCGGCCAGTTCGTTTCATGGCCAATCTGGCTAGTGAGCCAATCGGATTCCACACAAGTGTTTTAGCATGACGAAGGCACATAAAAAAGATTGCTCAGGCAGCCAATTGGGTGCCACATAAGTGCTCCAGCATGCTTCTCTACTGAAGCCATGCTTAATCAGAGCCAGTTACAGTGCTGGAATGAAAGCCAGACTGCAAGAGGGCTTGGATTGATTTCCAACATCTTGATTTAATATCCTGAATTAATTATTTTAACTTGAATAATATATAAAGGAAAATAAATGTAGAACACTCAGGGGAACAAGAAAGGGCTTTGCTGCCGCTAAGTTATCTCATGGTCAATCTCGCCCATGGTCCACTTTCTGTTGCGTGCGTGTCTGTGTTTATGCATGTGAATGACCGTGCCAAGGCGTGTATGTGTGTGTGTGTGTGTGTGTGTGTGTGTGTAATCTTTCAGTAATCTGTGTATTTTTCTGTATTCGTGTTTGTGTTGATAAACACAATTAGTTTCATTAATTTCAGTTTGCATTAGTTACATTCACTTCAACTCAGTTCAGTTTGGTTCAATTCAATTCATTTCCAAATAATTTAGTTCAGTTCAGTTGAGTCCAGTTTAGCTCAATGAAATTCCATTTAGTTCAGTTCAGTTCAAATCAGTACAATTCAGTTTAATTCAGGTTAGTTTCATTATTTTTAGTTCAGTTCTATTCTATTCCATTCCTTTCAATTAAATCCAGCTTGGTTGAATTAAGTTCAGCTCAGTTCAGCTCCTATCATTACAGTTCCGTAATGTTTAGATCAGTTTGATTTAATTCAGTTGAATTTAGTTAGATCAGTTCATTTATTTCAGTTCAGTTTTATTTATGTTTTATTATATATTTTTAGAAATGTCACAAAGCTACTTCACCAAAGGTTGGATCAAATCATGAGCTCTTAAATGGGTGCGGAGCTGCACAAATCTGAAATTAACAAGCTTTCCAGTGGTTGAATGCAACATTTAGAGAAACACTTACCATGTGCTGTATTTAGTCTTGGAGGAATACAACTGGAGAGATCCGGACATGGAACCGCCATGGTTAGCCGAGTGACTGGTGTGATGTGAGATATCCAGCAATCCAAAATTCAAATTACAATAATGTCAAATCATAAAGTGACTTAAAACAATAGAGAATGGTCGATTATTGATTCAGGTAAAGTAAGAATGCATTACTTAAAGCATTAATAAAAGTTACCCATTTCAAATTGCCTGTGGGTCTATATCTGCATGGAAGTAAGATTACTGATTGGGTTGAGGCGATACAGAGACAAGAGCAGCATATAAGCCTTGTTGTGTATGCACTGACAAATCAGAAGATGAGAAGGGCGGCAGAGAAACATCTAAAATTAAACGCCTGCGTAGATGTTGAGGCAGGCAGCCGCTATTGACATATCACCATCCCATTCGATTCCCTTTATTGATAAGTTATCTGGCTTTTTCCTCTTTGAATATCAGAAACAATCACTGGCCCGTGACACATCTCTCCCTCCCCAAAGGCTTCTTTGCCCCGTTCTCATTCAGCAGTGAAACGAAGGGAATCTGAGCTCAATTGCTAGGTAGCTAGGTGTTTCTTCCTCCCCCCTGTCTGCACAACCAGCTCACTCCTGACATGTGGATTATCATAAAAGAAGACTACTGTCAGAGTTCTGCTGATTTACTGACAGCCTGAGCCAATCAATCTCAAAGTTCAGATTAAAAGTACAAGGATCCAGCACGCTGCCTCTGTGTTTTTGTCTCTCTCTCTCTCTCTCTCCCTCTCTCCTTCTCCCTCTCTCCCTCTCTCTCTCTCTCGCTCTCTCTCTCTCACTCTCTCTCTCTTCATCTCTCTCTCTCACTCTCTCTCTCTTCCTCTCTCTCTCTCTCTCTCTCTCTGTACCTCTCTCTCTCTCCCACTCTTTCTCTCTCTCTCTCTGTCTCTCTCCCCTTCCTCATCTCTCTTGTTCGTCCTCCCTTTTTTCATTTTAATCTAAGCGAAAAATAAAAGGAGGCCTTTAAATTTCATCGTTTCCAGAAAACTCTGGCAAGTATTCATTGTGCTCTACTTTTCCCTTTCAACCTCTCCGCAGGAGGCAGCGCTCATGACATCTTTATATACGATGTTCTCGTCTCAAAATGCCATCAACGCTTCAGATGAGCTCGGCACTGTGATCTCCCCATGCAAAAACACTGGCGTCAGATTTTTCTTATTGACACACGCTTGCCGGAGCAGGCCAGGCGAGGCCATCCAAAGGGCGTAGCTGCTCACATTTAAAACACTGCTTTACATTTCCCTCTGCAGACAACAGCTAATTATAATGAGTTTTTTTTCTTGCCTTTCTGTTTTTGTTTTTTTTTTTTTGGTTGTGTTTTGGATGATAAAATGATGCGGAATCGGTTGTACCTTTTCTCTTCCCCTCCTTTCCCTCCCCGTCCTGTTTTATCGTGAGGTTCAACAGTGTCACAGCGATAGAGATAGCACTTAATCACCTAGACAAACACACCATTACCCTCTGTATTCGCCGAGCGCATTAAAGCTGCATTAAATATGGTAAACTATTCTCATTACCCAAACACATGCATAAAATCTCTGTCTCCTGCAGAACAGGGGTCAGAGAAACGAATACCTCTGTTTGAGCCATTTTAATAAGTGTAAGCCTTTAAAAAAAAAATCCACTCGGAGTGCATTTAAAGTTAAAAGCGACCACTCACTAATGCGGCCAGTCACCTGCCACTGACTGGATTGAGGCGGTAACTATCAGTCAGCGTGGATCCCCGTGTCCCTGGTTGTGTGTTGGATGTATCGGCGCGCTCGTTTTGAATGCTTCCAGCAGGAGATCACAAAGTCATTAACTATTTTCTGTCTTTCTCAGCAGTTAGTGCTGATGTCGCCTGCTTGCGATAATGTATTGTGCTGCAAACAAGAAGGATGGCCGGATCCCTGCCTCCCGGTGCCGTGGGGCCCCACAGTGACGCGAAGGCTCAGGTATATGGATGGCCTGAGGAGGTCTCCATCATTCATAAAACATGCCCGCCGCCGTACGCCGCCGAATTGATCTTGCAAAAGAAGCAGGGTGGCACGCCGACCACTTCATTAGTCTTGCTCCGCCACAAATCAAGCCACTGCAGCCTCCCGGGGTACCGCCGCCACGGCAACAGCCTGATCCCAGCCCAGGGATCTCTGCCTAGCTGGCCAATGCTTCCCACAAATCCTCCTTTCCATGCAACGTTCATTGTGCATGGACGACCAACACCGGGCAGAATAAAAATCTATGGAGAAGAAGCCACGTCCGGCAGCGGCTACAGCCGCGGCGACGGCCTCCCCCTGAAAGCCAGGAATGCACACAAATCTCGGCCATGGTAATTGATCACTTGTGGTCATTTTGGGCGTCGTGGGGATGAAATCAAGTACCTTCTCCATAAAACAATGTCAAATATTGATGATATTTCTTTTCGTCGGCCCGCGGAATGAATTGCCCCACTCACGGAGGCTTCATGATGAATGTTTTTTATTGTCTTTTCTGTTGTTGTTGAAGTGGCTGGACTGGAGCAGGCCCTGCACTTTCTAGCACTGCAGAGGCAGCTAACCCAGAGCCCATTCAGGAGCGGGAAACACCTGCTGCAGTAGACCAAACCTGAACCTTAGTGTTATATCAAAAGTCATTCTTTCATTCAAAGTCATTCAAAAGTGCATACAACTTGCTGTAGCATAATTTTTACTTTTTGCCAAAAAACACATATTTTTGCTATTTCTCACGTCAGAAACTGCCTATTTCCTAAAACATCTATATGCAAACTGTAATTTTCTTTGCTTTTCTTTTTCAACAAAAGCATTCAATGAAGTACATAAAAGCTGGCAAACTTTCAAAATATGTCATTTACTCTCAAATCTACGCAGTCCGAATGAAGAAATTGAACTGGAGTTTGAATTCACGTTTTTCACGGCATTACCAAAATAGGTGCATTGACATACAGTATACCCACCTATTTAGTCTACAGCAGTTCATTGGGATGTGTTTCAGCCCAGACTGCTTTTAAATGAGGCACAATACAGGACAGCCAATCAGAACAGAGCTTATTTATTCATTCTTAAAGGCACAGTAACAGAATCACCAGAGATGTTTTGCTACATAAAACCAAATAAATGTTATAAGTGAACTTTAGGGAGTGGGGGTTGTAATAAAATACAAGACAAATATACGAAATGGGGTGACTGACAACATTTGGAGTGGGGGAAAATTGTTTTTTTTTATTGCCCAAGCGATTGTTTTAAAAAGTGTGATCTTTAAGATCTTTTATTTGAGGAACTTCATGTCATGGACTGAAGCAAGTAGTTTATTGATATTCACTGACCTGGTATTCTCCACCTGGCATGAAGCACTAGCCTTTTGTAACGTGTTAAGTATGACACCAAAGGGCTTAAACGTCTCACCAAAAGACACAGATCACAGATGTAGCAAAATGCCAAATGGAGGACTCATAGCTTTGCTTGGAAATGTGAAAAGAAAATGGAATGTCTTTCTCTCCGTCTCCCTCTCACACTCCTCCTTTGTCTGTCTGTCTCCCCACGTCTCTCAGAAAACAAACTGTTCTTGCATTGTGTTGTCTCTTTAAAGTTGCATGGCTGCCCCTCAACACCGCCTCATTCCTGCACAGCCTATTCCCTCAACTGTCATTCCAGCAGGCCTAAAAGCCTGTCTTGTGAGCTGTTCAACATCAGAAATGGTTTGTGTGTTTGTCAGTTTGGCCCCCCAAAAATCCCAGCAGTTAAGACAAGGGTGCCTTGAGGACCTCCTCTTCAGAGACATGGAATGTTTTATCGAGGCCAACGGTGAGTCCACAAAGCCTTTTAATGAGTTACTTCTGCGCATCACTTTATTCACCTTTCCCTTATTACAGAGAATTTTAAAGAATAACAGCCAGACAAGACAAGATGCTGTACGTCATACAGAAACATCTTCTTTGAGGGCATGTTCATGATCTTGTTTGTTCAGTCAGTGCACGATACAACAGCTTGTCCATTCTCGAGGCAAAGACTTCAAGAGATTCTTTAGGGAGCCATGGCTTGATTAGATTATCAAGATTTACATGTTAACTCACACACTTCTACTTCTACTTCTTCTTCTTCTTCTTCTCTGTTTGCTTTCAGAAGTCCTCATCTAACTTGTGCTGCTTCAAAAAACGTGTCTGAAGACCAGCATCAATAATTCAGTCCACTTGGACCAGGGCGAGAAAGTGTGCGTGGGATGGGAGGGGTCACACGAGTTCCCCCCTAGTTAGGCTTATTTGAACACCAGGCCAGGCTGAGGGCGAGACAATGCCGGTACAAGAGCCAGAGTTCCGAGGGGAATTCTGAGTGACTCCATTACCAGAGTAGAGCATTTTGTGCAGAATTATGTCAAGCCATGGCGATCTGGACCTTCGGGGACAGCCAAACGTCTGATCCCGTGGCAGAGCGAGCTTGGACAAGATCGTCTGAAGACTGAAAACTGCCACTACAAGAAAGAAACCGTTCCATCTGCATTAATGTTTACTCTCGTGTTTACCGTTTGGCTATACATGTAACTAAATAAATAAATAAATACGCAAATAAATAAATAAGTAAACTCCAAGGTCGAGGTTAACCCTTACTCCATATTTAATGCACTCTAGTCTATAGTGTGTTGATATTATTCAGCGACATGTAAAGCTGCAATATGGCACAGGCCCCAGAGCCTGGTGAATAAGATGAATGCAGAAGCTGAAGTATTCAGAAATCCTATTACCCTCTGATGTAATTGGCTGGCAAATACCATTCATCCTAGATTCACGTGTTGTGTGTGTGTATATGTGTGTGTGTGTATGTGCGTGTGTTTGGGGAGGAGGCCAAGATGTGTACAAGGATGCACCGAGAGACATGTTGCTAGGACACAAGCATGAAGAGCCACTGCTAGCAGTCTGTTTACTCGCTCTCTCTTTCTCTCCCTCCCCCTCTCTCTCCCTCTTTCTCTCACTCTCTCGTTCTTTCCTCTGCATGTGTATGATAAAGTGCTGTGACAGCAGAAATGTTTGTGTGACAAGCACTCGGGGGCCTAGTCCATTAGCAGCCTCTTTTGAGTCTCCTTGGCGGGTTATTGGGCCAGCGAAGAGCAGTCAAAACCTTGCAGTCATGTCCCCTCTTCGCTCTCGCCTTCAGATCCAGCCATTTGTAGAGCGTGGCGAAGGGAGGGGAGGGAGGAGAAGGACCGCGAGGACACAAAAGAAGAGAGAATGGGGAGAGAAACTGTTATGTTTTCACTGTTGTTTTAGCAAATCTGATGTGACAAAGTGAAAAAGGGGGATGCTTGGAAGTGTGTGCGTGTGTGTGTGAGTGTGTGTGCCTGACGGGATGCACCAACCAGCTTGGCGTCGTCAGAGAAACAGACGTGCGTCCATAATTAATGTCCAGCGCGACGCTCGCCGACGACCTGACGTTTCTCTCACAAGACAGCGCACGGCAGAGCTGTCCATCAAAGCGGGCCACAGCACTCCATTAGAGTGGAGCAATCATCTGCCCAAATACGCATCGCACACATGCGTGGAAGAAACACAGTAGACAGTTATTCACAATTACGAGACCCATCAGTTTGGAGACGCCTCGTTTTCCAAAATGTTTTTAACAAACATTCTTTGTCACTTTCTGAGAACTGAATATATTCATTATCCAGCTGATTTCCATGTTTCTTTGCAAAAGCAACAAAACTGATATAGGTCCTTGGGAATAGTGCCACACTGTGAACCCTTGTTATGACTTCAGCACTCATCAGCACTCGGAGCTTTCATGTGTTTAAATATGAATTAACAAAGCTGACAGTTCATTTGTTTTTTTGTTTTTTTATTATTGTTAAAATGTTTTTGAACAATAAAACGGGTACGTCGAAATATGCTTCAGAAATTTCAGAAATAAGAGTTCCAAACCCTCCTCCAAATGAAAAAACAGTTTATCCAACAATAAGGGTAGCATGAAACTGCTGTTACATTCTGACCGAGAAGTGTTTGAAGTGACTTAAAATTAAGGTGTACAAATTTCCTCCAAATGTAATCAATCAGCCAAGACAGAATGTTATATCAGTGGCATAGACTGAGTTGGGTAATCAGAGGTTGAGGGGAGGATAGCTAGGAAGCATTATATTCCAAAGTCAGTCCCTTATGTCAGTGCTTAGACATCATAATAACTGAAAGCTTACCACTGCAAATAACAGCTAATTAACCACAGTCCTTTTACAGCAACATGCATCAATGTCTGGGGAGAATGGTTGAGGACTTCAATATTGAATTTTGTTTTCTTTAATATTGTCATCTTGAAAAAAGGGATTAGCTCACTAGCTAGGGAAATAGTAGCCCACCCTAGAAACACACAATTAGAAAAACAAAGTCACATCAGCGCTGTATCTGATTGGCTTTGCAAAAAAGCATTGTCATATTCCTTAGTGAAGGACTGGTGTAAAATACCATTTGTGCCAAAAATAAATTGACCGATGGTAGCATACAGCCGAGTAAACAATTATAATGGCCACCACAAATTGGAGAAGAGTCTGATGGTCACTTGTAATTATTTGAGGTAGGAAAAGGTACAAAGAAACAAGAATCCAGCACCTTTGAGTTCATCGTCCATTATAAGAGAGTAAAATTAATTACACTGTAATATTTCACTGACATTGATTGACAGTTAGATGGGTCTGGGCTTAGAGGTGGTGTGTGGACTTAGGCATGCAGTTTACAATGCAAATATGTTGTCTTAATTTATTTGTTAGTTTCATTAACCCTGTAGCCCAAGTACAAAACTAAAGAACCAAACCTTCTGATTAAACACATTTGATGTTGTTGTTGCATTTACTTGAAGTATATAAAGAATATGATATAACTGACAATTCATCCATTTGTATTATTATTAAAAATGTTTGACATTCGGAAATATATCACTAAATCAGTACAACGGCACATCCAACAATAAGGGTAGCATGTGGCTTTTTCCCCTACTGTTGGAGAACAGGGTAGCACACAGAAAGCTCCAGTTCCACATAATTCTACATTTTTCTATGGACATGCACTTACTACAACCCAGATAAGGGCCCTAGACACTGAACATATTGCCAGTGAGATGTTTGGTCTGTGAGGGTCATCCAAAGCACTGCAGGTCTTTTTGTTACTCTTCTTAGAAAAAATAGATGAAATAATACTTGAGGAAGCTGCCCTCAGACCTTTGACAGAGAACGTGGACAAGCAGTTCACATTCATTCACATTCTACACATTCTCTGTTCAAAAACTTCACATTCACGTCCACATTCTAATACTAAAGACATGAAAACACTCTCATCCCTTTCACAACACACATACTGTACATATAAAATAGTATAAAGATCAACTCTCACATACATGCACAAATCAAGGCCCACTTAGCCACTTAACACAGCAAACTAAATCAGCACATCCACCTGTTTGTGTATCACCTGCTGACCTTGACCATGGAGAAGCGTGGAGAGGAGCACAGTGTTAAACAAGTGGTAATTACACCTGGGCTCCATTTAACCACAGACACGTGATTTCAGCTCTCATCAACGCTTACACCTTTCAGGTGTTTGAAGCGAAATTAGGGTTTGCACAAATTTTCTCCAAATGGTGTCAATCAGCTGATAGATGTTTGGTGCAGTTTTCATCCATTTTTACAGATAATAGTATGTCATATCAGAATTTGGAGATTGGGTGTTGGGTAGTGAAAGGTTTGGTAGGAAGCATTGTGTCCCATAGTCACTTATACAAATGCTTAGTCACCATAACAACTAAGAGCATTAATTAATTAATTAATTCATTCATTCATTCATTCATTCTCTGTAACTACTTAATCTTTACTAGAGCCGCGGGTACCCAGAGCCTATCCTGGGGTCTATGGGCGTGAGGCGTGGAGTCACCCTGCGCCAGTCCACTGTAGGTAGCACACACACACACACACACCTATGGTCAATTTAAAATCCCCAATTCACCTGTCACGCATGTCTTTGGACTGTGGGAGAAACTAAGAGCACGCAAATAAATTGATCACAGAGAAGCATGGAGAGGAATACAATGTTAAATAAGAGGCATTTACACCTGAGCTCAATTTAACCACACACACAACTAGAAGTGTGAAGATCAGCACCAGAACATCCATGTGGGTGGGAGGAGATTTCGGTGGATTCACATGTATGTAACTCAAGATCATGAACTTTGCGCATTGACCTGCACACCAATTATTATTTGACAAATGCATTATTTTTGCATGTACTGTTTACTCTGCTAATTATTGTGAAGGCTTAGGCTAAATTATGCTTTGACAAATTGTATTTCAGGCTAATTTAACTGTTTTTCTTTATTTATTATATATGGTATTTTAGTATGAAATGTTTACTTATGTAAAACAGGGTTTCACCAGTGGCGGTTTCTATAAGACTACAGGTGAAACAATGTTTCACCAAGAAAAATAATACAAGAAAACTTCATAACT
>JBBPCY010000039.1:21109366-21124284 GCA_037974405.1 Brachyalestes nurse
AATATCAGAAATACTATCCAATCATAGCAGACTTTTCACTAAACCCCTCCCCTGAACACAGAATGTCCAATAGTAGCATAGCAACTGTAAAAAGGTCAGAGCCTCAGGGACAAGCTTTTAGAATGAGGGTGCAGGGCATTGTTAAGGGCATTTTACACTTTTTGTGCTTTAATTCAAGTAAAAACAGAAATAGATCACTTTAATATATGTAATATCTCTAGTTTCACTCATGTGCTGGATTTGTGTTTTTTTGTCCATCACTGTTGGTATTGTTTGGGATATGATAGAAACTGTGCAACTGTATGAAAAATGTGATTTTTTTCCTATTCCGTTAACAAACTGCTTATACAGGGATGATGCCACATGGAGGTAAACAGTCATACCTTCTCCATTTCAGAACGTATGCACACTTGCCCAAATGGTCCTACATGTTATACTGAAACAGTGAGCTTGATGTGTGGAGATTTACCCTCGTCCCTTCTCCCTTATTAAAATATGCACACTTTTTCTGCACACATTAGAATGATTTATGTAACGGATCTGGCTAGCCATTCAGAAAGCTCCCTTCAACCTCTGCTTTATTGCTGTTGTTTTTTTTTCCAGTTTTTTTTTTTTACTTTTTTTTCCTCTTAGTAATTTACTGCATGCTCCCGGGAGCACACTCTCTTATGGCGGAGCTCCTTTCAAGGGCATCAGAGTGCGTACAGAGCGACTCTTTAATATCCAGCCATGCAACTGTCTGTATCAGCACCAGTGTGCTCTCCATAGCTGTGCTAACCGTGGCGTTGGATGCTGGGCTGGTGCAGGAACCGCATAGAATGATGCCGCTAATTAGGCTAGTGCTAATGACCAAAATGGAGCACCCTGCTGCCCAGCTCCGGTTTTCTCCCCGATGGAAACGGTCACGTTTTGCACCCGGCAGGCGTGTGGAGGGTCGGGAAGTGTGAGAAAAGGGTTGAAGATGCGAATCAGGGCCATTTCTACTTCTCTCCCTCTCCAGAACAAACATAACATTTCCAGGCCAGGCAAATAGACTCCTATCTCGCTGGCCTCATTCCCCGGCTGTGCGACAACAATGAATACATTATCATGGGCCCGGGCTTAAACACTTAGATATGTGACCTAATGAAATTACAGGTTCCCCCTGTCTCCACTACTTTGCTTTAGCCCCTGTGAGCATTTCTATGCTAATCAGATGCTAATACATGGAAACGACAGCAGACATTTAACCCTGGAGTACTGGAACGCTACGGAATTAAAGAGATTTTTTTTTCCTTGTCTATTTTTTTTCCTCCACGCTGCTAGTTAATGGAAGGCCTTGGAGACTAAGGCAAATGTTAGAGTTTTACCTTTTTGGAAGTTAAATGCCCACTTCTCCTCTCAAATTGGACCACAGATAGTGTTTTAATCTCTGACCTTTCCTGTCCCATCTCTTTCAAAGCTAGGCTAGCGATACCATCAAGAGGCCTGGTATTAATTGCTAAACGTGTTGGCTTTTTCCTCGCCATTTTGCCAGACCAGTTTTCATTTTATAGGTCATCTATAAGTGCTCCAATTGTCAGCAAACTATCTAATAACTCCAATTGTTAGCAAACTATCTGATGACGCCAATTGTTAGCAAACTATCTGGTGGCTCTAAAAGATGTTTGCTATCAGTGTTACAGTTAGTGTTAGGTTTATGTTTTGGATTGAGGTGAAGACTAGGGTACTAGTGAGTGCTAGGTTTAAGGTTAAGGAAATAATTGATGCAAATTTAATAGATTTTAAGTGAGTCAAGGTTTGGAAACATGTTTTTCCTTCTATTTTAATGTATCTCTGGTTACTACATACATTTGTCAGCATATGTATCAAAAACAGCAGTAATTCATTTTTTAGCTTCTTAACCTTTGGGTACTCCGTACCGCTAAGTGGCTGTGTTTTAGACAAATTTTCAAATGGAGGAGCTTGTTAGGAATTGAACGGGCCCACTCCCGAGTCTCTACGACCCTCCTACCCAAAGATACGGCCCAAAAAGTTTCTTGACCAATGAGACGCATTTTTTTTGACGGACAATTTTTCCGTCCAGTAGTATCCTACCTCAAATTTGAATACGCCATCTTTGTCCGAATCTTTAGGAAAAATCCAAATGTGGTGAGAGTTTGAATCTTCAGGGTTTATAAGTCGATTTTTTGGGCTCAGATCTTGGAAATCACATTCAGAAGACCACGATGAATCCTTACTGGAATAGTTTGCGGACATTTGATGGGGATATTTGGAATTTATTGGAAAATACGAGGTGCGCTTCAGACAGACGCTCGGAGGGACCCTTTATTCTACGGTGTTTTTCTTCACAGGTAGGCTGCTATAAATTATGACACTTCGCTTTATAAGTGTCTAAATGCTTGCTGAATATGATATAAGTAGGTTGGAGTTGGTTGGAGTTGGTTTGGTGGTGTTTTATAGTGTTTATTATCGAGATTTGTCGTGTTTTCTCGAGAAAAATCCCTATTGTCCTGTTTGTGGGCGGAGTCGGTTGACCACTAGTCCTGTGTCGGCTCAGACATGACTCTCTGAAGCGCATGAGTCAAATGAAAACTGTGGGCTCGCGTTTATTTGTTTATAATTCTATTATAAATATATGGATTATAGAAAACAAGATGGCCGCTTTTAAGGGGGGGACCTTGCACAAAAACCGTTATTCTAAGCTTATTTTTTTATTATTTTGTGAACTTTTGAATCTATGTTCCGAAGACCTGTGGCTATGGATTCCTAGTGTTTTTTAGCTCCTGGCTTGTAACAGGACAATAAGAATCACTGATTTCTGAATGTGCTCCACACAAGAACTACACTCACTCCTACTTTTGTATTATTTTTCTCTTTTCAAAAAACAAATTTTACTTTTCTGGCAAATGAATCTTCAGAGTCTTGGCTATGAAATTAGATCATTTGCAAGCAGTTATGTCTTTGTATAACTGAATGGTGATGTTTTAAAATTTGGTCATGAGATTTAAAGATGGCAGCCATATTTTGGGGTGAAACCTAAGACTACTCATTTGTGTCTCATTTCAGTAGCATCTCACTTGAGAAACATATCCAAAATCAGATGCATTTTATCCATACAAGGCGCTGAGAAATTAGATCATATGTCTTCATAACTAGGCAGCGGAGGGGTTCCGGTATAGGCAGTGAAGGCAGTTGCTTAGGGTGGCAGCTTACCAGGGGCAGCACCAGAGTTTGTGAAACTGGCAACAGGCAGAAAAACATCACTCTCTCCCCCAGGACCAGAGAAATCATTATTAATCACTAGTGTGGTGGGATATATAGAAAGGTAAATACTCCAAATACTCAGTAATGTCCATTGTCGTAGTAATAGAGAATGCTCAATTCCAACAAATCAGTTTTGTGGTCCATTATCTGGTTATATTCTCTGATTCATGACGAGAACTAAAATTTCATCACTCACTCACTATCCCAGGGTCCACGGGTGCAAGGCAGGAACAAACCCTTGTGTTTATATGTTCTCTCTGAACAGTTCCTCTTTCCTCTAAAGAGCTGTTGAGCTCTGTGGTTTTTCCCCACAGGTCTGTGTTGAGCACATCCTGTTAACTGTGCTGCTTTATAATCAACTTGACCCTGAAACCGAAACATGACTTTCACAAGCATGACTTTCTCTTCCTTTAAAATCTGAACATAGAGTTTATGAGACAGCTAGTACTGATGATTTATTACTGATATTCCAAAATTCACTTAAACTCAGAGGTTTTAACAGAAACTGACCAGCTCCTTTAACACACATTCACATCACACATATCCACTGCAGTCCAGTTTGGTGTACCATAATCTCATACTTTTCACATAGTAACAGTCTTGAGTCGGTCCAGTGAAGCACCAGCTCTCTGCTCCAATATTTATGAATGTCCATTATAGCTTAATGTGATTTATTCATCAAGCTGTCCATAGTGGATTGCAACACTGTGTGGAAGATCACACTGTTATTTAAAAAGCTGCTTAATTTAAGGTTATGCCGCCAACTTGCACATACTCTCTGATCATTTTTGACGTCTAGCTTTTACCAATTTCACGTTTTTCTCACTTAGCATGTGAGATGTAACGGGATTGAAGCCTACATTTTATTGGGGCAGCTAGTGGCCTAAGGGTTAGGGTGTTGCCCCTGCATTTAGATGGTTGTCAGTTTGAATCCCAACACTGTTAGTGTCACCACTGAGATGCCCTTGAGTAAGGTACCATCCTCACACACTGCTCCTGGGCACCACTCATTGGTGGCAGCCCACTGCTTTTACTTGGTGAATGTGTTAAATGTAGAGAAAGAATTTCACATTGTTCACACTGTGTGTTCATGTGTGACTATTTTTACTTCTAGTTTACCGTTTATATTTAAAGTTTTATATTTAAAGTTTGTCCTTTTGTACTCTTTAAATAAAATCTCACTGTATACATGTATATAGCTGAGATGACATGTATAATGAATAAATTTCACTTTGACTTTGACTTGACTTTGACTTTGAGTATGAGTGCTAGTAAGAAGGTTACGTGTATTAGATGCTTAACTACTAAATGCTACTAGTCAATAGTGAGCAGCAAACAGTAAATAGCAAATATAAAGGAGGTTCTGACTATTGATGAATGGGACAACGGGGGTTCCTAAAAGATTCAGAGAAACAGATGGATATCTCTATATACTGTAGTACATTTGAAAAGGTTGCTCACGATAAATACAATACAGACAATCAAGAGGCCCTCAGAATGTAAAAAATCACAGTTGAAAAAGTTTCATTTTGGGATCAAATGGCTTTATTGTTCTTGTCTTTTATCAGTTGCAGCTTTTGCGAAAGCCATATCTGTCGAATATCTTCGCTTTGTTGAGCAGACATCAAAAACCACTACTGAACATGCAAATATGATGACTCCAAATGAACAAAGTAATCTTATCAAATTTATCTGCCACTGTGGATCTGAAAAAAATATAGATATTTGTCTTTTATTAATGACATTTTAAATATATCAATTACTCAAAAACCCCATTTATTTTCTCACCGTATACATGAATGAGAACAGATGTCCCTCTTTCCGTGTCGTTAACTTCACAGACATCATATTTCTCAGCAGTGTACACACAGCTGTACACACCGGAGTCTCCCACATTCACATTCTTGAAAGAAAAATGTGTGTAACTTTGATTATACAGAGGTTTTGAAATCTTTCCATGGCCGTCCTTGCAGACATACATATGAAGAAGTGCAGGTTTGTCATATCCAGAGATGCTGCAGGTCAGTTCTATATCCTCTCCCTTTTTCACAGTGGTCCTTCCAGACTGTATCAATGCATTCTTTAGCCAGGGACCACCTATAATTAGTGAATAGTATCAAAACAGTGATTATAGTGCACAAAACGCTGAGATTTAAGGTGTGTCCTTGCAGCTGGTGAGGTTCCCTTGAGCAAGGTACTGTCCCGACACAGGGCGCCCCTCGTTGGTGACAGCCCCCAGTTTCACTTGGTGAATGGGTTAAATGCAGAGAATTTCACATTGTTCACACTATGTGCTGTGCTGTGGTGTATTCACATGTGACTATAACTGGCCAAATTACTCAAGTCTACTCAAATAAAGAAAGCTGACTGACTCCACCACTAAACACCATTACTCAAATGTTGATAAACCACAGTAACTAGGCAGGTGCATGTCTGATAAAGGCTCAGAACGTTAACGTATTGTGCAACATTACTTGTGGGGAACTTATACCAGATCCTAAATAACCCAAGATTTATAACAAGACACGAAAATAAAATTTGAGCCATTTTCTGCAGGACATGCATTAAACAGTGTGAAAGAACACATTACAAATGAAACCCAGTCAGGAAATATCCCATCTAACACATCTGCTCAAAGGTAGGATGATATCAGGTACGTTGGGCCTTAACTGTCTTAACTGTGTTCTTATCATTAATAAAGACTTTTTGAATTTGTGTTGATGTAATGAAATATACTTGTTTAGGCCCTACAGCTTTGAAAACATTAGCTGTCCCACATTTTTTGAGATGTGCCATGTTCAGGTAAAATTGTCTGGCTGATCAGCAAAAATGGGTCAGAGAAATTTATGATAGAATAAAAGCAATTCATTTTAAGATATGTTTAATATAATAATATACTTAAACATCTATCACATTTGTCACTTTTCTGCCAGCATGCCTCTTTCACCCTCCACCCTTTTCAGTGAATGTGAGCTCATAACCTATTTACCTTAATGTGTGAGATAAAATGGCCCATTCATTTCACTTAAAATGAGGTTAGCAGATGTTCTGATGGTTCCTCTTATTACATTTATCTTATTATTGCATGCCTTTCTCACATATTCCCATCTAAGTGTGTTTGTAAGTGATGTGTGCCTGTCTATGTTTATGTGAACAGGTTAGAGAGTGTTTGTATGGACGTGTGCACATACACATATTCACTAACATTTACACACACATAGTCAAGCACATACAATCATAGTTGAGCACACCACATACAAACACACAAATGAGAAAATGTAAAAAAAGACATGTGAGAAAGGCATTCGACAATAAAATATATTAATAATATAATTCATTTTTAACAAGAGCAACCATCAGAACCTCTGCTAAAACTCAACTCATTTTAACTGAAACGAATGGCCAATTTTATTTCGTACATTAACGTAAATCAATTTTCAAACTAATTTTCCAAAATAAAAACATTTGGTTTATTTAGCAAAATATCAGCATTTTATAGAATTTTTATGGTCGAACTTGGTCAACTATGGTCGAATGTGATTACCATGAAAAAAAAATCTCTTACCAGTGAGACTTCTTATACCAGTGACTTGTACTTGGATCATGTTCGATCCTGATGTGCTCACGTTGTTGGGAGTATATTTATTTTTGGAGTAAACGCAGCTGTAGTTTCCTGAGTCCAGCACTGAAACATTTCTCAAAATGAAGGTGTGGTCATTTTTCCTTCCAAGCACTTTTAATCTCATCCCCACTCCATTTTTACACAAGTACATGAGAAAACTTGATCCAGATTCATTAAAGATGACACATCGTAGCTGTATATTTCCACCCACTTTCACGGTGGTGCTTCCAAATATTTTCGCTTGCCTGATATCTAGTAGATAAACTATTAAAAAACAATAACATGATTATTAATTAAGATCTGTTTTACTTTAAATAAATAAGTGCATTTTTGATAAATAAGTTCTTATTCTGATTCATGTTTGATATGATTAAAAATTTCAAGTGGGAAAGTCAAAAGTTTGAGACTACATTAATTTTATTTAAACCAAGAAATAAACACCAGAAAGTTTTAGAATTTTGAAAAAGCAGTAAATTGCTATATAACTATATTTTTGGTCATTATTCAGATTTAAGCAGATTTGTGATACTGACCCTTTTAAGGCCATTGTTTTTTTTGAGCAATAATGTATTTTTTTATTAAAGTTCCTGTATATTTTTGTTGAAGTTAAGTGTATATTCAGACGATTTCGGTGAATCTGATGTGCTCAGCAGAGGTTTTTGACACTTGTTGAGCTTGAACACTCGGAAATTCTGAAACGAATTCTGTTTCTGATTATACTCAAAAATGTTTGATAAATATTTGATAAATTGTCAGATCATATAATTGGTAATGAAGAACCTCACATTAAATAAGAAAAGAAGTTCAGAATAAAGGAATTTTCAGTAGTAGTCTCGGACTTTTGGCTCCCACACTATGTACTTAATCTACTGTCACCAGCGCTAGGAAAAAGGAATAAAGTACCTGATGTTGGAGATACTGTCATTACTATTGAAAGGTCTTCCCAGGAAAAAATGAGAAACTGGTCATGAGAAGCTGCTCGTCATGAAATGACTTTTTTTTATCATATTTTGTTATCTTGTAATAAACCAGCAAAATACATGAAATTTTACGTCAAAAAGAAATTGCTTAAATGAAATAGCTGAGGTTACTCACATAAAGTGAAGCACTGTATATCCATCTCTGTTCAAACCCGTGCCATGAACACACCCGTCACATGTGTGAGCAAGTGCTGGGTGAGGCTGTACTAACCACACTATAAGAAGTTTGTGGCTCTCACTATTGGCCAGGGGCACTTTAAGAGTTAGTCAGTCAGTCTGTATTTATATAAAAGCTCTTACTGATGTTAGAGAGAGTATAGTTTTATTTTAAATTATATTTGTTTACTTGACACACCTAGACTATTAGTGCAATCTGGCAACCTCTTCTATGTGGACAAATAATCCCAGAATGCAATTTTTTCTCATGAGTTTGAAACTTTGTATGGTGTAATTTCTGTCAATCATATCCAAAATTCTGATTTAATGTTTATATGTAATTTTAATTCAAACAATCTTCACTACCTCTATGCGGCCTTCAGCAAGGACTGCAGTATAATATGTAATCTAATCTAAGTGGACACAGCAATGTTTTGTTTTGGGCCAATCAGATAAGACCTTCTACTTTTTGAGCCAGTCATATCAAATGTTGACCTCAAAGCAGTTTATTTATGTTTTTTTCAGCATCAGCCAACTGAGCCATTTACACATTGAGCCATTTATATTAGCAGTTTGAAACTATCCTTATTTAACACTATTAAAATACACTGAAGCACTGATCATTTAAAACTATGGCCATTTATACCTACATATAATATACTTAGGCTATATAATATATTTAGGCTAAATGGACCACCATTAATGCTGGTTTGACACGAGATCTTAAATAATGAGCTAACGTTTGAGAAAAGGCACAGAACTGTCTTACTAATTTATTTCATAAATCAATGCATATTTTTCCATAGTTCCTAATCTTATGTTAGTCTCCAGTTAGTGATATAAGAAAACAAGTTTTGAGTCATAAATGAATCTACCAAGTATGAATCTGAAACTGTTGCAAATTACTCTACAAATATAATGTATGATTAATATTAGACACATGCATTTTTACTAAATGGAAATGTGATCAAAAAGTTCAATATAAACAGGACAGGAAAGGAAAGGACAAGCTTTTTATTACATAAAGACCTCCAAACGTCCACAAACCAGCACATTGTTCAGGTCACTGAGGTATTTCCTCCATTTACTCCCATTCAGACAGTTTAGCCTCTGGTTTGTTATGTGTTTGAGATAAAGGGTTGTTATGTACCCCTGGGGGAGAGGTCTTCGACTCAGCAGCAGCCAATTACTCAATAGGCATCTAGTTGGCCCTGTGACCAGAAGGTCGTGGGTTCGAATCCCAGGACTACTAGTGGCACCTCTGAGGTACCCTTGAGCAAGGTACCGACCCCACACTGTCCTCCTCGGGTGCTGTGTTCCTAGCTGCCCACTGCTTCACTCGGTGAATGGGTTACATGCAGAGAACACACTGTGACAAATGGCCATTTTATACAATACTTCTTGATATACAGGTGCTGACCAATCAGAGTGAATGGTTTGTTTACTGCTGACAGGATGCAGAGCTACTAAAGACAAGCAAATAAACTCATTAAAAAATACATGACTGATACCTCAGGCTCAGGACAAGTAAAATGCACACTTTTAAAACAAGCACTTTCGAGGTTTTCTGCAACCCTGTTCTGTGCACGGTTGATGTTACGAAGGTGTGGCATTGGCTCCTCATACCAGTTCACCTTAAACTAAAATAATAAACTGTATTATTATATAATTTCTGATTATGAGGCATATTTAAGGTTAAACAAGCCCATCCTCAGTGGTCTACAGCTTCCAAAACTATTATGGAACCATTTACAGCTCCATGGAGATGTGGTAAGGTAATAAAGCGCTGAATGTTGATCAGGTAATGAATCTAAAAATGCCGTAATTTACTTTCTTTGCTGTAATTTTACATTCATTGGATGTTTTCATATAGTGAATGCGGTTCAGGTGCTTTCCTCACGTGATCTGCCAAAAAGAAAAAGAAAATCAGTTCATGATTGGTTTGTTTAAGCCCTTATAAAGATCTTCAGATGGTAAATTTGATTATTTATTTACTGTCATTGGTTAATTCAGGCATAATTGGGGAAACACAAATATTATACTGTTTATTAAGGACATTACCATTTTCGTATATGACATCACTGTCACCCTTGTCATCTACACTTGACTCTTCACTGCATAAGAAGAACAGAGAACACAGTTAAACACAGATTTCAGGTACAATTTGCTAGGGCGAAACTGATGAATATATCTAGGAACTCGACATGGAGAGGGCCCTCAAGAAGCTCAAATCTTTGCCCTGGTATATAGATTAGAAGTTATAATATACAAAAAAATTTCTTAAATAAAAATGTTTAGACTGATTTTTGCATCACAAAATAATAGGTGAGGCCCTCCCCTACCTCCAAGAGAAGGGATGGGGGCCGATGTGGACTGCATTTGCAAAGAGGCCTGCAGTTTGGAGATCCCCTGTATTAATACATCCAGTTGAGCTTTGTTCTTGGCTGTGGCATGGCTCTGCAACTACAAAATAAGAGATTTCTAAAATCAGTCAACTACTCACTGGCGTATCTTGTTTAATTACTTTTCATAATGTATAAAACTAGCAAAAGTTATTTTAAGATAATAAACTTCATGAATTTAACTACATAACAAAAAAACAACATACAGTAGATGGGCAGAAGTATTTGGACACATTTGTTTTTCAGGGTTTGGGCTAGGCTTGCTGTGAAGGACAATCTTGACGCTTCAGCAGACCAAGACATTTTGGACAACGCCATGCTTCCAACTTTGTGCTCTACAGTTTGGGGAAGAATCTTTTTATATTAAAGCATGACTGTGCCCCAGTGCACAAAGTAATACATGGTTGGATGAGTGTTTTGTGGAAGAACTTCACTGGCCCACACAGAGCTCTGACCTCAACCCCATCCAGCACCTTTGGGATGAACTGGAACGGAGATTGCGAGCCAGGCCTTCTCATCCAACATCAGTGTCTGATCTCATAAATGGTCTACAGAATGACACAAATTCCCACAGAAACGCTAAAATCTTGTGGAAAGCCTTCCAAGAAGACTGGAAGCTGTTATAGCAGCAAAAGCAGGACAAAATCCATATTAAAGTCTATGCATTTGAATGTAGTGTCATTAAAAGTCCTTGTTGGTGTAACAGTCAGGTGTATCAATACTTTTGTCCATATAGTGTATTACACCTGTTACATCTTAACATCACATTTTGAAGTTGCTTTGTAAATGAGAAGGCAGTTAATGTTACTTACAGTGAAATGTTCTGTTTCTGTAACAATACACGCCCACAAAAATGCTAACCCCAATCCCAACCAGGAGAGAAACACCAACAGAAACCAACACAGTGTTTATATTGTGTGCTGGAAGATGATCTACAATAACAGAAAATCATTATTTACTATTTTTGACATGTTTCATGTTATATAATGTTATTTATTTTACTTATGTCTTGGCCCTTATTATCTGTCACTATGAAATCTCAGAGTCAGGATTGGTTCACTCCAGCTCCACCCTGGCCCCACCCACTCATTGTTGCATGCATATGCAGCTAGTTCTAGTATAAGGTTTAAGATTCAAGGATACTTTATTGTCCTCAGCAGCTGTGTATACGCACATAGTTTGATGGACCATATTTCTCCATCGACCACAGTGCAACAAATAACTTTCAGCATTCAACAGAGTGCAAGTTACAACAGAGACTGGAGACAAACGATGACACAATAAATTGTAAGAGTATAGTGTGGATGCTAAGTAAACCTTCTAGAATGCCTTGTATTACACCATAAGTATGATTAGAATTGATGAATCTTTACTATTCATTAGGTGGCCATGTAACATGTGATGAAGACTGGATCTGCCCAAAAGACATAGGTCATCTCTCTTACCAGTGACTTGGATTGACTGTTGTCCACTTGAACACACATTATCCAGAGGATATTTTCTCAACGAGTACACACAACTGTAGAAGCCGTAATCCCAACTTGAAATGTTTTTCAGAATAAATGTGTGGGTGCTTTTATTTCCGAGTTCTTCTGTTGTCACTCCAGCACCGTTTTTACACAGGTACATGTGAAGCTGGTCCCATGGCACATGTTTTTCAGTGATAGAACATGTTAGCTGTATATTTCCCCCAGCTTTCACAGTGCTGCTTCCAGAAATGTGTGCTGCACGGATAGCCACAGGGTCTTCTATTGATCAAAAAATAATCAGTCTTCTAAAACATCTCTTTTGGGACAGTTTTTGCCTTAATAGTGTACGTGAATATAAAACAATTTTGTAAATAAAACAGCAGTGCATGACTGACCTAAACCTCATTTACAATGTTATAACTTAGAAAGAATAAGCAGGACCATATCTCTTACCAGTAACTGCAGCTTGGGTATAGTTCTGTTCATTGCTTGTCAGGTTCTTTGGAGGATATGGATGAGGTCTGTAAACTGTTGGAGATGCTGAAGGGCTCGTTAATGAAATGTCTTTCAAGGGAAAAAGGAAATAAAAAATGAATTTCCTTGATATAAAGTTAGTTACTCATCTTTCCTATGCTATCCTTTTGTACTAATTATGCTAGTGTTTGATATCATTTTTCAATTATAAGAGTTTTTCAGCGATAATATTCATCTTCATTGATTTCATTTCACACAATGTAAGCATTCCCCAGGTAACATCTGTGCATTTGTGGGAAAAGAAATCTCTACTGATGATCAAACAGCTAATTTGGAAATATGTAAACATTTTGATCCCAATTCAAAGTAATGAAAATGTAAATAATTCAGTGTTCATAATCTCGGCCTAATGTTGACAATGTTGACCATGCACACTGTGAAGGGGTTGGGATGACTTTAAATTCCACTGTTATGTTTTAATGTTGTCTTTGATTCTGTTAAATTAAAAGTGACTGATATATTAGTTAGAAGTATACAGTTAGAAGAACACAGGTTTGGTTCCTGACTTTTCTCCAGCCATTCTGTTTCAATGCTGAAAATATTAACACTGGTGTTAATGTTTAATGTTTCATAGTCATAGTCATAATTAAAACAGGACAACAATTACTTTTACCTCTGTACTGTCCGCTTTCTGCTGTAGCAATGCAAATTTCCCACTTGGACAAATGAAGATTTATCTTTTCTTATCTTCTCTTACAAACAAGGGTGAGTTTATGAAAAGCTCTATAAATCTAAGAAAACCTTAACATTTATTGAAATATATTATGCACAAGCACTTCCCCAAACTTTTAGAAAACTCACAAGTTTGCCTAGATATCACAATATTAGTTTTGAAACTATGTCACTATAGAATGTCATTATAAAAGAAAACTTGTGTTGTGTATCTTACCAGTGACCTGGATATGAATTGAGTTCTGTCCATTTGTGCCCACATTCTTTGGGGGATATTTAGAAAATGAGTAGACGCAGCTGTAGTTTCCAGTGTCCAGTACTGAGACATTTCTCAGAATGAAGACATGGTCGTCTTTATTTTCAACCAGCTCTAAGCTCAGTCCAGCCCCATCTTTGCACAGGTACATGTGGAACCAGACATATTTATTGTCAAAGATGCTACACTTTAGGTGTACGGTTTCCCCAGCATTTACAGCAGTCCTTCCAAAAATGTATGCTGGCCAGATATCATGAGGATTCTCTGTTGATCAGAAACACTCACAGTCACTCATGATCATATTTAACACTATATGTTACCAATTAAATTATTATAGTGTGAGGAAAAAAGGAAATACCTGTTGTAAAGGTGAATGATATACTAATATCGAATAAAGTGCCTATGTAGAAAAATAAAATAAACTGTTAGGAAAACTTTGACTACATGCACTTGTAATAAACACATAAATGTTGTATTTGTGACAAAAAGTTACTTACATATAATGAAGTACCCAGTGTCCATCACTGGTCAAACCCTTCCGGTCTAAGTGTGTCGTTACAATATCCGGATTATGCTCAGTTCTCATTTTCAGTCAATGTGGCAGTCGCTGAGTTTATATTGTTTTAGTGGTGCCGCCTTTCCACCATTCGGAGGAGAATTTCGTTGGCTCAAGTAAACTGTATAAACAATGTTGCCCTCCTGTGGTGTCACTGACTGTTCTTTTTCTTTCTTTCTTTCTTTCTTTCTTTCTACAGGCTAAACTACTTACATCTCATTTTATCTCACTAAATCAACTTCAAGACTCATTTATTCATTGTCATTATTATTTTATGTGTGTCTCAGGGTATAGCAAGAGTTACCCGAAAAAAAGCATCCACTCAACAAATTATGCAACTGGTGAGTTTTCATAATTTAAGGAAAAAGCCACTTTATGTTGATCTTTTTATTTACACATATGTGTGCATGTGTGTGTGTGTGTGTGTGTGTGCATGAATCACATATGTGATTCTGGCTGTGTAATAATGAATTATATTGTGAGCAATTTGGCCAACATGGGCGCTCTGACCAGCCTGCAACAATGCAGACCCTTACATAATGGACATGAATGGCAGGATTAAATCATGCTACATGCTAGGTGCATGCCATCACAGTGAAGACTAAACAATGGAGTGAAATGTGATACCATGTGCCAAATAATACAATGAGTATGAAGAGTATGAAGTATGCCAGCATTCCTCAGGCTTTTTACACCGCATACCATCTCTCCATGGACCACCATTATGACTGATGTAAAATACAGTAACATGGGTCCTCCTTATTCATGCAGGAGGGAAATGTATTTCTAATAAAAATACTTTTTATTGTTGACTCTTATCAGGCCCAACTATGTTGTACAAAGGGGTAACACTAGAACTGGCACTTACATTCTTCCACACAAGGGCAGACCCCCCCCCCCCACACACACACACACCCCACACACATACATTCACAGTGGTGTGCACGATTATTCTTCAGACACATTTGCCAGATGGCATGAGCTGGGTGGGAGGTATTGGAGATGCAGGACAGACACATCAGGAT
>JBBPCY010000039.1:21124384-21145682 GCA_037974405.1 Brachyalestes nurse
GGATGGCAGGAAAGTAAAAAGTGGCAGTGCAGGGTGGCTGGGGTCTTTCAGGATGCTCTTAGTTTTCCTGAGACAGCCCGTGCTGTAAATGTCCGTTATTGCAGGGAGTGGTGTGCCTGTGATCCTCTGTGCCGTTTTCACCACCCTCTGCAGTGCCTTCTTGTCCTGAGCAGTGCAGCTGCCATACCAAGATGCAACACTCCCTGTGACAATGGACTCCACAGCGCACCTGTAGAAGCTAGTGAGGACAGAGGTGGACACCCCAGCCTTCTTTAGGTGTCTGAGGAAGTCATTGGTGGGCTTTTTTGGTGACCGCAGCTGCGTGTTCTGAGGACTTGAGGTTGGCACTGAGGAGCCTGAAGCTGCTGACCCTCTCCACAGCACCTCCTCCAATGTAGATGGGGGGATGAGCTGTGTCCTGCCTCCTAAAGTCCACTACCACCTCCTTGGTTTTGTCGACATTGAGAGAGACGTTGTTCTCCTGACACCACTCTGCCAAGAGTCTCACCTCCTCTCTGTTGGCCGTCCTGGTACCGCACCACCTCTCTCCTAATTAAACATATTTTAACCGTAATTAGTGTTTTAGACTTTCAAGTGGAAAGAAACAAGAAACAGAGAAGCTTGTTAGGAATCGAACGGACCCATTCCCGAGTCTCTACGACCCTCCTACCCAAAGATACAGCCCAAAAATTTTCTTGACCAATGAGATGCACATTTTTTGACGGACAATTTTTCCATTCAGTAGTATCCTACCTCAAATTTGATGCCATCGTGTAGCCAATGAAACAAGCTTTCAGCCGATATGTCATTTGTGGGGGTGGCTTTGTCTGAATCTTTTAGAAAAAGCCAGAATTGGTTAGAGTTTGAATCTTTGGCAAGTTTTTGAGTTTATAAGTTGACTTTTTGGGCTCAGACCTTGGAAATAACACTCAGAAGACCACGATGAACCCTTACTGGAAAAGTTTGAGGACATTTGTCCAGCAAGTATGGAATTTATTGGAAAATACGAGGTGCGCTCGGGGGGGGGGGCCTTTATTTTGAGGTGTTTTTCTCCACAGGTAGGCCGCTATAAATTACGACTAAACGCTTGCTGAATGTGGCAAAAGTGGTTTCGAGTTGGTTTGGTGGTGTTTTATAGTGTTTTTATGGAGATTTGTCATGTTTTCTCAAGAAAAATCCCTATTGTCCGGTTTGTGGGCAGAGTCGGTTGACCACTACTCCTGTGTCGCCTCAGACATGACTCTCCGAAGCGCATGGGTCAAATGAAAACTGTGGGCTCTCGTTTATTTGTTTATAATTCTATTATAAATATATGAATTGTAGAAAGCAAGCTGGCCGCTTGTAAGGGAGGGACCTTGCACAAAAACCTCATTTTTTATTATTTTGTGAACGACTTTTGAATCTATTTTCCGAAGCCATGTGGCTACGGATTCCCAGTGTTTTTCAGCTACTGTCTTGTAACAGGACAATAAGAATCACGGATTTTTGAGTGTGTTCCACAGAAGAATTACACTCACTCCTACTTTTGTATTATTCTTCTCTTTTTCATATAACTTTTCATATTTCATATTTTACTTTTCTGGCAAATGAATCTTCAGAGTCTTGGCTATGAAATTAGACCATTTGCAAGCAGTTATGTCTTTGTATGACTGAATGGTGATGTTTTAAAAGTTGGTCATGAGATTTAAAGATGGCAGCCATATTTTGGGGTGAAACCTAATTAAACAAACATTTCTAATTTATTTTGTCCCTTACAGTTCAACAAACTGGTTTGTCACCATTTTTTCTTTTCTTTTGTGGCAATCATTCACACTGCACCAATAGCTACTGTCTCTGAGGTTGGCATGTCAGCAGCCAAACTAGCAACTTGTAAGAAATAACAACAGGATTAATTTGTACTGTGCTTCTTCATGGTGTACATTTCCAAAATCAGCTCAAACTGAGTTACATGCAAGAAACATATTTTTGCATTTCCAAAACTGAAAAGTAGCATACTCCATGGCATCCTTTGTCTTTTTGGGAGAAGTTAGAGATGTTTGTCTTATGAAGATATAAATGTGATTAGTTTAGCATAGTGGGAAATACTTCTTTCTTTCGGACTGGAATTGGATTCCCCATCCGGTAAAGCCCACCATGCTACACTAACAAGAATCCTTGGGTAAGACTCTTTGTCTGTATCTGTAACACAAATGTTTTTGCTAGTTTGTCTGTTTTTTTGTTTGTTTGTGAAGTTTACTAAACGCTAAATTGCTGTAGACTGAATGGATAAATATACACTACATGGATAAAAGTATTTGGGATGCCTGACCATTACACCATAGGGACTTTAATGACATTTAAGAGCTGTGTTTCAATACTTTTGTCCATATAGTATAGTACAGATGCATTTGTTTTGGTGACATCACAAAAACAGTGAACGGGTAGAAAAGTAAATTGCGCTGCTTTTGTGACATTGCAACAGTCACAATGGGCTTTTTTTTTACAGTTTAATTCTAATATGCAGACCATATTAAGCATGGCAGTTTTACCAGTGTTTACAGACTAAATCAAAATTCAAATTTGAGCAATTTAAAGAAAAGTTCAATCTACAAATGCTTTGGCGGGCCATCAGAATAAAGTTCAGTTGTCTTAGGATAGCCATATGAAAAATAAAACAGAAAAAGTCGTGCCGCTGTTCATATTTATTCAAGTGGAATCAGCTGGATTTACATCTTTGTTGTACACTTTCGCTTTCTGTTCCAGGAAATATAGGCCTGCCACTTCTACCTTGCTCAACAGATACACATTTGTCATTCATGCCCTCCTATGTGCATTGCTAAATTGAGACATATCCTAGTTTTTTCCTCATCACCCCCACTACCACCACCACCTCCTCCTCTTCCCGCTCTCTCGTGTTCTCACCTTGGGCAATGGCAGCGCTCTGATGGCCTACTGACACATTAAGTGGAGTGATGGCAGTGCCAGGGTGTGGCTGCAGGGAGATGAACGCGGAGGAACCACATTACCCAGCTCCTCCTGCACACGGTAGCATTAAAAATGCCACTGTGCCGCTTGACCTTGTAACCTCTTCACTTAGTGGCACACCGGCTTGGAAGAAGAGTTGACATGGTTGTACACGGTTGGTGGATGTGCAGTCAGATTGTGGCTTAATATAGCCATGATTGCTGACCCGATTACTGATGAGGTGAGAAAATGATGACGGAAGAAGGGGCTAGAGTATATTAGCGGTGTAAAAATGGGCTCTAGGACAAAAAGGAAAAAGAGAAGCATGCATAACAATGATTTTCAATCAGATATGTCAGCTTTAAAACGCGAATAGCTGACACTAGAGCCAAACCATGCCAAAGGCCCCTCATTCATAACAGCTGTCAGAGGGCCCGACCCAGACTAGGCCAGCACCTGCAGGGAAGCACCTACATATCCGAATACACACACACACACACCCTCGCAGCCTACATACACATTCTCCCTTTTGACGACTATCACTCTCTAGGTAGAGAGAGAAAGAGAGTGTGTGAGAGAGAGAGAGAGAGAGAAAGCAAGAGAAGCCGATGGATGACATTTGTTCATTATCATTGTGAATAGATTTTCACCTGCTCGCTGCCTGGCCCTGCTACTCCCAGCTCGATGAATATCAAACAGGCTTTTTTTGTCCTTGGGGCCAAATTTGGGAAATAACATCCCCCACTCTTCTCCCTGGAGTGGAAACGGTGGCACCTTGAGTAGCTATCACTCAGTCTACGATGCCTGGCTTTATGAGACTCCCAATGATGAGCTCGAGAGAGTGAGCGAGGAAGGCTAAGGCAAAAAAAAAAAGATAGAGCAGGAGGATAGCAGAACTAAAACAAACTCACGACAGAGTCTGAGATGGGTAAACATGGGTGGAAATTGCCTGGAATGCACCCGAATCATTTTCCAAGTTTGGGAAGGAATGGTGTTGCCAACTCAAATCTTGAAAATATGGGTAACAATTTTTTTATAGTGAAAATGGTGTGTACTTTCTTTGGGACTAAATTGTGTTACTGAAACAAAGTATCTGTTGAACACACCTCAAGTTCAGGCTGCAACCCATTCAGCCAGTGGAAAGTTGTATTACGGAGGTGTCAACCACCCAGTCTCCAGGGTAATGACTGTCAGTGTGTTGTGTGTTTGGAATGAGAAAAAACAGCCAAGACATATCAGTAGTGGCTCATGTTTGGATATCAAGCCTACTCAATGTATACCATATTATTTGATGATTCGTGTGTTTACACATTATGTTCACAATATACAGGATAGTGTAATTCAAATTTATGAGTTAATGACTAATGCTGAGTTAACAGGCCTGCTATCAGCCATTCAATATGAGCTAGTTTGTATCAAAGCATAAACGTGTCTAAACTAAAAGTAACTGGACAGGGGACTTTGCTGATAGTCTAGATCACATCATTAAAGAGGAGGATTAATATTTTAGCTGCAATAGCATTTGTTTAGACCTTTATGTTGGTATTTGACAGTAGGTTTAATGTAGGTGCCATTAACCTTTAAGAAATGTTTTTAAATTGTGCTCTTAAGATTTTTTTAGTTTTAAAAAAGGTGTAGACCTTTTAGTTTATATGCGGATTCATTTCTATTTTTTCTGTTTCTGATTTCTATAGAATAGAATGACAGCATTTGTATTTAAAATAAAAAAAGTTGTAATAGAAGCTAGACAGAGGTAAAAAAGTTCAAATTAAGCTTCCAAGGAAAAACAGTTAGGCTTTCAACGTTTAAAAATGTTCTGTTATTGTTAATGCAGGAAAAGCATTAAATTGAAGCATTTGTTTGTTGATTATCTACTTTAGGATCCAATCATTTAGACCCCAGTAGTACCCAGTTACATTTGCTAGATTGCACGTGCTAAGGCATATTATTACTTCTCTCAAATACTAACTGACAGAAAGCATCCTGTAACTCCAAAAGTTCCACTCTACCCATTCACACTCTTATTTCATAAACTTTTGCTGCTTGGTTTTGCCATTTGGACAGCTTTTTTGTTGTACATATTTTTCACTTTCACATTTTGGCAGTCCATGTTTGCTCAAAAGGATCCCAAAAGCACCTAAAAAAGAGTTGTGCCTAACAAAATCAGTTCCTTCGCTCATGCTGGATATACTGGATATACTAAGAAGTTCCACTATAGAGAACTTAGTACAGGGTTTTTTTTGGACTTCATACTTTTTCTCTCCTACTTAAGTTGTTTTTGTTAGGCTACATCTTCCTCCACTTGACAATGACAGTACTCTCCTTTCAGCGTGGCTTAGGCTACTCTTCCTACCTGTCAGGGCCACGTTACAGTGTGAAACTGGCTTGTGCTGCAGCACGAACTTTAATCTTGATCAAACTAACAAGACTGCATGAGTGCGGCCGTGGCACAATGGAAGCATCGTAGCACAAAGCTCAGATCTCCAGCCGTTTTTGATGCTGGAGCCCTAATAAACACAAGTCTTTCTGGAACATGCGGATGCCTTGCATTTCATTTATTCTATTTTTAAGGCTTTGATTCCAATGAGAACCGGAGGTGGCACAGTGCAACAGCTGAGAATCGTTCCATCGCTTTATTTCCTCTCTAACAAGATATTAATTGTGCATACTCAGTCAGTCGCTGAGGCAACCCAACAGGCAGAACTTTGTCCACATGTTGCAACATGAAATCAACGTATAGTATTAGGATGGGGTTTGTCATGAACATACGTCATTAAATTAACTCAGTTGCCAGATTTACATTCATTAACATACACTTTATTTATTGGAAATGTTTATTATATAGATGCACTTTGTAGGAGTACATTCACCAACTGTAGCCCAACTGCACCATTTGGCAACTACCATCTATAAACCAACCGTTAGTGGAAAGCGACCACCATTGGACCTCTCCAGCCCAGATGTCAATTGGGTGGTGGATCATTCTTGACACTAATATGGTTGATGGCATGTTAGTGTTGGTTCTTTCGGTCAAAAGTGTATCAAGTACATTGTTGTGGTGCTGAAACCCATTTTTTCATCATTCTTGTTGTGCCTAGTGGAAAAGATATATCCATTCATGGCCTGGTTTGGGTGGACAGTTCATACCTATTAACACGGCGTCCAAAATCATCCTCTTCTAAATGTTGACATCTCCCAGTCATGTTTTGACCACAGAAGCTGTTTTGATGTGCACAAACTAATTATTGCTAGATTTCAGAAACTCAGACACAACTTCACACCGAAGTTCATCCATCGCAGACACCATCTGCAGGCCTGGTGTGCGCGCGTGGATATGTGAAACAGGAAGACGGCAGCCTGTCCGTCTGACGGAAGCGTGCTCAGCTGACCAGAAAGTCCTGTAATTAAATCGCTGTCGGGTGAACTGAAGTTAACCTTGAGCCGCTGCGCTGATGAACACGCAAAAGAGAGCCTGCACACTTAAACCAAGCCGGGCCAAGCAGCCGGCACCATCCTGCGCAGGGAGTAATCCAGGAATTAGCACTCTCTTTGAGGGAGTAGCAGGCTGAGCTAATTGTGCCGAATCCTGGGGAAATAATGGGATAGCGCCGGACAGTGCATTCGTTTTTTCCTGAAGCGTCTCTCTCTCTCTCTCTTCCCTCCCTCTTGTATTTACGCTGTATTATTTTGAGAGATTGTGCTCGGCGCGGATCACACGCTGCGTCTCCCTGCTATTTTTCCCGGGCAGGTTTTCGGAAAAGATAATTTATTAAAATTACTTTTTACTCATTTTGTTTAATGTATGCACTTTAACAATTAATAACCCAAGCACAGGAGATTTTCACTAAAGGCCATTAATTTGTATAAAGCTGCCGCCACTGACAGGGGAGATTTTTTAAACTGATCAGGAGAAAGTGAAATTATTCTCTCGCCTCAGGTTAAATATTACTTTCTTCAGGAATTCTTCGCCACGCGCCCGCCCTGCTTTTTTTGTGACCTTGCCTCTGATTGCAGTGTTCAGACTCATCTCTCGCTCTTTGAAGGTGGGGGGGGTGGGGTGGGGTGGGGTTGTTTTGTTTGTTTTCTCTCTTCCACCTCTCTTGTCCCATCAGCGTGCTGAGGCTTGAATGTGTGAAAATTCAAGGCCTTGCTGAAACAGACCTGCTCTGTATCCCTATCTTCAAATCATCTGGCGGGCCAGGGTTGCGCAAATGGGAGGGAGTGTGGGTTTGTGTGTGTGCGTATGTGTGTGTGTGTGAGTGTGGGTGCGTGAATGTGGCATCTGTCTGTGATAATGCGAGTGTGTGTGTGTGTGTGTGTGTTGGTTTGGATTATTATTTTTGTCTAAAGCAGCCCATTAAGCGAACACTCATAACAGCATCTAATGGTACGTGTCAGTCTCTGGCCTCAGCACACAGGCCACGTTTAAATAATTCAGCACTGCAACACAACGAGTCTATTCTGCTTCTTTACTTTCAACATGGTTACCGTCCTTCACCGCCACCCCTACTTATGTTTGAAAGCCTCTTTGGAAGGGTGGGACCATGTTTCTCTTTAAATATCTCACCAGCACACCACAAATTCTTGCCTTTAATGTGAGCGCTTATTTACATTAACCAACAGTGTATAATTCATCTAATGCTGGTTTTAAACCCAGCGGTACGGTCCGGTTCGGTAAAGTTATCATGGATCATCATTTCCGTTGCCAAGCAAACCAAACCTCGATCATCACAAAATCATCATGCGTCCTCACTCGACTCGGGTGATCACGTTAGGTGAAAAACCCTAGCAGGTCAAAATCTTTGCCTGAGATTCATCAAAATGGAGAGTGATGGCTTATTTACACCATATATGACATTTCAGATGAAAAAATATGCACTTTTAATGCAGTAGAAACTTCACACCAACTCCAGTGGTTTAGCTTTGTGAACACTGTGGGAAAAAAAGGATGGAAGAAGAAGGAAAAATAGATTGCTGGAGTAGAAGCGATGATGAATTGATTGATTTCGGTACTGAACAAATGCACATTGAGCACACCCCATTCTACAAAATGGCCAGTAATAAACATACAATCATGCATCAAGATAAGCAAAAATTGGCTATAAACACTCGCTGTGTTACACTATGATACCCATTGTCATTCCTAGCCATTCAGCTGTGACCCTCCATGTATTTCTTTTTTAACCTCTGGATATTTTATAGTCAGTGTGTTTCTTATCATAACCATTTTATATGTTGTACATGTACGGATGTAAAGATGAGAAGTTCTGCTGCCATTTGTTTGGACTGCAGCAATGACATCCTGATTTATAATGACTCTGATTAAGAATTAAAATAATAATTAAAATCTGATTCAAATAAGTTTTGGACTAATATGTGTGTGTTCATTAGAAAAAAATACTTTTGTCAGTAGACTATAAAAGCTGAATCAAACTAGGGTTGACCATCACTGATAATGTTTGTGCTGTTTGTGTTTACTGTCAACACTAATGTTGAGAAATCTTGTGACTATTACACAGGCTTCGTATTTTTTAAATTTGAGTAATGGAAAAGGACATGGCTAAATGACATAAAAGTAAGTGATATAAGAAATATAAGAGATAAAATACACAATGAAGTGTCCAAGCTGAGAGCCATTTCAAACATAAAAGGTACAAAAGTTTTATTTTTGGATGATGTAGAAGAACCATTTTTGGTTCCTCAAACACCTTTTGTTGTTTGGTTCTTCAGTGAACCATTTTTGTAGATATGTGAGTGTCAGAATTCATGTTATGTCACTTCTGTATTAAACACACTTCTTTAACAGTCCTGTAGTGCTGGAGTTTATATACAAGGGGTCCTTGAGTAATGAGGGTCTCGACATACGCCGCTTCGAGTTTACAACACTCATGTTGGCGAACTAGTGGCGCACAGCGGAAGAGTATGCAAAATGAACAGAATACACAGTAACACGCCATATGAGTGACGGAGTACACTGCAAGTGCAAGTGTTCCATTTGTGTTGCTTTGTTTGGCGAATTTTTGACCTTTTACATTTTTTTACACTCATTTTTTCTTAGTTGTGTTTATAGACTTTACAACTGTGTTAGGACAGGTTATTAACTCAGGCTAGGGTGTGTTTTAACTTACACCAAAATTCGGGTTACATCACTATCGAAGGAACAGACCTCCGTCGTAACTTGAGGACCCCCTGTACGAGTAAACGTACAAAAATTTACCAAGAATTTTAGGTCCAAGTCAATAATTCTCTTTAAAATGAAAGGTGGCAAAAAAGTGTTCTTTGAAATGATGCCATAGAACTTCTTTTGGTTCCCTACAGAACCCTTACAAATGTGGTTATGTAGTTTTCAGAACTTCCGCAAATGAATAATAATAACCATAATAGTCTGAATGATAATAATATGTTCCGTACCAGTTAAAGCTTTATTTCTACATAAAGAGTTAAAACCATTTAGGAACCTTTGTTTTTATGAGTGTAAGCAGGGACTTACAGCAGTGATTATGACACTACTGCTATTCATTCTGCCACATAGGAAGAAAACACTTAATTTGGGATATTTTATTTCGGCCGGGTGAAAAAGATACAGCTGTTATTCAGCCCAAAGTTCTACCAATATTATGAATTCTGTTTGACTCTCCATCTGGATGTGTGAGTGTTTATCAGAACATATGTTCTCTGGTAACACTGATCCTCCTCAGGAATAAAACAAAGCCCCCCGAACACTGCAATTACGATGTGTGCTGGCTTCCATGAGAATGCGGCCTGATTTGATTGCATTCGTCAAAATGGATTTCCTTCTTTACCACTCACCCATCCAACCACCCACCCACACTTCTTTTTTTTTTTGTCCTTACTCCTCTTTCTCTCCTCTCCATCCTTCTCTCCCTTCCCTTCGCTCCTGCAGTGGTACTTTTTAAGTTCAGAGACTGAGAGCATGTCTTCATTAGCTGCATTAACATTCAGCGGCTGTAGTAAATTCTGACAGTGAAAAGGTCCCCGTAACCTTTAGTTGTGCAGAAATTTACTTCCCAAGAAAATTACAGCTGGCACTGTCTTAATTAATGCTCGCTTTCTTTGCTGAAAACCCAGGGCTTGTCAGGAGGAGAAGAGGAGAGAAGAAGAGGGTGGGGGGGAGCGGGGGGGGCGAAAAAAAAAGAGAGAGAGGCGAAAAGTAGGAGAAATAAGGGAGAGGAAGCGGATTGTGGAGAAGGCTGGATGTTCCGAGGGGCCTTGAGGAGCGAGCCGGTGATGATAAGTAAGTAACTCACCACCCCTGACAGTGTTCTTCTGTTTTGGTGCTCGGGCTGGAGGGCGGTGGTGATGGCGGTGGTGGTAGTGGTGGGGGGTGTTTCTGGGAGGGGTGCCTCCTCACACATATGCATTCTTTCCTTGCTCTCCCTCGTTTTGGGCTTTTTGTCTTCTGACGTGGTATAAAAATGAAATCTTTGGCAAAAAAAACTAATACATATTTTATCCCCCGCTATCTCCTGGCCGCACGTTGCGTGGCGCAGCTTTCTGGAGGAGCACTGAATCTTCCCTAATACCCAGGCCACAAATACGGCGGAGAGGAGGCCGCAAACAGATTAGAATACAACAAACAATCACTTCTTAGCCCAGGAGAAGAGGGGTGAGAGTAGCTTCTGTGGAAATGGAAGTAGACTGGGCAGAGATTGGCAGCCATGTTCAGGATTATGTGATGAATCCTAAGTGTGGAGCATCAGGCGCACGTACAGTGCTTGTTATGTAAAATAATGCAGTGAAACGACTAAGCTCCGAGCCACAGGCTTTTGTCACATACATGGACGTACAACATGCAAAACTGTGTAATCAGTCATACCTGATTATGGCCCAGCACTAAACACTACATTATGTTCCCTGTGCATTAATTGCATTTGCGATGACAGAGGAGTTGTCATTAAGTTCCTATTGGGCACAGGTCTAGAGGGCTAATGTGTGAATATTTCCTATAAAGTGATGTTATTTTCTGCACCTGTCACTAAGTCCAAGCCCTCTGGGTTTGATCATTAACCAACACCAGAGGGGGAAACGTCTCACTGTCTCTCTCTTCCCCATCTCTGTCTCTCTCTCTCTCTGTCTCTCTCTCTCTCTCTGCAGACACTAATTAGCGGTTCTGACTCACAGAGTGCTTGATAGACAAATGTCAGAAGACTCTTGTGTGGCGTATTAATTGCTGAAATGAAAGCTGGGGGCGACAGCAGATGAACGTGCCGATCTCACTGTACAGATGTTTTTTTTCCCTTTTTTTCAAAATTTACAAGTCAAATTAGTAATGAAGCAACAGTGTCAGAGTTAATCCGTCCTCGGCATTAAATATTAGTGATTTTGGATTTAAATACAATTAGTTCAGTGTTCCCTTTGACGCAGCACTATAATGATGTCATTTAATAGATATAGAGCAAACTTAAAGCTACGTTATAATTGAAAAAAAATAGTTTGCTTTAAGAAGATACAGTAACACCACCACCACCAACACACTAACAATAGTATAGTAGTATTGTAGCATAGCTAAGGCCTTTCCCACACTTACCCAGTTTATAATATACATTATGTTTATTATAGGGAAAAAATATTCTAAATAAAAAGATATTCTCAAAACATCATCTCCAAGTATAATCTCAACAATATTAGTCATGGACATAAAACTGTATGGCAAATGTCTGAATGTGAAGTGAGAACACACATTAAATAAATTTATAATGGCAGCTTAGAAATGTTAACGATGACTGTTACAAATGCTTGTTTCATTATACAATGGTCACCATTAAACAATGTTTCTTAGTGTTTCAAGGCTCACCACATGATGCCAGAGCGGTGGAAAACTCAAAAACGAGGAAGCATCAAAAGCTCTTTTCCACTGGTCGAAAGCCCTCGGTAACTACACACAGATCCTGCCACGTGCATTTGACTAATTGAGCAAGCCTATCCTCTTACGAGGGGAAAAAAGAGCAAGAGAGTCATTTTTGTGACTGAAAGTGGCATATTACTATCACTCCAGCAGCTCAATAAGGTATACCAGTTATATCGACTAATTAAAACAATTAAAACATGGAGGGCCTGGTATCTAAATTTTCCATGTCAAGCCTGAAGTCAGCTTATTAAAATAGTCCTCTAATGAGCTGCAGACAGTGTCTCACTGTCTCTCTTCTCCTCCGGCCCTGTCTCCTTTGGATAGAGAGAGAGAGAGAGGGAGAGAGAGAGAGAGAGAGAGGGAGAAAGAGGGAGAGAGAGAGAGAGAGAGGGAGAGGGAGAGGGAGAGAGAGAGTGAGAGGGAGGGAGGGAGAGAGAAGAGAGAGTGCAAGAGAGAGGGAGAGAGAGAGAGTCTGCGCAGAGAACCTCACACATTACATCACATTTTCACAGTATTACTATGCTGTCGCTCTCTCTGTGTGTGTTCTGTAGTCAGTCACAGTGCTTTCCTGGTCCTTCATGGTGCAAAATAAAAAAAAATACTGTTTAATGTGCAACACCGGTTACGTTCTCAGCCCTAGACAGACCACCACCAGCCAAGTTCAAAGCACCTTTTAATCAAAATGGCTTGTTGAAGAGGGCTGTTATTAGCACAAAAGAGGACCCCAGTAACATCATGATTCAAATTATCGGAGAACTTCCCACTACCGCCGAGGAGCCACCTCCAGTATGCAGTTTTAACCTTGTCTTGCGTTCACCATTCAATGGCCATAATATCCTCCTAAACATTACACTGACCTTTGCAATGCCTCCCTTTCTAATTCCACCCTGTCGCCTCCCTCACACCTTTTCCTCACTACGGAACGTAGGCACTCGAGCCTTGTCCCGTTCCGATGATAAACTGCTACTGATTCCATGATTCCAAACTGTAATTTTCCGAGTGCAGAGGTAGGACTCAGACGATTGATCAAATTGAGGAGCAACTTGAGCAACCCTTCTCTCTCTCTCCTTCTCTCTCTCTCTCTCTCCTTCTCTCTCTCTCTCTCTGTCTCTCTCTCTCCCCTTGCTCTCTTGCCCAAAGACCCTCTTTAAATATTCAGCTAGATTTATGAATGGTCACTGTCTCCCTCAGCTATTTATATCTCCTATATTGACAGAAACACATTCTGGAAGAGGAATGAAATTTTGGTTTCTGTGAGTGCGACTAGGGGGAAGTTTGATAGAGTGTAATCTGACACAGGAATGGGGGGGTTGTGGGTTGGGGGGGTTCTGAAACATTCAGATTAATGTATTTTGGGGAACAAAAGTAGACAAGGATTTATTCATATTTTCCCTCCCTTTTTATGAAAAATTCAAATGAAGGTCAATTTGCAGGATTACCTGCCTCTCTGTAAAATGTCTCAAGACATTTGTCAGGGAGTATATAAAAAATTAAAGACGTGGCAGACTATTTTACTAGAAGGGCGAAATAAAGGATGTGAATCGGACAAATTCGTTTACCTTTGCGGGAGCGCATGCCTGGTTTTAATGGATAAGCACGCTAACGTCAGACACGCTAATCAGCCTGCATTTTGTTTAGGCACATGGCTCCTTGTCCGAGATCGCATACGGAGATTTTACTTTCATTACCTGTAGGGGGTCGGAGCCAACTCTCTGTCTTTGTCCCGGCCTGCTGAATGCTGCCCCTAGTTGGCCTCTGCTTACACTAACATCAGAGACATGCTGATCTCCAGGGAAGCTGGGGATCACCGTTCGATCTGATTATTTGGGGAAGGACAAAGTGTTCGTGTTGATGAAGCGCCTGCTCGAAAATCTGGGAGTTGCACAAATCAATGTGGATCCACTGGGCCCTGGAGCATTGATCACGCCCTTCCTCCGCATTGACAATCCATGCCTTGTTTAGCTATGTGCGAGAATGGGGCGAAATGAGCCCCCGGTGAAGGGCTTTTTCTTTTTTATTCTTTCAATCCGGTCCTTTTCTTCCCTCGGCCTCCCTGCCTCCTTCATCCCCCAGCTCCATATTGACAGGCCGCCATGATTTATAATCACGCATTCAGAAGTTTTGAGTGAAGAAGCAGGCAAAGTTTTCAGCTCGGTTTGACAGTCTGGTACACATGCTTGAGGCTGGGGGTTGGGGAGGGAAATGTGGAGATTCAAGCCTTTTAATTCCCTGCTTCACCCATGGCTTTTTAAAAAGAGAGAAACATTGTCTCGCCGTATCGTTTGCGGTGGAATCAATCCGCCGAGAGCTGGCGAGAGACGCTTAAATGAGGGCCGCTCATTATGGCGGGACGTTGTTTGTCCAGGAATCCTTTTCCTCCCACCTTGTTAGAGATGTCCAGCCTGCGTAATTGGATCCGTCTCCAAGCTGCAGAGCTTTCACACCGACAGACGCTCACGTAGCGAGAGCTCACGTAAATGACAAATGTTCCACCTCTCCAGGAAAGATGACCGTTTAAAGGAATGACGTCTCGTTATTAGGCCCGGCAGACGAATTTTGAAGGCTCTGGCAATCTCTCCAGTGATGAGTAAAGGAATCACTTCACTTAAAGCTGTCTGTGTTGATTTGAATGCAGGCAGCAACTTTTGATTTCATTCAGCAAACGTGTTTGTAACGAACAAACATTTACTCTGAGGCTAATTGCCTCTGAGGCAGCAAAAAGTGTATTATTATGAAACCATCAGGACTTGAAGTCTGAGTTACTTCTGCTGCTGGCCTTGTTTTTCAGGTGAGATGAGCACATCTGAGATCATTTGACTGGATGGTTTATCGTTCAGAGTAATCAAAGACAGTGTAGTCTTCTATCAGGTAAGAGCGAACCATCTGTTTCCAGACACCATAGTTCAGCACGGACATTCCAAACACAGGTGACTGCTGTTGTTGTTTATTGAAATGCAAGGCGTTTCTGATTAAATGGGGGATTTGTTTAGGTCCTAGATAACTGCGTAATGACATTCATGATATGTGAGTCATACTTTCACCTGGGAATGTGTTCTGAGCTCAGTCGACATGATGAAATTTTTTGCACACACACGGAACCACCTGTTGGTCATGGATTCAACAAAACTGCCTCTCATGACAGCATTAGACAACTACTTTATTGGAAACCATATCACAATTCCTACACTGACCTTCAGTGATTGCAATAGAAGTAAAAACAATTAAAAAAAGACTGATTTATGACCAGTTTTGAAGTTGGATTCTCTTTGGAGCTTCAGAGCTAGGTTCTTCTTTCACCCATTGATTTTCAGTGTGGCCAGGATCTAAAACAAACAAGCAAGTAAACAAGCAAACAAACAAACAAACAAAACACAATAATATCCCCTCGACAGCGCTGCTGTGAATTGTACAGCAGAGTTATCACACACTATACAAAGGAAGTGGATTTATCTCACACATACGCTGACAAAAAAGCGAAAGGGTGATTTAAACACTTTCAATTTGGGGTGGAACATTACTTTAATTCACCGATGCATGAAACATTAAAATGTAGACGGCACTAAAATGAAGGCAGACGAAGTGAGAGAGAGCGAGAGCTTTCCAGTGAGGTGGATTTATTAGGAGTGGCCCATGCTCGTTTGCTGCCATTATTAGCTGATTAGGTGTCGGAGGGAAGAAGGGACCTGGCAACCTCACAAGCCGAGAGGTGTGAGCCATTTTACATTTGCACGCAAAATGGAGCCTGGATAATTAGGATGACATCGGCAGAATATTCTGACTATGATGAAGGAGGGTGTTGGGGGTTGGTAGAAAAGCAGAAAAGAAGATTCGTAAAACAAACTTGGCATGAAAAAGTTGGGTGTAAAAGTTGTCAAGATGAGTAATGAAAGAACAGAAATATGTAGAAAACAAAGATTAAAATACATTCAAAATCTTTGACCTGCAACAGTGTTCTCTAGAAAACATACAATACATGTGCAATACACAACGCTCAGCAAACTGTACCAAAAATGGGAGGTGTAGAAAATATCAGAAACACTGTTCAAAAGGCTATTTGACCATTTATAGGTTGCTGAACAATACAGGCTCCCTCTAGCCCATCCATACATCAACATAGACCACCACATAGCACCATTGCTATATTACTTGGGTAGTGGACCATTCTCATCACAACAGTGATACATACATATTGCATGTTAATGTGTGTTATGTTGATAAGAATGCATCACTTTGTATTTCCTTTTTTGGCCCATTTTAAAGGTGAACATCCCCTGTGATAGAACATTTTAATGGTTTACTAAGAGAACATACATTTTACTGTACATTTCCTGTTTACAAAACATAGAGTCCTGGCGCCCATTGACACCGGTATAGGCTCCGGGTACCCGCGACCCGTGAGGAATACGCAAACAATGAGTGAGTGAGAGTGAATAAAACATAAAATGTGAGTTGAGCAAAGATTCTGGCATCTTTTGCCAACTGGTTAAAGTTGTTAAGCAAATAGAGACGTTTCATGTATGCATATTTCTAACTTTTTCATATAAATGGATAGAGTAAATGTGTTTAATAAAATGGCTATTGAATATTTCACTTCACAATGAAGTGATCTTGAAACGAGCCCAGTCACAAACTCTACAGGAGATAATCACGGAACGGCGTTTCAAGTTGGCTGGTCATATATTACGTCTACCCAGTGAAAGATACGCAAAGATAGCTCTGACTTGGGTACCACCCAAAGGTAAATGACAATGGAGCCATCTGAAGATCAACTGGTGACGGACCTTTCATAAGGACCTGAAGACGGTCAACGTGTCATGGCACGGATGCAAACGTGCCGCAGCCAATCGAGGCAGATGGAGAGTGCTTGCTGCTCAGTGCGTCGTCTGGTGTTGGAGAACATGATGATTGAATATTTCAGGTGGTGTTTCCATTATTTTGTAATGTTAGAAACAATATTTGTATTTTTATTTGTAGTCTATATGTTATTATATTTTTTTAAATTATATTTGTTGTTAAATCTGTATTTGCATTAGGTGTGATTTGGGGTACATTTCACTGCATGTTGTACTTGTATAACTGTATATGTGACAAATAAAGGATCTTAGTCCCTAGGAACACCCGTGACCTGGTTAGGATAAGTGACGGATGGACAGATGGTTTGATTTAAGTTTACATGACAGTCATACAACATTTATGCTGAAATGCCCAAAAGAAATCAAGTAGAAAAATGAATATTAAATGTTAATTATTTGTAGTAAAAGCTATGCTAAACATCAGTGCTACTTACATTTAAACAAGAAAAAATTGTTAAATGGGGTAAAATGACAATGCAAGGTATAAATGTACTACTTATACTTTTCCATCTGTACCTCCCACTCTCTTCAGAAAGTGTTTCTAAATTTTGTCCAAAGTACTAAGTCATGTTCCAAAAAAACAAAAGAGAACATTTTTCCAATCCAGTTAACATGAAGTGGAGTATAGTTTTAATGAGTTACTAGGTAGTGTAAAAACTGCAGACTCATGCTTTAAAGTGGTAAAAATTGGTTCTGCAGACCACGCAGCTCCGCTGCTTCCCTCCTGGAGGCTCACGTCCTGTTTGTACACTGATTTAAACCTAGCGGGTCAACCTCTCTGCTTCCTTCCTTTCTGACAGGAAGTCATGAGGGCATGCAGGTGTTTGTATGTCTTTCTCTGAATCCATTTGTCCACTGGGTATTTCAGCCCTGATTATTGTAGCAGCAAAGTTGATGCATGGTCTTACGTGGCACATAAACAGAACAGAAGCATTTATTCATATTAATAGATTTCTATTTCAAGCTGACGTTCATTTGTTGAGACATCAAACAAATAAAGTATTTTATTCTGATAATTTATTCATTTTTGAGAAATAGATCAAATATCACTACATTTTAAGATGTCTACAGTATATCACACAGACTTTGTCATGAAGTGAAAGTCTCAAAATGTTTTTTGGCGGAGATCTAGAAAAAATAATTAGCACAGACCTTTTGCAAAAGGTTCTTTAGGTTCTTCAAACTTTCAAAAGGTTCTTCACGGTCACATATTTCATTTATCTCATAATGGCGGCCTGGTCTAAGAAAGGTGATGCTTTATTTTCAGGTTTTGGTGGGAAACGCAGACAAAGGACATGCTGAGACTCAGTGTGGCTTTGGATATACATTCAAACAGAAACAGTCCCTGAGCAAGACACTGAACTCAGTGCAGGTCCAGATAAACAGTCAAACAAAAACAGTTCCAGAAGCCTCTTTGAAGCCCACCATGGTGTAGGAGAGGGAAGCCCAGGAAGTGCCAGGTCCGGCCACAGGGGTCTAACTGGTCTCTGTCAAAACAAAAGTCCTATAAATTCAAAGCAAATTCAAGGCAGTGTTATAATTTATCAAAATTTGATCTTGAAACCAGTTTTAGGTTTTACTTTTGGGTTCCTTAAGTCCCATAAAATCAAAGTAAAACAAAGGTAGAGTGCTATATAAAATATTTTGAACCCTCCACTGACCTGGTCTTTAGGAACCCAAAAGTGGTTCTTTTTTTCATACAAATACCTCCTTTTACCACATTCAGGTTTAAAAAGAGTGCTTGTAACCAAATCCAACTCAAAGCACTGGAGTTATCTGTCCAAAAATACAATAAATCAAAGCCCCTGCACCCCTCTGCACACGGCATGGCAAAATGGAGGCCAACCCTGCTCTTCTGTTCTAAATCTGCCCAAGAGAGTGGAGGTAATTCTGCAGAGCAGTCCCTGTTGTTGCTATTATCTGCTTTATTGAACATAGCACCCCGTTTCCAGGGCCATTTACATAAACGGAGGAGTCTATATATTAAAGAAGCACCAAATGACTCATGACTTGGGGGGGAACGAAGGCCCCATCCCTCTTTACCACCCCCCCTCCTCCTCCTCCCTTCAGATTCCCCACACTCCACTCTGACTCTCTCTCCACCTCTGCATTGCAAAGCCCCTTACATTAAATTGTGATAGATGAAGAACGGAGGCCATTCATACAAATCAATGACTTTAGTGTATGTGTCATTAGCTTGAGAGATGCAGGCAACGGTCAGTGCCATAAATCAAGCGATGATCGGCCTGTCTGCGAGGCAGCGCAGCTCCCGCACGGCCGCATGCATTAGCACACAGGAGAGAAGAGCAGAAAAAGAACAAGAAAGTGGCTCGTCTGCTTATTAGCGCCATTCTGGGCTAGCGCGTCAGCTAGCGCGTCCTGCGGAATGCTTCGTTTTCTTTGTTTATTTACAGGGGAGATTCCCAAAGATCAGGCCGGCCGCTGGATTAATGGTGCACCACTCTGGCTACCCTGGTGCCAGTACTGATGGCAAACACCCTGTGACCTAAAACTCCAGAGAGACTGCTTGTCAATAGAAGACCCTTTCACCCAGTGTGGCACAATGGGGAAAAAAAATCATTCCCTCCATCCCTGAGAGAAAGAAAGACAAAAGAAAACGAGAGAGGAAGTCAGATTAATAAAATGTGTGAGACCACTCATAAGAAACAGTAGAAAAGTAAAATCTCTAGAAAAGCACCCAAGTATTACTTCTCTGTTGTGTCCGAAATAGTGCTACATGGCTACATTCTTCTAGAATTCCACGGTCATATCCCAGCCTTTTCAATATAAAACAAAAACTAAGTAATGCATAGTGAATGAGAAGACATGAATTATTTTCAGCACACTTTATATGTCCTATTATGACTACTGGAAACTTTAAAATGCACTCCTGGCAGCCTTGGACTTTGTGCTTATTCTAAAAGCTGAAAGTGTTTCCTTGAAAGCTCCTTGTGTGGGTTTAGGTACCAGAAAGAACATTTACATGCCCATTTCAAAACTGCTGGTTATCAGAATTAAACATGCTGCTTTGTTTGAAACTTTACCTTCAAGACTGTCTTATGCAAATGACCATACCGGCTGCTTTGTAGTATAGTCTGATTCAAAAGGTAGTCCAGGCTGAAACACCTCCTTTAATTTCATTTCGAACAGGCGGGGCTAAATTGTTGACTGAATATGCAGATATATGCAGATTTTGTAACATCACAAAAACAATGGTATTTTTGCAGTTTACTATTTTTATATAGATTGTATGAACTGGTGAACAAGTGTTAGGACTAAATGGTGGAAAGAACAATGTATATTTACTGTAAAATTGATCTATATCTGTCCTATCCGTTTATCAGGTACAGGATGATGCAGTAAAAAAAAAAATCCATTGCATCCCTATCAGGACAAGATGCTCTGGTTGTAATAAGACCACTGCCAGGTTTTACATCAGTTTGGAGTTTTTCCAAATATAAAACATATGCATCAGATCATTTCTAGTCTTTACTTTGTTCTCTTGTTTTTAAACAGAAGTTGGGGCTGCTCAGTTCAGATATACTGATATTTCATGACATTTTGAGAAAAGACGTCTAACTTTACCTTTAAACCACAAATCCAAATGTACTACTTACTACATAGCCTCCCATAATGATATATTTTAACAATTTTTCTTCTACTACTTCAAGTAAATGCATAGATCACTGTTATCCAATGACAAAAAGGATTTCTGAGGCAGTGATCCAGATGGAATTACAGAATTTATGAGTCCACAGCCTTTCGGTAAATGTGTTTAGATTAGATTTGATCACATTACTTTAATAGGAGAGGAACTAAGAGGGTTGGACAGCTGAACCTATGGAAAGGCTTCCTCCCCATGTTATACTACGTTTTCAAAATATTTAGATGCCACATCATAAAAAATCTGTGATCTGGGCCCTTTAAAATTCAAGACGAAAAATACGAATCCAGATCCTGCTTGCCTGGGTAAAATCGTCACACTTTAAAATAATCCGCTGCAGTTATTCTTTCTCAGTGAATGTTCAGCCCCAACAAAAATGCATCTTGTGTGTTGTAACTTCAAACAAATAATTTGCATGAACATCCAAAGTATAATAATCTGTTTTTTTTTTTGTTTGTCTCTCTCAGGCTTTATGGGCCAAATAAATATCGCTACAGCCGCACAAAACGAGTAGCCAGAGACCTCTCCCGAGACGGCAGCTGCATTTGATCTAAAGAAATTAAAAATAATTATCTCCTCATAAACAAAAGTTACATTCGTTTTCATCTTTGATGTCGGTGCTCATTCTTTTCCCCGCAATAGTGTGGTGAATACGAATGAACTGTAATTCTCTCCTGTGATACGAGGAAATCAGCTGGTTTGATACGAGTTGTGAGGGATGTTCATTTGATCTGTGTCCAAGTAAAAAGCAGTGTGTGTGTTTGTGTGTGTGTGAGCACTATTTTCATGTCATTTTTTGTGTGTATGTGTATGGTGTGTGTGTGTGTGCGTCTGTCAATATGTGTCTTTTGAGCTGAAACACACACACTGACACACACAAACACACACACTGACACACACACACACACACACACACACACACGCGCACACACACACACACACACACACACACACACACACACACACACA
>JBBPCY010000039.1:21159108-21178124 GCA_037974405.1 Brachyalestes nurse
AGAGAGAGACAGAGAGAGAGAGACAGAGAGAGAGAGACAGAGAGAGAGAGACAGAGAGAGAGAGAGAGACAGAGAGAAAGAGAGAGAGAGAGAGAGAGAGAGAGAGAGAGAGACAGAGAGAAAGAGAGAGAGGGAGAGAGAGAGAGAGAGAGAGAAAGGGGGAGATCCACTGTCCAAAGCCTCAGCACCTCTCTCTTTTTCCTGACACAGAGAAAATATTATGCAGCCACTCGCGCCCATTGAATCCGCGTGATTCATTGCCCAATTTGAAACTGCCAAGCTGCTAAATTGCATCAGGTCTGCCAAAATTCATTCCAGGACTACGGAGGAGATATGAAAAATTAAATGTCATCTCGGTACAGTGGAAAACTTTTACCTCTCCTCTCTCCGCGCGCCACGCGGAATATGCTACATTCCGTAATGATCGATGACGACTCGAGACTACACTTAACCTACTTAGTGATGTCATGTAGGCCGCGGGGGTGTTTACTTTTGGAAAATGGCAGGAAGACATAAACTTTATCAGGCGCCTGACATGGCCGCATTCTTCCCTGTCCACACCCCCCACCACTCTCCCCGCCCGCTGCAAATGAAGTGACTTTTTATGTTGATTTGCAGATATACAATTCTATTTTTTTTTTTTGCACTCTTGCTCTGATGGCAGTGGGTGGTGGAAGTGCATTATGTAGTTCAGTCTGAAGTGGGGAACAGTTGATTTGGGCAGAATAAAGAAGTTCAGAGAAATTCACTCACTAATTCCACCCCTCACTCTCTTGCCCTCACTCCCTCTCTCCCTCTCTTCCTCTGTCTCTCTCTTTCTCGCTCTCTCCCTCTCCCTCTCCCCTTCTCTCTCTCTCTGTCTTGCCTTCCTGTCTCTTTCCCCTCTCTTTCATTTGTGTTCTCTCTTTATCCCTTTCTTTTGATCCCACCCCATCTTTATCACTACCCTCTCTCCTTCTCTCTCTTTTCCCTCTTTCACTCTGTCTTTGCTTCCCTCTGTCTTTCTCTTGCTCTGTATCTCTCTCTCTTTTTCTGTCTTACCTCTGGCTTGCCATTTCTTTCTTCCTGACTCTGTTTCTCTCTCTTCTCTCTTTCATTCTCTCTTTACCCCTTTCTTTCATTTAATCACTCCCCATCTTTCTCTCACCCCACACTCTCTTTCTCTCTCTTTCACTGTCCATACCCTCTCTCCTTCTTTATTTTTCTTTAAGTCTCTACTCCCTCCCCTCTCTCTCCCTCTCTCTCTCTCTCTCTCTCTCTCTCTCTCTCTCTCTCTCTCTCTCTTTCTGTGGTTAAGTACTGTATAGTGGTGATACATGAGTGCCACAGTGCTTGGTGTGTGTGTGTGTGTGTGTGTGTGACCGCGGATGTTTGAAGTTAGACACAGCTTAATCACCGGGCTTTAGCACAGGAAATGGAGAGGGGGGTAGGAGCCATGGGAAAGTGTGTGTGTGTGTGTGTGTGTGTCTACAGTCTGCATTTGCACTTGATGAGAAATATTTTTGAGCATTAAATAATCGGCCCTGCCCAAAAACCTGCACCTCACCAGCGCGGTGCCGGAGAGGATAAAGGAGGGAAAAGAGGGGATGGCAAGAGAACAGAGAGTGGGGAGAAGAGGAGAAAAGAAAGAGAAGAGGAGCGCTCTGCATAAGTGTGGCGTCCAGCTCAGTAATTTTTCTCTGGGGCTTTGTGTTGCACTGACAGCTTCATTTGTTTAAAAAGGCCCCTGCTCCCTCGTTCTTTCCCTCCCCTGATTATGATAGCACTCGTCTGTGCATTATTATAGCAGAGCAAGGAAAGAAATAAATATTAAAGGGGTGATATTTGGGAATAAGTGACTCGAATATGTCTGTGAGACGCATGTTCACAAGGGGCTTCTGTCTGCCTTTTACACTCTCATCGTTCACTCTCTCACACACACACATCCACACACTCAGAGGGAAATATATGTGCAGAAAATGGAGAGAAACTGGTGAGAAACTACCAGATCCCAGTATGAATTTACACATGAAACACTTTCCACTTATGAATAAGTGTTACTGTACAGTAGTCACAGTGAGCAGTGAGATGGAACAATGTATGCAGTAAGCACATACAGACACACACACACACACACACACACACACATGCTGCATAAATGTATACACAGGACTCCTATAGGCTATGAATATCTAAATACATATGCTTTCAAAAGAAAGCATAATTGAAGGATTTTTCTCAGTGAGACGCAGAATCGCCTTCTTACATATATGTTTGAAACAGTAATACACATATACATAGAAATTGCATTAAATTTGGCTGTCTGTAGGGGCTGTATTAAATTATCACTTTCAAAACATCAACAAATCAATAAAACAGTTGAGTGTTTTTTCTTTTTTCAATTTTTGCGCACTACTGTATATAAGTATAGAAAACTCATACCTCCAAAATATCTCTAAAACTTTACAGGAAGAGGAAGAGACTTTAACTTTTCCTGGCTAATAACTGATCAAGATTTTTTCCAGGCCTTCCAGGACTTCTTCAGATCATGTATTTTGCACAAGAACATCTTATGTTTTCAAATTCTGTAATATTATATGACATAAAACTGAAAAACAACAAAAAACGGGATTTGCCTTGCGAGCACCACGACACATACGTACAGTGTCAGCTGGAAACCAGATTCCAGTATGAATTTAGCGGCGCATGTAGTAAACATTGCTTTTGTAATTATAAGATTTGTAGTGAGACTTACAGGTGTTGCATGTTTACACATAAAGCAGCTTCCAGTCTTGAGTAAATATTGCTGTAAAACAACCTCAGCAGTAGAAATGTACAGGACTGCTGAAAACCTAATAGATCTCGCTATGAATTTACTAGTACAAAGACTAATATATTAATTTACAGGTAGAGCCAATTCACACATTACACACATGTGCTACAGGAATTATGTGCCCAATTATCTGGAAACCAGAATAAATCCATTATATTGGGAGATTATTTGATTTCTCTTAATGAGGCTTGTTTTTGCACCACAGCGACCTCAGAAAAATCCCGGCTGTATACGTATATGCAGCATAGGTTAGAAACATTCCAGTATGTATTGACTGGAGCAAACGCATGTGTGTTAAAAGGGGCCTGTAATTGAAGCTTTTTGCACATTTATACATGAAACAGCATCCAGTTGTGAGCTGAAATGACTGTACAGCGCCCATGTCACAGGAAACACACACGCATATACATTCCCACACGCGAATGGCATGCAGGGAAGGTGTTTGGCGGAATAGATTTGCAGCCTCTCTTTCCCTCCATGCCTGCTCGCTGCGAGGCAGTGATATTTATTATTAGGAATATCATTTGTATTAATCATCAGGATAAATGACTGGTTTGGCTATCTGAATGCCTCATTTAGAGAAACTTCGCTCCTGTGTCATTGTTATAAATTACTACCAAGGCTTTGTTTCACCTGAGGCTGCCTCATCCACTCCTCCATATATGTTTTGGGCGTTTTTTTCCCTTTTTGATTCTGCCCGTCCACAAGATTCTAGTCCTATCAGACCTAAAATGCGCTTCGAGGGCAATCGGTGTCATTGATGTAACGCTCTCAAGGGGGAGAAACGGAAGCAATCATACCCCATGTATACTGTACATACATGCACATGCCTTACTGTGTGATCAAAAATAAGGGGAAAAAACGCTCGCATCTCTTTTTATATTGTTTATTTATTTATTTTTGTATTTATTTTGCCACCCCCCCCTCCCTTTCCATATCTGTGATTAAATTATTCAGCGCTCCCAACACCACAATCTTGCTTTATTAAAAATTATTTTTAAAAGATTCTGACTGGGATGTGCAGATGTGGAAGAATTTATTGCCCTGCTTGTTTTTGTGTTTTGTTTCCTCCCCTCCTCATTTGCATCATTGATTTTGTCGGAGTTCGGTGAGCATCATTACTTGTCTTTCTCCAACCAAACCCCCACCAACACCCTCGCATTGTTTTTGAAGGGGGGCATCGCGACATCTTGTCCCATTTGATTAATGGCGTGCTGTGGCTGATTTTATTTACATGTGTTTATGACTTTTATCGGCTGCGTAAGATGTGGCCCTGCGTAAAATTAGGCGAGGGTGCTGCTTTGTCGTGGGGGGGGGGGTTCATATTAAACGAGGCGCTTTCATAATGACAGACACACTGGAGGATGAACATCTCATTCGCTTTGTTATTCGTCACTCCGAACCCTCACAAAACCAATTACTCAGCTGCGATGTTTAGCCCTGGGATAAGCGAGCTCTTCTTCTTCTTCTTTCTTTTTTTTTTTTTTTTTTGGTCCCCAAGCTTAATTCTCTTCCACTGTTACAAAATAAAGATGAGTCGCTAGAGTGACTCGCAGCACGGACGCAAATGAGCCAAACTTGAGCAGAGCTACCCAAGCAAAAGCGGACAACCAAGTTGGCCGGGGCCATTTGAATAGAATAGCAAATTGAAAGTGTATCAAATGCTCATCTGGTGTATTACTTTTTTTCAGAAAAAAAAGAAGAAAAAAAGAAGAAAAAAAAAGAAAATGTTATTTCCATACATTAAATATACATGTGAAATTTACACTTCAAAGTTCTGCCCATTACAAGAGCCATTAGTTATACTTGTTATATGAGTTCCCTATGGCTGCACTATGAATGATTTAACAGCAAGTTACAGTAAACTAAATTCAATTTTCGTTCAAAGCAGCCATCTCCTCTGCACTTTTGGAGAGAGAGAGAGAGAGAGAGAGAGAGAGAGAGAAAGGCAGGCAGAGCCTTTTTCACTGTTGAATCCTGAGCAATGACTGGCTACTTTAACAATTAAAATCCGGGGCAAAGACACAGCGGCTTCGTTTGGCCGAGAGACTGCACCATTCATCATCCGAGCTGCCATAAAATAGCATGAGATGGATTCTTTGATTTTAGCTTTGGAAGAACATAAATCAAAATCTAAACCATGGCCTGTCAGGGACATCACCAGAATTATCCATTTGAGAGAAAGTAGAGGAGAGTGAGAGAGAGAGAGAGAGAGAGAGAGAGAGAATGAGAAACTCCTCTTGGTAGGTACTATCAGTCTTTTTGCTACCTTCTCTCTCTCTCTCACACACACATACACACATATGCGCAAATATGTTCACACACATCACACATCAAGTGACCATATCAATGTGTTTGAGTATATTGTAAGTGACCTAAAGAATCTCACTCTCAATACGCTGATATATATCTGAGAATAATGCTCTTCATGAAGAGGAAACGAAGGAATGAAAGAGAAAGTAACTCTCTCTTTGTCTCTGTCTGTCTGTCTCTCTCTCTCGCTCTCTCCTGAGAATTCCCTCTGGTCTACAGTGTTTCTTCTCACATGGGGCTCTGTCGCGCTTATGCCTGAGAGACTGCAGCACGCTGGATTAGGCTCTGAGCAACCACAATTTAGCCTCTTTTACACACAAACGCCTGCCAAGGTGAGCAGAGTGCCCCCCCATCACACACACACACACACACACACCAAATATACAGACACACAACACACATGAGCGTACACACACTCTCTTTCTTACACACATGCACACAGTTTCGCTCCCATGAGGCCTCCTGCAGGGCACGGGCAGTCTGGCTCGCAGAAGACCTAATTTGAGTGTAGAGAGAAAGGGGGTAAAAAGAGGAAAAAAAATTGGGGGAGGTAATGTCAAAGAGAAGGAGGGAAAGGCTTGGAGGAGAAACTTAACACGCACTGCAAATGAACACATTGTAAATGAACACGCACTGTGAGTGAAGAGGTTCAGATCTGCTTTTTTCATTTGTTCCTTTACCTGACTGCCAAAGTGCAGTGGGCTGAAAAGGATTATCTGAGCATGATCTCTCCCTCTCTCTCTCTCTCTCTCTCTCTCTCTTCCCCTCTCTCTCTCTCTCTCACTCACACACACACACACACACACAAATACACATTTTAGTTTGTATTTCTGTCTTCATGTCTACTGACTTCTGTATTACAGCAGCTAAACTACATTATGGAGACCACCTAAAAACTCTTTCTGGGAACCAGCTAAAAATAAGACTACAGTGAAACTACAGTATATTTTTTAGAGATATGCTGTTCCTTTAGTGAGTGACCTGCTAAAAAGAATCACCCGCATCACCTTGGGGAACTTTAGTCCCCAAAAAGAGCTAAATACATGGACAAACACACACATACTCGCGCACGTACACACACACAAACACACACACAAACAGATCCTTTTCAGCACTAATCACAGAAGAGCGCTATCCTTGATGCCAGGAACGGTATTCTAGGTCAAGGCCTTTTTACACCAGCGTGCTGTTCTTTAGCCACACTGAAAACACCACGATTCCATTTCCTCATTTATAGAAGCCGGGAGAGCCGGTCAGAGCCATTTGCTTGTTTTTGGCCCTTTCGTGGATCTGTGTGGGAAGAGAAAATGGAGGACAGCTGTCAATGCTGAGACATTTGTCTCTGTCATCCCGTGCCACCCCCCTCCACACACCCTACCCCCCTCCCTCTCTCTCCTCTCATCTTAAAGAGGAACAGTGGCGTTGACTGGCTCACATACCATCTAAAACTGATAATACCACTGTCGAGGCCACTTAGGAGCAGATTCAATCAAAAATAAAGCAAAGCATAAAATGACCTATTTTAATTCCCCCGGCTCCCCGGCGACATTCAATTACATCTTCCCATGGCACGTTTTTCATGTGCTCCAATTAAAGTCTTATTTAATGTTTAAAGCATATTACTTTTCTTTATTACGCCAGCGTATAACGAAGTCAGCAAAGGTACAAAAAAAAACCCTGCCTTTTGTTTTGGGGTTTATTGCCAGAGCTCACTAAATGAGTTATAGAGATGGAGAGGGAGAGAAGCAGAAAGACAGAAAAAGAGGAAGAGAGAGGGAAAAGGAAGAGAGAGAAAGAGAGAGAGAGAAAAAGAGAGAGTGAGAGGGAATAGGGGAAAAAACAGGAACAGAAAGAATACAGTAAGAAAGGATGATTGAATGAAAGACCTTGTCTGTCTAAGCCTTCTGTCAGTAAATCTGATGAGGAGAGGGGAAAAAAAGGCCCGTAATTGTCATCTATTCAATACTCCGTACACGCCTGCATAAGAAACATATGCTCTCTCCGCGGTTGGTACGAGCCTGACATATTGCAGATTTTGCCTTTCATTAAAAACACCTTTAGTCTTTTGTCCCATTGTTCTGAACTCTATTTGCTGTAATCAGGAAAAGCAACTTATGGTGCTCATATTTCTTCAAGTTTGAATCTGCTTTCAAGCAATACTGCTTTTCTCAAGGATATTAATGATATCTTGGCGCATGCTGTAACAATGCAGATAACAGTCTGAAGGGGAAAAATGGGCTCACTTCATCCGTTATCCCTTAATTCTACCACGGTTTATCTATTTTGGAGAAGAGCAATGGAGCAATTTTGCTGTCTGGTGAACCTACATATATAAATAAAAATAGAAATGAATGTGAAGTTTGTATAGATCTACACCGGAGCTTGATATATTTATCTGAATGTGACGGGACCTGTCTTTTTCAGGTTTGGACATCAGTTCTCAAGTATTCTTCAAGCTCAGATCAGGTTCGAATTTCATATTTGGGTTTCAACCAATAAGAAAAGTAATAATTATAAGAATCATAATTCATTGTTGAGACACAAAGTCAGTCAGAGAGGTTTGATGTGGAAGTATTAGACAGCGGCAGTGATAGGAACCAGATTGTGATGTCTACAACTCGAGTAAATAAGTATTATTTTGACTTATGATGCCTTATTTGCCACAAAGACCAAAACCAAAATCTCATTTGCCAGGAAACATATTTATAACCATTTCACATTCTGTGAGGTGATGATTGGTTGCTATAACCACCTCAGTTAAACATTCTGACTCTGTAAGACTCTCTAATATAAAGCGTGTAACTTCAGACCGCTCTGAATGACTGTTTACATTTTAACTTTTTAAATATGCTGATTTCAGTCTGATCCCAATATTATATTATTTTTTCGTACTTTATTACCTCAAAGCATTGTAATCTGGCTCAGTGGAGTCATTTACTTGCAGCAAGATCCATAAGAAAAACTTATGTAAAGCTGAATGCTTTGTACTTACGTTTATGTTTATAGATATCAACTTAATTTTTAACATTTCCCAAGAATCTAATGTCTGCTATTACAGTATGTGTCCTACAGAGGTGTAACAAGACACATGTTTTCCAATTTGATACGTTTATTGATGTATTAAATGTACTCAAGTAATATTTTAAATTGAATGTAGTACATGTATGTATTTAATGTAGTTATCTTGGACCAGAAAAAAACAAACAAACATAAATTGTGGAATTTCTAAGTAACTTCAGCAAAAGTTTGTGATTTGAATGAATAGCATAAGCCCCCTCCCTGCCCTTTTTTGTTTCATAAAATTTGGGATCCTCAGAAGAGACAGTGAAAGACTTTCAAACATATTGAAAACTTCTACTGCACTATGAGCTAGTTTAAGAAGTGCTAATATTCAGAATGGGGGGGTCTTCAGTTTATAGTGGCTAGTCAGGATCAGATTGTTTTCAGAACTTGGTCTCTAAGTGGGATCAGACTCAAACCTTTTTTTCAAATTCAAATTCAAATAAAGGTGCCAAAAAGGGTTATTACCAATGAAGAAACCTTTTTGGTTTCCCTAGTAACCTTTGAAAGAATGGTTCTTTAAAGAACCATAAATGACACGTGAGAGAGTAAAGAACCTCCAGATAATATAACGTTTCTGAAAGTTTTACTAAGAACCATACAGCTCTGGAAAAAATAAGACACCACTGCAGTTTATTTTTAAATCAGCATCTCTATGAGTATGACAACCATTCCAGACCAGTGTCTGTTACATTCCTACACAAGCACCTCATTCTGCTTTATGAGGGACTGATTAGTGTTCACTGCTGTAATCAACACTCTCCTCTCGCTACATGACCACTTGGATGGCAAAACACTACTAGAAGTACGTCAAAGGTAATTATTGCCATTAAGAGTGAACAAGAGATTTATTTTCTTTGAATAAGTCAAGTTCTGTAAACACTGCATCATTTCTCTTATTCTGATGTTTTGTCGTTCCCTTTAAAATGCTTTAAAGAACAATATTTTTTATTTTAGGAAATTAGGAGAAATATTGTCAGCAGTTCTTTAAAACTAAGGCAAAGCTGTTCAGTTCAATACCTGCACCTCTAAAAGATCAAATCTGACAAACTGAACAGTTTCTCATGTTTCCAGCGCAGTATGTCCCAGTAAAAGGCCGGTTTTGGAATCTTTATTTTTAAGAGTGTATGTTCAGGTTTGGAGGAAAATTTAAGACCGATTGAAGTTGCAGGCTGCACATGCTTGAATAGGACTGAAGTGGTATGGCTGGATTTTGTTGTAGATGTATTTGTCTGTGGATGTTTGCTGGACACAGTGCACTGAGTAGGCCTCAGCCACTCTATGAACACAGAGAGTCACTTCATCGGGCCTATGAAATGGGCTGTTCATTAGACCATTGATCAAACCGTGCCATCCTGTCACCAGCCTGCAGCTGGCCAGCGGACCAACACACACATGTGCACACACACACTCAGAGGAACACCTTCCATCCCACACAGTGGCAGTGAGGACTCTGGTAAGTGGGGTCAAAGGTTGTGTGTAGTAATCCATCTAAGCAGCGTGACAGCGGCAGCTAATAAATCACTCATTCATCGTTTAATCCATCGCCTGTCTCCAGCCCGGCCTGGCAAACAATGCGCCGCCAATAGACCCTCTCCATCCAGATCCGCACGCCACACACACCTTACCTAACCCCCCCAGCCCAGTGCAGGACCCAGTGGACAGCCCCAGAACAATAGAAGGCCTGAGAGTGCCTTTAAATTTGAGACATCAGCACTGTTGTGGACACTACTGCAAATTTCCTAGATCTGCTTCTTCCAAAGTCTGCAATGGCTTTCAGGATTAAAGCTCAACATTATTCTTGACCCCTAGAGGTCACAGGCATTCCCAGCAATGCAGACTGTGATTTTATATTATTCGTTTCTTATTTACAGTTGAAGCAAGCCTAGAAATAATATCAAAAGTCAAAAATATGCATTCTAAAGTGCCCATGTAACTAAAGTGTCCATGTAAAGATGTCACTTTGGGTTGGTCAGTGAACAAGGGGATACAAAGGTAAACACTGCATTTTACAGAAATGAAAAAGGAAAACCTACTTTTTTCCACATTGCTGAATGTGTTTGACATCAGCAAAGAAGAGGCGGAGTTGAATATAAATGTGATGAATTTTGTAGTTATGTAATCACATATAAATAATCAAATAGCATAAAAGAGCATAAAAAAGAATAAATATGGTTCACGCTCCTCACTGAGCACAGTGAGACAGTTATGCAGCTATAACCACAATGCACATTACTGATATGCCTTTGTGGTAGTTAAACCAGAGGTGACTCAGAGTCAGAATCATTCTGTGTTGGCTGAGAATGTTTACAGTTATGCAGTTACACACAACTGAAAATACATATTCACACTTCCATGCCTGGGACTTTCACACAAACACTTTTTTGAATGAATGAAGTATTCAAAAACAACATACAGCAGTTAGATAAGGGGTACCAATTTAGAACAGAATATAATAGAACAACAACAAGAATAGAATAGCATAGATTAGAATAAAATAACATAGAATAGAACAGAACAGAAGACTTAATGAATTCTGAAAACATACATGTTTATAATTTTTATTGCATTTGAATTCCCCGGAATCATGTTTTAAATTAAGTGTGATAAGTGCTGCATTCCTATTACTTGAAGATTAATGTTATCATGGAAACAACAGGATGAAATTCTTGAAATGACTGCAATCCAGAATTCGATGTGAATACAGCTAAGCAAGCTCTTCCATTGGTTCAGGAGACCTCATGATTCAATTTAGCACTATTAGAATCCTGCAGAGGCAACAGACAAGAGTAGTTTCATCATAATGTCATAATCATGTGTTTATTACTCATTTTGATATATCGATGGCTGAAACGGAAAGGCTTCCTCTACTGTAGTAGTTATGGTTTAAAATAAGACAAGACAAAAAGTGACCATTCTGTCATACGTGAACACACCACAGTGTTCAGTGTGAACAGCATGAAATTCTTCCTCTTTAACCCATTCACCAAGTGAAGCAGCAGGCAGCCAGGAACCTGGGGAGCAGTGTGTGGAAACGGTAAGTTTCTCAAGGGGTGCCACTAGCAGGCTTGGGATTCAAACCCACAATTTTCTCATCTCAGGGCAAATGCTCTAACCACTAGGCCATCAGTTGCCCCAAAGATAAGATAAGATAATCCTTTATTTGTCCCACGGGGAAAAAAAATACCATTAACAATTGTTGGAGTGCGATGAGTGTGATGAGAAAAGGCTCTTCAGAAGTCTAGTTGTTTCAACCCTCATTTGGTTGATGATCAGGTGATGACCAGCGCACTCAAGTGAACTGATACACGCTGGCCTGTTCTCTAAGGAGGTGTATTTAAATGTCTGAAGATGTTCAATGAAGTTGCTTTCGTTTTAAACTTGCCTACGGCAGGCTACAACTTGTGAATGAGAGCATTACATGACAAGTTGTGCTAGACTAGATTTAATACATTAATATTCAAAGGGGAAAGAGATGTTTCTTCTACTCCCCTGACTTAAAATGAACCCTGAGAGTAAAGTGTGCCTTATTTATGCAGCTCCAAGACTGAAAAGAACAGGGTATCGGCGCTGAAGGAGAGTTTTGAGGAACACTCCCTTCCTACCACTCTTAATTTGTTCTCTTTTTTGTTCTGTCGAGTCCCCCCACCGCCGGCCCATTCGCTTCTCCTTCCTGAATTCTGCTTGCTTTCCGATGCGTGGCGCCTCACCTGACAAAGAAAAGAGCGAGTGAGGAAGGGCTGGAGAGAAAGAGAGAGAAGGAGAGAGGGTGAGAAAGAGAGGCAGAGAAGGGCCAGTGGTTGATCTTACAGTTTAATTACCTGCCTGCCTTGTAAGTGCTCCAGCAAGGAACTACATCGCCGGCTACAAGAGACAGCTACGCCATTCCAAATAATTAAATACTGACCCATTAAAGTGAGAACATGAGGACGGGCTTCCTCCTCCTCACTCTCCACCTCCTCCTCCTCTTCTTCTTGTCTTCACTCCATCGCCTCCATCTCTTCTTCAATCTCCCACTCTCCGTTCCCACTCCGTTCCTCCGCTAACTTTGTTTAGCAGGTGCGGAATGGACGCCGTAATTGTTTGTCTCCAATGCACCCGCTCAGATTGAAGGTACCGGGGTTAAACCCCCCCAGCGAAGGGGGTTCAAAGTAATAAAACTAGCGATTAGGTATTCCCATGGACGTGTCCTTCCAAGGGGAAAGTGGTGGGGGGGTTGGAGGAGAGGTAGTGGCACCTCATTACGGCACCGCACTTGGCTGCTTTTATCGGTAATTGGACTATATAGGCCTTCATTATAATTTACTTTCTCCTTCTCCCCCCCTCCCAGCCCTCGCGAGCCCCCCAAACTGATAATGCAGACAAGCAGAACTGAGTGGGGCTGTTAGTGGCCGTAGAAACTGACACCAGTTAATGCCTAATTATAACAACTAAATTAAAGAAGAGACTGGGAGAGAGCTGGTGGGATAATACTAGCACTTCAAGAGCATCAGCACCTTCACCCCAGCAAACACTCTCCGATTAGATAAGGAGAACAAACCCGGAGAGTAAGACGCACTGTGGAAAGCCGCTGTTTATTCTTCTAATGTACCTGTGAGTCTGGCTGCGGTATCAGCAGGGCCCAATAATTAGATATAGAAGCTCCAGGAATCTCTGGAGCCTTGTTTAATCTCTCTTTTTTAAAGTCGTTCTTTCTTTTCTCATCATTATCTGTGGCAGTGCAACATTTCTTTTTGAACATGCACATATCAAATCGCAATACAATAGCTAAGGTCAATAATGCAGCTATAACTTCAGAGAACATGGCTAATTACAGCAGAGACCCTGAACTGAATGAACTGCTAGCGGTGACTATGTTGCAAAAAAATCCTCTTTCCTGTGGTGGGAAAGTAACAGTACACGCTAAGCTGTCTCTGCATGTAAACTGCTAGAAACAACATAGTTTGGCATTGAATTATGCATGCTAACACTGTTGTTATTGAGTGATAAATGAAGTGAACCAGTTTTAACACGATGAATGGACCAAAAGAAATGTTGTTCTTGTACATGAAAAGATTTTTTCACAGCTGTGGCAAAATTGAACAGTCATGCCCAAACTGTTGATCTATAAAGTTTGGTATTTGAATGAAGTTTTAGGTCATACATATTAGCGCATTCAGATAATTGCGAAATTCCTACTTTAAGTTTAGGAACTTTTTTCTTCTCCAATTCTGTTTTTTAGAAGTTATTAGTGTGGAGATTTTCTTTTTTACAGCAACACAAACCTAACTTTCATATCCAGAATTGTTTACTAAAGTTAACTTTGAGGCAGTGGTGTTGTTTTTTTTTTTTTAGTTTAATGATTAACTACTTGTTTTTAGGATGTCAGGCACAGAAGGCTTTCTTACAACAAAGACAAAATTTACACACATTTTATTTGGTGGCTGCTAAATATTGAGCATTCATGTTGATAAATATTACCTGTAAAATGCGTTGTAAGTTAAGAATATTTTTTTTCTTCCATTATAAGGTTATGATTTTGTAAATGCATTTTTTTGAAGAAATGTAAGATGAATTTTATTATCTTTTCTGATAAAGTTAGGGCATGTATGTTAAATGAGTTGCTTTTTTCTTTTCTGCTGGAGGACGTGCTGGAGTCAGATGAAAGAGCTTGGCTCGCTCTCAGTCACCCAGTCTCAGAGCTGCTCTCCCCAGGCTGCCTCTGCCCCATCGATACGAGGCACCTTGCCTCCTGCCGTGGAGTGCCACTGGGCTGGCAGTTCAATGGGCTAATCCGGCTTGCTGAGGGACGGCCTGCCCACCCCCGCTGTCTCGCAGACCTGCCAGGGCTGACGGAGGGCCATAGAGCCGGCTGCTTAGAGTCACTCCCCTCGTTCTTGTTGTCACTCACCCCAGCCTAAGAACTCACCTGACTGACGGACAAGCCAGCGCCTGTTACGACGGTGACGATGACGATGACGACGACGTTGCCGATGATGCTGGCATCGGTGGTGGTGGTGGTTTAGTTGGTGAAGGGGGGATTTCAGAAGAGTGTTGACTTTCTGCAGACTGATTGTGATTACGTTCCAGTATGCAGTACTAGGACGACATGGCTGATCCGGCTTAGCCTCGTCAGGGACGGATGCAGCCGTCAATGTGCCGCTGCCGACCACGGCAGAGTGGCAGGGGAACAGGACCTGAGGAGGGAGTGACACAAAGCTGTGGATTTGCACAGAGGAGCTAAACATCACACACACACACACACATACACACACACATGGGCCTGTGTGGGACCCAGCTGCCCAGGAAGAGAGAGAGAGAGAGAGAGAGAGAGAGAGAGAGAGAGCTTTGATGGTACCCTGTAATACTCAATGAGGGTTAAGCATTAGAGCAGCATGAAGGCTCTTCAAGTGTCACGGCCTCCTTCTGATCACCAGCACTCTTGTCAAAAAATAAAAAAAAAAGCAACACGTAATCCCGGGCGTGCTCTCTTTCATCGTCTCAGAATTTATGCCCCCCCCAAATCTCAGTAAACACGAGGCATGCTTGGACACGTTGGACAGAGGGAAAGAGGACCTGCAGAAGGGCAAACGGATCTAGAGTAAGAAGAGTGGGACCTTTCATGCTTAAGAGGATGAAGTGTCCAGTGCTTCAAAATACTGGTTCCTGGTTTGAATGTACAGTTCTTGGGATACTATTTGTAATCATTACAAAATGTAGGTTCTGTAAAGTATAAAAAAAGGTTCTGCGTACTTCATTTACAGAAAGCTTTCTCCCAAGAAACATCCATTAGACACTTGTTCTATGGGACTGCTGCAAACAACCCTCTTTGGCATCTTTATTTTTAAGAGTATCTCCTCTTTGCTCATGACCAATCCCTGACCTCTCTTAAGCGCAGGTCCCTCTACTAGTAAGAAGACCAATAAATGAGGGTTCAGTCAATCTCAGCAAAGCCCCATCATCCCCCATTATGCATTTACCTCCACAGGGCTCATTTCCCTTCTGAATGAGAGAGAGCCTAATGAACAGGGACTGTTAAAGAACTCTACTTTGTTCTTCTCTCCTCCTCCATCCATCCATCCCTCTCTCTCTCATTCTCTCTCTCTCTCTCTCAATAACCTCTCTAACCTGGTGGAATGCACACCTTGAGCTTATTCAGCAAAAGTCAAATGCCAGCGCCTCACTCCCTCCTCGGGACTCACTCTTCTGCATCTGTGAACATGCGCTCACATTTACGCCTGGAATAGGATTGTCCACATATCCCTCACTCCCATCCACGGAGGGATAATTGAAAAAGAAAAGAGAGGAGAAGTCTTTCCAGCCCCTATTCGCAAAAACACTATCCACATAGATGTTCTTGGTTGGGGCATGTGTGTGGTTAGTGAATGCTTAGTGATGCTTTTTTTGTGTGGAAATAAATGTAGAATGCCTGCAAGGTAGGTCCCTGCTTAACCATATTTGATTTACATCAATTAGGACCCTCGCATAAGGTGGCGTAGCATGGACCGAGGTAATAACCCAGAAATAACCTCATTAAAAAGACAGCATATCGGTCTGAGCAGAATGAACTCATAGTTGAAAAATTAGTGACCTGGAAAGTGGCAGGAGGAGTTAATGATGCTATGTTGGAGAGTGCCATATCATTTCCACAAGCACAAAGGAGGGCTAGAAACTCAAACGCTTCACGTATTGTTTCATTACCCCGCCCCCCTTCCCTCTCTTCTTTTATAATGGGGTCTGCGGCCATGTTATTGTTTGTGGGTCTCATTAGAGATGGGGGTGGGGGGGAGGGTAGCGTAAAACAGCGCTAATGATTCGACGACTCATATCTTAGCCGCCACCGCTGCTTTCCTTTGTTTGGGCATTAATATACATTCACCTGCTACTGCACCTGTAGGCTCGCAGCATATGCTTCTTTAATGAAGCAGATGTTTCAGTTATTTATCTGTTTGTTTGTTTATTTGGTGAGGGGGGGTATGAGAGTAACTCTACAATAGTGCATGGAACATGCCTCTCATCGACAGAGATATATCAACATGATGGAACAAACATAAGCAGATGCAAGTTGCGGAAATAGCCTTTTTTAAAAAGAAGATGATGCTTAGACTAACAAGCGTTCGTGGATGTGGAGTAATGAGCGTGTAGAGACTTTGGGCCGAAATCAATAGACTTGTATTTACTTTTCCAACCCGTCTTCGGCGTCCCATGAGCGAGAGCTCCGCCTTGGCCTCCTCCAGTCACTTTCTCAGCAAATCTCTCGGACACGCGCCACAATTAAGAGCTAAAAACCCACCGATGTTAACAAGTAATCACCGCTTTGATTTCTCACATCAATACAAGTTTGGGCACTTTGATATGCGCAGCCGCCTTGATGAGACTTATAAATATATTAAAATAAGTTTAATTAGCAATTCAAATGCAAGGGGGGGGGTGTGTAAAGGGGGGGGGACTAAAAAAAGAATATACAATAAGAGCACAATATAGCTGGAAGTGAGGGACAAATTAGCAGAGGGTTTTGATGAACAAAAGGAAAATGACCCTGATCCGGCACGTCTTTCTAGCCTTGTGCTTCCACTTCACCTTTCATCTTATTTTAAGGCCGGGGAAAATCAAATGTGCTCCTTGCCGTTTTGATTTCTTCATTTCTCAGAGAGAAAATATTCCGTCTAATTATTCGCTCCTCATGCATTTTTAATGGGCCCCTGATCCCGCTTTGAAAAATGCGGAGGGGGCCATGAAGTACATGTGTCAGTATCTGCACTTAAATATGAGACGTTGCCAAGATGAAATGGCTCTGGAGGGTGTCACTGATGTGCAGTTTAACCTATTTACTTCACTTTGCTTGGCTGATTTGACACTGAAGTCTGCAACGTCCCTTAAGGGACAGAAAGATCAGACGGAGCGGGGGGGTATGTATAAGCCTTCAAAATAACCTCCCATATTTTTATTTAGCTTTTTTCATTTTTCCTTATTTATTTACACCCCCATTCATTTGTTTATTTATTTATTTTAAATCCTGATACGTGACTGCGTCTCCACTCCACGGCTTTATTAGAGCAAAAGGTCTAAAACGTCACCCTGTTTGCGATGTGGATGGAGCAAACACATCTGAATATTTCTTTATAAAGAAAGTGTGTTTTAAATAGGTTTTATTCATTTGCATCTCCTATCGCGTTGCATGCTGTCTTGTTACTGTATATGGGTGATGTGTTTTGGGGTCATTAATGAGTAGTCCTAAGACTAACGGATCAAGCCAGAAATACAGGGAAGAGGGACATATCCGACTAGTCTGTGGCAGTGTGACAAGCAGAGCAACCTTTTCAAAGCTAAGCGCTACCCATTGACTCATTAAAATCCCAGTAATTACATACATTCCAGCCATATCTTCACACCTTTAATTGGCTATTACAAACTGCTGCACCCATTTGTGGCTGTCCGTATTCTTCTGTTGTCAGCAGATTATGTTCAGTGTGCGTGTGTGTGCGCGCCTGTGTGTCTTCTATAAATGACACGCATGGGATTTTCTACACATATACATGCTTAGCGATTGGCTAACAGTATATTATTTGATACAGTTCTGTAATGCGGGCCTCCTAATGCTCAAGCTGTTATGAGATGTGATCCACTCACAGTGGAAAAAAAAATTAAATGTCTTATTCGCTGCCAGTTTGGCAGACTCTGACTCTGGTAAGAGTAAGTGTGTCTTTCTTCATATCGACTAACAGCGTTTTTCAGCTAGAATCAACATCAGTAAGAGCGACTGCACGCTGCAATTCATCTGTGCTGGTCCTGGGAGTTGAAGGGGCTTTTGTAAATGAATAGTGCTTCCCTGCCTGTCCTGCGCTTCTCTGGCAGCAGGGTCAGGGGTTAAATGGGCTAATGCTGCTAGCGTGGGAGGTATGGGCAGAACATTTGTCTAGAGGGATGGGCAGAGCGACTGAAAGCTGAAAATGGCTTGTTTGAGAAAACTTGCTTAAGTGCATGCATTTCGGCAGATTATCAGAAACGGTGAAAGATCAGTTTCTTTACACACCAAAAGTCAGATTTGTCGTACTGAAGAATTAATTTTTCATCTCACCTGCCTTTTAAATTCTGTAACCATTTTGTGATGAATGGGCACGCAGGAACTCTGGAGATCATGACCGTGGCAATAGGATATTGCTTGCATGGGAGTGTATTCAGCTTGCGTGTGTGTATGTGAGTATATCATCACACATTATTTTGTGGCATGGTGACAGATGAAAGATGGCGGGTTTTGGCACTAATGGTGTGAGGGGTGGGGCCTATCCCAGTGCCCTTCACTGCTGCCTACAGCCTGGGGCACACACACGCGCTCATACTACAACCATGGTCAGTAGTGACACCGAGGCTATGCCAGCCATGAGTTATTATCTAATCTGAAGCTTTGCCCAGGGTTACATTTGTCAATCTGTTCTGGACAATCCGGGGAGACCACTGCTTTCTGGGGGTTTACAGAAAAAAAGGTTATGACAAAAAAATGCCCACAGGCCAGCAGGTATCTGTCCATGTGTCCTCACCCGTCTGGTAGGATTGTAAGACATAAATGATTTAAGGATGTGTGTGTGTGTGTGTGTGTGTGTGTGTGTGTGTGTGTGTGTGTGTGTAGGGGAGCGTTGCAGGAAGTGGTGCACTTCTTCAAGGGAAAGAGGGCAGGCAAACCATGTCATTGTGAGATGAGTTGGGTTAAACTGAGTTGAGTTGAGCTGAGTTGGGTTAGACAGGGTTGGGTTGAGTTGGGTTGGGTTGGACAGGGTTGGGTTGAGTTGAGTTGGGTTAGACAGGGTTGGGTTGAGTTGGGTTGGGTTGGACGGGGTTGGGTTGAGTTGACTTG
>JBBPCY010000039.1:21178224-21210279 GCA_037974405.1 Brachyalestes nurse
GGTTGGACGGGGTTGGGTTGAGTTGAGTTGGGTGAGACAGGGTTGGGTTGAGTTGGGTTGGGTTGGACAGGGTTGGGTTGAGTTGACTTGGGTTGAACTGAGTTGAGTTGACTTGGGTTGAACTGAGTTGAGTTGGGTTGGGTTGGACTGGGTTGGATTGGCTTAGGTTAGGTTGGGACAGTATGGGCTGAGTTGACTTGGTCTGAGTTAAACTGAGCTGAGCTGGATTTGAGACAACACTTTGAGGGCTTCGCAATGCCTAGGTATTGGTAATTAGTCTGGATCAGAAATACTGCATACACCCACCTTTGATGTTTGTCTAATGTGTATCCTGCCACTTTTATCACATACAGTAGACTGCAAATTTCAAAATACAACACAAGCATGCACCCACACTAATATAACTGGTCACTTCACACAAAATATTAAAATAACTATAAGACTGACTTATAAAGAGGGCAGGAGCCTTATGTCAACATTTTAGCGTGCAAAATTGTAAAAAATTTGAACCCATAGGAAGCTTTTACTGTTGTGATGCTAAATTCATTCAAATATAATCAGATAAAATTACATTTCTGGTTATATAATGAATTACACTGCTGTTTGTACTTCTTTCTCCAAACATAATATACACAGAAATAACTATAATCCAATAAATGTAATATAATAATCAAAAGAAAATATTTCCTCTATTTATGAACACAAATTTTGTTTTGATCAAAAGCGCAGATGCTACATTTTTGAGTTAGACTTGAGAAATAATTAACACACACCATACTGCTGTTATAATTGTGATAACTTTTGATTATAAATTATTAATTTTGACTAGAGAGTCCACTTTATCCAAAGTTACTTTAGATTCACCTCTCACTCATTTTTTTCTCACTGATATTTTAGGGAAAAAAACGTAACTGAAAAACTTCACAACTTTTTATCCACGTATCTTCTCTATAAGTGCAGTGTTTTGTCTCTTTGACCCTTGACCCCCACCCACAGTTTGCCTCCTCAAGCCAAAAGTCTGGCACCCCAGTTCAGCTGTATCACCTAAAGGTGTGTGTGTGTGTGTGTGTGTGTGTGTATGTGTGTGTTTGTGGGCAAATGTGTCATCTTCTATGTTCTGAGTGTCTTTTTACCTTCAAAAACAGATGCAAATGAATGTACTTGTGGAATCCCCCTAGTATAATAAAGAAAAAATGATAAAACAATCTTTCCAAATACACCCTAATCCTCCCCACCCCCCCAACACACACACACACAAATGCACGCACGCACAGACAAATGCTCATCACATTCCGTCTCCTTTTATTGATGAGTCTGTCCTGGGGTGCATCTTCATAATTGTGCATCAGAAAAGTGCGGCTCCGTGATGGATATTTGTACATAATAAGCCCAGATAAATAAGAGGCAGTGTCATTTTTCAACCGTTTTATGCCATTAACACTATCTCCCTCTCCAACTGTCAGCTCCATAAAAAGCCTCAGATATATTGTGTTTTAATGCCCCCTTATAAAGGCAACATAAAAAAGCAATATCCGCGAGCCCGTCACTTTGATAAACAAAGCGGAATATTGATCTTCCTCTAAATTGGAGTGGAGAAAAAACAATAATGCTATATCTGTAGTAACATGAAATTACAAGAGGTAACTGTGTTAAATTCTGCTTTGCTTTGTCATTACCATGCAATTCTGTACTTATTCCTCTGGAGACGTTCTTCTAACTGAGAGTTTGTTTCCTCTCATAAGGCGAGGAGTTCCGACTTGGAGCCACAATTCAAGCCTTATTCCCTTACTGTGGGGCACTAGGGACCCTATCCCGGGGCATGCGGCCCGTCCCGTGATTATCCACAGCCCAGTGCTCCAGCAGTCGATAAAGCTCTATAGGATAAATAGTGCAGGCCACGCTGGTGGTAGGCGGCGGAGCCGGCCTGTGGCTCTGTCACTCTTCACGGCTGTGGTAAAACCACATCAAAGCAAATATCTTTAACACATTCCTCAAGAAGGGGAGGTTGGAGGGGGTGTAACTTTAACAAGCTGGCTACCTAGAGAGTTAGCGCTCCATGTCTTTTACAAATAGACTTACAGCACTCCAAATCGCCGCTCTGTGAGCACTGTGTGAAGTTTCCCGCTCGTCTCTCGCTGCCGCTCCGCACTCTATATTAAATCGACCAATCAAAGCATGTCAGTCATGCAGTCTGCCCAGCACCTGACAGCTTGGCAGCTCCAATGCGAGAGTGCCTCATTCATTCTTATGACACACTTCCGATATCTCTGCGCCTGACTCTCGCAAGGTCCATCAGACCGAGCAAAATTGCAACGCGAAAGCTCTCTGATCCAGCGCCGGGTGGTATTAGCAGTCTGCCTGATGTCTGGAGTGTAACATGTACAATGAGCAAAGACAAATCGAAAGCCAGTGCCTTTGTTTATTTGCCTTTATGCGTATGAACGCTTTTGCGAATTACAATAAGGGCTGCACTGTAGGCTCCACAGGCTTATTTTTACATGCACAAAGCCCAAAAAGCAGCCTCTGAATTAAACAAAATACTTTAATTTAAAAGCGAGAGTCCCGACACGGGCCATGGGATACCCCAGATCGAAGTTTGCCCATGGACATGTGTAGTCTGTGTGTGTAAGAGAGAGTGTGTATGTGAGAAACTTGGGGGCATATTGACATTGCCAGAAGGGCCCTATTTGAGAAAGTGAAAACTTCGCTTACCAGCTCTGTCCTAACTAGAGATGCCCTGGTGTGCCATTCGTGCAAATCAAGGGCATCAAGAAGAGACGGGTATCAAGAAAAAAAATTTACCCAAGCTCTGCAGCTGACTCCCCTGACTGGTGTTCTCTCAAGGTTCGAGTCAGTGTTGGGCTGTGCATTTTGCTTGCAAGAGCACACTTATTAGGAAAAGTTCAGTATCACATGCTGCTGTGCCTCAAGGTAAATCTTAAAGATATTTGTCAAATATCTGTTCTTCCATCAGTTCTGCTCACATTTTTTACTGCATGTTTGTATCTACTGACTGGTTATCCAGTTCCTGCCTGTGTGTGTGTGAGAGTGTGTGTGTGTGCGTGTGTGTGAAGTAAAAATGAGGACTCAGGCTCGAGTTGAACTACAGTCAGACGTCAACTCAGACTTTCCCTTAACTGACCTGCAAATTGACTGGAACTCATACTCCAGACCTGTGGAAATTCAGCCTGATGAAAAATGCACAAAATGATTAAATTAGGATTGTCAGGTTTAATGCGGTAAATGCGGTTTACGTGTGTGATTAGCTTTGCTACGGTCGTGCACGGTCATTACTGCAATGCCAGTCTCCCACTGCTCACAGCAGTGTCAGGTTCAATACAGACTGGAATAATGAGCCTTTCATTAAAGAAAAAAATCTTCAGTCTGATAGACAGAACAACAGGTTGCATGCAAAAAAAACCCCATGAAAAATAGACGGTTAGCATATGTGACTTGAGAGCAAATACACCAGGAGCTGAAGTATTAGTAAGTCTCATTTTTTTTTTATATATTTCTTACTTAAAATATAATAAGTAAGTTGGCTAATGTGCCATCTCTCTACAAACAAACCAACCAACATTTTCAAGTTTTTTTTTCTTCTTCCCATTCTGTTGTTATTTGAATCCGACCAGTTTTAGTATGGGTTCATTTTTGTGTAACACTATGTCTACAGCTCAAAATTAGACTAAAACTTAAAAACTCAAGAATCAAAAAACTCCACTCAACACAAACCCACTCGAGAGTGAAATGGGACTTGAATGAAGCAATTTGTAAACATCTCTAGTGTCTTGTAATAAGCAAAGTGACCATGTAAAAATGAATGGACATACAGTAGATTGCATACATTGTCTGACAAATGCAAAGGGAAACGTCTTTTCACTTTTTCGGACAAAAGTTTTACATTGTTACTTTTCAATTAAAGAAATTTAAAAACAATTTAACCAAGGTTACTGTTCATGTACAAATGACTCATATTAAATATAAATGTGTGTGTACATATAAAAGTAGGCGTGCCCCCATAGTTTTGAGTGGCGGCTTGCGGTGTGCACCGTGTAAGACATTTCATTTAAATGTAAATTCCACAATTACTATATTTGCACGAGAGTTTCTTATCTTTGTGATTAAGTTTAAAAAGTTGCATTTGACTATGGCTTGTTGGCTTGTTTGGTGGTAATAAGAATTTTTCTAATGAGAGACCTGTCCCAAGAAAGGCTTCATGCACAGAGTAAAAATAATAATTAACTGCCAATTAAGCACCAGTGCCCCTGAGTAAACTAAAAAAGGTCACTTTTTGTCAGCATGTGTGGAGGGGAGGACGAGAGCACACTTCTTTTCTCTCGTGTTTATTTATTTATTTATTTATTTCGTGTGTTTGTTTGGTCACAGTAATTAAAGTTCAGTTGAAGTGAAATATCATTTTTGCGCTTTTCTTTTTTCTTTTCTTTTTTCTCCAACGTGAGACCCAACTGAACGAGAGCTCACAATATCATGTTGCCGCTGTAATTGTGGTGTTTTCTGCCCTGATTTCCATCTGAACGACACGTCCGGACTCGTGAAAGGATTCTGCATTAAGGAAGGTGGTCGGGACGGCTTGGAAAACACGACTGCGAGTAGAATGCATCTGTGACATAATGATGTGTGACAGCATGCGTGATGTTTTCTCTTCCTCTCATTAGCATGCTCTGGGAGCGGCCAGACATTACCTGTTGATGGCAGAGCGGAGGCGCATGCTGATGGACAGATGGATGGGGTGCCTGATGAATTCCTGACAGGTGCTTTGTCAGAGGAGAAGCAATTTAAAGCTCGGGGGCCGAGGAGCCATTTGGAGTTCACACCAGAAGCTCTAATGTGGAAAACAGTCAAATCTCTCCTCTCCCACTCATAATTAAAGCGGCGCACCGGCTGCGGAGCTTAACAAGGACTGGATTGGAACATGTGTCAGCCTCTAGGAGTCCTCTTACCCATCGCCACGCATCAGGCTGGCTCTGATATAGAAAAATGTCCACCTGGGGGTCAATCTCCCTTTCATACGCGGTGACTGATAGATTCAATACCTTTGGAATCAGATAAAACTTTGACGAATGGCTCGGCAGCAAGCTGTTGGGAATCACTTCGCCCCGTTGTCCGTGCCGGCCTGTCCCTCTCCCATCATGGCCCTCACTGGCTTTGATCAATGGTTCCCAGTGCCACCACGTAGGGCCGCGTGGCGTCACATGATTAAAAGAGCTGGAGGATATTGCTTTCTCACCGTTTGCTCGCACAGAGAGAAAACTTCATAAAACTAAGGCGACAGCACTTTCTCCTCTCGGCCCTCTCACTCTCCCCTGTCTGCTCGCCCGGTGATCTGGATTGATCTGAAAGCTTTGGCTGATTGGAGAACAGAAGAGCATGGATGAGTCCAGAGAATGAGAAACATGGCTCCCCTGTAATATCTCTTCTAGCACGGATCTATTTGAGCGAGGACGTTCGGCTGTCAGCCGGTTCTATCGCTCAGAAACTAAATATGCATTCGCTCTGGAATAGGTTCGGTTTCATTTGAGCAAAATAACTGGCCTCTGTGTATATGAATAATAGAACAAATGCTGTACATGAGACACCTTCGCAATTGCTTGTACAGAAATGATGATAACATGTAAGTGTGTGACTGCAAAGGCAAGATTTTCCTTTAAACTGTTTTATTACTTTTTTGCCAATTTTATGCCACCTGACAACAATTTTGAGAACGCCAACAGCCCTTATCTATTATTGCAACCAAGCATTGTAAACACTCAAGAGTAATAATGGCTACTTTTTTAAAGAGCCCACATCATGTAAAACTGATATTTCCTTCACCTGCTTTTAGAATAAAAGAGATAGATGCAATTTATAAACAGAAGTTTTAAAACATAATATTCACATCCCAGTCCATAAGGTTAGTATAGCGGAGTAAGTTGCAAAAATGGCCCATTTGAAATGTCATTGTCTCTCTGATGTCTTGAAAACGAACATATTTACATGCATTCGCTTCAAGATTTAAGATTCAGGATTCTTTATTTGTCACATGTATAGTTAAACAAGCACAACAAATAAGCTCCTGAGTTGACTATGCAATAAAGTTATCAAATAATTTAAACTCAAAGAGCCTAAAATAAGATAATGAAGGTATATGGTAGTTTAGCTCCACCCATTCACACTACAGATATAAGGAGTGTTTCAGCCCAAATGTTTATAATGAGACAGAGTATTGGGCAGCCAATCAAAACAAAGATTATTTACATATTTCATTATTAAAGGCACAACAAGGAAAAACACCTGTCTTCCAGTTCTTTTATTCACTGGAACTGACAAAAGAGTTTTTTGAAATGTATGTTCAAGATATTAAGAAAGCAATCTAACCATAGACACAGTCATTAAATGTGTTCATTGCGAGGCTGAGTTTGAGTTGGAGGGTCTTGAGGCTGTTTGGAGGGGGATAGCTCATTTAAACTTTGGCTAGCCTGCTGCACAATGTGTATCTGACACGTACCACAGAGCATAAAACACAAACAGCACAAATTAGGCAAGCTCGTTTTTAAACTGAAACATAAACCTACGAAATGCGAGCTCCTGTGTTTGGCCAGTGTAGACTGAAGGTGGGCTTAACTGACATGGATCTACACAGGAGTGTACAGCAAGTGTCACTGTCACACCGTCAAACGTGGTGTTCAAATCCTACTGGTAGAACTGTACTAATTAAGGACACAACAAATCCCACTAATCCCCAGCTATGTTTTGACATTCTGGTTAAAACTGCGTTTAGTCTCATAAGCCTGGTGGTTTGTGAATGCAGCCATGGCCTCATCTGCATTTTGCCAAATGTTAAGTTGAAAATGATCCACTGGGGTGACCAATCAAATTTTAGATTGTTCACCCATTCCACTGATTTTGTATGGAAAGCATTGAAAGTACCGTCCAGCCATTACATAAATGGATTAACATCTATATGAATTGCAAACGCTGTCATGCTTTTGGTTGCATTTTAGCTGAATGATGAAAAATTAGCAGAAAAATTTGATGAGCATGAAGAATTAAAGCTGACTGAGCTTGAGCTTTACAGTTTGAGCCTTCATATGTTGTTCATATCTCTTCACATGAGTGTAAAGAAGCCTTTATTTAAAGCTCCTTATGGAACCAAACATAGAACGTCTAGAACGTTGCTCCATCCTAACCTTTTGGTGCTTTTACATGTAGGAGTGTGGATTATTGAAGGATCCTAACCAAGGTTTCAGCCTTAATGTTCACAACTGTCCTGCAGAAACACTGGAGGACCTTTACTAGATCTAACTAACTAGAGCTAAGGTGGTTCTACTGAGCATTACCACTCAATATTAAGAACAAACACAACTGTACTGTAATGGTATAACAGGTTTTACTGTAATGGTATAACAGGTTTATGGAATCTGAATCTACAAATGTTCCTTCCACCAGCGGGGTAAACTACGGGTTTAATGTCATGTACTGACGGTGGGTCCTTGAAGAGCCATTCATGCTCTGTTAGTCTGTGACCAATGTCCTGTTGCTTGTAGGCCAAAGAAGGAATCAAATAACTTAGTTACTAGTACACAAATATGTGTTAAGTTAAGCTACTGAAGAAATGGAATTGGATGTGTATAATGTAGTTCAGTTCATTTGTATGAAGCCGCATGCTATGTGGCTAAGCTAATAAAACAGCATGCAAAACTACATTAGTTGACTTTCTTGCAATAGCTCCAGACAGTTGGAGTCTTTCATAGCTTTTGTTCATTCCCACCATCTTCCATCAGTCGCATCCCCAGGACTCTGAGCACGAGCCCCATAAATCAGCGCCAAAGCTCCCCTCCACGGTGATAAATCGACCTGGCGATTAGTGTGATATATAGTGCAAAATGTAAATAATAACAAGTGCTGCTAATTGGAGCACTACCTGGCAACAAATCAGTAATGCTGCATACTTGATATGGAAGAGGCCTTTGCGCTAGTCTACATTCCAATCATTAAGAAATAGTGTCACTGCACCGCCACCACCCCCCCTGCCAGCACCCCCCAACTCTAGTCCTTTTGTCTAATGCCTTTTTTCTTCCCTTACTGTTCTGTGCCAGTTCTCTGTGTATTTGTCATCGAGTTGCTACCCTCACAGCTATTGTTTGTTTAAGGTCAGATCTGAAACCGAGTGCTGTTAATCATACACTCCATTAGCATAATTGGTGTTTTCTAGTCACTCTAGATGGTTACGTTTTTATTTTTTATTTTTTGTATTGTTTTTTTAGACAATATTGCCCCTTAAGAGGAAAGGTGCACAAATCTCCCTACATTGGGGAAACAGTTATGTCCAGAGAAAGCTACAAATTATTCAAGGAACTTCAAGTAATAAACATGCCTAAGATGTCACTGTCGAAAAAACAAACAAAGAAAAAACTTTACAGAACAATAACAAATTTAAATAACATGATTGTATTCAGAGCAATCTTTGACTATTTCTGTTAGTCCATTTATCATCCATTTATTACGGGTTTAAAACACTATCATTGTGTGAAAGACACACAATGATGTCTACCATGTGCAATACTGTGCAATATCATATGTTGTTCTCTAAATGGGTGCTAAATCACTCAATTTCTTATGTGCAATAGTCTTCATGTGCAATATTACTACTTGGTCAATATTACTTTTGATTACTTAATGTCACCTAATAGTACTTAATTACTACTGATTTTCTAAAAGTGCAATAAATTATTCCAAACTACCATTTGTGTCAATAGTTTTTCATTTAAGTGCATTACTTATAGATATTATACCAAGTATTTCTGTATGTAGCATAGTCTATTCATATTGTGGCTGTTTTCTTTCTACAGATTTTTATTTAGATTTTACTTTGACTAATTTTATTTTACATTATTCTTGTGTCTCTGTATCTTGTCTCTGTTTGTCTTTGTGTGTTGTGGCAGTCATCACATAAGCAATTTCCTCCGGGATCAATAAAGTTTTCAGACAATGTAAAAGCACAGCTCATTTTCAAACAAAGGGAAAGATTTGGATATGATGGCTCTCTGTTGATTTGTATGTAATTTGTTTTATATGTTTGTCTCTCAGTTTGTCTCTCGCCCATGGATGGAGGAAGGTGCTGGTGGTGGTGCATACTGTGGTCATTCAAGAAGGCCTCTTATCATTTGTGTTTTTTGGATAATTTATATCAAACAGAACATGTCACATCATGCTATATATGTGGTATAAGTTGACAATACATGCATAACTTACACATGGCTGGTGCACATCCATTCATTCTGTGGAACTAGAAAATAAATGATTATTATTTTTTCTATTACTTTTTGTGTTTAAAAACAATAAAGGCCAATTTGAGGCCCATAAAAATGATGTACAGATCCACATACATTGTTCATTCATTCACATTCTAACTAAATCAAAATACAGACCACCCTCACACAAGCATACATAGATCTTCACCCACCTTGTTAGCTTCCGGCATGCTCTCTGCATTTTAGGTTACTTTCCTCCTTCTTTCTGTTTTACTTTTATTTATTTTTGTTTATTAAGTTTTTTTACTTTATAGTTATTGTATAGTATAGCTGTTATAGTTGTTTAACTCTTTATTTTCTTATCTTTATTCCTCTTGTTGCACTGAGCATGTTTATGACAAAATAATTTCCCTCAGGATAAATAAAGGTTTTTCTTATCTTATCGTATCTTATCTTATCCCAGTTTAAGCTTATATTTGATATTTTCTGTATTTTCTAACAGTTGCCATTAAACAATCATGAAACCCGAGGGGTCTGGCAGCCCTTCTGCGTCCCTGCTCTCACCTGTCTGTTTATGTTGGACTGCACGGCTCTCTAATGAGGCTGATCCTGGACAAACACACTGCTGTGTAAACAGGACCTTACTCCAGAACCCACAGTGGTGGAGAATTATGGGTAAATTGACTTTTCCTCCACTCCCCAGGCCTGGCCCACTCATCTTCACCTGCATTAGGGGCTCGGGTCGCCTTGCCTGCCTGATTTACACCTTGAGCGGAGGGAGACGAGAGCGGAGAGACGTCAGTTAGCGAGCCATTGACAGAAGCTGGGTGAGAGGATGTAATTAGTGTGCAATGTATGGGAGCAGTTAAAGTCCTAAAATACTGTTGATCAGGCCAGACTATCGACAGGCGCGCGCACACACACACACACCGCTGGCCAGTAGTGAAACAGTCAGGCATTTTATATCCAGGCCTCTTCACGGAAGGTGTGCTTCTTGTTAGCATGCACGATTTGTCTTAAGCGTAAAACAAAACAATTGGATTACCCAAAGAAGCTCTCTTTCTCTGCCATGTACATTCACTTGGAAAGCAGGGGAACATGATTTTAGAGGAGTCACAACAACATTCAAACGATTGTATCCGTATATGTTCAGTGATGACTGAGATGCAACTGTAGGTGGATGGATGTTAAACACACTGAGCCTGTTAAAGAGAAACAGAAAATGTGGATCAAACTGGAAGATGAGGGATTAATCCACACACTGGAGCTGGCTATGATTTCATTTCCTGCGCTTCTCTGCCAAAGGAAACAAAACGGATTCCTAAAGTCTGTATGAATCACTCGATTCATGTTGCCATGGTCTGAGTCAGACAACACAAAGTGATGATTGTTTATGCAGAAGGCTGCTGAATCATTCCCCTCAAAAGCCATTTGCCTTATATCAGATTTCAGGATTCTAATTAACGACAGTTCCGAAACGCCATTAGCAATTATTTCAGTAATATGCTGCGCTTTTTCAAGTTCTGAAACCAGAAAGAAATATCTTTAACCAAACTATCTCAAGAAGCATTCAGAATTACAGGCTAGGGAACCTGAGGATAAATCAAGCATTGCAATCTTTACCTGCATTCAGGTAGTATAATATCAAGGAGGACCAGATTTCCCATAGTCTATAGCCTGTACACTCTTAAATACAGTTATTGACCAAGGTTCTTTGAAGAGATGCCTAAAAAAGAAACTTTCACTAGATTGGCTTCAGTTAAGCTCTTTAAAGAACAATGAATGGAAAGCTTCTTTAGGGAGCAAAGTGTGGCTCTTCTTTATCAGGAACTTTATTTTTAAGAATGTACATAACGATATATAAAGTATATGAAGTTTTCAGGCTGTGTCCAGGAGTTTTTGCAATGTTTTCCTCAATTGGACAGGGTTGTGGACATAAAGAATAGACCAAACTGTTTGTCACTCCCTACTTTTCCCTTCCTAATGGCAATTTTACACCAGTTGTGTTACTAAACACCATTTGCATGTTATGCATGTATTCATAAAATCAGAACGACGTGTTTGTCTAAAATGGGGATAAAGTGCAAGAAAGAAATACCCAAAAGAGGAGCTAATACTCTTTCCAATAAGAATGGCTTCGAAATAAGGTATCTTAAGGAATATCTTGCTAAAGTAACTATATAATATAATATATAAAATAATAATATATTATAATTATCTTTCTGAATTTTTGTAAAGTGACCTTGAGAGTCATGAAAGGCGCTTATAAATAAAATGTATTATTATTATAAAGTAACAACATCTTAAAAGTGCAGAATAGAACAGTTCTTCTGGTTCTACCAATCAAACTTTAGAGAAACTCAAACAGTCCAAAATTCTTAATTTGGTCATTGATCAAAATGGGATCTCAGCAAATTCATGATGTAGACAGGACTCAATGACATATCTATCATTTTTCTGCAATACCTCCTAGTTTTGATTTAGCAACAGAACAGGAAAATAAATCATATCTGTTCACACAATAAATATTGCAATGAACTTGGGGTGGCCATTTAGCCTTACAGTGAAAAGAAAGAGTGTATTGTTAAGGAATAGGCCAGTTATGTTGGTGAAGTTCTCAAAGTGGCCATTTAAGAAATACTTTCTCTTAAGCGCTCAAGTAGGTATGGAAATCCAGCCCTGGTCCAATCCAGTTCTGCCTCTCTTCCCCACTTATAGTTCCCTCTCTGCTTCGGACCCTCTGGCTGAGCCATTTGGAGTGGATCTCGCTGGTGTGGCCATGCTAGCATGCTGGCAGTGTGCTGTGACCAGTGTATGCAAAGCGTGGTATTAGTCACAGGCTGGCTGGCCTGACAGGCCTGCGGAGTGAGGGAGATTAATGCCGGCCAAGGCCACTTTATTATCGTCACTCTCTTCTTTCCCGCTTGCCGACTCTGCCTGGCCACTCCAGCCTGCCATTAATTGTCTGCTCCCTCCTTCCCTCGCTCCCCAGTGACGGATGCAGGGAGGAGGGAATGAGAGGAGTGCACGGGCACCTGCCTTTGGCCTTGACAACACCTCCCCTCACTGCACTCACCTAGCACACACACACACACAGACACACAGCCTACACACATTCTCGCGCATACCCGGACACACACTCATCTCGCTGGCCGAGCTGCCCCATGGCTGGGGAGAAAATGCCATTTGTGGTCACTACACTCCTCTCTAAGGTACTCTATCCTGCCAGGAGACATACAGGAAGTAAAAACAGCTGTCCTCCTTTCCTCTCTCTCTCTCTCTCTCTCTTTTCTGCACTAGATGTAGTTTCTGGCCCCATTTTTCAGACACTTTAGAGAACTGAGCCTGCTCACTGCTTCTGAAAACCATAAACCTGTTCAGAATGCTTTCAGTAAGTAATAATAACCACCTAAACCTGTTTTTACAATTATAGAGCCTTTGAAGTCAATAGTTCCACCGTTTGCTTTTCTACACTACAGATCTGCAATTACATAATTACATATTTAACCCTCTAGATGCCACAGTGGCCTCTCAACTATTATGGCCATGGATAACCATGACTTACTGAGGTGAGTTTGGACAGAAAAGACAATAATTATGATGATCTTTACTGCATTTAAGAGTGTTCAGTGTAAAGCTTTCTAATATTTAGTCTAATTTCCGATGCACAATTCATAGTTGTACATGAATGATGAATGTTCAAGAACTCTACAAACAGGGTGTAAAACAGGCAGCATCAACAGCAGCAATATGGATCTCCAAAATGATTGTGTTTTGTTGTTGTTATTTTAGCTGGTTTATTGGACATGTAGGCATGTCCGTGTTGCTTTGTGAAGTTTAAGTTTGGTATGTAATTGTACGTCTTGTTCAGTTACAGATTTTGCACATTATTTCAGTGTTTGATATGAACTTGTAGTGATTTACAGGTGCAGCTCACAGCCCATAGAAATCAGTTAAACTGGTTAGATAGCCTGTTATCTCTGTATTTTCCCTTTACAGTTATTCCCAGCCAGTCAGCTACACTGACCAAACAAGTGAGTGAGGAAGCTCTCCCACAGAGAACTGTTCACAAATCAGAACTACGGTCAAACAAAAGAAGACACATTTGGATTTTATTCTTTAGTGTGAAATTTGGTTGTCTCTTATCTCCTACTTTTTCTATGAATTGGAAAAGCTGTAGCCAGTATGAGGTCAAGAGTTCATGTTTAACAACAAGAGCATGATGTTCTGACTTTTATAGCCTAGGTGGATTTTTATAGCCTGCCATGCTCATCTCTAGGAAACCATGTTGATTATTAGTTGTCTTTGTCCATTTGCTTCATATCCCTGATACATTTCATTTGATTGACATTCTGTATTGGTCATCAGCACTCAATATGTTTCATGTGACTAAGACAAAACAGTATCAAATGATGACTCTATTTCATTTTTATCATTAGCATATTTTGTCTTTGCTGAGTATCAGTTCAATGTGATTTGATACTGGCCTATATCAGTTCAGACCACCCTTTGTAGTTTTGGCCAAAACTGTCTGACAAGAGAAAAAAGTTGATTTAAATTCCTTCTAGCTGGAATGGTTTCAGAAATCCATCCATTTCTCAGTGACATCAGTGAGTTTGTGATAACCACTTTGCTTCTATTCTTAAACAGCAGAACTCAGAGTTTGCTCATTTTACCAATGGTAAACAAGTGTCTTTTAATAAAAAATAAGAATCCAGTAGTGCTTTTCACTGGTTTGGTTTAAGTGGTACAGACCATTAAATCTCCCCACTAAACCAAAATAGTGATAAGGAATAGGAAAAAAGACAATGTTGTGTCTGGAAAAGGCTAAAACAAAAATTACAAAAATGTTACTTTTTAAATGTAATTCAATTTAGCTGATAAGATGTTTTGATATTTTACATAACATGACATAGCATGTTCGTCGATAAACAATATAAATGTCAGTTCACTTTACACCGGATTAATATTAAATATGTCACAGTAGGTATATATAGATTTACTAACATGGGACTGAAAACACATATGCTGTATTAATGCATTGCATGAATGCATCTTCTAATGTAAGAGTAATTCCACCTGAATAGTTCAGTGGAATTGTTTTGAAGCATCTTATAGTAGGAGAAGATTTGAGGGTCACAGAGATCCAGAGATAACAACACAGCTTTCCTTCCTTCGATCCAAGATGCAGTTTGGACGTCTGGCTCAATGGGTATGGATTTGACACGGTTTAGTGCTGTGATGCTGTCAGAGACCACGTGACATCTTCCAACTTGGAGTAGGCACTGATTTTTCATGTTTAAATACTCACTCACACAATTGCAGGACCTCACCAAGAATCCTTTGTAGCAGGAATGCCTACTTCAGTCTTCTCAGCGAGTAACGCTATCTCTAAAGGTTATCCGAAACCTGAGAAAGATGAAACAGCAAAGATTTTTGTCATGGGCTATTTATATGAATACACAGATCAAGTAAGTTATAGATATAGGCTTCACACTTCAGTTGTATTTGATCGCTGCGCTGATAGAACACATCTTTCCGATATAAAAAAAAGGAATTTGTTGTTTTTGATCTCCAGTACATGTCCAAGCTTGTTTGGAAACAGAACAGAGGCCGGCTTTGACACAGTCTTCCATTTTTTAGGTAGCTTTAGACAATTTTGAGGACCATAGAAATCTTCTATTTTACACTCAATTACGTTTTAATGTAACAGAAAAAACATCAGTATGTGGGTTTTGAAGTCACTGACATGTTTTCATGTGGAAAACTTTTAACCAGATCTAAAATAACTACTGCTTTTTTTACCCTCCTATACTTTTGTCAAGGGCTGTAACACACTGCTAATGAACATATATTGCCAAAAGAGGCGCAAACACTTACGCCCTCATGTACAGACACTCCCATGTAAAGTGATACTCTATCTCTTATCCAGCATTCCTCCATCTGTTGCAAGCAATCGTTTCCCATAACAGAGACACTGATAGATTGGAGAACACTGGAATATTCCTTTAATAGTCATTAAACAGCTGTAAGAAAAGGTATGGAACCTCCTCGTAAGATTCATAAGGGCTCGCTCATGGCAAATGAACACAACAAGGAGATCACTTAAGACTTGAGCTGACTTTTAAAACTAAGTATGAACTCTCTGTGCTGCCCCGGGAGCAGCTGGACACTGTGTCTGTGTGTGCATCGAACTCGTATAACAATGAGCGCGAGTTCCCCACAAGCAGTGTGCATTCCACACGGGGATGAGGAGATGGGTGGTTGTGTCAAGCATATGCCCGTGTTTATTTCCATCGGGCATTTAGCAGAACACCTCTCTGTATGGAAATCTATCACGGGCTGCAGAAACGAGTCCTCCAAGAGGTCCTTCTCACAGTTTATATCAACTTCCTAGCTGACAGCGCATGGCCATTAACAATTAATTACACAAGACAGGCACTAACAGGCTGGATATACACAAGCCCACTGGGAAAGAGACAACCCAGATGTCAGGATGGGCCGCCACGTATAATCCAACACACGCTACACACAAACATACGCACACTCACACACACACACGCGCACACACACACATACACACATTCCCAGAGCACCATCGCAACGCTGCTAGCAAAATGCCACACAAGATTTAATATTTGGCCCAAAAGCAGTCAAGCAGCGAGTTCTTTAAGAGGAAGTTAGATTGAGTAAGAGCGAGAGAAGGTGTACGGCAGAGAGAGAGAGAGAGTGAGGGAATATGGAATATGGAATATGAGTAGATAGATAGATAGATAGATAGATAAATAGATAGATAGATAGATAGATAGATAGATAGATAGATAGATCGATATTGAGAAGAAGGTAAGAATGTTAAGAGCAAGAGGAAGAGAGGTAGACAAAGAATAAGATAGAGAGAAAGAAGAAGATATAGGAAGAGAGAGGGAGAAGGAGAAGAAGAGAGCAAGAGACAGATGGACAAGGAGATGCAGACAGAGAGAGAGGGAGAGAGAGCAAGAGGAAGAAAGGGTGGGAGAGGTAATAAGAGGAAGGGAAAAAGGAAAAGGAGTGAGAGAGAGAGAGAGAGAGAGGGAGCTAGAGAGAGAAAGAGAGATCAGGGTGTGTAACATCCTTCAAAAGCTGACATTAAGTATTCAGATGCTACAAAAAAGCAAAGTGTTGGCAATTAAAATAATCAATCTTCTTGGCGACGGTGTAGCTAACATCTGTTCAATAAGTCCCCAGCTATCCACCCGGCGGGAACGGAGGGGGTAAAAGGGAGAAGAGGAGGTCCACTTTTAGCTGTCCTTCAGTGATGACACCCCCTCCACCTCCAACACACACATACACACACCTACACGCACAGCGTTGGCCGGTCCGCGCGGGCCTGGTGTCAGATGGTTCTGCTGTGTTGTTTCCTTTGTTATAAATAACAACAGGCCACCTGGACTTCCTCTGTGTGCCGGTTTACCGACACTACGGTGGGGTGTGTGGGGGGGGTGCGGGGGGCTTTAATGATCCCGCAGGCTATGGGCCTTTGCCGGCGCCCCCCACCCTCCCCTCATCCCGGGCTAATGGGACGGATGGGATTCGGGGTAGGAGTGACGGATGACAGAGACGGATGGCCCGGGACAAAGCATGTGCTGACAACCAGTGAATACGGGGCAACGTTGCAGAAAGGTCAACGCCGGGGAGAGAGAGAAAAAGAGAAAAAAGTGAGCCTCGCGTGACTTTCAAAGTTTCTCCATTGGCGCTTGTTTTGCTAGGGCGTGTAGGTGTTTTTCTGTGTATATGTGCGTGTGTGTATAGAGATGTGTGTGTGTTTTCATGTGGGCGCTTGAAAGACATGATAAAAGCAGGGTCCTCAAGTTTAGTCTACTTTACCTACACAGCACATTAGACCATTGGTTTATTTTTCACAGATTATATTTATTATTCCATTGCTAAGGTAAATAACTACTACATATCTGATGTTTCAAGTATGACAGAGAAGAGCTGAACTGCGGACCCACATACTAGTCTCTTTCAATTTAACATTAACACTGGCCAATACTAATATTAATATTAATAGATTCCATTGAAGCTATATATATATGAAACACTTTCTGATCCAATAGACCAAAGGTGCCCATTCGTAGCCTTGCAAGGCCATACTATAGGGCTGCTTTGCAATGTCATATGCAGTTCAGCTCATGAGCTTATTCTAAAGGCCTTATGGAAAGGAATCAAGCGTGTAAAAATGCTGAACTGTAGGACTAAATTTGGACCCCTGTGGAATCATACTTCAAGTATATACCGCCAGCACACAACTGGCCTTAAACCAAATCCCATGTACAGCCACGACGATGCGCTTTTGACACTGTGCCAGAGTCCTATTTTCTCGGGTGCATGTATGGGCATGTTCTGATAGTTCCAGGTTAAAGCCAGCACTCTAACAGAAAGAGAGGGAAGTGGTCCCAACGCAGCCGATCTGGCAGCAGAGCAGCCGCTATCGGACTCTGAGCACAAAGCAAGCGTTCAATTATGATGTGTCTGCATCTCCTGGAGCGTCCAGGCCTGCACGTCCAGCCAGCATCCCTCAGGATCGAATCTGGCACATCCACCCACAGCAAGAAGGCTTTGTGTATGTGTGTGTGTCTGCGTGTGTGTGCGTGCTGTTTTTGGGATGATAACGACAAAAACCATTGTAGCCCACAGACAAACAAAATCACCTTGACTTGGTGCTATATGTTTTATTTTTAACTAAAAGGGAAAACCATTTCTTTTTTGGCAATTGAGTTCATAGTAAGAGCTTAATTTAGGTTTTGGCTCAGGTCTAGTTATATAGATAGTTTGCAGATTGACTTTTGGTTTCTCAGGTACGAGTCTCATAACTGCATAACTGATATTAGTTTCAAAGCAGTGATTGTAACTCACTGTGCTGTAAGTAGGAATAGTGACTGAATAGGATCGGCTTATTGGGGGTTTACACCCTTACAAAGGGGCGTTCTTGAATTGTCCTCCAGTTATGTATAAAGATATGGGCATGTTAAACCATATTTTTATATACAATCTCTTTTAAGAACATTTACAAAAATAGTTCAGTATGGGGCTTCACTATTGTTACAGGTCACATGTATGGTTGCCTGTAAGGTCCCATGTATGGCTACTGCTTGATAACATTGTTCAACTACAGGATTACAGAAATCACTAGAGATAGACATGTACAAGACTCATTTTACAAGACTATGTGTGAATATATATTTGTATGTTTTTGTAAACATCAATGCACAGTCCAGTCGGGGGCACGTGATGCACTCACGTTTGTGCTTGCGGTGTTACACACTCGCAGGCAGCTCTCTGGACGTGTGTACGTCTGTGTGTGAGTGCCTCCTTGGTCAAGTGTGGATGTGTGCGCATGTGCACCACCACCACTACATGCTCACATCACACCAGGGACACTTGTACACCGCCACGCTCTATTCCACTGTCAGTGACCCCCATGCATGGCCCCCTGTGGCCCCCCTTTTCAGCACACTGTTTCTAATCCAAAACAAATGATCTCAGGAAAAGAACGGGGCGAAGGTGGGAGGGAGGGAGGGAGGGAGGGGAGTTGAGGGGTGGGGGGGTACAAAAAAAAAACGGCTAGAAAAAAAAATCCAGAGCATTATCACCTTGGCCAAGCATCAGGAGCTTAAAAAAAGAGAGGGAGAGGAAGAAAAGAAGGTCTATGGGCAAATTCATCTTCCCCCCTGCTACAATCAATCTCTGGCCAAAAGAAATACACAATAACTAGGCAGGAAGAGGCCAAGATTTATGGGCTTGAGACATCTCCACTGACCAGCAACCACCTCACCCCATTCCACTCCTCTCTCCTCTCTCCCTCTCTCTGCAACCCCCCTACAGCCCCCCCCCCACCAACACTTACAATGATGTACTGCCCTCGCCGACTGTTTTACAAGTACATTAGCTTTATTTAATGAGATCAGCAAGTCATTTAACAGATGCATATGGAGCACAAGGCGAGAGACGCCCACTTACTCAACTGCTCCTCTATGTTGTAAAGTACACTTTGGATCAGATGTACTGATGTATGGAAATGTGAACATGGCCCTCGCTTAAGCTTTGGGGGGGGAAAAGGACATGTTTTGTATATGAATATGTTGGAGTAATGAGATTTATGGTATGTTTGGCCTGATGTATGTTCGCCTGCGCCTCCAACAAGAGGTACATGCAACTTACAACTAAATGCTTTCAAAGCACAATGCATTACATTGGATTCCGAGCCTAAATGCAGGAGACCTGCTGAATATAAAGTGCCACCGCTGTATTACAGCTGTATTATGAAGCTGTTTTAGGCCATTAGGCCACAAAGAAACTGAACTAAACCCCAGACACAGTGGAATTCTGTCCACTGTAAGTTCTCTCCTATACTGGAACTACTTATTCGAATCACTTTCTCAAATCATTAGTTGATGAACACGCCAGTGGCCAGAGTTCAGGCACTTTCCTTTATAAATATAATCGATCAGCGCCTTTCCTAGACCGCTGTCAAAACAGCAAATTAGAACCAACTTCCCCTTCATTGCATATCCACACAAGTTCCCATTAAAACATCAATTGATTGTGCGAGATGAAATTATAACTTTAATTAAACCCTCTCAATACACAGGCATGCTGATAATTACCACATCTGAACAAATGAAAATGGCAGAAGTAATATGGATATCCTTATATCACACTAATTAAGAATTCGTATGCTATTGATATATGTCTTTGTTTGCAAAGCCTAAGCAGCGGCAACTTGAAGAGCATTCGTTTTTTTAATATACAGTATATCGAATAATAAAACATAGTTATATAGGTTAGGTTCACTTCTAGCCTGTATTTCATGTTGTTGGTTACAAAGGGCAGAATAATTAAAATAATTTTCGCAGCGACTAATAATGATAGGAAAGTCAACTTTCCTTTGTCAACTTGTTTAGTTTTTCAAACGATTGTTATAAAATTTAGTCGTATATTATTTTGGGTGCATCATCCTAAATAAAAAAATTGCAAATTGAACTTTTAGGATTCATTCGTATTTATTCATTTTCTTTATAATGTAGTATTTCATGCAATGTGATATGCTCTATAAGTAATTAGAACTGCATTGTTGTATGAACAAAAAATTAACTGAAAGCGATGTAACATTCATTCAAGGTAAATGAATCTAACTTACTATAGTTACAGTAATGTATACTTACCATACTAAGATTTAAAATTTGAACAGCATAAAAGACAGTTAGTTAATATATGTATCATTTAACATAAAACTTTAGTAAAAAAATGTGTAATGTTTTTGAGGTGGACTTTACACATATAAGAAATATCAGTGAAATGTTATGATTAATTAATTTATTAATGAAATAAGATGTGACAATGTTAAATTGTTTTTCTTTCCAGATGTCTCTATATCCATTTTTTTTTACTGAATTACTAAATTATTGTTATTAGATTATGATTATTTCTTCTGGATACTACTTCTGGATTACTAAATATCCAGCAGTTTGGAAGGAAACTTATTTTGTATGCTAAAAGCCTGTAATATATACTATATAACAGAATTATAAAATCAAGAACAAACAGACACAAACAAACACGAACAGACATAAACAGTGCTTTTCTGTGTGTGTGTGTGTGTGTGTGTGTGTTGTGGGGGTGCACACATGTATGTGTACATTTCCAGAGGCCCTGGAGATCAGGAGAGAGCAGCTCCTGCACACAGAGGTAAAAATTCATTTCTTGAGAGCTATATATCAAGGCATATTTGTTTAATGAGTGCTCCTGTGGAAAGATGTATAGAACATGTCAGGCGTCCACTTGCAGTGCGTTCTGGGAAACAGATACCATCACAGAATGTGACCGCTCACTCTGTCTCCACGCGCGGGCCGCTTTATCTCCAGCTTCCCGAGCCCATTATAAATGAGAGGCTATGGGAGAACAGGGAGTGAAAATAATGGACGGGGAGGAAAAAAAAAAAGCTGCACCAACGCTTCTCAAGCCCGCTAAGAAAGAAAGGAAGGAAGAAAGAGAAGAGGAACGAAAGAAAGGGAGAAAAGAGAAAGAACTTGAATCTCCATCGCCATCGTGGCCAGATAAAAAAATAAAAGACAGAGCAGGAAGAGGCTGCCATACCAGTGGGCTAAAAGTAGCTGTCAGAGTTTAAACTTTCAGCTTAACGCGCCGTGTTTGTGCCCATTCTTTATCTGTTGCATCTCTGGATCTCTCGGCCTCAGTGGGCCAGCTATTTGGCATGCTTAACTAACCTGTTTTCTCCCCTGGCAGGTCCCTTGCTCCCCTTAAGTTATGGAAATGATATGCGAGAGGCGGACATGGGGGTAATTAATTGTAACTTGGAGGATAATGTTGGCCTGTCAGAGATGTCTGCACGTTGTGTAACACTTTTTAAGAGTAATGTGCTTAAACTGGAAGGATCTGCTAGCGGCCCGTCTTAATTGCCGCGTGGCCGGAATGCTAAAACAGTGCCTCCTTTTCTTTCTCTCTTTTCTTCCCTTTCTAAGCCCCTCCACCCTCTTCTGTCATGGTGTTTACTGTGTTTGTAAACATCTCATATACAGAAATTATATCGGTTGCATGAATCTTAATTGGGGAAACCACAGGCACTAATCAAATCGTGGTGTCCCGAAGCAAACAGATACACATTTCAGATTTACAGCCTCTTAAAGATTACGTACTTGGAATATGGCATGTTTTGTTAGAAACTGTTCCTCCGTCCTCCCTTCTTTTATTTTTGGAGGAACGTCTGGTTTAAATAATCGAGATTTAGGCCTAACACGTGTTTCACAAACAGTTACAGTTGCTCAGTAAAATTATAGTGCTTTTGTACTTTTCTGAGTATTTTCACTTGATGTGTATATTTATAGTCAAGTATGACTGAAAGAAAAGTTACGTGTTAGTTTATGGGGTTTTTGTGTTCTTGAAAGGTGAAGAATAGCTTCTAACAGACAGGCCTGTGCTGAAAGATGCTGGGCATACTAAGATTGTAGTACTGTAGGGACATCAGTTCCATCTGAAACCCTTTTTAACTCTTACTAAAGCTCTTCTTTGGCATCAGTTTTACTTCTGTTAGAATCGTTGAGCAGATTTACTTCAGGTTAGTTCATGCAACTGTATCATCATGCATCTGGATAGTACCTCAAGATGCAGTAAGGTTGTGAAAGAGAATACCACCAGCTTTTCCAAATTTTAGCAGAACTAAATGGATGTAAATAAAATAATTCAAACTGTTTTGATGTAAAATGTGCCATTCTAGAAATGTACAAATCACAACAGTGGTGATAGGAACCAGACATCAAGAATGAATTGATGTCACCATGCTACCAAGAATACAGTGACAGACACCACATAAACAAGTTCATTTGAAATTACTAAACATCTCAATGTAGTTAGAAATACATTTTTATGGTTCATGTATACAGTCTGCATGATACTAATTAGTGCTAGTTGCATTAGCCTTTAGTAGCTTTAGTAGCTTTAGTATAGACAGATCTGCAACACTTAGGCTAAGTAAACTATTAGTTTAAATGCAACCATCTAACTCGTTGTAATTGGGTGATCTCAAGTTTGAACCCAGGAGATGCTCCAACCACTCAAGGCCTGGAGTCCAAGTGTGGCCTCACTCATTCTGTGTGAGTGGGATGACCCTTATCCCCTCCCCCTCCCTAAACTTTTAAAAGATATTTTTGTTAGTTCATGTAACAGAAAATATCATTAAAAAGACATATCATCACCTTGTATTTTATTATCTGTTTTAATTGGATTTCTTTTAACTGTTGACTTAAAATGTGATTTATAAACAGACTTAACTTGACTTTGAGGTGCTTTTCCATACACCCGTCCTTCTAGCCCACCTTCGACTTCCTTTTCCCCGTTGTCTTTCTTCCAGTCTATCGTCCCCTTCTCCTCTTCTCTGGTGTGAGGTGCCTGTTGGGTGACAGCTCTTCTAGAGACACCTCTGGCCGTTCCCGGGCCACCACGCTGCTCTCAGCCGGGGCACTTACTGCATGATCCTCTCCTCCGTCACCTCATCTCATGTCATCCCTCACTTCCACTCGTCCACGTTAAAGTGAGTCAAATGGGAGGGAGCGGAGGGGAGCGTAAAGGGAGAGAGTGGTGACATGGCGCAGGGTGAAGCTGATAGGATGGGGCCTGGCACTTTGACACGAGGGAAAAGGTCGTCCCGCTCGTCCTGCGACAGGCCCGCTCAAAACAGAGAGAGAGGAGTAGGAGACTGGACAGACTTGACTGACAGATGCTCTAAACGCTGCCTTCTGGGGGCTGGACCTCATGCCGGGAGGTGTACCTTTGAGTCTGCGGACCAGACTGACATTTGTTTTGATCTGCGTTAAGTCACTTAGCATCAAGACAGAGCAAAGAAACTAACTCTCCATGTGACAGCCCCATGAAACGAAAAGGAGGGGCAGTGAGGATGGAGCATTTAAGAGAACAGATCGGAGACCATCTTAATTAAGCTAAGCTCGGTCTCTGTTGGGCTTTTAGCCACTGGATTCTGTCATGCTTGGACAGTTTGTGATGGAATGGGGGGTATTTTGGGGGCTGTGAAAAGGGGATAGCACAAGGAGTGCATATGACTTGCAGGCATTGTGATATTAAAGTGAGAATATTGGGCTGGCGGAGTTGGATTTTGCCTGTGTGTGTGTGTGACTGTGTGTATGTGTGTGTTAGTCCAGGAGGCCTAGAAGGGTCTCATGGGGGCTGTTATGGAGCTTTCTTCTTGCCGTGTGACATCAGTTTGGATCGGCAGAACCCTCAGGCTCCTCTTGCCTCCACGCCCCCACTACTCCCCACATGTAGGCTGCCCACACTCTCTCTCGCAGTCAATAAAAAACCCTGTGCACTTCCAGGAGGTCCAGTCCTACAGGGGATGGCTTTGTCCTGCAGGGAATAGGGGCTTGTACATTAAGGAGCAGGAGGTAAATTAAGACAAATAATAGCCATAATCTCCCACTGTAGGTCCACACTATTCCTAACCCTCTAAACTCCAAGGATTCCCTTGTAACTACCCAACTTAGACTTTAGCTACTGAATTATTCAGTAGTTCTCATGAATAATTAATCACTGAAAAAATAAGTCTAGTATTTAGAAGAAGCTTAGAATAAACTTAAAATTAGCTCTAATCCCAAATGTATCCGGAACATGCTTGCCATGAAGTTTGCTTCTTTAGTTCTGCTAGTTCTTACAAAACGAGGGGAAGCTAATCTAGCAGACAAGTTAGCGTCATACAAACCTCATTCCTAATTCATCACACGCTTGCCTTATGTTGAGCTGTTGAATATTCTCAAATAATTATGATTATGTGGCACCGTATAACATTTTTCAGTGTCAAGAACTGCACAAGTTTATTTCAGGTTATTTAACAACAGAAGCTAATGAGTTCTGATGTAGTCTTGTTGTTTGCACAATGCTAACATACGAGCTTCCATTACTTGTTTGTCATCATAGCTCCAGGCCAAAGCTAAAGAAGCACAGTTTAGACCCCATGACTCAGCGGATTCATTATTATTACGACGAGGAAAAACTGTACATTTGGTTTTTGGCCAAACCATAATTTTAAGGGTTAAACTCTAATACTGTGTGTTTTTAGCTCTGATTTCTACACTTGTTACACTGCAGGTGTGTGTGCTGATTCCCAGCTTTTTCATGTTCATAGCATTTTTGGTGGCTGCGTGTCGCTGCTCCTGTTCTTTCCTCCTCGTACATGTCCTGAACAGGCAGCGTGTCAGCGCAGAAAAGCCCCTGCAGCTGGCCGAACAGGACTGGGGGACCTGAATAAGCTTTTAGCTCCCATGTAGAGTGCAGAGCAGGTGCGGCGCTGCTGTCATGTCCTCACACACACACCTCCTTTATTTACATATCCAGATGGATTTTCACAGCCCAGTTTGGGGGGGACGAGGTGTTGCTGGTGTGAACACGCTTTTGGCAGGAGGTGTCGCGGAGGGGGGCGGGGAGGGGGCTTGATCAGGCCTCCCATAGGGCAGAGTTTCCATCACCAGCAGTGACATTTATTCCTTTTCTCCCTGCTCTCACCTGAGCTTATTAAGAGCTGGTTTAGTCTAGTGGAGAGGCCCAAGCATAAATACACATATTGTGCAGGCAAAGGTGGGCAGAGGCGGGTAGTGTGACCTAAGTAAAGGTATTGCTACTTCAATGAAATAATGACCCTGTTTACACCTGCTTGTTTCATGCATCCGGATCAGTATCAGTATACCATTTGTGTGTAAGGTTTTTCCATAGGGATTTTTGCCAGCTGGCTTTTACATCATGTGATAAATGTCTCAATAGAAATGGCCTTTTAACAATTACTGAAGCAAAATCTTATAGCAGTTCCATTTCCTTTTTGGAGATACAAGGTTTTGACCTGACAGTGGTAATATATTTGCTCATAGCAAACCACGGGATCATGTGATTGACACTCGAATCTCTCTCCCTCCCCGCAAGGCTTGTGTTTATGCATTGATTTTTGACCATTTGAGCATATGATTATGTGTGTACTATTGCGAAAAAAAAGTCAAATAAGTCTGAATAAAGAAACTTATATTTCTGAAACTGAAAAGTAGTATTTTGCTTACCATACATGTTTATTGTTACTGGCCTAGGATGATTTTGGCAGTGTTTGTAACAGCAATTTTAATTGGTTGAAAACTGGTTGATTCACCATTGCTCTTCTGTTAACTTTTTATTAAACTTTCAGTATTGATTCAATAGTAATGCAAGATGCAAAACATGAATCAGTATCACATGGCAAGTGGTTTGATGCTTAAACTTTGATTTAGCATTAATTTAATGATCTATTACTTTCTGGTTTGAAATCAAAACTGTTTGATCTCAGTACTAGAAGTCATTTTTATCCATTTTTGTAGATGAAAATGACACAGTGCCACACACCACAAAAGCTAGAACATTTGCAAGTATGTCATGATTGAAACACAATGGTTACACAGTGATAATAGTTGGGATAATTGCACAAGCATTCATTACCTGTTAGGTATTAGTCTCATAGCTCAAGTATGAAACTTAAAAGCTCCTCTGCCTTCTTTTCCTTTCTGTTTTGATTTCAAAACCACTATAGATATTTAAATCACTCTAATGAAGTCACTGTAAGGAAATCCATATATTGTTAAATGTTATTAGCATTCTTCCAAATGGAAGTGTCCACCCTTCAACCTCTACCAATTCTGCAATCTCGTTATGAAGCCCTCCTACATTATATCATCATGGCCTGCTCCTATACGACTACAATAAACAACAGAGTCTGGATTTCTCACTGTAATCAAAATCCTTACTGCAGTTCTTCAGACCGTCTTGACCATTCCTCAAATAAAAACAGTGGAATCATGTCTTCCTCATGGGTGGTGTGACACAATGGGAGCGTGTTAAAATCCACATTAACCACAGCGGAACTGACAGAACGCACCATAACTCAGCCTTTTTATGATTGTCATATAATGACAGTCACACCTGACTAGCGTTTTAGAATTAAGGCTGCAGGAGAGGGGCCTGGTCTGTGCTGCTGTGTAAATCTGACAGAGAAGGGAGAGATTCAAGTGTTACACTTATCATTATAGCCATGCGGAGCCTATGTGACATATGTTGAGGAGGGGGGCAGGGACAGAAGACTCTGCCAGAGCTGCTTCTGTTTCTGGAAATATCCAGTAAGAGCCGTTATGAATGATGTGTAGATGGTCATTAATGAAGCAGGAGCTCACAGCCACATGCCTGATAATGTTTCTGGGACACAGTGATGGAGGATTTTCTCAGATGCTGGCTATAAGAAAATAGAATTATGAAATATTGCTTTTCCTAAGCTCGCATTATAGTGTTTGTCGTACACAAGACATTCCTTTGATTGATTCTGTGCTTTGCTGTACAGTAAAGTCTTTGAGAACGACAAAGGGGTTGTATTGCGAAAATAGCCACAGATTGTTCAGTGCTGCTACATCCGTGTTACAGAATTTTCATTAAACACAATGGCTTGTGGGGAAAGAAATGAGTTATGATCATTTGGGTGCTGCTGGCTGAAATCCAGCCCTGCAGGACAGGGTCGTCAAGAGGTCGAGGGGTCATGTTCTTCACAGAACAACAATAATCAGTCTGACCTGACAAATTGATTTTGTATTCCATGTAACAGACTGGAGCAGACTACATTAGAGGGGCTCCTAGATTTTGTGCGGAGAGTAAATGGACAATAAAGCATATAGCAACACACAATTGCTCTCTGGTATATTTAGCTGCTTGGGCTGGAGAGGTGAGGGTGGGGAGACTGGGCTGGGCGGGGCAGCACTTAGGGTGTAGTGTTGCTTAAAGAACCCTCCCACCGTCTCTTTTTCCCCGTCTCCCTTGTTACCAAGCCACACCAGCGGTGGGTAGGTGCTGCAGTCGGCGTGCCAACAGTCACACATCAGCACCTTATCTCATTCAGAGAGATGATGGTTGTCATATCCACAACGCCAAACACACATGGACATGCACAGACAATGCCCAGGCCTTGCCACTGGCTGGTTAGTCTCTCCTAAAGCAATAGAGTAGGTTTTGCAGTCAAAAGGAAAAGGCCATTTGGCTGACCTGCAAAACGACCAACCACATAGTCATTTTGGCGTGAAGGGAGGGTGAAGTGGTGCTCCAAAACAAGTTTACCTGTGTGAAACAAAGTGGTAAGACATGATGTGACACAGTGCACTAGGCCCGGTCCAGCCATGCCTCAGCAGGCAGGGCTAGACTAATAGATTTCCCTCTGTATTTATACCTCACATCATTCATTCTTCCTGGGCCCCCTGCACAGGTAGCTGTTCTATAAGAAATGAACGGTCTTTATAGACGTGGCCCCAGCCATAACAAGGCTGATTTTCAGTGCCGGCCCAGGGTGTATAAGTCCCACAGAATTGTACAGCTTCATGCTCGACAAATGAAGCCTAACTTATGATGTTTTCCATGTAATTTTTATTCCCGTTTGACTGGCCAACTACCCAGTGGTAATAGAATGCTGCGGAAAAGGCCAGTGGGGGGATGTTTGCGCTCCGAGTGATTGATCGACGCACGCCGCGCTTTTCATTTATATCTCTCTCCCCCTTCCATTCCGAATCGGTTAAGTTTAGGAAAAATGAATCCAAAAAAGCGGGGCCGAAGAGAAATGGCCCCAGATTACAGGGCGGCGAGCTCATAGATCTAAGCTAGGCCCCTTGCTTTGAGGTGGGCGGGGGGGTGTAGACTGTCTGCGAGCATTAAGTTATCTAAATGAAAATCAATACTATATGTGCCAGCGTTTTACTACAGAGAAGTGCCCAGAGACCAGGCTGGGTGGGGGGGAGGATGAATGGAGGAGTGGATGGAGGGATGATCACGCATTTTGGGCTGTGGTTCCGGGACTCTAGCCCTGAGAACGGGGAGCCTGACTGCAGATCTAATTGGCCCCCTGGCCGAATGGAGCAGGAGCTAAACACGGAGGCGGGGAAGATGTCTTGTTTTTCAAAGCGATCTCATGGCCCTGAGGGATGGATACCTAAGTATGTATGTATGTGTGCACGTGTGTGTGTGTGTGTGTGTGTGTATGTGTGCGCATATGTGTAGTTCTGTGCACATGTGACAGTGTTAAAAAGCACTCCTCTGCATAAATCCTCTACTGTTATATATACATATAAGCTATTATATATTATATTTCATATTATATTTCAGTATATATGTATACTGAAATATCTGTATGTACAGTACGTTTGTGTTTATTTGACTGCATACATATGTCATTTCATGCAATTTTACAATTGTATGATGGATCATTTATAATATATAATTCACAATCCAAATGTCAACAAAATTCTACTTTCCCTCGTTTACTGCTTGATAGAAACCCACTGATTTCATAAACGAAATCTGATTGGTTCCACTGTCACTTAATGATTATACTGGTGGTTAATTTGGTACGTCACAGCACCTGAAGGCTACCTACCTAGAAACTGAGAGAAAAGAATTGTGATTGAATCAGTTTCTGTTCTAAGAATGTTCTAAGTTGATGTTCTAAGAATTTTGCCTTATTATTTTCAACAGAAATTGAAGTGAGTTTTAAGTAAGATTACAATATTAAGAGAGTTTAAAATTAACTAAAAAGTACCAATATACTATTTTAGTTCTCGTTAATGATTAGATCTGGATTGTAAGCTCTGAATGTCTGCAGACTGTGAGAATATATCCAGTATTATCATAGATCAAAATGTTACAGACAATATTACAGAGTGTTTATAATATAAATGTTTGTCTGGTTGCATGTTTTCATCTAAACTGTCTAATTCTGAGGTTGTTTGTGCAAGAGACCTTTTGATCCTTAGAACTTGAGTTATTACATTTGTTTTGTATCATGCAACTATGTATTTGTATTGTATTACAAAATTAATTACGTTTGTTCATGATTTATATTCTGTATCCATATTCAGGTCTGCATTTCGGCGTTTCTACTCGTGTCAAGAAATGAAGAAAAAACTTTGCAAAATATAAAAGAAATTTTTCAAGATTTCAAGATTGCACACCTAACAAACTATCTTCAGCAAAGTTATTGATCATAATAAAACTCACAAATGTAGTATCAGATATTTTAGAGTCTGTAATTTCATCCGGATTTCTCCACATGTTTCAATTTAAATATAAGTACTGCATGTCACTGGAATGTTGTTGTTGATGAAAATATGTTCAATGCAGTTTGCATGTGCAAATGTAATTTATAAACCTATTTTGAATGTGCTTCAGTTGAATATACCTAAGAATGTATTTGCCCAAACATTAGTCTGCCAGTGAGTGTACACTTGAACTCCGTGTCCGAGTGTGTGTGAGTGTGTGTGTGTGTGTGTGTAGGCCCCCTGTGGCCACTGGAGAAAACTCTCTCTGGTCACGCTAGAGCTGTTTCTCACCTGTCAGCCACCACAGAATCATTTCATTCCTTTTGCAATTAGACACAGCCATCCACAGAGGCACAGAGCACAGCTACTCTCACTCCTCACCTTCCCCAACACTGCCGCACTACACACACACACACTCCCACACAAATATTCATTGTACTGAGCCACAGATATCCATTACCGCATATTTCTGCTAAGTTGCAGCTCGGCTGCAGAAACGTCAACAGTTGCTGAGCTGCACCAAGGCCATGTTAACGGGTGAGGAAGTGGAACTTCTCGGCTTCAGCCAAATCAAGCACAGAAATGCATTGACATTCAATCTGGGCTTAATAAATATTCAGTCAGACATTGACTGGCGGTAGACTTTGTCAGTCTCCTCAGCATCAAGGCCCAGTCTAACAGTCTAGCTGTTGGTAAGTACGAGCTCTCGTCTGAAAAGTTGTAAATGAACATCCTAATTCCTTCAGAAACAACAAAATACTATCCACATTTCAGACATCCTACAACTTTTTAATGTCCTTTACTGTTTCATCATTCACTGTTTTTGCAGGTATAACTTGCCAGTCAGTAACTAAGCCGTAGACGTTTGATTAAATATACTCTTTTGACTTGAAGGCATTTTCTGTTGAGCAAATTCCATATATTCTAACGCTGCTCTGAGTGAGTGGAAATGTGTGGCATAATTAACTATTAAATTAAGATCATACAATGTTTTCTATTACAACAGGATAAAGAAGTGTGAGGTAGTCTTTCAGGCCCAGACATGATCTTGGGGGAATAAACCGAGGAAAATTTGACAAACTTTTGGTGCTGGATTGTAGTTAAATGTGGTACTAATAAGGTTATGTCCCCTCTAGAACCTACCAACACTGATTCTTTAAACGCACTTAAAAAAACTTTGTTTCAAGTCAGTAATTCAGTCAGACAGTATCAGTATCTCTTACACTTCTAAAGTTTAGGGGTTGTATGGTTTAATAGAGCTAATTTCTTTACTGCATGTTATGTGTTCTCAGAATCTGCACTGGATTTTTCAGGAGGGCGTACAGGCCCCCCACTACATCCATGCTTATAGTCCATCACACCATCAGCCACTCCTTTGAGCTCTGTCTTCACAAGGCACTGGATTGGTTTAGAAATTTCACACCCAGTTTGTTCCGACCCGCATCTCTCATGGTTGTCCCCATCAATTCTCAATATGAGATCAAACCCAGGGTTTTAAATCTGGGATAGATTTTGCTAGCTATATAATGGTTATCCATATTTTGGACTACAAACCACATTGAAAGTTAAAAAAAAAGGATCTGATGAGCATGTGAAGGCAGAAATTTCATTTAAAGTATTGAGCATCAGAGTAACGTAGTAGAATCTAGACAGCATGTCCTCAGTGTGTGGCATTAGAATCTTAGACTTCACCATTCCATTAATTTTCCTGATTTTCACATTTAAGACACTGCCATCATCTGCAATTGGAAGGTGCATGTGGCTTTAAAAAGGACTTCCATTCGATGAGGTGGATCATCCCATCCGTTCAGTAATGATTATGATCCTGCTGCCTTTATTGCACCTTGAATGATTTTTTAATGTCAGTGTTGGGGAGACACACCAATAACTGGATTAATATCTGAGCTAATGTAGATTTGCTGCTCCTCTGCTTTTTGATTGTATGCCAGCGGCTTCTCATTGGAGAATGGCTAATGCACTCAGGCACTTGTCTCTCAATTATACAATCTGTATTAACTTAACTGCCTATCTTCAGCAGATCCTATATGTTCTCACATGAGTAAATATGGCAGGCATTTCAACATATGCAAATTCAGTAAAAAAACATTCTATTGCTGTAAATATATATGTATATATAAATATATATGTATATATAAATATAT
>JBBPCY010000039.1:21227410-21245096 GCA_037974405.1 Brachyalestes nurse
ATAGATAGATAGATAGATAGATAGATAGAAAAACAGATTTAATAGAAATGCGTGTGCTAAAATGCACTTCTGCTGAAGAGCTTGTAACTTCTAAGAGTGGTGATGGATTTATGGGGTTTATTTTATTAGAGGGCTGCATGACAGGTGTGGAGAACAATCAACCTCAAGGAAGAAACTTCAAAGAAACCTGAGTGAAATCTGTGAGGTACCTAATTAAAGCTTAGTAGAATGAAGACATTTTTGAAAATCGAATTAAATCTTAGCCTGCATCACATGGTACATATTCTTACACTACTTGCCTGAATGTCTTTCTAGTTGTAAGATCATTTGAAAAATTGAAAAGTTATCTTATAAGAATAACATCTGACCTATAACCCACTTTGTAAAAAATACATACATGAAAACACATTTTTTGTGGGGTAATTATAAATTACAATCATTCGTTGTGTGCTGTGTGTCTTTATCTGTCAATAACTGCATGCTGCAACATCATTAGGCCTGGGGTGCTGCATGTAAATGCTGGAACGTTTTCTGTATGCACTACGTGTTCTTGTCTCTAAGGGCAGACGCGTGTCAGACTGTGTGCTGGTAAAGGCTTTTCTGTGGTTGACCAAAGGGCCAGACAGTTTCTTAGCTGCCTCCTTGTTCTGAAAGGCAACAGTAATAGCCATTAAAGGATGGCCTTAAGAGGCTCTGGCATGTTGATGCCTGATGCACAAAGGTCATTGATTCCAGGGGCCTTCTTCTCCTTTCCTTTCTCTTAACAATTCGTCGGGATTTTTGGCATTTGGTGAGCGCACGCAGGACAGCTAGTCCGACGTGCCGACCTTGACAGCGAATTGGATAAATAAACCTTCAATTTAGCCTCTTCTCCAGCGTCGGCTCTGCTGTAGCCTCGGCAGCACGTCCCATCGGGAGCCTTCACCTATCCGGAGTGCTCAGCCCGCCCTCAGCCCAGTGACAAACACACCATCTTTCTCTCCCGCTAACAGCCCTCTCTCGCTACAGTCAAAGTCAGTCTGGCCCGCCCCAACAATTTAATGCCAATTCTGTCTTTTGCCCCTTTCTGCGCGAGGGCTTCGACCAGCTTTCTAGCTAGAGACACACTGTTCTTCACACATACACACACACACACAGGGAATACCACAGCCCCCCTCATTCGCTAACACACTATGTTGGTAATACTATTGTTGTGAGTACGTTCATCTCTGTATTAATGTAGCTATATAACATTACACCTAGCTTTAAAGGGCCCATATCCTAAGCAATAAAAAAGCAGTCCATACTATAACATAAGTGTCTGAGTAGATTGCACTCCTGTATATGAGGAAATATGAAAATATGTGACATCACAAATACAAAACCTTACATTTTGCTTAGTTTTCTCATTATGGTCGTGTGAATCGATGAGTAAATGCTCCAACATCAGTTTCTATTATTTATCAAAAAGAAATTCCATTTTGAAAATTCTGTCATATAGGCCCTTTAAACTCAAAAATTGTTTTTTTTGTTGTGAACAGCCTTTTTTTTCTTAGTGATGAGTGAAATATTCTCTACAAACCTGGAATGATTTCCCCTCATTATGAAGATGTCCTCAGAAAGAGCTAAAAACAAACCCCGAAGCCACACACACACACATGCACTAAGTCTCTCTCTCTCTCCTGCCTGTCCCAGGAGGCAGCAGGTACTGAGCGCATCATTCCATAACAAGTAATGACATGGCATTTAATGATAGTGTCTAAAGTGATCCGTGGCCCGCGGACAGGTAATGCGCCAGCCGCGGGCCACAGATAAGCATGGCTGCTGAGGCGCAGGGGCGGCACAGGCAAACGCTGTATCTCTCCCAGGCCCTGTCAGCAGATACCAGGTGACATATGCGCCACTACTCATGCCCTCAACCCTGTAAGCGCATATAGTTTGAAGGGAAAAAGAGGCTTTCCTGATGTAAGTGAGGGCGCGCGTATATTCAGCTCTTAGCTGGGAGTGAATTTCACCATAATGATAGGAAAACATGAACGCTTCGCCGCTGTCAGGAGACTTGGCTGATCCCGGGAAGGAAATGTGTTGTCATATATTGAAGTTTTGTATCTGATGCTTAAAAAAAATCAACCTATCCAATTCCAAAGATCCACAACATTTATTTTTGGTTACTAAAGGTAAGACTGGGGGCCTACAAGGCCCTTGTAACTCATCAGATGATTTGTGTATGTCAGTGTTGGCCAGGGTAAGATGGATCAGCATGTGGAATTGCAGTTTTCTGTGTGTTTCTGTGCTTTGAGCCTTCTTTTATTGCAGAATTGACTGTTTTGTTTTGTTTTTTTTTTTTACCACGACTAATATGCGACTGATATTTGCCTTGTCAGAACGAAACCTCATAATCGGATATTCCATTTTTCTTTTTTTTAGTATTCCATTTTTAATATTACACAATAATACTAATGAACATAATCAGTTGTGGCAGCTTATGACAGCATATGACATCGGTCATGACATGTTTATGGCATGTTTATGTCAGTGTTGTGTAGTAAGACTCAAGTACAGTATTACCAGTATTACCTATGTCTGTTTCAATGGTCTATTCTATGATGTCAACCTTTTCATATGGCTTCTTAGGGAACTATATAAAATAGGTCTGTATAGAACCAAATGGGGTTCTGCTCTCATAATTAATCATAGAATGTATCATAGAATGTATTAGTACTATATAGAACATTTGTAATTAAGAAGTGTTTTGGAAAAATCAGTGGAATGGGCACATTAAGAAGTTTTGCATGTATATATATATGCTGATATGGATGCTTGTGTCGTGTATGTGGTGTGTGTGTGTGTGTGCGTATTTGTACATAATGAGTGCAAGTATATGATGAATGCATATGTACAGTGTGTGTGTCTGTTTGTGAGTGTGTGTTTGTGTGTGGAGGCGAGTTGATGAGAAATAGTGAGAGAACGGCATGGCTAGAGAAGGCGCTACAGAGAGCAGTAAAAATGACTGCTGCTACCAATAAATCTGATTTACATCCGCTCCTCTTGGTTTGATTGTTAATTGCACACTGCTTGCTCATGGAATCGAGTCATATGGAGAGGAAGAGGCCCTTGATTTGTTCCAGCGCTTCAGATTGTTGACGGAGAAAGGGAGAAACAGTGTGCGCGAGAGAGAGAGGATCACAGAGTGCAGCGTGATGGACAAGGTTAAAAGGAGCTGCGGGTTTTGATCATTTGCTCATGTCGTTCGCTAACGGTGGCGGGAGAAGGATGGGGAGGGCAATCGGAGCAGGGGGTAAGCAGTCGAACGAAAGAGAGAAAGATGCACAACTTTCAACGAGGATGTGAAAGACAAGAGAACAACGCTGCGGCTGACATCTCTCACTTTCTCTCTGTCTCGCTCTTTCTCTGTGTTTCTCTCTCTCTCTGTTTTTCTCTCTCCTCCTCTCTCCTGTTCTCTCTCTCTCTCTCTCTCTCTCTCATTCTCTCTCTCCTCTCTCTGTTTCTCTCTCTATCTCCCTGTTTCTCTCTCTCTGTTTCTCTCTCTCTCTCTCTCTCTCTCTCTCTCTCCTCCTCTCTTTGATAGGCCTGCATGCCATACTCCCTCACATTACAGTCAGACTGTGGAGAGACGAGAGCAGAGGAAGAACCGCGTTTGAGAATTGAAAAGGACTGAGGTCATCTAAAACAAAAGAAACTAATGGAGGAGGAAATTGAGGGAAAAGTAGATGGACTGAGAAGGGAAGAAAAAAAAGGCCCTGCATGCATCTCTCCTCCATGTGCGCTGCCATTAAGCCCTCAGACTGCAGAGGGATTGGCTGTTTGTGCAAAGTCTGACCAGAGGAAATCACTGTTATGATAGCAAATCAAATCAGGCCCAAACGCTTTCTTTTAGTGAACAGCTCCGGGGTCAGGCGAAGGTCTGCGTCCTCTCATGAGTGTTAACATGTAGAGTAACAGGACGAAAGAGACACATATGACCTGCCCAAACAACACAGAACAGGATGAAGTGTAGTCAACTGTCTATTTATGAAGACCTTTACCATAACATAAAGAGCTACTTCAGCAAAAAATCACATTCACACAACCTCAAGCAGTCAGTCAGTGAAGATGTCTGGTTCTGATGACTAGTTCTGTAGTTATGTGCGGTAACTATGAGGATAATGCCTTGTTTCCTTGTTAGTAGTAGGGCGAAGACAGCAAACCTGATGTTCCATTGTTTTCAATTGAGCAAATTTGCGAAACTGGCGTTATGTCAAGAGATCCAGTTTCCCACCTTTGCAGTGGTGGAACAAACTGGAGGTGCTTTTTGGAAAAGAAATTAGCTGAAACATTAGCATGTGTCCACTTTATGATAACCACATAAATGGACTATCATAATAGTAACATTTACACGACTGCATGAAGATCAACATTTTTTATGTCAACATGTAAATGTAGTATAATGGAGCTAACAAATAATGGATTTTTTAATTACTGTCTGTCTTTATCAGTTAGCATCATGCAAACGCATGCACAAGGCATGCAAAAATCATTACATTTGTCTCAAAGTTGACTTTAAGTTGCCCATGTGGTTTCTGACACTGTATTACATACTGTAATATACAAACATGAACAAACATGCAAACATTCAGGCTTACAGATGGTTGTTAGTACCTTCTTGAAAATAATGTGTAATGCTGATATTAAGCAAAAGAGCTGATCCACACCACATAACAAAACTGGTGACGGCACATGGCAGGATACAGTAATAAAAGCATTACCATAATAATGGTATTACTGCCTATGTGCATGGTGATGGTATTACTATGCCACTGCTCTATCCTTTCTATTACTGTTTCTAGCTGTGCAGCATAATTTCGCTCGTTTTTATACAGTAGCCCAGCAATTTTTTATTATTTAGATCATTTTATTAAACGTTTCGGTGTTTACTTTTTAAATATTAAACACCATGCATACATTGGCTGCAGATCTACTAAGAAATTGTTCAAACGATTATGATCTCTAACACACTAGCCACCTTTGGCAAAGAATACTTTGCCAGGGAAAACTTTGCCAAAAAGAATGACAGGAATTTACAAATGCCACTTGTTATCTAACACAGCAAATGTTTTGAATACTTTATAAAAGCTGTTGGCTCCAATGTGCCCGTGTCTGAAAAGTTAGACATATTAGACTAATGTGTATAAGCTTCTATTTGTTGTTATCCACATTAGCCTCATAACTACGAACTCAAGACTCAAAAGTTACTGCCACAAAACCATCATAAGGTCAACATACTTCTTCAGAATCAAAGAGCCTACATGCAATGTTATACAATGTGTCTGTTGTATTAATATTCTGTTTTTTATGTGCTGAACTGGAAAAATTGGTAGCTGTCAACTGCCACATAAAGCGACTCATTACATTTTCTGGAAAAAAGTGCTGTTTTCACAAATATATATTACTATAATATCCACTAATTCCACTGGAAACTATTTAAGCCGACTGATTCATTATTAAGTTATAGGAGACAGGAACAGGCGCTGGGGCCTGTCGACACGTTCTGAGCATTTCAGAGATTAAGATTACTTCACTTCGTCGAGTAAAATTGGTATTATGTTTAATATTGTGTCATTATTCCGAGAAAAATGGAGCTGTGCACACACATACACACTCATTCACGGCACGGCCCCTATGCGAAGGTTGCTCGGCGCACTGTGAGTATGGAGAATGGCTCTGGCTGTGTCACAGACAGCTCTAATGACACCTTCAGACATAAAAGCATGGCCTCGCTGCCTCTCTCCCTGACTGTGATAATGACTGGCTTTGCCCAAAACTGTGTCAAACGAAGAAAAATACACCCAGCCAACTTCATCATGTAATTAGATGCTGCCTACAATATCTTATAATAAAGGTTTATGTAGTGCTAATAGCTACTTCTCGGCTCGAGCTAAGCTTTGGCGCAGCCATTGCTTACCTGCAGGTATGGATTTAACAGCCTTTCCTCTCTTTTTTCATCTTTGATTGAAGTGCTGCTCTGCTTTTGGAGTGGATGTGAAAGAATTAAGTGGTCTCAAAGAGAGACATAGAAGGAGAGATTGAGAACAGAGAGATGCTGTGAGCTATATGATTTACTCATTTCTGAAAGAGTAATGTGAGCAGGCAAGTGAGTGTGTGTGGGTGTGTGTGTGTGTGTGTGTGCGTGTGTGTGTGTGTGTGTGTGTGTGTGTGTGAGTGTGAGTGTGTGTGCACCTGAGGATCTGCGTGGCCCAACTGTCGAAACGTGATAACTGAAATTTGTGTTTTGCAAGTCGGCATGCTTTATTCTTATCGGGTGTATGTGTGTGTGTGTGTGTGAGTGTGAGTGTGTGTGTGTGAGTGTGTGTGTGTGTGTTTATGTGTCTCTCCCAGCTGCCTTGGAGGCCCTGAGGGTTGCCTGGAGGCCTGCCTGCAGTGTCTGTTCTTACACAGGTCGCAACATCAGGAGAAAGACAACACGCTAGTACTCTACCCTGCAGCAAACACACTCCACACACACGCACACATACACACACATACACATATATACACACTCACACACATACACACACACACACAAACACTAAGGGTGTAATGATTTTAATGTGATAAACGTAAAAAACTAAATGTAAAACAGTGAATTTATACTCTAAAACTGAATCATTCATTGCTCTGCTCTGCTCTGATGGTCCCTTTTCTTGTCATTTTCCAGTTTTTCAAGGAAATCTCTAACAAATAGGATTATGGTCTTCCAAGGGCACAACCATCCTTGGAACCCCCCCCCAGGTTGTGCTTTTCTTGACAAGCTGTCCTACTTCATGACAAGTAGTGCTATCCACACCTAATGATAAACACTAACACCACACCATATTCAATGGCTATCCATTGATCTATTGTTTATATCTCCAGTGGATAGTGGATTATCCCAGGTATTTAAGCCCTTGTGGGCTAAGTGGTGTGAGGCCCCCTGAGACCCCTAGTAATCCGAGGCCCCTAGGCAATGGCCTCGCTGGCCCAATCAGTAATCCATCCCTGCACTGAACGATCAAAGCTGGGTGTCTGTGTATTCCGGGAAGGGATGGGGCGGGGCTTACGCAAAAGCCATAATCTAGCTATAATCAAGAGGTTGATTGTCAGGTTTTATTCTTTTAGAGGGTGCGGTGGTAGGGGGTAATACAGCTAAAGCAACCTTTGAAGCATATAATAATGGTTCTCTTCATTTTTCTATATTGATCAATTAATAAAATTGTTATTGAAATTTGAATGAAATTTTTACCGAAGAATAAACAAATCGTATCGAAACTGAGAGTATGAATATCATTACACTCCTAGCCCACACAGAAAGCAGCACAAACATCTCCATCTATATAAATGTCTACATACCCACACTGCCAGTTATTACGCTGTGCATGCCGTATTATAATCATGCGCACAAACACACAAGCAGAGATAAAATTACACCCCCCACCACACACACAGGCGCATACACACACACTCTTTCACTTGCCAGTGTTTTAGTGGGAGCCATCCCCACTCTTGATTTCCTTTTATATTTGTGCGGCATAAATAAATACATCAGGATGGTTTAGTAATGCATACAGCGAGGCCGCAGCCCCACAAATCAGCGTCAGCGCCGGCTTCCTCCATCATTCAGCCGCCCTGTGCTTTACAACACAATTACTCGCTGCCTGACACAAATGAGCTGGGCCTAGCAACCTGCAGCAAGCTAATTACAGCCAGCCACAGCCCGCCCCGCCATTAAAACAATCACAGCGTTTTACACCAGCCACCGCTGCCACCGGCTACCACCCACTGCCCAGGGAGTCTCAGACATACACACTCACACACACACACATACACACCAAGACACACACACAGGAAAGCGCATCCTCACAGATTTAGTTAGATCTTATATTGCTTTCAAGTGTTCTTGATTTTATCAGTTTCCCACCAAGAGGCAGCAGTCTGATGATGAATTAGTGTACATCAAGTCTTTTACTGTCGATTTGTGACCTCATCGTCATTTTCAAAATGCCAGGAAGGAAGTCAAAACTCCATCAACACAAAGAAATCAATAACACTGTTAAGTAACGGTGATCAATGGTAGTGGTGGTAGAGTGTTTTAAAACATTGTAGTGTTTTATTTCTGCCGGATTTGTGCTCAAATCATCCATAAAACATGCAAAAATCAGGCCTTGGGTACGGTGTAACTAATCTAAGCATTTGAGTCCAAGAGAGCAAAATTGAGTTTGCTTTGTCTGGGTGGGTAGCATGGCCCTCCCTCTCCCACTCATCACACAGCATGATGCTAGACAACGTGGCCGTCTGTTTGATGATACAGAATTGGCAGTTCGTTTTCTCCCCCAAGTATTTTGAGCAGTCCAACACAGTGTTCGCAACAGTTCAAACAGAGGCAGGGGGGCTTCACATGACTCTGAGGAACCACATGATAGCCTTTGGCCTCCCAGCTTGGTAGCATGATTTCGTAGCAGGGGGATGTAGCTGGGGGTGGAAGCAGACATGACTAAATTAGGGTGGAAACTTGACTAAAAATAGCAAAGAATGAAAGAAATGTGGCGAAATCAAAAGATGCTAAGTAATTGCTGGTTAAAAATCGAAAAGAAAAGCCTTCTGATGTAAACACTGACATAGTCAAGGGAATTTCTCCTGCCTGACTAGCAATACAATTGGTCTTTCTCAGCTATATTTATGAGGCACTTATGTTTTATAACATGCACTTCTACTGAGATCTATTCTAAATAATAAACCAAACTAGATATGCCTTCTTTTGAAGGCACCTACTTTTTCAGTTAGATGTTTTATTATTTTTATTTGCAGTAATCTCCCTCTCTCTCTCTCTCTCTCTCTCTCTCTCTCTCTCTCTGTCTGTCTGTTTCTCTCACTAATTTTCTGTGACCACTTCTCCCCCGCTAGGATGATGGGTACTGGGAGCCTACCCCAGGGTCAATGGAGCCCACTGCAGTCTTCTTGCTGTAACTTTACCTATTAAATAGAAATATGTCGATAACTTTCCCTATTCTTTGCAAAAACTGGCAAACTAAATTATAATAATGCCACACATTTTCCCCCCTCATTGTGATGTTAGCATCCATCAGCATTCAAATAGTTCAGGTGCTTAAAACACCCTTGAGTGAAAACTTTCTCTTTTTAATAAGTAGCTGATTTATGTCCATTCATTTTTTTTAAAACAGCAGGTAAGATTTAAACCCCAAACTTCTGACAGGCAGTATACATGATCATAGTCGTTGTCCATTTACATGTTTGTTTTTTTTCAGTTTGGGTCGATCTAAAATTATCCTTTGCTAATGTATTAAGACTACACACAGCATAGAGTAACAGGGTCATGTCTTTCTACCCCTGGGGGACACCCTGGTGCAGTTCCTGCATGGCTCAGGATTGGGTGGGGCTCAGCAAGCTCCACTAATTAACATTATTGCTGCCAGAGGCTGCAGAATGAAGATCAAGACTACCTACCATCCGTTCCACAAGTGTAGCAAAAAAAAAAGAAGTGAAAAAAAATAGTCCTTGTTTCTCCTCGTCTGAAGTCCTTTGTGGAACAAAAAGTGCAATGATAGCGGATATTCTGGGCTCCTAATTACCAAATGTTTACAGTGCACCTCCCCTCTCTCCGCCCTCCGGCTTCTGCACGCATGAACCTGAGAGTTTTACAAAGGGATAAAGAGGGAAAAAAGAGAGAGCAGGAAGCAAAAAAAAAATTGTCAGGCATTTTGCTTTTGTCCTGAGAGCCCAAAGACACAGCATGGAGCAGAACAACAGTGGCTGACTCAGTTAGACTCTGCACAGCCAATGGGCTTTTATTATTAGAATCCTTTGGGTGACAAAATCCCGCTCAGCCAAAGGGAGCTGGGTCTTCTAGTTGCTAAATGAGTGGGCACGGATAATGTGGATCTATGCAGATGGACTGGGTTTAACATAATAATTTGGAGAAGATCAAACTTTTGCAAGTTTCCTAGAAGTTGTAGATCAGCCGAGACATGTTTGGTGTCTGAAGTTCTGCACTGGAGTTACAAGTCTGAATCTCCATCCAGAAAGCTGTGCAGTCCGGCAGATTTGCACAGTCATTACGGGTGCAAAAATAATATAGAGACGGACAGCAATAAAGAATAATTGTACAAAAATAGCAGCAACAGGACCGAGAATGTGCAGAGAATAAGTTACTGAACAATCTCAGATTCATACATGTGATTTCTGATACTGTGGGGCATACTGTCTACAAACATGGACAACAGTATATTGTATACTGTAAATACTATTTATTATATACCATGCTGCTGCTATATTTGCACAATTATAAATTACTGCTGTCCTCCTCTATTCTGCTTTTTTTGCACACTGAACAGCTCCACTGTTAGAATACAGTATCTGTCGTGATATTCATGCAAACTAGTACTGTAGCTGTGGACTGTACTAAATGTTGTCTTTTCTTGCACTCTCTTTCTGTTTGCACTCTGTGTAGTCCTGTCCTGCCTATACTTGTGTAACCTTGTGTTGTTTTTGTTCTCATGTTGCTCCAAATTTGTTTAGGAACATTGTTTCATTTCACTGTGCACTGTGTAAACAGTAGAAATGACAAAAAAGCACACTCCTTAACATGTGTAGCCCGATTCATCTTTATTTGTTCATTCATTTCATCAATTTAACATAAAAATATATTAATAGCTTAAAACAAATAGAAATCTGACACTAAAATGCAGTGGAGAGTTTGTTTTCCGTCAACTTGTTTTCACTTAAATAGTTGTGTTGCTTTCTGTGACATCACAAAAACACGGCATTTAAAACAGGCTGTCGTTAATTTATATACAGACAGGGGAGTTTAAAGGGTTAATATTATCCCATACTGCATTGAATTCTATTTTCCAACAAAGCGAGAACAGTTCCGTGATATAGGCCCTTTAAATCCAGGAAACAAATGATTACAGCTGTGTGTTTAAACCAGTGTTATATGTACATTCTGCCATTTTGAGACAGCATCCTAACCAGGTCTAAATAAATGACCTGATGCTGCTGCACCCTGTCAGTAAGAGGCCTGCTCCTCCAGTCGGGTTTTCCACTTCAAAAGCCGCCTTCGGAAGGGGGGAACTCCTAAATGCTTCCACATTTGTGTTTGTGTTTGCCTGACGTGTGTTTGACAGCTATTTGCTTGCTCCACACGACCATATCAGAGAAATGAAGTTGGCTACATAAAAGTGGGGTCCAGCGGAGAACTGGGTCTTGTGCCGTTTCCTCTTTAAGAGATAATAAAAGCACTTTTTCCAGAGTTCCTTTTTTTCTGAAAAGAAGGAAAAAGAGCGATATAAATATTTCTTTCCTGCCCCCCTTTTGTGTGTGATGGTGTATTAAAGCCATATTTTGTGTCATCGTTGACAGATATATGGCATGCTTTAAACAATATGAACTATGTGTTAAGAAATAAATTGCTTACACCACTGGAATTCTTACAGGAACACTTCAATCCAGACCCTCAAACCCTTTATAAAATTATTTCTGCCACGTTTTCTCCAGTGCAAGCAGACATAGCCCCTGATTGTAATAAAACACTCCAGTACTGTGGAGAAGACTGCTGAGGATGACAGTTATCAAAGTGGACATGGATCTAATGATGGCTTTGGCGACTGCAAAAACAGTAAAATCAGCTCTAAACCTACATGCAAAGTTACTTTTTTTTTGGTAAAATAATAAAACAATCTTCTAATCTTCTATGTTTGTGGATCTTAAACTGAGAATGTTTATATATTTATACTATATGGACAAAAGTATTGGGACACCTGACGATTTACTGACATTGCATTCCAACCCGATTTCACGACTTTTCGTGCAGCCATCACGATACACAATGTTATCAAAATACATGCTGCAATCACACTTTAGGGCTTTTTTTTCGTGCTAGGACAACGCTTCACTACCCTATTTATTTTAATACGCAGTGCATAACATCGCCAGTATCTGCGCTAACTGGTGACTGTTAGGGTTAAGGTTAGGGACTTTCCTTGTCTCACAGCATTTCAATCTGTTTCAACCGTTTTGCAAACAAAAACGATAAGGAGTCAACTCATTATTTCTCTCCTACTGTCCCTCAGTCATTAGTTACCGCTGATCCTGGTGATGTTACGCAATGCGCATTAAAAACATAGAGTACTGAAGCATTGTCCAAGCATGAAAAAGTGAAGCATTGTCCTAGCGTGAATAAAGCTCTAAAAAGCCCTGCACGTATTCTGATTACATTGTATATCCTGATGGCTGCACGAAAAGTCATGAGACCAGGCTCTGCATTCAGATACGTAGACTTTGGAAGGGGTCCCCCTTTACAGCTATGCCAGCTTCCACTCTTCTTGGAAGGCTTTCCACAAGATTTTGGAGTTTCTGTGGGAATTTGTGGCCATTCATTTTGCAGAGTAAGTATGAAGTCAGACACTGATCTTGGACAAGAAGGCCTGGCTCACAATCTCCGTTCCAGTTCATCACAAGGTGTTGGATGGGGTTGAGGTCAGGGCTCTATGCGGACTAGTCAAGTTCTTCCGCGCCGAACTCATCCAGCCATGTCTTTATGGAGCTCGCTTTGTGCACTGGGACACAGTCATGCTGGAATAGAAAAGGTTCTTCCCCAAACTGTGTCCACAAAGTTGGAACCATGTCCAAAATGTCTTGTTCTGCTGAAGCATTAAGATTGTCCTTCACTGGAAGTAAAGAGCCTAGCCCAAACCTAGGCGTGTCCCAATACCTTTGTCCATAGAAGGTATTGTAGTGATTATACAAAATACAAAATAACCTATCCAACACTGTGTAATGCTACATGTGATCACTGTCATTAAACTGTATGTTTGTCTTTCATTTTGTTCACATAGATCTCTGCTGGGCTATTATTTAGTAGTTAAGATGCCCATCTTAGAAACTCCGGGTCTAACAGTCTCCTCAAAAACCGCTTCTGTCATGGTTAATAAAAATGTCTAGACCTCTACACTCCTACACTCAGTGACCCAGTGCTGCCAGGATTCACAGACATTTGTGAGACCAAATGACTTTTTAAAGTTCAAATAACCTCCAAATAACATAAAAGTACTTTGCCAATTTAAAAGTTTTTTCTCAGACTTTGATACGGTGTGGACATTCCTCATATTTACACATCTATGCTCCAAAAACAGACCTCCAAGGATCCATTCACTGAAAGGTTCTTTAGGAAGTCAGAATAGTTCTTCTTTGGCATTATGCAAAGAACCTTTTGGCACATTCATGTGTATGTTCATTTTTCTTGGACAATCTTGACCCTCTGATTAATTAGTGCTATCAAGCTAACATTGAAGTCATAAAACTAGCAGCCAGAACACAATCAGTGAGATTTGTTGGAATGTTTTTAAAGAAGATGTTGAGAATAGAATACAGTATTAACACCAGAGTGCAAGATCTTCTCTCTGTCCCAGTGTACTTTTCATTTCTGTTTTTTTTCTGGATATTCTGGACGGACGGCTGCAAACAGGTTTTACTTGACCACTGGCTCTGGCCTTCGGACTTACTGCTGTGATTTTCATGAACAGGACCGTAAGCATGGGTGTGGCATTATTCATGTTCCAACTCCTTAATGACCTTGTATTTCAGAGGATCTGGTGACATTTGGAATAAAAATGTAAGCAGAGCAAAACACATCAGTTCTGGAGCATGTTTGTGTACCACGGGCAGGTTTTTGAAAATGCCATTCATTTTCCCACACAGAAAGCCCACTTAGACCCAGAGTTCCTTATCTGGGCACGGCACCGGCCACAAAGTGATGCATGAATTTACAAATCTATTGAGTGAACATTTCCGGATGAATGGTCCAACAGAAATAGTGCAAAATCATATTGACTAAAGTCTCATTAGATTCAAGTACATTCAAGTCAGCTGTGTTTTGTTTTTTTTCTCCTGTAAAGTTATGGTTTTCTCAATACACATTTCTGTGGTTTTGTGACTATGTGTTTTAAGCAGCTACACACGTTCAGTTCTGCACACCCCTAATGAGGGATATCTCTGAGTGCAGTATGAGAGGTAGTACTCTCTCCTGGCAACTTCAATCTCCATCACATCCCCCCTCTCTCTCTTCCTCTCTTTCTCTTCCCCCTTTCCTCTCTCTCTCTCTCTCGCGCAAAAGCAAAGTTCTGCATGCCATTTTGCTGTTAATGTGTCTCACACATAAATCAGAGTAACGAGAGAAGGACGAGCAGCTAACCCTCCAGACACACACACTCATTACTCTGCTGAGGGAGGAAAAGACATGACACTTCCTTTCCTTCCAACATCTCTCGATTTTTACACACACACACATGCACACGTACACACAAACAGATGCAGGCACACACACACAGGTTTGTTTTTACACAGTGTCAGAACGAAGGGTCGTGCGTATGTCCCAGTTTGTGCTATATATCTTTCCTATCAGAACAAAACCTCACATCTCTGAACTGTGGCTTTACAATACAAGGAAAACACGATTAACCCGAGTAGATGAAAGGGAAATTCCACATATTGTTCAACATTTGTATAGAATGTAATATTATAAAATATTCTTCCGAATGGTGATGGGAATCAGGGGTCTCAATGTCTACAGTACATATATACCACTTTATTTAACATCCACAATGATCAATGAATCTACACGACTTCTTTTTTTACTTCACTTTGACTAATTAGCCTGAGTACGTAGCTAGCCATTTCTCTATCTATACATATAGCTGCCTTTAAACAATGTCTCAGGCATAGAGAAGTGGATTTGTAGTAATTTTGTGTAAGAACAGTCCACGGGGCTTTGATTATCTGGTTCTTCTCACCATTATTGTGAACAGTTCTGACTTGTCTTTAAAGGTATGTTAAACCACAAAGAGTCAATGACACTGTAGTAAATGATGGTGTATTCAAAGGGATATATATACATATAGGGGGTCCTCAAGTTACGCCACAGATCCACTACTTCGACAGTGATGTAACCCGAATTTTGGTGTTAGTCGAAACACACTCTAGCCCAGGCCTATTCAACTGGCGGCCCGCGGGCCGGATCCGGCTCTTTTGAAAATTTTTGTGGCCCGCAAGACTGCCCGTAATTCAATGTGTGATTCGTGTCATATAATATTTGGATTTTGGGTTTTGGATCATGATTGGCTCGTAGTCCCACGCTACTTTCGCCAGGATTGGTTATCTGCTGTGTTGTATAAAATTAGCCAATCCGAGCACAGAAGTCGCCATATTATTAGTCAGAAAACGGGTGCGTTAAAAAAAAGCAGAGCTGGCAGTAACGAAAGATAATCCGGTCACAGACACAGCGAGGGGAAAATCTTTGTAGTTTTAGCTCGGTCATGTATCTACTCTAACGACAGAGTTCTCGTTTAGAACCGGACGTCGTTAAAACGGCTAGGTTAAAGCGGTACTGACACAGTGCTATACTGGCCACCGGACGTCGTTAAAACGGCTAAGTTAAAGCGGTACTGACACAGTGCTAGACTGGCCATTAGGCACACCGGGCCGATGGTAAATTTGGCCCGACGCGGAGGGTGTTTCGCGAAAAACATCCTCTGCGTATGCCCCCCCCCCACTCCGCCGGGAACGACAGGCTGGACAGTACAAAATTCTGTGGCCCCCGAGCCCCCAGTGACTTTCATATCCGGCCCACTTGCTATTGTAGTTGAATAGCCCTGCTCTAGCCTAAGTCACTTACCGATCCTAACACAGTTGCAAAATCATAAAAGCACAACTAAGCCCCAGAAAAAGGAAAAGGAAAACTCCCTCACTCATACGACGTGTTACTGCGTATTCTTCCGCTGCGCACAACCAAACTTCGCCCACATGTAAGTCGAGTGGGAGTGAACGCTGTAAACTCGAAGGACCCCCTGTACCTTTCTATATATACATTTCTAAAAAAAAAGTAATTACATCAAAGAAGCAAAGAAGAAATGACATATATCTAGATAGGTGGGTATACTATGACTAAGGGACCTTAACACACACACACACACACACACACACACATACACACAGGCTCCATGCTTCCCCTGGTGTGTGATTGAAAGCTTCCTGTCTTTTCTGCAGTCCAGCTCCAGCTGTGGGCCCTCCTTCTTCTCCATAGCTCATCCATATTCATTTCCTGATCACAGAAAATGATTGACATTTCCATCAGCAAATTACTGGGGCAGCTACCCATCCTGTTATCATTCACACACCTGGATGTACACACTCTAGGTGTGATCAAACAGTCATGGTTCTGGGCCGTGTTTGAGTGCGGATGTCTCATAGCAACCTCCTATGTTTCCCTTTAAACAGGAAGCCACAGGCAGGGCGCTGTTGTTTTGCCCTGCTTCAGTCATTACTCCTCATTGACCAGATGATGGATACGCTACAGCAGCATGACAGCAGCCAATGAGGGAATCCAAACGCTCCAGGGACAAAGGCAGATTAGTCTGGCTGGGTTCTGCTACCCTCATGACCACAGAAGAGGTCCCAGGTTGGAGAAAGGTGCAGACACCTGGTGACCAGCAAACTGGAGAGAAATATTTATCTCCAACATGCTAACAGTACAGGAGACACAACTTGTACATGTACTTATTTTTAAAATTGTAAAAAAAAAAGGCATAATTTTGATTAGTTCAGTCATCATGAGATGCCCATACAACATAAAAAGTAGCTGCTGCTTTTAAATTGTATGAGCAAACACACTCAAAAGACCAAACCATGTTTATAGAATATATTTCATTCACATGGAAAAGGTGTACACATTTAAATCAAGTACTTTCAGCACATTACTACTGCCAACAAAGACAACATCTAAGGGAGCAGAACCACTATGAAGGGAAGAGGTGAAAGAAGAGCAGAAGAGGGACATGCTAGTTGACTGTGACATTCTCTATCTCTCTCTCTCTTTCTCTCTCGCTCTCTCTGTCGCTCTACAGGCCCCCAGCTCTGCCTTTCAAAGTGTGCCAAACTTTTGAAGACATGCTCCCTCTCTCCTTTTTTCTCTTTCTCAGTTTATAAATCCCCTCCATCCCCCCCTCCAGCCTGCGCGCACTACACCCACACACACCCCTCCACACGGCTCCACACATCTTGGCACATCCCCTTCTTTCTGACAGTCAAATCAAACCAATGTGAGTGATGGAGACCAGATCTTGTGTGTATGTGTGTGTACACATGTGTGTGTGTGTGTGTGTGTGTGTGTGTGTGTGGAATAACAATCAAAGGAATGAGAGAATACAGGTGTTTGGGTTTACGAGACAAGCTCGGTTGCCCGGGTATTTGACAGCTGTTGATGTTATCAGAGACACTTGGCTGTTATTGGCTACGGGTTTGAAAGGCAGGGAAGGGGGGGTGGTTGTAGTAACAGAGAAAGAGAGAGAGAGGGAGAGAAATAGAGAGAGAGAGAGACAAAGACTGAGATAGTAAGAGAAAGCAAGAAGGAGGTACAAGAAAGAGATAGAGACGGAGAGGAGGAGATAAAAGCGAGGGAGGGAAATGCAAGAGAAAGAAAAAGAGAGGGGAAAGAGAGAAAGAGATCAAGAATGAGGGAGAGATAAAAGAAAAAGATAGCAGGGGAAGGAAAAAGAGAGGGGGCGATGGAGGAAGTGATAAGGAAAGTAGAGGGAAAGAAGAAGAGAGCAAAAGGAAAGGAGATAAAGAGAGAAAGAGAAAAAGGAGTGAGTCTGGTGGCCCC
>JBBPCY010000039.1:21266826-21271826 GCA_037974405.1 Brachyalestes nurse
TAAGCCTAGCTCAGTCAGATACCACATCACCTTCCACTGGCTGTGTAATGAGCTAACTGAGCATCATGAGCTACATTAAGATTACCAAATCCATATTTCCAGTTATTTTGGTGAGAGTAACTTAAACGTAATGCAATAGTAGTGTTATGCCTTACATTTTAAATACAGTAATATTGTAACGTAATGAATTACTTTGAAATGACAGTAACAAGTAATAAATAATGCATTACAGTTTTGAATGCTGAGCACCTACCGGATGTGCTGGACAAACAAGTCTGATCCATGGAGGCCCAACCTCACAACTTTTGGTACCAGACACCACAGCACACCTTCAGAGGTCTTGTGAAGTCTCAACAAGACAGATCTGTTTTGGCGCCACAAGGTGGAACTACACAATATTAGGTTGAGGGTTTTATTCCCATGGCAGACCAATGTATTTTTTAATCATTATTTTAGTATCGTTATTTATTTACCTTTACCTTTAACATTCCACTTTTATTCATTGGAAGATACAATTAAGTTTCTAGAATCTCATTCAGTCATACATCTTTATAACAACCCCAAAACCTGCTGTAATGGGTGAATCTCTCTCTCTCTCTCTCTCTCTCTCTCTCTCTCCCTCTCTCCACTCCTGATCTCGCTCTCTCGATTCCTGTGGTAGGTGTGAGTGAAAGTAAAAAATGAGGCTCTGTACGTTCGGAGCTGGGGCCCTTTTTGATTGAAGTGAGTGATTTCCGCAGGCGCACCTGCGTAAAATTGATGATAATGCTGTTGAAATCATTTATTACAACTTTACTAAGATGAATATGAGCTGTGTTTTCTCATCATGCAAATGCGGACGGATAATAAGGCCTCCCTTTCTCTGGAGATGGGAAGCAGAGGAACTTTTCCATCTTTTTCTCCCCCCCACCACATAGTTTCTAGGTTTGCCCCAATGAAAAAGATCATTTCTGTCTCTCCATATAGTGCTATGAGCTCTCTGTCATTCCTCACCTCCTGCAGAAGATATACCAGGTGATAGACAGATGAGAGATAAAACATAATGCTCCTCACCCATTGTCACCATGCAACTGAGGCCTATCAATCAGTCACACTTCAACATAAAGTTTAATTTCCTTCATTGTAAAAAAAAAAAACCCTGACTTAGCTGAACCTCTGATGACTTCTGATGTTCAATAATTTACACAAAATTTACACAAAACAATAAAAAGCAGAACAAACACTGACACAAGCAGATGTTCCAATAGTTAACATTAACATCATATAATTATTAATAATAACACATTTAATACATTTAAACTCAGCTTAATACATTACCCTGAAAAAAAATGTAAAGGTAAACCCATATCTGTACTGTACAGTTTACACTGAACTTCCACATGATGTTAGCCCTGTATAGACTATACTGTAATTCACGCACGTGCACTTTCTTTGGTGTGCTCTGTCGTTTTCTTTGATATAATTCATTTAATTCACAGTAATAAAAATACAGGGCTTTAAGAAGAACAAAACGAAAAACACGAGAACACACGAGACACTCCATGGGGAAAATTCTGGACTGCCGATGCGTTAAAGGGCAGCAGCCAATCAGCAGCAAGGAGAAATAAATAACGTTCTCGGATTGGCTACCTTCAAACCTCCCGCCTCTGAGTACAGCTGTATTTCACCATCCCAAGACGCGCTTTCTTTGTGTTTTTCTCCCCAGTACCAAAAAATGTATAGTTAATTTTTATATGGAAATGCAGTAATGAGGGTTCCGTGTTAGTGCGGAGGTTTCAGCTAACAATTATTAGTTCGGTTGTCAGAAAAAAATCTGCGTTGGACTGAAACCGCGTTAAAGTGGGGGTTTACTGTAGTGCGTAATATGTCTAACCAAGTGTCACTGGTGATTCAGTAATGGTAAACTGTGCATAATAATATGAGTTTAGAAATTCAAATTTTATAACCTACATAGTGCACTGTAGAGGAAGTAGGGCATCCAGACAAATTATTATTAGCAGTTTAGTTGTTGAAAAGAGGGGAAAAAGACAGTATCAGATTAGTACTGGTAACGGCAGATACTTGGGGTTGCAGTATCGACATTGGACATTCAAAAAGGTAATATCGTTCCACTCGTGACTTCAAAAGGTACAGATGTCGCAAGAAAGTTTCAAGCTTATCTAAGAGAAACCTGAAGATGTGGACCAGCATCTGTGTCCATAGCAGCAGAGCCTCAGGAGCACTCATATAATATATGGATACTGATATGAGAATGTACAGAGAGAGAGAGAGATGAGGTAGCCAATTGCCAATTTGCACAACCAGAAGACCATTTTGAACGCGATCTATTTATTGTTCCTATTACCTCAATTTGGAACTCGCCCTCCGTCGCTGACCATCATTCCGACTGACTGTCTTTTGGCTCCGGTATGTGTGTGAATTCATTTAGGTTCCTAGCTGAAGTTCCCATGCTTTACCTTCGACATCAAGACGCACCTCATCGTTTTGATCTACCTTTGTCCTCATGGACTGGGCAGAAACAAGGGCGAGCAAGAAAGGAAAAATGGGCGAGGGAGCGGGAGAGACTCATCTCATCTGCTAATGTCTGCTAATGTTAGCGTGAAGAAGCCAAGGAAGCAAATGGATTTGATTACAGATGCGCTACAGAGAAATCATTAGCTCAGGCGTGTGGAACAGCACAGAGTAGAAACAAAACAAGGCACATTAAAGCACCTGATCAGCGCAGGCCATCTATAATTCAAATGTGCGTGAGGGGGGGTGGGGAGGGGGTACTATAGGGATACTTATAGACTGTTATATAATTACTTTGGAGGAGAGCAGAGAGAGCAGGAGGGGAGAGGAAGAAAAGTTTATGTTAAACTGATCAGGTCATTAAACTGTGCTATAAAATGGGCAATGCCATTTCCAAAATGGTCTCATTTCATACTGGTTATCATTCAGTAAAAAGATCTTGAACATATAGAAGTAAACAATTTTAGTAATGTTACGTTTTCCCAAGCATTTATGGGGCTCAAGCGCAGCGGATCCTTCTTCTTCGGTCTGGGATAAAACTAAGAGCCAGTATGTGACAGCACCGGCATAGACAGACATCTAAATATTGGGACACAGCTGTTTTTCAGGGTTTGGGCTAGGCCCCTTACTTCTAGTGAAGTGCAATCTTAATGTTTCAGCATGCCAAGACATTTTGGACAATGCTACGCTTCCAACACTGGGGACACAGTTTGGGGAAGAACCTTTTGTATTCCAGTGAACAAGGTAAGCTCCATAAAGACGGTTGGATGATTTCGATATGGAAGAACTTGACTGGCCCACACAGAGCCCTGACCTCAACTGGAACAGAGATTGTGAGCCAGACCTTCTCGTCCAACATCAGTGCCTGACTTTATAAATGCGCTACAGAATCAATGGGCACGAATTCCCACAGAAACTCCAAAATCTTGCGGAAAGCCTTCCAAGAAGAGCGGAAGCTGTTATAGCTGCAAAGGGGGGACACACTCCATGTTAAACATTTGCAATGTTATCAAAGTCCCAACACTTTTGTCAGTATATTGTGTATATGCATACAGCCACAAAAGCACTTTTGTATGACAATGACATCCCGTACCAATCCTATCCTTGGGCCGATGCCTACATCAGGCAGTAAGGGAGTGCACACACACGAGCTAGAGTTTACTTAACGGAACACACTGTTCCCCTCATATAAAACATTATTGCACAGTATTTCAAGGTTTCAGGGGTGGCATCCCCACCATAACCCAAGAGCGATTTAACAAGCTGATCCTTAACTTCAGCATTCAAGGACTGCATCCACTTCGCACTGTGGAGAGACCCGAGTACAGGGATTTATTCAGGGAGCTTTCGCCCTCCAAGCATTTGATGTCAAGGAGAACACTGAGAAGAATACCTGAGGATGAGTATTTATCGTTGAAAAATGCACTGCCTTAGACTTTGTCAAAACAAAAATGCGTAAGTGGCACAAGAAATGCATGATCATCAAATGACTGAAAATTACTGGGAGAGTCGATCCACTGGAAAAACCAAGAAACCTTAAACACAAGTCACAGGTAGGTGTTCAAATTTTAAGGAGGCTTTCAGTGTCTTTGCAGGACCTTAAAGAACTATTTATGACAGATTAGAAGAGGATGAGGGAGAAGAGGAGGGACACCCTGAAACAGAAGAGTATTGAAGACAGTCTCCTAATTCATGACCTTACCCTCAACCAGGATACCACAAAAACCCAGAGCCCTTTAATCCTTAGAACCCTAGGGGTATTTTTCCTGTTTATGCGTAACTTCTTTAATAATAGTTAAAAACTTTGACAATGTGTAATGTACAACATGATAGAAGTATTGTTTATATAGCTTAACTATTCATATAAAACTGATCCCACCCACACAAGCACATTTCTTATACATTTTGGAAATCTTTAGCTTAGATACACATATTTCGCATTCACTAAATGTGAAATATTCTATGCAAATATTCACATATTGCAAACTGCGTGATAAACACTGGATCAAGCAGCTGTTCCGGCAGTCATGATGTAAACTTTAACATCACATAATTATTAATAACAAATGTAATAATCATTTTTACAAACACTAACATAATTCCAAGAGATCATGGCACGTTTAGTTGCATGTGTCATTTTAAAATCGCTAGAATGAAATAAGAGTTTTATAGAATCCCATGTTACATAATCAGATGTTAGGCTGGTTTCAAAAAGTGTGAACAAGTTTTAAGTGAGTTTGTGCACTGCATAACTTTCAAAACATCCTGAATTATCATGTGAATCAGTGTAATATCATGTAAATTCTAAATTCTAAATTCTATGAGCAACATGCCTTTAAGAGAGTAACACAGATGAAGACCTGGGTAACACGAGTCACAGGGCTGTGTCTCAGACAGCTCCCTACTCTCCATATAGTGCAACCTGTTAGAAATTTCTCTCTTTTTTACTGTAAAAATCCACACACATATTAAACATTTAGAAAATCTTC
>JBBPCY010000039.1:21290702-21298755 GCA_037974405.1 Brachyalestes nurse
AATGGTTTAGAGGACTGATTTCGCAAGATGACTGTATGAAGAATGTAAGGCTACATATTCTTCCTACATTTTGGGAAATAACATGAATGGCTTCATTTTTAGCTGTAATATTAAATCAGGTTTTCCAGAGACAGCATCCCTCTTTGACAGGATATATACAAGAACATTTGTTATCTCATATCTTCTTCCTTGTGCCTTTCTTAAGGCTCGCTCATAAACAACATATGTGTGTGTTTACACTGTTTGGTCGCACCCACTCATTACACTGGCGGGGGTTTCATACATTAATAATCATCCATGACACTCCTCAGCAGAACAGCAGTCCCATAAGTCCAGGGATATTACATCTGCTGGCCTCATTTATCTTCCTACAGCCATCTCCGCTCCGCTGTGTCCACTCACTGCCAGACCAGCACACCTTTAATTACCAACACATCATAAAGAGCAGAGACAAGCCTGGGGGCCCTTCAGGGACCCTTCCCTCTCCCCGTTTGGGGGCCCCAGAAGCCCACGATTCTATAGGATGTTCACGCACATGGACACAGGTGCCAAATTGGAGCTGAAAGTTGATTTAGTTTGTACAAATTGCTGTCTATTAAATCTGGCATTTTTTAATTATTTTCTCTTTTTCATGCTAGTAGAATTGCTGTGAACATGGAATTTGAAAAATAACCTAAAGGATTAGTCTATTTTACTACTTTAAATTACTTTCAAAGCTATATAATGTAGAAAAGAAAACAAAAACAACTTTATCAGATTTGGCCAGAGATGAGGCTTCATGTATTTTCTGCACTTCTGCTGGGAGCATGATTCATTACTTCATTTGAATGGGTTTTATTTTATTTTATTTAATGACACTGACACTTAACAGACTAGTCCATTACAATATCTGGTACTATTGGCTTTCTTACAGTTTCACCAAAGATGCACAATGAAGACTCTCAAAAATGAATTGAAATGAGTCCATGTGTAAGTAAGTAGTAGAGTAGGTGACCATCATTAATGTGTGTCTGTGTGCACATCACTCTATTGTCAGGTGACACACATCATAGCCCCATAGCACAAAGGAACACTTAGTTCCAACATGAGCAAAGTTAGTAAACTGAAATATCTGATGAGAGAGACAAAAGCAAATAAGTGAAGTTAAGTAATTATTTTTCAATCAGTCAAAAAACTGAAACTGAAAGTGAATCTGGAGATTAGGAACATACACTATATGGACAAAAGTTTCGGGACGTCTGACCATTGGCGAAACGAATGATTTTGAAAAGTGGGGGGGGCATGTTTCCCCCTGCTATAATGGTTCCAGTGCCCATGGTATGCTGAAGCATTAACGTTGTCCTTCATTGGACGTAAAAGGCCTGGTCCAAACCTAATACTTCACGATTATATATAGCGTATCAGTATTATCTAAAGATAACAGCATAATGTTAGTACTTATTACAACTTCTAAACTTATATATTTTTGACTTATAACAGAGTTTTTTCTATAGCTGTTAAAATGACATTCAATAACTTTTTGTTCTCCAACACCTTTGGGATGAACTGGAACCGAGATTGTGAGCCAGACCTTCTCGTCCAGCATCAGTGTCTGACCTCATAAACGTTCTGCAGAATGAATGGACACAAAATTTTGTGGAAAGCCTTCCAAGAAGAGTAGAAGCTGTTATTAATGCAAGGGTGGACCAACTCCATATTACAGTCTATGGATTTGTATGCAATGCCCCTGTTGGTGTAATGCTCAGATGCCCCAATACTTTTATCCATATAGGGTATATTCTGTTACTAACCGCATCTGACAAGGTTTGTATTAAAGTCGGGGATGTAGGATGAGTTTAGGATTTAACTGAAACTTCTGAAGTCAAAGTCAACATGAACTTTACTTTCATTCAGATTATATAATAAGGAGTGCACAACTGAATTAAACTGTGACACAGACTGATTAACAGAAAGTACAAGTACGGCCTACAGACAAACTAAGATAATAAATATTGCATGTAGTTTCAACAGTGGTTGTATTATTGCACTGGTGAATAGCGATAAAGTGCAAAGTAATAAGCATTGAATTACTGCACAAAAATGGCAGCATTTCAGAAGGTATGACTTCTAAATACATGTGTTCAGATATTCTCTGTGTGTGTGTGTGTGTGTGTGTGTGTGTGTGTAGCTGAGTAGTCTGATGGGCTGTGAGAAGGAGCTCTTGCTAAAAAGAATTCAAAAAATAAAAGAACTGAATATTAATTTCAGCATAAAGACTTAAGTGTGCTTGTTTATTTTATGCATTATTTATGTATTTTCATAATCTACAGTAGCCACTATTCAAGTTTATGGAGCATTTTTATTACATTTTACACTAGTTCAGAGCCTTGTAGTTGCCTAATATTTTTTATATGTACAAACATAAAATGAATCTAATAATTGTCTCATAACTTCTATTATGTGTGTATTCAAGTGTCCAAGTATGTTGAATCTTAGTTTGTGATAATGGCCTAACACAATTGATTACAGCATCACATATCAGCAATCTGATGGGTTGCTGCTAAGATCATTTGCATAAAGTTTGTCCAGAGGGAGCAGGATGTGGATCAGCAGTTTGATTTTGACATGCCGGTAGCATGTTAGCACTCTTGTCGTATTATACCATGATATGACATCTGTTTGATGTGAATGGGAAAAAAATAGAATAATCCAAATTAATCGTTTTGCATGGCATCATGGTTTACGTATATTACTGCTATGGCAACAAGGCTTTGTATCTCTATTTTTCTTTTTATTTTACATAATTAACTCTGGCAGCTGTTTACACTGTGTCATAAGTGATGACCACGATGACTAATGACTATTGTTATTGTCTTTTTTAAACTCTTTATTGTCTTATCTTGATTCCTCTTGTCGCACTGAGCATGTTCATGACAAAAGAATTTCCCACGGGATAAATAAAGTTCTTTCTTATCTTTTCCCATCTTATCTTAATACAAAGGATCAAAACCATTTGATAAATTTACCTACATTCAAAGCTACATTCGTGTTTTTGGAGACGTGAGTCGCTTTCAAACTGCTTAAAGCCTCAGCATTCAAACACCCTCCTGAGCTCCTGACTAAATCCTAACTGACCACAGCATAGGGAAGTGAGAAGGTCCCTATTTAGGAGAACTATGGCCTGTGGAGAAAACCTGCTAGTCTGAGCCCTGAGGGCTCTCACTTTTGGTCTCCGCTGAGAGGGAAAATGCACTGAAAGAGACGAGGTGAGGGGCCAACTGATTTTCACATGGTCAACAGGCTGCGTCCCACTGGGACAGGGGAGATAAGAAGAGTACCTGATTCGGAAGCACTACACTCTTTTAGAAAGAAATGCACTTGGAAATTTTTGTTAAATGTCTTAAAAGCATTCCAACGGATCATGTGGCATAACAGTCTGCTGTTGACAATGACAAAGACCATAAGAGAAGCTTTAATGTGCTGCCAGATCGCCACACTGCCCTCAAAATGATATTCAAGAATTCAGAAATGTGATTCTGAGGCAGATGCACTTGATGCGAAGCAGAGGGAGAGACCAAATTGTTCAGGAATGGCTTTCGTTCTTGCATGCTGTTATTGTTCTAAAATCCTGCTGGTCATGTGATGGATTTATGGAGGGTCAGTGTGTGTTGACAGGCTTGAAAAGGGGTAGCTGGAGGGGACATATCTAAAGTCATACATATCCAAAATGACATTCAAGTTTTAAGATACCTGAAACCTGCAGTAATAGATTGCTCATACAGATGCTAGAATTACAGGCCATGCAAGGAGTCAATCCAGTCCTGTGCCATACTGAGTGATATGATGGTATCCATATCATTTAAATGGAGTGGCTGGGTTCCACAAACAGGTAGACAGTGAGACTAATATGAACACACTCTGTGAATGTAGCGGAGTTTCTTTTGTGCTTCCACTTAGCTTTCTATGATTTTATGTCCTTGCATAAGAATGCATTTCACTTCAGGTTATTAAATCTTAGCTCAGCCCACTCAATTTGCCAGACAGCAGCTACATTAATACACACACACACGCACACACACACACACATACACACAGACTTACACAAACACTAGCTTGATCATATAAAATGTACGTGTATTACATATGTGTATGTGTGTATGTGTATTTGTATGTATACACACACACACACAGACACACATACAGAGGAGGGGTTCTTGCTCACTGATGCTTGTTGACCTTCAAAACTTCTCCGTATTTTTGTCTTACGAATTGCTTGGTGTTTGCAGGGGCCAGTCAAGGTGAATTGGAATTACCCACAGCACCTTGCCAGAAACCTTGGACTGACACCAGTGCCCTCTTTTGTCTGTAAGTTTGGCTGTCTGTGTGTGTGTGTGTGTGTGTGTGTGTGTGTGTGTGTGTGTCCTTTAAACGAAATAACGCATTGGTAAAAATCTGCTACACAAAGCACATTCTAAAGCCACGGCTTGTCCATTTACCCATGCACTCGCCTGGGCACGCACAGGTCAGTGGATCTCTTTAAAATACATCACCTTCTCCCTCTATCCCACCGTCCACCACAGAGAGTGTCTGAAGGTTGACCCAGCTATCTCCATTCTCGTCCCGTCCAATTTTCTATTAGATCACCTCTATATGGCATAAATGCAGTCCTGGGCATTTTTGGGTGATTGAAAATGGTGTGAGTGACAGAGGGTGATGAGTATAACTACAAAGTTGCAAGTAGCAAATTGCAACCTCAGGCAAAGTAAGAGGGATGTCTTTGGTTGGTCAGCCCCTATCAAATAAAAGCATTAAATAAATGTATAAAATAAAATAAAAACATTTTATAAAAAGAGCTACGAGACTTAAAAATGACAATGACATAACAAATAGATAATTGCAATTGAGGATAAAGTAAATACTTTTAGTAAGTTAAAGCATATAAAAAATGCTTGACACTCCTAAGAGAAAAAAAAATCCACAGTTTGCAGTGGTGGTGGCTGGTGGCATAATATACTGCTAAACCATATCACTGCACTGTTCAGGACTGTGCAGCAACATAATAAACTATTTCCTGTCCTGTTTTATAACCATCCATGGATGCATGAAGTCCTGCTGATTTGGGCTCCTAAACAAAATTCATTTTATCATTTAGGGTATATAGCATCACATACAAATCAAAATTAACCTTTTGACTTTCACCTCACCCCCGTTTCGGCCACCATTTTCCAGACTGCAGTACACAACTTTAAAAGCTCGCAGCTCCCTCATACTTTGGTCTTTTTGAATGCTTTCTTTTGCACATGAAACTTCAGGGTCTTAGCTTTCAAATGAGTACAAAAATGTACAACCTACTGTCACAAAGCAACACAGAATGCAATAATGGATTTTATAAACGCTTATGCCAAACATATTATAATTCAGCTGTGCCAAAAAACTACAAGGCTGCAACTAGTAAAAAATTTCAACCTCAGGATGAATTAGTAAGTAGAATTCTTTTAGCCAGTTAAAGCATAACAAATAAAATTATCCATCCATTCATAATACGAACCACTTATCCTTAACCAGGTTTTGGGGGCAGACACATAGAAACACAAACACACACTTACACACACATTCACAACTACTGGCAATTTAGCATCTCCAGTGTACCTGACATGCATGTCTTTGGACTGTGGGAGGAAACCAGAGAACCTGGTGGAAACCCACACAGACACCGGAAGAACATGCACCTCCGTACACCCTCCATACAGAAAGGGCCCTCAGCCACATGGCCAGTAATGAAACCCAGGATCTTCTATAATCAGGATAAAATTCGTCTTTAATTAGTCTTAAATTAGTATTTCTTTAGTTTTTGAACTCAACTTTGAGGTCAATTAAAAAAATATGATAAAGTAATCAGAATTCCAGTCAGATTGTATGGAACAAATACAAGTGTAAAGCGTCCATTTGTCAGATGTGAACACAGCACACAGTGTGAACAGCATGAAATTCTTATCCGCATTTAACCCATTCACCAAGTGAAGCAGTGACATGGTGTCCAGGGAGCAGTGTATGCGGATGGTACCTTGCTCAAGGTTACCTCAGTGGTGCCACAAGCAGTCCTGGCATTCAAACTCATAACCTTCTGATCGCAGGAGCAACTCCCTAACGACTAGGCCACCCTGCAGCACCAATATATGTCATTGTTAAGAGAACAAATAAGTGCTGATCTTGTTTAGCTTGTTCGCGGTTCATGTTGTGTCTTATTTTTTTATTGACACATTAACCACAGGTACAAATAGAGGTAGTTTCATTATTTCCCTGCATAGCCCTCTCCCTCAGCTCGTACACACTTCCTCGCTCTTTGTTCTTCTCACTTCTGAGGGAACATGCGAGGAGGAGCTCAACTGATGTTTTTTGTTTGTTTGGTTTCTTTTTGGGGGGGGAGGTGTGTTGTTGCACAAAGCACCCAAAACCTTAACAATGGTTTTCTATGTTTGTCTTCCCACACCCTCCCCCATTTTCATTGTCAACAACCTGGTTGTTTGTGTTTTCCCGATGGCTCATCGCATCGTTTGATCTCCTAAAACGTTGCGTCAGGTAACAGGGTGCCACTATCAAAGAGGAGGTATTTACGAATGGTGGGGAGACGAATGGGCGATATCGTCTGGAATACGATCATTGGTGAAGGTGGAAAGATGAATAGTGAATGGTGAATAGCGAAAGCTGCGTGTTTCTCTATGGGGAGGATCATGTATCAGCTCTGTATTTCTCACTTCGGATCCATCATAACTTTAAAATCCATTCATCTACACCCACTCACAGCAGACACACAGTACACACTGTGTGCACTACATGTTTATGGAGATCTGAAGTCAGATCTGTATTGCTGTGTGGTACATTTAATTTACATACCAAAAAGGATACATTCCCTATGTTCTCTAAAGGACTATGCATACTTTGCTTCATTAGATAATTTTTAAGACATTTATGGCATACATAATACCTTATAATACTTGCCAAAAGGATATTTAAAGGATCTTCCTTAAAGAATCTGTATTCTACAGTAGGATTTTCTCTGAAATCCACAATTCACATTTCATTTGTACGTGTCATTTATCATCAATTTTCAGTGGTGGAATGTAACAAGTATTTGCACTTCGTTACTGTACTTAAGTACATTTTACATATCTGTACTTTACTTAAGTAAAAATAATAATGCATACTTTTTATTTTACTCCATTACATTTTACAGCAATTATCTGTACTTTCTACTCCAACACATTTCTACAGTTTTTATGTTACAATTTCCTCAAAATCTTGCATGAAAAAAATTGTTCGCCTGTTGCGTTCTGCGTTGTTTCCCATTTCCTACCAATCAGGTGGCTTTATTAGCTCCAATGATGGCAGAGCGCGTGTCCGTTAGCAGCAGAGCTGGTTCTAATTTCAAGAAGACGAGACATTCAACAAGGACCCAGAACCAACATCGACTGAGCGAGAGCACCAGCCCTGCAGCTCTGAATCGGAAAGAAATCCTCGGCCGTATTTAAGAAAGTTATTTGAGTTCAAAGGAGCAAAGAATGAGTTCTTTGCGTTTTCAGTGCGTTTTCTCATGCCTGCCTCAACTTAAAGAATTGTTGGCGTTTAAAAACTCCCCTTCAAACTTTTACTGCCCTTTACAGATGTGTTGAATAGTTCTGCAAGTCCACAAATGATTTAAAGATATATCACGTCCTGATTGGTTTATCTTAATGTTATATTAGTGGGTAATACCTAGTAGATAACTTGTCGTCCACAGAATTCTAAGTTAGGGTACACACAGTATTGCAGAGTGCACAATAAACACACCAAACTTTCCAATACACATATACTGTATAGCTGCTGGTAATTATTACGAGCGATGACATCGGTAGAGGCGTAAGTCAGTTTATATCTACTAATCTTTTATAAAATGGCACACCCCAGACATTGAGACAACCTATTGTGTGAGTACTTTTACTTAAAAAAAATACTTTAAGGTAAATTTAAAAGTAAGTACTTAGTACTTTTACTTAAGTAAGATTGTTGATGTAGCACTTCTACTTTTACTTGAGTA
>JBBPCY010000039.1:21321174-21334628 GCA_037974405.1 Brachyalestes nurse
TCTTACAAATCTGCTCTTATATAGTATATTATTCTCAAAACAAGATCAAGAAAACTTTTTAGGCTAGAAATAAGATTTCAAGTCTTGGTTAGATCAGGAGTTTTTGCAGTGTGGAAAGTTAGTTCGAAATAAGCTTCCTGTGTACGGTGCTTTGCAGACTGGTCAGAATGCCCATACTGACCACAATGGAATATGGTGGCCTGGTCTGATAAATCACCTTTTCTTTTACATTTCTTTTTACATTATGTGGACAGTAAAGTAGGCGCATGTCACTTACCTGGGAAAAAAACGACACCAGGATGCACTATGGGAAAAAGGAAAGCTGGCACAGGCAGTGTGATGCTCTGGCCAGTGTTCTACTTGGGTCCCGGTATTCCTTTCAATCTTTCTTTTGACACACACCACCAGTCTAAACATTGTTTCAGATTAAGTTCACCCCTTCATGGCAATAGTCGAGCTTGACAGAATGGTCACTTTACACACTTTACCAAAAGTATTCCTTAATTGTAGTAGTCTCTTTCATCATGACAAAGGTTCAAAGTGTCAAGCTCAGTCTGATCGAGCATCTGTGGGATGGGCTGGACAAAGTAGTCCATGGAAGTCGCACCTGCTGCTAAAATCTTGGTACCAGGTACCAGAGCACATTTTAAGAAGGCTTGTGAAATCCATGCCACTAGAGCTGTTCTGGTGGCACGACAGGGACCTTCACAATCAGACAGGTGGTTTTAATGTTCTGGCTGACCAGGGTAGTGTGAAGAACTGTTTTCAGCTTCACTTACAGAAGTCTTGTCACCCAGTGTGACTTCCCAGAGTGAAATCACAAACACAGTATGCTCTCTCTCTCTCTCTCTCTCACACACACACACACACACACTTGCTCCTCTTTTCCTCTCTCACACAGACACACAAACACACAAACACACATAACTCTATATAGAAACAATTGCCCCACTTCCCTCTGGCCTTCTCCTCTGTCTCATTATCTTGCTGGCTGTAATACAGGAACATCACAATATGGGGTAAAAGGTGTCTTTTCCTGTGTGTGTGTGTGTATGTGTGTGTGTGTGTGTGAGAGAGAGAGAGTGTATGTGTATGTGTGTGTGTGAGAGAGAGAGAGAGAGAGAGAGAGAGAGAGAGAGTGTGTATGTGTATGTGTGTGTGTGTGTGTGTGTTTGAGAGGAAGAGAGAGAGTGTGTGCTTTTGTACATTCATGTCTAAAATGTCCTGACTTCACAGGAAATACAGAGAAGTAATATTCATAACCAGTAAAATGTATTTCACTATATATTTTTAACTTAACTTTCTTTTTGGTTAAGTTTAGATTTAGGATCCGTTTTTTGAATACATAAAACAATCGAAAAATAATACAATACATACATACTGTACATACTACACATACAGCAGATGGCATTTTCAAATTCTGTAATTGAAAACCCCCCAAAAAGTTAGATAATGCATGTGGAACATATAGGTTTTCATATATTAATCAAATCTCTTATCTCCAAAAATGTAACTTTACAGAAGAAAGAAAAAACATTCCCTTTGGGAGCATTTCTACTGGTCCTTTGTACGTATAAAACAAATTTTTGTCCCAACAGCGAATATATGTATAGAGCATGTTACTCACTTTGCATGTTACTAAATATACACACTTTTCCTTACTGAGAAATAAATCTACAGTATGTTCACCATTTGAGTTAGAAAGAAAACATATTTTTTATTAAACCAATAAAAAAGGACCTAATATTAATTATAACATGGATCACCATGTTATGGTTATATAAAAGGATACTTAAGGTTACACGCACACAACATATGTGTGTGTGAGTATGTGTGGATGTGTGTGTGTGTGGGTGTGTGTGTGTGCATGTGTGTGTGTTATTCTGTGAATGTATACATTCACGTCATATTAGGTCTTGTGTCAGTTTCTTGACACACATGGCATTAAAGTACATCAGACTGAGTGCAGACTGAACTGAATTAACCACCTCCCACAACACACACACACACACACACCCACACACACACTCATGTAGCCTGAGGTCAGGAATTGCCCCCCTGTTCTGTTCTATACATCCAAGTACACCATAAACACATTTGTAGCCCACACTCACATCACACTTGTGCACACACACACTTCTCCCTGGCCCGCGCACAAATTCAGGGCAGTTCATCAAATGTCATATGAAGGACGTTAAGCGAACGGGGGAGTTTAATCCTCAGAACGTGGACAATTACTGCTTTTCAGAGTTAAATAATTGACTTTATTAAATTTCTCACCAAGGTTTGTCAGAATATCCTCACTCACCACTGCATAACTGCTGTACTTTCATATCTACTGTTGTGAGCCTGGACAAGCCTTAAGAATATTGGTAATCCTAATTAACCTAAATCTACATTGTAGCCCCCTTTAATAGACACAACATAATGTTTTTAATATGTTACTCAGAATTTGTCACATTTGTTACATTACCTTAAAATAAATACATCCAGGTTGTTTATTTTGCATGCATGCAAAGATTAATAACATATTCAGTTTTTTTGCCGTTTCTTATTATGACGAATGGGATTTTTTTATGTAAAAGCGTGTCCAACCACTGCTACAAAAGGACGCATTTTGTGGGCGGAGCGTGGATAGGTCACTTAAGATATGTCGCAGGCTGTCTGGGGTGTTATTTCAATAAGTGTCACCGGCACGTGTTTGATTTTCTCTTTCGGTGCAAAAATGACAATTTTTTCGCCAAAAAAGCGTCAAGCGCAGCTTCCGTATCAGGCAGATTGTGACAATGCGAGGTAGCCTTTCAGCTCACCCCAATTAAAGCCAAGGTTTAGGTGCCCTTTTAAAAATACAATTTTCACGACAAATTAAGTCTCACCCAAAAAAAAGATAAAAAATTAAATAGGGGGAAAAGTTTTTTTTTTTTCCTCTTTTCCCTGCTTGATTCCAGTCAGCTGTAATCTGAAACCTAATTACTAGCAGTGCAGATTTTCTACTCTGATTTGCTCCAGCCAATTAATTTATATTATTTCCAGGATGACATTCACTCCTGCTCCCCTTTGTCTCTTTTTTGCCGCTCACACCCACACGTTCATTTTTGTATCGTTCAGCCACCAGAATCGTGCACCTTTCACACAGGCTCGCACAGTCTCTTTCCTTTATTTTCAGCCCGCATCTGATGCCATACTAATACCTGCGCACGCTTCAGAGTAAACAGATAATACTTACATACAAACCTACACTGCTTATATTTAGCTGTGGAATTTCACATTATTGACGCTGACCTGAACATATGACTTTGTGGGTACATGCCATTGCCGCTGGACATTCTCCTAGCTACACATACACACACACACACACACACACATACACACACACACACACACACACACACACACACACACACACACACACACACACACTATACACAGTTATTAAATTCATTAAATCACAGCACACACACACATGCAATCAACCTTTTGCCAACACTCTGTCGCCTCTGCAATGATTGCAACCTTACATCAGGCTTCTTTCTCTCTTTCTCTCTCTCTGTTTTCTTCCCTATCTTCCCATCGCTAAGCCCTGCTAGTCCTCCTAATACTTACCACTGGATAACCGGTTAATTGGCGCTGGTAATTAAGCACTAATTAAACTTAAGGCCCATAGTTAGACCGTGGCCTACATATTGCACTTGCTGCGGTGTAATTACATAGCCAGCGATTTTTAAAGCCCACCGGAGGCCGCGCTGAACCTGTGGCCACACTAGAGGGAGAGCGAGGAGACCGGGGGTCAGGCAGTGTGGTTAGACCGCACAGCCTCAGGGGTCAGAGGTTAGGATAAGGTCAGCCTCAAATGAGCCTCTGTGGTTTGTAGCCCTTTTACTCGCTCCGTGTACTCATCTACAGCCGTGATGTATTAGCCTTTTGTCAGCAATTTTCGAGCGGGTAGCAGATCGATACAAATCTCACAGTTTACAGATTAAAAAAAAACCCACTAAAAATATTAAGAACCTGCACTTTAATATACATTGTCACTGTTGGGACACATTTGTGTCCGCTTTGTGTCAGACAACCCATCAAAATAGTTCAGTTATGCTAACGTTGCCAACAATGAACGAAAGCCAGTAGGTATGGATTAGCATTATTAGCATTATCATGTTAACTAGTGATCACTTAGAATCAACTATTCCTTTAAGGAATATAGTGCAAAATATAGTGCACATACAAAATAGAAAAGCAGTGCTGATAGAATGGGACCCTCTGAAGCAACCCCACATGATCCCATCACCATGTCCAATACATGATTGGTATGAAGCCCCCAGCACTGACCTGTGTTGTGGAGAAGTGGAAGTGTATACTCTGGAGTGATGGAGCTCCTTCCAGTACCTGGGGTAAGCTGGAGTGGTCTCCTCCAACATTAGTACCCTTTCTCACTAATGCTACTGTGGCTGAATGCAATCAGACACAGCAATGTTCAAAAACAAAGCTATACCAGATTAGTAGATCCTTCAACTGCCACAAAGGGTGGGCAAACTCTCCATCAACGCCCTTGATTGAAGAAATGCTAGAGAAACAGAAGTCTACAAATGTTTCGTCAAAATGCTAAAAAACAACCCCAGCTTTAATTCGCATCAGTGCAAGTAATTTTAGATCATTTGTATTAGTGCATGGGTAATGAAATGTGCACACAATCTAAATGGCATTTAGCATTTTCATATGATGTGGGGGGGAAACCACACAAACAAAAAAAACAGATTAACAAGGTGTAGATCTGACAGTGACAATATAAACTGCTGGTTGGAGGCCTGTATATTATGTAGCTGGCAAGAACAATGAGGTTATAGCCCATGAGCGTTGGACAAGATGGTCACTATAGTTCATCCAGAGGCCATTTCGGTGTCCTGCTCCATAGTAATCATGTGTTCGGAGCTGGTCCTGTGCATTATGAGCTGGGGGTTAGAGAGAATGTCATTGCTGTGTGCTAGCAGCCCGAGCTAATGGATGCTAGTGTGTGTGCTCAGGTATCATAAAGAAGGTGAATGGGGTCTGACCTACATGCAACACACAGAACACTGAACACAGAGACTCAACTAGTCCAAAATCCACCTTGCTGGTTACCTTTGTGCACTGAAGTGTAATGAAGTGTAATGTTGTATTGTTCATAACGACATAAGTGCATATAAGCTGTTACAAAGAGAAGTAAGTAATATCTAAGACCATTGATGTCTATGTTGTATTACAAACAAATAATTCCGCACAGAATAAAGCGGATGTACAAAGGATTGAATTGTTAAATTAAAAAGTTCATTTAAACTCTAGTTGTTGCATTAGAGTAATATGTTTCGCAAATCTACCATTAGGCCACACTGACTGTGTAGACACTATTATTTTGTCACTCAGTTTTTATTACTAAAGTGGGTTTTCCAAAGTTACCCAAGCTTATTCGAGTTTTCCAATCCATTTTCTTATTTTTTTAAGCATTGGTACAAACTGTGAATTACTCTCCCTTTTAATGTCCCAAATTAAAACAGCACAACAGTTTGCTGTAGGTGAAAGAGCTCAAATAAAAACACTTGGCTTACACCACTGAACAACGTGCTTTAAAGGAATAGTCTGGCCAAAATCTAATTTACAAAATTGACAACTCAGGCCTGATGTAATCAATCAGCCAAGACATTTTGTGGTCCAAATTTTGCTTCTTTAGTTCAATACTGAAGCTAATATTCTGAACAAACATTAGAAGTCAATAGTCACCCAAATCTTTTTTTTAAATAAACACATCCAGCTCATCACTTAGGTGACACAGACTTGTTGATGTGGTTTAGGAGACACTATGACTGACAAAGAGCAATAAAATTTCACAAAACCTCACTCTTTGGCTGAACGCTACAGCCATTTACGTTTAAGGGATGTATTTACAATATTTGGGTGACTACTGACTTCTATTGCAAGTTAACAAAATTCAGCACATCACCTCAGTCTGTGTTAGACAGGTGGGTCCTGTGGTTTGTAATATTGCAAGTAGCCTGATGCCTGAGATTATGGCATGAGGACATGCAGAGTATGTGTGAGCTGATGAGTTTCTCTCTCTCTCTCTCTCTCTCTCTCTCTCTCATTAGACAGGCGAGGTATGTTGCGAGCATGCGGCGATGATTGTGCTTTGTTTGTTTCTGCAGAAGGAGACATGAGGCGAGGCCCAAAGTGGCACTGGGAAGAAAAAATATTTATGGTGATGGTGAACGGCAGTGTGCGTTACTCATTAAGACACATTAGCGGTGATTTCAGGCGAGCTGACATGCGTGCGCCTCGCCGTCCAGGGCCCAAATGAAAGCGTAAGCAATGACAGGAAACATCGCTGCCTTTCCCAGCCAGTCAAGTGCACAGTCAAAATCCAATATGAGGGAAAAAAGAAGCGCAGGCAAAGGAGAATTGTTTTTGTGTGTGTGTGTGTGTGTGTGTGTCTTGTTGGTGGTGGTGTTGGAGGGGGGAGTTGTTTTCCTTCATTCACAGATAACAGAATTTCAGGGTGACAAACTTCAAGTGGAACTCTCCACCTCGGGCCAAGCTAATTGCATTAATTTTTCGAAAAAATAAATAAATAAGAGAAAGAAAGACAGAAAGAAAGAACGAAAGAAAACCCTTTGCCTGTACCTTTTTCGTTTCTGTGACTATTATACCTTTTTTTTATTTCTGTCATCATGAAATGTGTCCGAAACAAAGTCTGTCAATGATCAGTCATTACTTTCAGTGATCATCACTGAGTGATACTGCGTGCATTTTCCTTACACACTTGTGTGTGTAAGCCTCAGGCTCCTTTTGGAGTTGATTTTTTCATGAAGCAGCCAAAACCCGTGTGAGGGACCAGAGATACCCCCCAAACATTTCTTCCTCCCAAAATAACAAAGTGTGTTTGCACCGAAGACAGCAGAAGATCTTATTGTTATAGTAAGGGCATCTCCTGGTGGAGTGTGTGTGTCCTACACTGGGCATTCAGCGGACTGTAACTATCACTAGACTAAAATGTGCTAGAAAGTGTTGTTTGGTGATACCATAGAACCATGCTCCTCAAACTGGAGATGTATAGCCCAGGGGTCAATAAATTTCATTATTTGTTTCTTTTTTATTATTTTTTACTGGCATGTCGAGGGTAGTGTCTTGTGGGGCTTGTGTCACATAATAAGGACACAATAAAGTCAAAAGAGTTTTTTTTTTCTGAACCAATAATTAATAAGTAACTTTATAAATTACATCTAATACACTTGAATTAGAGGTGGGCAATATAGCAAAAATATCACATCACTTTATCAGTGCACATGACATGCATTGCACAGTTATAGTTTGTCTTAGTACAGGCAAAATACTCTATCTCTCTCTCTTTCTCTCTCTATCCATCTGTCTATATATAATATATAGATCTATATATACAGATGCAATGTAACAGATGTAAAGTAATGTAAAGATTGAAATTAGTAAAGAACCTTCACATTAGGTTTTTTTCAATGTATGTGACTTTACTATAAGAACCCTTTTGACCCCTTTTTACAATATTACTTTTTACAATATGCAAAATGCAATAGAACAACCACTTTTGGATCCCTGAAGAACATTTAGTTTATGCTTCTTTAAAGAATTCTCTCTATAAATTAGACCGAAATGTGAAGGACCTTTTTAAAGCTCAAAGTATCTTAAGTTTCTGTACCAAATGAAGGTGTTTCAATGAAACTGTACATTTAGGAACCTTCATTTTTAAAGACTATACATGGCCTGTTTGGCCTCTCCAGATGTATGATTTACACTGTTGATGTATTGTCAGACTGTTACTACCACTTAAATCGAAGGGCAATTTCTTTTTTGTCTTTTTTCTAAAAGGACTAAAGGGATATTTGTAGGCATAGGCAACCAAGGCAGCTGGGGGAGGTGAGAAATTGGATTAAATATTGTTTGTTAATCACCTCCTCCCCATTCACCAGAATGGCTTCAAAAGCCACTGAATAGACCAAGAAGCAAGAACAAAAGTCTGTTTCATGTAACATTTGGTCATTATTTAAACACAAATAGTTCAAAACATATGCCATTGTTGCTCTCTGCATCTTCTTACAGTGAGGAACATCTAAAGTTATGAAGTTTTCTCTTTTAGAAGGCAGTGAGACCAAGCATGGAAAAAGGGAAGATTGCAATTCATGCAAAATCTGATCAACATTTGAATCTTCACTCTTTTCTGATCTATACCTTCTCACACTGAGGAGCATCAATGGATAGGTTCCCAAACCCAAATGAAGATTAGACTGGATCAATTTAGTCCAATTCATATCCAGGAAACCAGCCTGTTAAATTCCAAAGTTTTTTTCGCTCTTTTTGTAAGGTAATGACTGCAAACACAATGCTAAGTTGACATCTTCATAACTGTTCAGGTTTTGTTTTTACTTCACTTCGCTCTCCTCTAAACTTTCTCACAGTGATAACTATATCTCCGTTCTGAGGTTAAGAGGAGACACCCTAAACATCAGCGGCCTTTCTAGCGCTCCTCTAGCTCATGTTTGTTGAACACAAAGGCAGCAGCATTCTACACATGCATGTACACCCCCCCCTTAAAAGGCAGATTTACGGGCGTAAATACTTTGACTCTTTGACTCGTGTGATAATTCCAACTTTACAAGGCCATATTTCCACAGATTATTTCCTAACATTAGGTGAACGTTGCACTTAAAACTCCGCCATTTAATTTCATCCATCAGTCCAATAAACACGTTTTATAGGGGCCGTAAATCACAAAAACAAAAACACACAGAATGCTGTTAATCTAACAGATTTTATCACAAAGTGTAATCTATAAAAAAGATATGTTTTATACGAAAACGTGCTCGGCCGAATCGCTTAAGTAAACGTAATAAATGTGGGGAGCGTTGGATATAAATCTTAGTTGCTGCATGTTGTTAATTTGATACATTAGGCAATAATTTGCTATAAATAAATGTTTATTAGCTAGCTGGGCCCGTCCCCATGTGCTAATGACATGTATTTAAGGACATCCTCTGGAAAATTTCAATTAGTGCACTTAACTTTCCTCACCAGAATCCCGGTCAGACTCTCCATTATACACAGGCAGTCTCATCTGGAGCTGAAATTCCTACTTATTACCCACCACTGCTCTTGCCATGCAATATTATTATTATTTTTAAAAGCCTCTTACTTTTTCTTTAATTAATACATTTATATGCGATTTTGGTATTTACATTCCTGTCGCACAGAACAAAAGTGAATGTTTTGTGTGCTAAACCACTGCTTTCATAGCTCTCATAATCAGAATTGCTTTCTGGCCTCAAACTAACATTCCTGAGCTGGTCGGAACAAACTGACAAATGGCTAAATTCTACCTTTTTCCTTTTTACATAGGCCTAATATAATAAAACTTGGTGGGCTACTGAAGAAAAGATGTTCTCACACACACATAGAATCTTACTGTTAGTGAATCAGTAAACTGCGTGCCATATTACAGAATACCCCACACCATCATAAAAAATGTATTCCCATATAGACTCTTAAAAATAACACACTGGCAACTGGTCCAAATCTATATTAACATTTATAAAAACTTATTCGAACAAGCATCAGTTTTCTTAATATTTTCAGAAGTGAACTGACATCAGCATTGACTAAAGCAGCTATTGTAACTGGAATAAGTAATTTAATATGAAATATAAATATGGATGTGTACATTGAAAAATATATATATATATATATACATACACACAGGTACACAATGGAGTGACAGGGATTGACAATAACAGGAATAATGCACCAGAGGAGTTGCACATTATAACTTATTTATAAATAACATATTTATAAATTGCACATTTGTGTCAGTGGGACCCATGCTTTCCACTTTTCTTCAGTTTTATCCTGTAGAGCATGACACGTTCAGAGCCGCTGACTACTTACAGGTCCTGATTCCTGAACAAATCTACAGCTTTAGCATAGAGTATATTCATATTCTAGAAAACTAGTAAAAAGAAATATACAATGAAATCCGATGAGAGGTAAAAATGTGAAAGTTACTTGTAAAAATAAGCTTTATTAACTGTATTTCTGAATCATTGATCGCTGCAACTGTGCTTTACATTGTGTGAACATTGTATGGTGAATGGACTGAAAATGGCCCAAACTTGCCTAGAATTGCATCTTACTACAATTACTTAAAATAAAGGTTAAAAGGGTGTTTCTCTTCTAAAGCACCCATTTATAGACATGGTTTTGATAGAACAGTGACAAAGTGTTCAAAGCCAGACACTGAATGAATGGTAATAGAGTGATGATCATCTAAATGGGTATGGAAGCATTGCCAATTACTCCTCACAATAATTTTAGCATTAGTGTGATTCAGCGTGGATGTTCCTTGCAGCTGTACTCAGGTCAGTTGGTCATTTCAATCATTTCATGTATGATTACAGTGACCACAGCATGTGGTTAGTGTTAGTTACTGAACAGGTTCCAAGTTAAAACCAACCTGGGGTCAAGCAGCAGTCCCAGCGGCCCTACACTCCCTTAACCTCCACATTACGTTAATGATCGGTGAGAAATGGGAGCTGCTAGGCATAACGTCCACAAACGCAGCCATTATTACCAGCACCTGAGCAGGAGTCTGCGCTATTTATTCTTTCATTTATTTATTCATTTCATTTTGTCCAACAAGTCACTGATCAATAAGTAATTAATTTTTCTGGCTAAAAGCAAAACAGTCTTATGGTTGACCAATTAAAGAGCAGCGTAACAGGGCTGCTGTGCTTCTGCTGTGGTCAAAGAGAGGAATGACGTGCATTATGGTCTTTTTATGCTGCTAAGAAGAGGCACTTCGAGACAGACATGTTTCACTGTAAAGAGTGGGGTCTAATGAAGGAGTGTCAAACATCATATCTGTGCCTTTAGTTTGCATATCTGTGCCTTTACAGGAGAAGAAAAAATCATTTTTAACTTTTAATGTAAGTCACAGGATGTTCAGGGCCAGTCCTGAACAAATGTTGGGCACTAAGCATCATTCCCAAGTAACACCCACATCAGTCATCAGTCATGTTATTGTGTATGCAAGAATGAAAAGCACTTTTATAATATTTATATAAATCAATCAATGAGTATCAGTAAATCAGTGAACTACAGGAATAAACAGCTCATTTGTGTTAATGGTTATAAAATCAAATTTAAAACCAAAAACTAAAGTAAGGCATTCATGTTATCTTTGTAAGATATTTTTTAACTGTGCCTTTAACATGTTCTTCACATTTTGTATCTTTTCAGTCGATAAAGTAATAAAGAAGTCTTCAAAATCAAGTTAAAGAAGTTTCAATTTGACCAACATGATGAATAAAGATTTAATAATTTATATATTTAGTGTACCTACACATTTTTAAATGCATGTCATGTTGATAAAATTGGATAACTGTGATAGATCTGAGTGTTTTTTGGGGGTACATGTTTGTCATACAGCACTCCACATGTCTCTCTGACAAAACTGGATTTAAACAATACATTTAGACTAAATCCTCGTCTCAAAACCACTGCAAACTGGGCATAAATATTTCATTTAATAACTGTCGATGAGACCTCTAGATGTCTGGTTACCATCACTACCACTGTGAACAATTCTGACTCTACATTTCTCCAGAAGGATACATTTCACATCAAACCTCTCTGGATAATATATTTTTTTTCCATTGTTTGTTTACGTCTTAACAATTTAATTAATCAGAAATTTGGAAGATTCAACGGATTTTCTCAAATAAAACTCACAGAACTCTTCCCACCAAAGGAAGGCTTATTGTAGCCCATTAGAGAAAAAGACCAGAACAATGGCTGGGGCGTTCAATTCACATTTGTTACAGTCGATGTGGAATAAGAAATCGCACCAGACACACTCGAAGAAATCAAAGCAGAGGGACCTGGAGTGAGCGGAAAATGCTGCAAGAACCAGGCCAGGCACGCCGCCGCGATTTCCCCCACTGAGAGGACATATTTTAGGGTGCAGGAATGTGAAAAGAATGAGGGAGTGGAGGGGGCCTGCGGTTTGACATTTTGTTTGTTCTTGCAGGCAAAATGGAAGACATACATTGTCCCTTATTGCCTAAAGACCCACAATGCAATTCCAGCCCTTCAGTGGTCACTCGGGGAGTGTGCTCCAGGAGTCACATGGTCAGATGGATCACATCAATTTACCATGTAGGAGAAAAAAAAAGACAAAGCCCTTTTCTTTTATTTATTTATTTTGTTGACTCTTTTGTGCTCCCGCGCCGTACTCTGTAGTCCGTTACGATGCGAATGAGGCCCGGCTAAATACGCTTCTTGTTTTGGCTCCGAACGTGATAAATGAATTGTGGTGGGTGCTCATTATGGCTTGGCCAAGCATGAGCCGCTGAAGCGTTCGACGTGTGGACCTACATCGCCACCCACTGGAGTGACTTAGCACCTGCCTGGAGGGGAAAGGAGGAAAAAAAAGGAAACAGAAGGGCTCTGTACCTTTACCTAAACTGCGTCTTCTGTTCACTGTCCCATCTCATTCCTTTCACTTGCTTGAAAATCATTTCCAAGACAAGATACGGTTCTTCTGACTTAACTCTTCAGATATAATCATGAGGACAGGCCAGTCAGAGCTGTGGTTAGGGGAAACTGACAGTCGAGTCACCTGGGGTTGGTGGAGCGGAGGGGAAGAAGAAGCCGGAGCAGCAGCGTTCAGTCAAAGCGCGACGTCATTTCAGGTTTGGGATGTTGGACAGTGAAGGCAGGGTGACAGAGGAAGGGAGAGAAGGATTATGAGTTCTGAAGGTGATGCGAGTGGCGGTTTGAGTGATGCAACGTTGATGTCAGTGGCGTTTAGAGTGAGCACAGTGGTGCCACGAAGTGACATCATCAGACAGGGTTTGGATCACAGACTCCTCTGGGGCCTATCTGAGTCACTTTACCATATCTCTACTGACACAGCTATTACACACACACACATACACACACACCCTTATAGTCACACTCTATACTTACACTCTTAAAGTTCATGTTAGTCCTACTGTATTCCTTATACCTCTACAAAGGTGGTCTGTCATCGGTTCTTTAGTGTAGGCAATGATGTTATATATAGTACCATGAGAACTTAAAAACCCACTTGAGGATTTCAGAAAATTATTTACTCAATTTAATGGATTCTGTGATGGAAAATCTGTTGCATATGGGTCTATAAAGAACTAAAATGATTCTAAATTGTACCAAAAGGGGTTCCACTATTGTCATAATATTATTGTCAAAGAACCTTTCTGCAGACTATACTGAAAATTGTAGAGGACACCCAAAAAATTGTTCATCAAGGGTTCTTAAATGACAACAATGGTTCAATACAGAGATGCCCACAAGTCATTTTTACCAAGTCCAAGTCAAGTCTCAAGTCTTTGAGTGGCAATGTTTACAAATGGCGACTCTAAATG
>JBBPCY010000039.1:21334728-21371219 GCA_037974405.1 Brachyalestes nurse
ACGAGTCACAACACCCAAGTCCGAGTCAAGTCTCAAGTCGTTGAGGGCAAGTCTAAAGTCAAGTCACAAGTCTTTGTATGTGCAACTTAAGTGCGACTCGAGTTCGAGTCTCAGACTCGAGTCCGCATCTCTAGTTCAATACAGAACCATGAACACTTATACAGCCATTTGAAGTAATGATCTTTTGTCTGGTTAAAGGTTCTTCTCTATGATACAACACAGTTCCATAAGGGTTCTTTATAGAATGCTTCTATATAGAATCATGATTAGAGACTCTTTTCTATGACGAAAAATCTATTTTAATTGACATTTTTTAAATAGTTCTTTTTAGAACTAAAATCACGTCATGTTCAAGCAAATATGGACGCACTTTTCACACAAAATGCTTAATAATCACTGAAACGAAAGATTCGTTTTTTTTCTAATCTTACACTATTAAACAGTTCCAAAGGACCTTTGGAGTTTTTGGTTCACTGGTTCATTGGAAAAAGTCCATCAAAAAATTTCAAAAGGGTTTTGCGGTCCTACAAAGTGGTTCTTCACTGTCATTGTTTTTCTAAAGAACCTTTCAAAGGTTGGTTCAAAATTGTTTTGAAACAAAAGGGTATGACAAGTGTCTTCTAATTTGAAACGGAACTGAAGAAAAAAATGTAAATTTCCTTAGAAAAAAAGATATTTGAAAGTACTCAGAAAAGTGCAAATCCATTGCAATTGTACATATAACTGAACATGAGTAAACAGAACTAGTTACTTGACTAAGGCTTCCAGAGACACAAATTAGACAGGTGTGCTTAAATATGGATTTCTTTGAATGTTTATTCAAAGCTTATGTGTGATGTTTGTTTGGAGCTTAAGCTCAAATTTAAGAAAGACGTCTTATTCTTTTTTGCCCTCGCTCTCTGAACAGGTGTCAATATAATTAGCTACTTCGCTCATGCCTTGCAGCACAATTAAATACATTTATATTTATATCTATGTAAGGTAATTCAGTTTATAATATCAGAGTTGCATAAAGCCCCACATACAGATGTCAGATCAGAATAAAAAATAGTAATAATCTCTGTCAGTAGACAAAATGAGTAACTCCTCTCTCTCTATGAAATGGCGAGTTGGAGAAGGAGGTGCTGGCAACCCATGGTTTTGTTTCTCACTCTATCACTCACACCCTCAGCCTGGAAAAGAAAAAAAAACATCAGTGAGGGAAAGGGGGAAAAATCCTAAAATAATAGCTTAAACTGAAGTATTACTTTAATACTTCAATAGAAATAACCTAATTCCAACATTTTCAAAGGAACAGGCTGCCTTTGCTCGAGGCCAGTGCGTAATGTGAGTGAAAGTATATCTGGTGTCACTCTGAATTAGAGAGGCGAGCCGGTGTGCCGTTGAATGAGAGGCAGCCAGGGTAATAGGAAGTGCGGATATTAGAGTTAATAAAATCACATGGAAGAAGACAGATATGCAACTTGACCAAGTACTGCGAAGGGGGGCCGAGTGTGTGTGTGCATGGGGGGGTTATATTAGGCTTCAGTAGTCCTCTACTCCAACAAGAGAGCAACAGCAACCCCTCTAACAGCAAAGCCCTCACTGTCTGGACAATATTTATAAGTAAAGTGTATGCCTTTATTCACTGTGGGGTTATAGAACAAGAGTTTTCCTAAAAAGTGCTTCAAATGGGAATACAAGCAAAAGACTGAAAATATCAAATTTATTCTTAATTCTAAGCTTGTACAATAATACGCACGTATAAACATTTATGAATTAAACATATATAACTTGCTATGTTTGTCCACAGACAGCCCTTTAATAAAACAACATTCTGTAAATTGGGAAGGAAGATAGTACTTCTACTACTACTATTACTCCTACTCCTACTAATAATACTAATAATAAGAATAAGAATAATAATAATACTTCACATATCTCACACTGTCTATGTGACATAACAGCACAGCTACAATTATGGAACAATAATGAAAGAAAACAAAGGAGACTCTTTGCGGTATCAAAATAAAACCTTCTAAGAAACATTTTATGGGAATAACATATAGTTTCATTTCATGCTGAAAAACAGTGACATGCTTGTGTCATGCAGACAGAAAAGAAATGAATGGGAGGCTCCCTTTGGGATCACTTTGAGAGATGTAAACCGGCCATGTCACATAGGACGCACGGGTCCATTAACTTTATAAATGGTAAATACAAACTTAAATATTATCTGGAAAATGTGATGTGAGTTTTATCAGCATCACCCAGCACTAGCTGGGGTCAGACATGGGCTACGTTGTTCCTAATATATACCTCCCCCCACGCCGCACCACCACCACCACCTTTCCTCTTAGCTCCTCGTCATTTTGATGCATTAAATCGTACATCATGCGTCTGCCTCATTCTTTCATGGTCATTCTGCAAATTTGCCACAAGCACATTGCGAGCAGAGAGAGCATTTCTAGCTTGTCATCCAAGAAAGCGCAACTGTCACCTTCGGGTTTCCATCAGCGTCCGCACGCCACGCGTGTCATGAAGCAAATATACAGAGGAGCCAGACAAATAAACAGTGCAGCCTGGAGTCATTTTAAAAATTGGTGGTTGGGGGAACGGGCCAGAGATGGCTGAAGCGGAGCGATGCCGTATCTAACCTGTGGCACTGAAAATAAGGCGCACAGTGATTCATGCCAGAATATCCTTAATGTATCAAAGTTATGAAAGACTTTGGACAGGAGCTCAACAGCTCACTATGGAGCCCAAATGGTGCTCACACAACAAAACAAGGTGGGTTGTTGTTTCCCCCCCCTCCCTTATACCATGAGCCTGCACGTCCACAAACAGTTTATGATGAACTGCCGCAGCACTTAATTAAAACAATAAATCCAGGCCGTGCATTAGGGATGTTAGCGCTCCCTCTGTCTCTCTCTCTCCCCCTCCTCCACTCCTCCCCACCTCTCTCGACCTCTGCTCAGGCCTCGCTAAGAGACTGGACCTCATGTTCAGAAAGCACGGCGCGAATGGAATCTTATTACTCCCTCTCTCTCTCTCTCTCTCTCTCAAACACACACACATACACACAAATTGCACAAATCACGCAGTGAGATAATTTCATTCATATTTCACTTGGGGGGGCAGTTTGTGTGACAGAAGCCTAATCACACAACACGGCGGTCCTGAGGGGTTGCACTGCTGCTCACAGATTGTGTGTGAGTCTGTACACCTGACATACTGTGGCAAGGGTGCTGTCTGATAGCATGTAGAAGTGATTTTCCCAAATAACACCAAGAACAGGAGCTACAAGTCCTGTCACTGGGCAGGTACCCTCAACGGAACACATCCACACCATACAGCAACTATCGCAGCATGTTTTTGTAAGTTGCACTGATGCCATATATCATGTTTTGACTCTTTTAATTTGACTGTTGTGCTTTAAATAGTTAAGAAATAGTACAAAGGTGCTTTCTCCCACGAGGACAAATTTGGATGACTGCATGATTAAAGTTACTTATCTGACTGCAAAGAATAATCCATTTTTATTTGCAACTGAGATTTCAAAGTGTTTAATTTTTCCTAGAACAATGCACCCAAGTCAAGAACCAATCAGGAACATGTATTTGTAAAAGAGAAAGTTTACGTTTTTATTTATGTTTCTGAAATGGTATAAATACAATTTTATAATTTTATGTCTGAGATACTGCTTTATGATATGATTGATGGTCTGAAATGTATTCGTGTAGGATGTTTCAAGGCAAAATAGTACATTTTTACCATCATCAACATTAAATAAAAAAGAAACCTGTAGGTTCACAGAAGTATAATAGGATCATTATAATAAATGCAATATTTGTATTATAGACATTGTGACCCTTGATTCCATTTACCACCACCGTAAAGAAATTAGAGTCCATCCGTTTCTGAATAATGAACCATTTCACATCAGACCATTCTGAATGACTGAACTATGTAGAGATATTAAAAAATGGCCTTAAAGGTGAACACAGTGGGTAGTAGGTGGGTATTAACTATTTGTTAATACCCACTCAGTTACTTGAAGATTTTGATACATTAGTGCTTCTCACACCATTTATACTTTTAAAGTGCCAATGCTTTTATTTATACTCAAGTATTTTTATGAGGAATATAAATCTTACTCACTTTAGCCAATTGACTTACTAATTCTCTTGATTTAATGTCATTCTTTAACCCCTGGACTGTTTGGCTGTTCTTACACTTCTTACTTTCAATCTATCAAATTTTATTTTAGTCCAATAGGATCCCAAAAGTAGAAGAACAGAGAAAAACAGTACCTAACACTCTTCAGTTTTATGAAAGATGCTGTATGACAGTACATTCTGCTCTAGTTTTTATGACCTATGTTACTTTTACTTCATATTTTCTTTGCCTGAGCATGGCTTTACTGTACTTACACTATATGGACAAATGTATTGGGACACTTGTTTTTCAGGGTTTGGGCTAGGCCCTATACTTGCAGTGAAGGGCAATCTCAATGTTTCAGCATACCAAGATATTTTGGATAACGCTATGCTCCCAGTTTTGTGGACACAGTTTGCGGGAGGCCCTTTTCTATTCCAGCATGACTGTGCCCCACTGCACTAAGCAACTGGCCTGCTTGTCCAACATCAGTGCCTGACCTCATAAATGCTCTACAAAATGAATGGGCACAAATTCCCACAGAAACTCCAAAATTTTGAAGAAAGCCTTCCAAGAAGAGTGAAAGCAGTTATAGCTGCTATAACACAAAAGTAAAGTCCCTGTTGATGTAATGATCAGATGTCCCAACACTTTTGTCCATATAGTGTACAGGTCTTTAGGTCCATCCTGTGCCTAAAAGGTTGTATACATAAGCAGCTTGGCTAGATCTTTCAATCTATGTCCCAGAGGAAGACAGATGTTTCCTCAGGAACTCAGCATTGGAACAAACATACAATACATATATTAATGCTATAATACTATATCACAGCCCACCAATCTGTCCATCTTTAAACCTCTTGAATTCATGTCTAAACTATATTGACAAAGGTATTGGAACATTTAATGACATTGTATTCAAATACATAAACTTTAATATGGTGTTGGTTCCTCCTTTGCAGCTGTACCAGCTTCCACTCTTCTCTGAAGGCTTTCCACAAGATTTTGGAGTTTCTGTGGGTTTTTGTTCCCATTCATTCTGTACAGCATTTATGAAGTCAGGCACTGATGTTAGATAAGAAGTCTTGGCTCGCAATCTTCGTTCTTCGTTCTTCGTTTTCTTATGATTTTCAATAATGGAAATTTGTGCAAAGAATTTGCGGGGGAAACAAAACATTTGTTAATTTCTTTTCACCTATAGATTAGCATTTGACTGGTTGGTGCTCAAACTTTGGCACATAAGATCAGAGTAAAGTTTGTCCTGTAATATCGGCAAATACATCCTGTTTGCCTAATAAGTCTCCTATACAGTACAGATGTAGTTACAAACTGTAGCACCTTTGCTGTCATCTGTTGCCACTCCGTACCTCATTCATCAGTTGCCACTTTCTGACCAGAGCTCTACTGATGATGAGATTTTCTCAGTAAGGTACTGAAAGTAAGTTGGTAGTGGTGAGGAAGTGTATTGCACTGGTATAAGACTGGTATCAGGCACAGTGGTCACTGCAAAATTATCTGCCAATATAGTCAGACAATTTCACTTGTTAAGTTTTTTAAAACAAAAAAAAAATTCTAAAAGCTAGACTATATATCTTACATTGTCATGTCAGTTACTCTTAAATTAATTAGTAAATAAGTAAAGCTGTTATTTCTTTACAAGATTGTCTGCCATGGTAATATTAATTTTTTTTCAGTGTGGGCCGCAGTCTCTGACAGTACACTGCATGCGAGAGGGACTGTTAGATGTTTCATATAGCAACAATTTCTAATTTAATTCATTTCAATTTCTAATTTTAAATAATGTGTTTCTAATAGCAGTGTAAACTAAAATGTGCTGACATATTTTGGAAAATGAAATTGTAGCCACACTTACTAGTAAAGGTAATGGGAAAATATGTGATAAACAGGAAAACAAGTAGACACGCACGCACACACACACACACACACAGAATGAGAGAAAGCAGGATATATCTTTATAGACAAAGAACTGAACATAAAGGATCCGTCTCTCTTGACTTCCCAAGCAGACGGGTCATGTCCTTCCTTATGTTTGCACATAGACTACTACTACGAAACTAAACACTTCAATTTTACTCCTTAAAAATACTTTAATTTTGACCTTAATTTCCCGTACTGGAACTTAAGGAAACTTAAGGGAAAAGTGCACAGATTAAGTCTGATTAAGTGGTAAAACTACTGAATACTAGAACAATCATAATAGATAATATTAGGATAATAGAAGGTTTTCCACACTTGTGCCTTAAATCTAATTTTAAGGTCAAATTAAGGGGTCAGGTTCACAAATTAAAGGAAAATTAATTCAAATTAAGGAGTTTGGTGTATTTTCAGGGGTAAATTAAGGTAGGGTTAAGCACATTCTAAGTACATTGTGTTTCGTAGTGTACTGCCAGCTGTTCCTCCTTGTATTTAACGGTTTATTGTTTTTACTCCTGTTTTACTATAGATATGATAGGAGGTGTGTGCATTCAAAGCTATTTTAGAAGTAAGACAAAAAGCCCTACTGTCTTCTCTGTACCAACTGCATGGGCCTTTGCTGACAGTCTGACACCATCGCCCTTCTTTCTCACCTGTGCCTGAATAAAGTGTAGGATAAAGAGACCACAGCTAGATGGCAATCTTCAACAACTAAATAAACAGAAAAGGATGGAATAATATGGAATTTTTTCTCAATAAACTGAAACAAGAGCCTTTACCCTAAACACTCCGTTATTACAAATGTGTAATAACAGGGGAGATAAGACTGAATGCAACTGGATTTTTGTACAATCGTGGATTTATTTATGAACTCTTACCTTGAAATTCGTTCACAGCTAAACAACATGCTTTGGTTTTGGTACCACTCAGCCAAAGCCAAAATAAAAGTCCCTGCGCAAGCATCAGTTTCAAAAACACAAAGATTAATATTTTTTATAACACCCATTCTGTCAACATCCGGTTACGAACTATATCTTCCAGAATCAACATTGTAGCAGAGAAAATGCTGATTCTGGAAAATATAGTTCACTGTAGCAGAGAAAATAACAACATATAATAGATTGTAATATGATATAATGTAATATAATATAATATATTATTATAATGCTATAATATAACATAATATAATGTGACACATGCTATAACGTAATATAATATAGCATCATGTAATTTGATATACTGTAATATGATAATATACTGGATGTCTTCACTCACATTCCTCTGTGGTCACCTGACCAAGCCCAACCTGGGTCACGTGATCTGGGCTCCATTCTCGCCATTTTGAGTACAGTGTGTGTGAGAGTGTGTGTATGTGAGTGTGTGTGTGAGGGGGGAAGAAAAGTGAGATCACTTTATTACAGCCCCGGAATAAAAGTAGAGACTAAGGAGGGAACAAAGATCAGTCGGAGGAGCCGGTTCAGTAAGTATTAAACGCTCACATGCTCCTGAGAGACACATGACTGTGGTGTGTTTATTAACAGACTGAGGGTTTACAGGGGCTTCTCCCCCCTCTGCCCCCTGCTCGCCACGCTGTCTGTCTGTGTGTGTACGTGAGTCTGAGAGTGCCTTTTGGTGTGTGTTCTGGGTGCGCTTGCATACATACATACATGCATGTGTATGTGTATATGTACGCATGTATGTATATTTGTGTCTTATGCATATGTATGTCAGAAAAATTAAGCCCTTACACACACCACAGGCTGTACACACACACACACCATAAGTCCAGTCCTTTGTTTTTAAAGTAACAAAAAGTAACGTTGGTTGTCATATTTTTTATAAAGTAAATAAATTGTTTGCTGATATCTAACATTACCCTGTTCAACAAAAACACAACCCCAGATTACTTTTAACCCAGCTTTTCTGCTGGGCCGTGGTCTAGCTGAGCTCACCCATGTGTGCTCTACACGTGTGTGTGTGTGTATGTGTGTGTGTGCGCGCTGGTAGGAGGGGAAAGTCATGTCCTCATGGCACGCCGAGTGTGTTTGACTTCCCTCAGTGAGTAAGAAGGCCAAGAAAGCAGAAGCAAAGTGCTTGTGGTTAGATAGGGAAAGTCGTTTGTAGAAACCACACATAATTTCTCCTTCCTAAATAGGAATGAATGTTTCCAGCCGTAATCACCTCAGATAAGACCTTGAAAAGGTTTATCGGTGCAAACAGTCTAATAAGTGACTGGGAGCAAATAAAGGTGTTTGGGGAGGGGGTCAGGATAAGTCACTGTGGGAAAGTGTGTGTGTGTGTCTCTATGTATATACACACACAATTAGGTATGTGTATGCACACACTCAAGCTGCACTATATAGACAAAAGTATTTGGACACATCTCTTAATTCAGGCTTTTCCAGCATGTCTGCTCCAAAGGCACAAAGCAAGCTCCGTAAACACATGGTTGGATGAGTTCAGTGTGAAAGAACTTGACTAGTCAAACAGAGCCCTGAGCTCAACCCCATCCAGCACCTTTGGGATGAACTAGAACAGAGATTGCGAGCCAGACCTTCTCATCCAACATCAATGCCTGAACGAATAAATGCTCTACAGAATGGATGGGCACAAATTCACACAGAAACTCCAAAATCTTGTGGAAAGCCTTCCAAGAAGAGCAGAAGCTGTTATAGCTGCAAAGTGGGGACCAACTCCATATTAAAGTCTATGTATTTGAATGCGGTGTCATTAAAGTCCCTGTTGGTGTAATGGTCAGACATCCCAATACCTTTATCCATAAAATGTATGTAAGAAAAGTGATGTAAACATGCTATAATAGCATTGCGTTTATTTTAATCTAGGCTTCGGCTGACCAGAGCTGCACAGGGTCAGACACCTCCCCTGTCATTAAAAAAAGGCAACAGCTGACTTCCTCAGAGGCTCCTAATGAGTGATATTTATAGGGTTGTGAAGTAATAGCCCAAGTTATTCTGGTTACAGTGAAGTAGCCTGGACTGGCACTTAGTTTTACAGTAATGAAAGCCTTCAGGGACAAATCTTTTGTCTTGATGCAGATTTTCCACTTAAAGCACCATTCAGCCCATATCTAACACGGCCCTTCCCACTCACCCAGGACAACTCAGTAAAATAATTACATTGATCAAGTGTGGTGGATAGAATCAGAATACACACTATTCTGTATTAGTTTTGGTCAGATGCAATTTTTTGTACATGATGTTTTCCACACATTTAAAAATCACACATTTGATACATGTAGAACGCAATGCATATGGAACACAAATATACAATATAACACGTACAGCTTGGTCTTTATGTGTACAAATGTAGTGCTACAGTCAGCTCTTTGACAACTGCAATGTGCCATCATTGTGCAAGTCGAGCGTAAGTGAAACATACATCAAATGTGCTTAGTGCAGAAAACATAAATGGCCATGCATGTGCAAAGTGATGCTTTATGCTACATTTGTGATATTCCTGAATTCTATCTAGCAGATCTGATTAATAAAATAAGTGGAACTAAACTCCACAGAGTGGTAGATATCTAGGATCAGGCTTGGTGGCATTTGGGGAAATTTCTCACTTGTAATGTGTTGGTTTTGGTATTTCTCAGGAATGGAGGATGGCAGCAGTGTTGCTGTCCTGGTTCCTCACCCAAGAGGTCAGCAGGAGGCCGTCTTCGTCTCTGACCCGCACTTGCACAACGACCAGCAGAAGCAGCCGCACAAGCAAGCTGCCGACTCCCTCATCCAGGTGATCGAGAAGCTCAGTAAGATTGTGGAAAATCAGCCGAGGCGGTGCACTCTCCCTGGGAAGAAGAGGCCTTCTATGTCCTGCGCCTCAGTGACGGTCTCAGACAGCAGAGAGGGAGGTGGGGTGGCCTCCCCATGCAAGATAAAAAGGGAGCAGGGTGAGGGGATCCTGACTCGAAGCTGTACATTAGAGCCTACAGCAGATCCTAGTAACGTAGGCACCCCGACTGTTACCTACTACCAGTGCAGCCTGTGCCACTTTCTATCCCCTATGTTGAGCGCCTTGAAGGAGCACATTAAGCAACACGAGGAACAGCAAAGTGAACTTCCTGTTATGTGCTCGGAGAATCATTTCACAACCAGCCAGCAGGAGGAGCTGGAGACGCATGTCAATTTCCGCTTTGAGCAAGTGTCTGGGTCAAGGGTAAGCTTGCAAGGGCCGACAGGGCTTTCCGGCACAAAAACTGAAACTGAATCTGAGAAAACACCAGCAGCGGCTAAGAAGTGGTACAGCTATGACCAAGGTAAGTGTACTCATTTAAATATGAGTAGCATGGTGACACTGCCATGGAAATTTGAACTTTTTCCCAGTGCTTTTGTAGTACTGTATTTAACAGATGTTCGATTACATTACATTAAATGCTAGTTATGGTCATTTTAAGCAAAAATACTATGCAACAATCACTGAGAGACAGAGGGAGAGGAAAAGACCCATTCACTCTCTGTGGCAGTATGTTGAGCCCCCCACCCCCCACCCCAGAGTGCTCGCACACAGAAAGACTGAGAGTAAGAAAGACCCATTCATGCTTTTTGCAAAACACGTTTTGCCGGCATTTGGCAGAAACACGGGCGTCATTGTCGTCTGCTGTTTAATGACTTTAAAAGCTTAAACAGCTTTTAGGGGCATAATCGCCACTTTCTGGGGATATTAACACATTACTTACATGTTTTTGTTCGTAAAGTATTTGGATTCTAAATCATTTAATGACTATTGAAATATTTGAATAGTGCAGAGATGTAAATTTAGCTAATATGGAAAAGCACGCTGTCTCTTATTTGCAACAAGACGTTTTTTTTCTGGGGGTTGTCTGACAAAGCCAGATTTCTTGCTTAGCCTGTTAACAGGCTCTGTTTGATCTAACCTTGGGATTTCTATTCTGTGGTGGTGGATCACTTTTTTACTGTGCTACATCACTAAGGATTAATCAGAAGTTAAGTATTTAAACCTGGATTAACAGAATTATGTTAACCACCGTTCTAAATCAGGTGAACCACAGGAGTTGTTCCTAATTGAATGTGTTTGGTGAGATACTTTGCAGTTGCCCGTACAAATTAAAAAAGGAAGTGTTCTTAGTGGTTGGTATTGATTTGTCTGCATGCAATGGGAAAAGATTTTGAGTAAAAGATTTTGAAATTAATGAATGACTTATTGTTATGAATTGTTTAGTATTCCTTAATGTTCTATTCTGATATCAGTTTATGTTCATATGTCCCGCCTCTAGGAAGGTATCGCTGCCTGATCTGCAGCTATGAGTGCAGGCAGCAGCGTAACCTGAAAACACACGCCTGGAAGCACGCTGGCTTAGTGGACTGCTCATACCCTATATTTGAAGACGAGGATGACCAGCGCGTGATTAATTCCATACACGCCCTCAGCACCAGTCCTTCCATAGCTCACGGTAAAGAAGAGGAGGCTATCGTGGTCTTCACGCCTGTAGGAGACAAAGGCCAGGTTCTGCACAGCAGTCCCTCCATTCAGTTGGAGCTTTGTGCTCCGGAAGAGGTGAAATGTGGTGACGCTTTGGCAGGAGGCGCTGAAGATTTTGAGGGCCCTATCGCCAACATCTTCTCTGTGAAAGGACCGGCTCCTGAGGAGCCCATGATGGAAGTTCAGGTGACTCCAGAGGCACAGATGGAACTGGAGCTTGAGCTGGAGACGGAGAGCCAGCAGCCGAGCTCAGACAGCCTGCTGTCTTCAGCACAGAAGATAATCAGCAGCAGCGGTAACAGTGCCGGCCACGTCAACGTCATTGTTGAGAGGCTTCCCTCTGCCGAAGAACCTGTAGTGAGCAAGCCTCTGCTCCTGAGCCCTGAGGTTGCTGGAGACAAGACCCTGCTCGCTTCCAAAGAGCCAGAGTTGGAGAGCCAGCCTCAGCCGATCTACTACGAGGAGCAGGAGGAGGTTGTGATTGGCTGGAGTGGTGGGAACACCCAGCAGGAAACAGTGAACAAAACAACTGATGTTTCGTCCTCAGATGAGAACGTGCCTCCTGCGCGGAGAAGGACGCACTCGGAGTGTTTGAGACTCCACTCTTTGGCCGCGGAAGCCCTGGTGGCCATGCCTATGAGAGCTCCAGAGCTGAGCAAGTCCACCGTTAAGGGAATGGTGGGTCTTGGCACACAAATCCCAGACACGGGCCAAAGAATAATCGAGCGGTCTGCAGCTTCTACTTCCACAGCCAACACAAAGGCTCCTTCTGGACCCATACCAGGGCCAGCTACGCTGCTGAATCTTGGCCTAAGTGGGTTCCCACAAGGTTCCAAGGAAGAAGTCTTGGTCGAGGGACCTTCCAAAGCTGGAATTAGCATGTCTCTGCTGGCCGTCATTGAACGGCTAAGGGAGAGGTCGGACCAGAACGCCTCGGATGAGGATATCCTGAAGGAGCTGCAGGACAATGCGCAGAGTCAGCATGGCGGTGGAGGTGCAGGGGTGATGGTGGGGTCTGTGGACTCATCTATCCCAGAGGGAGGCCTGGTAGAGTATATTGCTGGGAGTGAAAGGCCGTACCGCTGCCGCCTGTGCCTCTACAGCAGCGGGAACAAGGGCTACGTCAAGCAGCACCTCCGCGTCCACAGGCAGAGGCAGCCTTACCAGTGCCCAATTTGCGAGCACATTGCCTGTGACAGCAAAGACTTGGAAAACCACATGATTCACCACTGCAAGACCCGCACGTACCTCTGCAAGCACTGTAGTGAGCCTTTCTACTATAAGGTGAGCTTGTACAAGTGCCTTTTGGGGGAAACCGTTCAGTGGTTTCCTGTCCTGGTGTGGCTGCTCAGGGCAGCGATTTTCCTTCTCTGCAGTTCTGTTTTACCTGGGGAGGTTATTTAAAGTGTATTTAAAGTGGCTAAGGTGTTTACTAGGAGTGCACCAAAATTCCAGCCAACAGCAATGGTCGAAAAGCAATGAAATATTTGACTTCAGAACAATGATAGAAATAGACATACAACAGCGTTGAACTATATATAAACAACATAATATAAACTAGTTTTAATGTGAAAAAATACAAACAGCTCGTACTGAAAACCTATTTGCCCACAGCTCGTGTAATGAAGTAAAAATGGCATTAGGATACCTAAAATATCCAAACCCGGTAAATGATGCTGTCTGAAGGGAATTTCTTCTACTTATTGCTTATTACTTTTAGTAGCTCAATACTATGAGCAGACATGAGAAAGATGCATGTGACCTCTCAAAGAATGTTTTTTCCAAAGTGTTCAGTTTTCAGTACTTCAACCATTGCAAAACATTGAATTTATTTGAAGTGTTTTAGAAAGACTGTATATTAAGGAAATGTTAATAACGTGATTCTATATTTTACTTTATTGAGAAAAGGTGATGCCAAACATTTGTTGACAACAAACCAGAATTAGGCCAATTATTCAATTATTTGTTGATTGAGATCGACAGTCAGAATAAACGTTTTTGTAGCCCACTGACTGTAGTACAGCTCTGAGACCATCTCATCCTATTTTGTGCTCAATGTTTTTAGTTGTTGCTATTTTTTTTTTTAATCTTTCGTGTTGGTTTTGATTCCATGTCCTGAATCACTAGTTTTCACTAAAGTCTGAAAAGTAATAATTCCTGAGGGAACGAGCTGTAATTTTCCGAACCCAGCTCTCTCTCAGTAATAGCAGTCCTGTTGGAACCGACCTCGCTGTAATGTAATAACAGAACCCGGTAATAGGCACGACTGCGTGTCGTGTTATTGTGTGCGTGTCACACAAGCTGACATTTACACCTGGGCTGTGACCTTTCAATATGGCCAGAAATAATTTAGCGGAATTACAGAATATGTCTCTTCCTTCGGATCCCACCAACGATATTACAGAACCTCTCCTGATCAAACAAATCCAACTCGAATAGTGCTGAACACCCACCTCAGCTTAGGATGAGCTCCATCATCAGTGTTGAACCAGGTGTTTTAGAGCAGGGCACCAAACTCCCTGCAAGTCCTCACTCCATAACCAGGGTTGTGTCTTTTAGAACCATTTATTAGTCAGAATGCACCACCCAAATCAAGTGTGATTGACAAGTGAATCCATCTGACTGTCCAAGATTAAGCCTGAACACCTGCGGTATAGTGTGTTATCATTTTTGAGCAACACTAAGGCTCTTCGAGAACATTAACCTGCCAAGGAAGACGAACTTTTCTAAAACCTTGTTGAATAGCTTATAAAGACCCTTTAGATCTTCCTTTAAGCCCTTCGATCATGACAGGTTTTACCCTGAAGAAAGCCTTGGAATTGCAACACTTCTTACCGATGTACAATGAAGAAATGTGTGAAGTCTTCAGACTTAAGAACTGCTCTACCTTTCGTGGCACTGGGTCCAAAGTACACCTTTTCTTTTTTTTTATATCCATTTTCACATTTTTCAAACTGTGCCATAAAGATGAGGCAACATTTTTAGACTACATACGGGCCTGGCCGATATACTACTGCGGAGAGAGAAACCTTCTCCAGAAAAGTAACTTTAAAAGAAAGGGGGGGGAAAAAACGTTTTCAATGTGAGTCATTGTCAAAAGTAATCCTGGGCAACAGTTAAAATTTGTAATCGTGATTAATCGCAAAGCTATTTGCCCCTGCAGGGCATTCGCATTTGATCTCGTTTGTTATAGAATTGTCCATATTAAATGGACAAAAGTAATGGAACAGCTGACCCCTGCGAAAACCAGCAAACACCGCTCCCATTATTTCCGTGGAAGCACCGAACTTTCAAAATAAAAGGATTTAAAAAAAAAAAATACCTGTGTTAAATAATTGTCTGCGTTAATGCGATAACACGTTGGCGTGCCCAGCCCTAATAAAAAGATTTTACATTAAGTAATTCTGGACCAGTTCTAGTTCTGATTCTGTTTTTTCTATTCTTCCGACACCAATGATATGTTGGTTGCTCATATTGAGGTTCCACAGATTTGAGTATAGCTGCAAATGACCTTACAAAATGATAAATATAAAAGATGAACAAAAAACTAAGAATAATAAGAAGCAGTAAATTGTCATACATTGTTGTATTTAGAGAACTGCATCATTTTTCACAATTGGCAGCTGTCGTCTTGATAGTCTACTCCGTAAAGCACTGTTCAACTAAAGCTAAAACTTTGACTGTTTCATTTTTTGACCATGTAAAGGTATGTTGGCCTGTATCAGTATGTACTTTAGCTCTGTAAAACAATGATCAACATCAGTTACAGCGTTCATATCGGTCGCGCCCTAGTTTACGCAGGAATGAGCTGGCCGGGGTTCTGCGTTGCTCTGTAGGGCAGGGCTGCTCTGAAGCGGGAGAGGATGTATTGATTTCCCTGCCTCTTCAGACAGGCCCTCTGCACTGCAGCAGGGATCATTAAGCCCATCATTGAGCGGCCTCAGGAGTTCACAGTTTCTAATTGTGGACTTGCCGGCCAGCGCCCCTCTTCTCTTTTCCTATCTGCCTTGTGTGTATTAATAAAGTGGCTGCTCATGACGAGGCGCTGACGGGTTTTCTTAATACCCCTCTCAGAGTCAGCTGAGGAACCACGAGCGAGAGCAGCACGGGATGGGTGACGCCTCAGCAGCCCTGACGGCTGTCAGCGAGACCTCGGCGAGCACGGACGAGTCTGAAAAGATGATAGATGAGGGTGAGAATCTGCGGCGTTTCAGAAATTATTTCCCTCGGTGGCCCAAACAAGCATTGCTGATTGTTGCTTCATGCACAAACTTTGCACAAAGAGGGAAAAAAAACTTTACATTTTGCTAGATTTCCCCATGTTTTAAAATTGTTGTTGTCACAATGGGTTAGAAGTTAAAAGGATGGGGCAATCCCAAGAAATGTTCAAAATTTCTGCATGATTAACTCCTTAGAATGTAACCATCTTTATACTCTTTTTTACATTTTTTGACAAGAAAGATAATTAAGTTGACCACTATTTTACAATTATTAACATTATACAAACGTGCATGTGTTTACTTATGGTTTGGGTAGTAGACATCATTACCCCTGGTTCCTGTCAGCTGAAATCTGAGATATTGAAAACAATTAAAAGGTAGTTCTTGTAACCATTCAGAAATTAGACATACTTTATTTGTTATGACGGAAACTAAGTTTGATGGAGTATGCACCATTTTTGGGAGTTAGAATTATTCGCCAGGGTGCTGAAGGGTTTAATACTTCTGAGAGTTACCTCACAAAGTTTGTATATGAAATAATTTCAAATTAGATGCATGATGTTTCAGCCTTAAGTGTATTTTTAAAGTACTTGCAGGCTGTTGCATGGAAAAATACCATTCTACCATTATTTTACTACTTTCCTTAATTATAAAAACTCAAGATATTTGTGCCAACTGGGTGTTGGGTTAGTTAATACAATGATTATATTTTATTGTAGACATTATGAATGGCAGCTCCTATCACCACTATTATAAAGAATTTCCAGTCTCAAATGTATTCTATGGTAGCTTTTTTTCCCCATTCAGTGGATGTGTAGCTGTTCAGTGCTAATGTGTGTGTGTGTGCGTGTTCGTGTGCTCTTCTGCAGACTTGGCCAGCGATCAGAAAGTGTACAAATGTGATGTGTGTGACTATACCAGCTCTACCTATGTTGGGGTTCGCAACCATCGCAGGATTCACAACTCTGACAAGCCCTACAGGTGCGTTTTCCTCGCTCTCACGTCTATTTCTTTTCCGTACACAGCAACAGCACATGACAGTGTATGAGTGATCAAAACCTGATTACCAGAATAAAGCCATGAAAGTGAACATAGCAAAAAAGTGAAGTACTGATGCAATCATACCAATGCTGCCTAATGTGGTGAATCATAGATGGTGAACATCAAATCCGATTCATTTTGAGTGATGCAGATTAGTGTCTTAGCAGGTTTCAACCACAAGAGGGCAGCAAAGTCTAAGTTTAATTGACCTGCTGCCTCTATTGCTGCCCTAATTCACTATTGGTAGAGGAGGACTAAGGCTTGTGCAATACAACATAAAACAATATGGTGTGGCATTAGATGTGGGTCTAATGGATATTGTTCTCTCTCATGCTCGGATATACACCAGAGGTTGGTCTCTGGTCTCTCTGCAAGGCTTCTTTTCGTGTGTGTGTGGAGACATCTCTCAGCTGTTCTGCTCCGGTAACCCACGGCTGTTTCAAACAGCCCCTCAGAGACACGAGTCTCTTTCAACTAACACGCGCCTGCCAGCCACACTTTGTGCTCAGCCTCCGCAAAACGGCCTCTTACAGGACTTCAGACGCAGGCCTACGAGCCCTCGCGCACATCACAGCCAGCCTCGCAAATTAGCACCCAAACAAACAAGCACACTCGTGCCCACCCGGCAGACCCCCAATTAAAGATTTATCCTCCCTGCGAGGAGTCGGGCACCTCTAGGGTGGGCCACGCATAGGCTGAAGTGTCTTCAGAGATGAGTGGTGGCCCGATTATCGTTTAAACCCTTAGAACACGAGCAGTACGGATCCGTGCTGGCAGTGCAACAAATAGTAAATTGTTGTAATATGACCAAACAGCTCCTTGTATGGAAGTTCTCCCAGTTTATGTTGATGCTCGAGGTGTCATACATCATGCTGAGATTTGTTTGGAGATTCTATGTTACATAGTTTCAAAAACATGAAAAGTAACCGCTACTGGGGTTTTAAAAATAACACACGCAAAAGCCCATGAAGAACCTAAAAGCCCAAATTTCTTTTATTGTAGGTCTTAGAAATGAACAAAAAAAAAACCCACAAGATCTTTGAACTTGGGAGAACTTTCAGGATAGTCTCTGCCCACAAGTGGGGGTCCGGAGAGCGGCTGAGTGGTGGGCATGTCGAGTGAAAATGCAGCAAGCGCGTAGAAGAGGAAACAACAGTTTTAGACTGTTTTACACCTTTTTTCTTTGTTGAAATCAGATTGTAGTTATAAACTTCTGCGTTCTAGAAGTTGTAAGTACAAATGTCAGTAACACCTAACAGGATGCCTAACTTGAGTTTTTCAATTTTCAAGATTCTTTGTCACATACACAGTTTTACAGTACAGTGTGAACGGTTAGGGCTAGGGTTAACATCCTTACAATAATAGTCACAATAAAAGTAAAGTCTGAACAATGAAATACATTTAAAAAGACTGAAAATGAATACAATGTATCGAAAAAATAATCTTGTATAGAAACATTACAAGTGTAAACAAGATCTGCAAATGTATTAGAACAAGTACAGTACAGTTCAATGTGCTAGTGAGATGTATATAGACTTAAATTATAGATTAAATTATATGCAGGTGAGGCAGATGAGGAAGGGAGGCTGTGGGGTAGTGAGGAACTTGCACTGAATAAGTTCATGAAAAAGCCTGAAGAACTGGATATCAAAATTGTTGTTCAGGACTGAATTTGGTAACACTATTTTTTTAAATCCCTGATACTCATGTAATTGTTAACAAACTCAGTGGCTAAACATTACAGATTATCAGCAGCGTTAGGATTAGATTTGAGTTTAGGGTTGAAATTAGGGTTGGGTCTAGGGTAGGTTCAGTAGGATATTTTTAACCTAGTACTTGTTTTCATTTAAAAGTCTCTTAGTTACATGTTACTTAAAGACAAGGGGTGCATCTTCAAAAACATCTACAGTGGATCTTCTGAATACATTTCATTATCTAGGTAGTCAAGCTAATGTAGGCATGATTCTTCTAAAATCTACACTTTAGATGCCCAAAAAATCTAGAACACATGTTAGAATTCCTCATTTTCTAGAGTTGGTTTAAACAAAAGAAGTGCCTTCACATACCCAAGTAGCTGTAAAGTCCACAAAAACTGGTCCCAGGCAGCTACAATTTCACAAGCCTGCTCATGTTTTCTGAAAGACTGAAGTATGATGTATTAAGAGCTTACCACCATTTAGACAGACAGAAATAGCAAAATGTAAGTCTTAGTGAAGGATGTTCCTTCTCCTCAAGACTCCTGAGCACAGCTTTAAACTGACCTGTGACCATTTTCATCATTCAAACTGAAATCACAATTTCCAGTAATAGAACATTTCAATCTTAGTTCTTTTTAATTATAAGATGTTAATTATAAAAGAGTTACAATGGCAGCCTAATGCATTCTATAGGCTTGTTTTTAATGACAGCCTGACTTGATTAGTCTGTTATTTACAGTAAACATACTCGCTTCCAGCACCTTTTTCTCGCTTAAGCCACTAAAAAGTAATAAAAAAATGGGGGGAAAAAGCATATTTTTATGATGCTCTAAAGAAGTGTTACTTTTTGTGTTAAATGCAGTTATCGATATGATATTGTGATGCCTTTTTCAAACTGATGGGCTTGATACTAAACTCATATTATTGTCCCACCATTCGCGGTCCAGATGCTGCAGCTGTGACTTTGCCACCACCAACATGAACAGCCTGAAGAGCCACATTAAGCGACACCCGCAGGAGCACCAGGCGGTGCAGCTGTTGGAGCAGTACAGGTGGGGCAGGCGGTCTCTGTGTTTTTAAACCTTTAGTAGGTGGGAACATTGTTTCATTGCCAGGTGACTCTCGAGGGAAGGAATTAAGAAGGGTGAGAACAACAGCAACAACTAAGCTACTTTATTAGGAAGTGATAAGTATCTTCTTCACTTCTGGCCCTGCAAGGCTACAAAACAGTATAGCAGATTGCTTCCTTCCTCCAACACAACTGATTTGGATTCTGTAGGACTTGATAGCCAGCTAATGAAACAAACTGGAGCAGAAAGAATGCTAATGTGTGTTGGGCAGTCTCCCTAGAACTGGTCTCATTTTCCATGAAGATTTTGAAGATTAAACGTGTTTGTTGTGGGCTCTGACAGTGCTGAAGGGGGCGGTGTGTAAATGTAAGTGTGTCAAGTGTTATATGTGAACACACCACACTAGGGGTGTTGAATTTAATCACATAATCGATGCATCGCGATGTGGATGTGGATGATGATGCATCGATGCAGTGGCAGGACATAATCGATTATATCATAATGATATTGCTTGATTTTAAAAATGTAGTTAAAAAGAAGCACTGCAGAATGTTTTGTTTTTGAAGACTGACCATATTCACTGAAGATGTAGGCTAGACCTATAGTACTTATTTAGGTTACAATTTAATGATATGGGCACAATTTCTGTTTAGCTATGTCTGTATTCTTTATTTCTGTTTACAATTTAGTGTAATGGTCACAATTTGTATTCATATTTTCCGTTTTTGTTGAATAAAAACGGGAGCTTACATCTCACTGCTTGTATCTGAAAACATAAAAATGTGAAGTAATGTATAATGGATGGGATGCATCGACATATCGAATCAAATCATTGACATGATAATAGTAATCAAATCGAATCGTGAGGCCTGTGAAGGTTCACACCTCTACACCACGAAGTTTTTCTCTGTATTTAACCCATTCACCAAGTGAAGCAGCGTGCAGCCAGGGACACAGCGCCCAGGGAGCAGAGTGTGGGGACAGTACCTTACTCAGAAATACATCAATGGTGCTACTAGCAGTCCTGGGATTCAAACGTCTGCTCTCAGTTGCAACTCCTTAATCCTCAGGCCACCAGCTGTGGTTATGGGAGTGTTCTGCCAACATTTGAGATCGAGTTGAAGTAAACTGGTCACTCAAGCTAGTGATTCTTTAGGCTGTGGTCTGAGAGCTCAGCCTGACTGTCACTCAGGTTATGCATCACCCTCAGTGCTGCTTTTCATTATCAAAAAAAAACAAACTAGATGGCCAAATACAATAAATCCTTATATAACTCCCAAGCTTAAAAACAAGTGACTCTTCTGTAGCTATTTCAACAAAAAAGCTATAATCATAGATTTTGTCACAGCAACGTCAACTGCATGAGCAGATGGGCTTCAGCCTGACTATTAACACATTATGCTGCTTATTGGGCACCTTTAATGATAAATAATAATAATACATTTTATTTATAAGTGCCTTTCACAGCACTCAAGGTCACTTTACAGAAGTTATTAAGAAATGAAAATGAAAGGATAAATTAAATTAAGAAGATTGCATGATCCTTTTCCATTTTTGGAACTGTATTAACAGTGAGCTGAAAATGATTAATTCTGAATTGTAAATGTTACTGCTTCTAAGGGTTACTTTGAGAACAAATATTTGAAGACTGGTTTGGAAATATCAGTGAGTTTTCCAAGTTTGTAAAATGCGGTTTTGGACAGCCCTAGTATTTCTTTCTCTTTTTCACACTTTTGCCATCTTGTTGCTTTACTTGCCTGCTGCCACACCCCCCTCTATGGCTCTGTGCTCCAGATTTAATCCTATGTTCAAGCAGAGTCAAGTCTCTCCATGCAAATGTTTTTTTCTGCTCTTATGTGCCATGAACAGGTGTTCGCTCTGCGGCTACGTGTGCAGTCATCCTCCATCCCTCAAGTCCCACATGTGGAAACATGCCGGCGATCAGAACTACAACTACGAACAAGTGAACAAGGCCATCAACGAGGCCATCTCCCAGAGCAGCCGGTAAGAGTGCTTCTTCCATTAGCTTAAATAGTCTCTGTGGTGGTTTCTTCACCGCAGCTGTGATGGCATCATCCTCTCCTCGTCAGGGACGGCTGAGCTGCAGGAACGAGTGGAAAAAGAGCCGTAGCTTAACGCTTAGGCATTCAGAGTTATTATTGTCATTTTGCTTGGTTTAAGTTAGTTATGATTACACACTTGTGTCATAAATGTAGGCCTGAGTCAGTTGATACAGAATGTAAACAAAATGTATTACTTTTTCATTTCCTGATATTGGCCGTTATTCTTTTCACAAAACAAGTCATTTTTCATCAGTTTCACACAGTGATAAAATACCTCCTCTTCTGCCTGCAAACATAAATGTAATACTGACTGGTACTGATTTTGAAACTGCATTTTCAATGAGATATGAATGAGAAACTTATATATTCTTATATATAGTAACTTATATATACAGCTCTGGACAAAAATAAGCGACCACTGCAAAAATGTCCAGTTTCTCAGGTTTTATCTTTTGTCGGTGCAAGTATTGAACTGAACAGCTTTGCCTTAGTTTTAAAGAACTGCTAACAATATGCCTTCTAATTTCCAAATGAAAATATTGTCCTTTAAGGCATAATTTTAAAGAAAATGACAAAACATCAAAATAAGAGAAACGATGCAGTGTTTACAAAACTTGACTAATTCAAAGAAAACAAATCTCTTGTTCACTTTTAAACAAAATGGCAGTGATTACCTTTGACGTACTTCTAGTGGTGTTTTGCCATCCAGCTGCTCACATTGCGAGAGGAGAGTGTTGATTACAGCAGTGTTTTTATACCCTTCCTCATTAAATAAGATTTGATTCAGTTGATCACTAATCAGAACCTCATAAAGCAGAATGAGGAACTTGTGTAGGAACTGAACAGACACTGGCTTGGAGAGGCTGACAGTCATAGAGAGTCTGATTTAAAATTAAATTGCAGTTGTTTTTTATTTTTTCAGAGCTGTGTACACATTTAAAAATATGGGGTATGGCTAAGATGTCACTGATAGCATGGTGATACTGGTGCTACGTTTCCTGTATATATAATGAAATAAGAGCGATTGCTACAAATAGCTTAAAATGTGTGGTGGTGATGTGCAGAGCTCTCACAGATCCAGTCTAGCATCACTTATTTGAAAATTGCAGATTTGTTGGAATTCATAGAATTCATTTTGCATCAATACTGACCAGGGAGCTTGATACCCATCCCTACTAATAAGTAATTACACAATGCTTTTGTTGTCATTGGTAATAACTGCAACTTCTTAAAGGGTTACGTAGCTGAAGCCGGTCTGGCATTTCCCAGACGTTCCTACCTATGTCTGAGTAAACATTTGGTAAACAACAAATAAATAACCAACTTTGTATTTGTCTAAATTTCTGTTCATATTGTGAATATTTTTGTCTCTAATACACCTCTGTCTGTCATCCCTGTCCTGTCCAGAAGTTCTCCGGTAGTGCCTCCGAATGTTATCCTGGGCAGGAAGGAGATAAATCCACCCAATCCGGCCCCTGCTGTGGCTGGTACCCTCCGAGACGGCCCAGGAGCCAGCCCTGGGGAGCAGGTTCCAGGAGCCGGCGTGCGGAAGGGGGGCGCTGGGCAGGCGCGGGCAGGGATGGAGTACTGCATGCTGCTCTTCTGCTGCTGCATCTGCGGCTTCGAGTCCACCAGCAAAGAGCAGCTGATGGAGCACATGAAGGAGCACGAAGGAGACATCATCAGTATCATATTGAGCAAGGAACAGCAGGGAAACCAGCCAGCAGAGGCTGGAACAGCGCAGTGACGAGTGTATCTCTCACACACACATTCACTCACAATCTCTTAAAGTTAGAGCCAGTAACCATTGCACAAGTGTTTTGTTTTTGTTCTCTTTGTTTCTTTTATCTGTGTGTACACACACTTTGATACACAACATCCTCTTCAACGGTGCACATGCACAGCAACAAAATCGTTCTGCACTTTCACTGTCCCAATAGCCCAAACTTTTTATATATTAGAACCTTTATTTCTGTCCTTTTTTTATTTTAAATCACATTTAGTTCCGCTTTACTAGCATAAACATTTAATTCAGGACAATTTGAAGATTTCAGCTGAGGGAGCGTTTAACCACGTAGTGAAGCGTTATTTGGGTTCGTGCTGAAGGGCGTTTCATACCTCATCAAGTCTAACTTGTTATACATAGTATATATAAACGGTGAGACTTAGGGTAAATTGTAGGGTTAGTTGTATGCAGGGCAGCTTCTATAGTTCACTGTAATATTATTTATCAGTATATTGTTTATATGCTACCTGACTGGGTAGCAGTCGTCTTCATGGTGAGGTTTGAAAGAAGGAGGCAGATCGGTAGGTTTTGCCTTCTGGTTTGTGTCATTTTTTTTGTGTGTGTGTGTTTAATATTTATCACGCTAATTTATATTTGTGCATGTACCCTTCCGTTATGTCCACACAGAGAAGGCGATTTACGTCAAAAGCCATTCTTTGGTGCTACTGACCTTTTCTTCTGGGACTGAAAGAAGGGTCACTTTGAGAATGTATCTTAAACCTATAGATAAGCCAATAGAAAGTGTAGTATCTATCCGCTACAGATCAACAGCACAAGTCATAAAACATTCTAAGGGTAGCTGGTCCAATAATCAGGTAATATAAACTAAAAAGAAAAAGAAAAAAAAGAAAAACAACTCATGATACTGCCGCATAAGCCAACTGTGCCGTCGTACGTTAGCTGTGAGGTGTTACCACCACCATGTTAAAGGGGAAGTTCACTGCAGAACGTTTTTAGTTCAGACATTTTTAGTTCTCAGTCCTGACAGACTTGCCGCGGCCTGTATTGTGAATGTATTGTGTAAAGTGATGCTGAAAATAGACTTGCATATACTGTCTTATGCAAAAGTTAGTTCCCCTGTCAAAATCCATGTTTTGTTGGTTTTCTCAGTGAAAATGAATATGCACCTCTTAGTGCACGCACACTTCTGCATGTTTTAATGCACCATTGCGTTTTACTTAATGAATTTAACATTTCGGAACAAAAATTAATACATAACCATGATAAATAACATGTAGGGTACATTTTATATGGTGCTTAATTTCTTATGTTAAGCTCAGCAAATAAATATAAATCGTGCACCAAAAATCGCATATTTGTACTTATACTTGTACTTCAACAAAAATCAACAAAACATCATTGGCAGTTATTTTGTCTGCAGCTCTTGACCGTATTTGACCGCTGACAGTGTTAATCTGGAACATTTGGAGTTATCTATTATCACGATAAAAGTCATTTTCTCTGAAAACTGCAAAAACCAGCAGCTTTTTTTGGAAGTGAACTCATCACTTCATCATTTTAATGATAATTCATGTTTTTTGAATGGGTTTTTCACTGTAATGACATTCTGCAAGTACTTTGCCAGCTTCACTGGCCAGCTGTAAACAACAAGGCTGACTTTATATTGTCTTTGCCTGAAGTCTGGCAGTCGTTCTTGCATTACTGTTGATGCAGAAACTGTTGCCTTTTACCTGAAGAGTTTGACAGATACTTGTCAGATAAAAAAAAAACCCATATATAGGCAGGAAATTGACTTTTTTTCCCCCTCAGAACTTGTTTCATGCTGTAAACACATTTTGAAAATATAACGGATGTCTTGTATCGCTGACAGTCTTGCCGGTTGTGAAATGGACACAGGTAGCAGTTAAAGCTGTGTATCCAAATACCTCTTATTATTCCCCATAACCCTGCATTCTCCTCCTAGTGAGTCTGGCTGTTCTATAAAATAGCAGTAGCCTCATCGCAAGAAGGTGGGGTGACGGACAGCATGTCATTACAGTGAAAACTCTGCACTTAGTTCAAGAATAGGAGCTTTTCTCTGGAATGGAATATTGAATAGAAGGAGTGCTTAGCCTATGAATGGGAGAAATGTGATCTTAATATCACAGTTACTCTGAGATGCTTGGTAAATATGATTCAGGCATTCGCAATACAAGCAGGGTGGCTGTCCCGAGGCAGACAGCGGTGCTGCACGTCAGACAAAACGGTGTTGAGAGATAAAAAGGACCATTCACAATGTTTTTCGCCTTTAATTATGGCTGTGGGGTGTTATAATGTAATATAAGCTGAGTTTCAGTAGTTTCATTGCCTTCATTTTTTCAGATATCATGTCTTATGTTTCAACACGTTTTATGCAGAAGCTTCTTTCTCACTGAGCCCGGTTTACATTTAGAAGTTGTACCTAGTGAGAAATCACGATCCGAAATAATGATTTCTAGTCAAGAAACGATTGCTGTAGAATCGCTTCGACATTTTAAATGATGGCTACCTCTGCTCGAAAGTTCTTTCCAAATTCCGTTGACCTTAACTTTTAACATCGGTTCTACATTTCTACTTCAAATGCACAACCTTCACCAAGGGATGATTTGCATGCTCTTACTGTTACGTCTGTTAGGAAATGCAAAATTATGAAGACAAATTGAAATCCATTATTCATGGATCTTGAGACGGCATTCATATCAAGAAAAGTAAAGCTTTATTTTCGACCTAGGAACATCTCATTAACATACCGGATTGGTATTGTCTCAGTCTGATTTACAATTTAAACTGCGTGTGTCAGGAATACAAGGACAAGGTATGAAATTGCACCATAAAATCACTTTAGCCCCGGTGTGCAATTTAGCTTTGTCGAATTTGAAATTGCTCTTTTCCATATTTATCAAATGTTTTGACATGCAGGAGTACAATCAAGCACACACTTTTCTTTTTTAAAAAATCTCTCTGATCAGATGGGAGTCATTTCTCTATACGCATTCTGAATGCCTGTTGCTTTTTTGGAATGGTTGCAGGATGTGAATTAATCGAGACCCTTATTTGCGAGGTGGCTGGGATTTGTTATTCAGCTACTTCTGTATGACTTTGGCGGGTAAGCGTTAGGCTGTCCATCCTCCTCATCCCCGTTCATTTCAGTCCGGATGAACTAAAAAGGAATCGGATTACTCCTTAATCTTGCAAACATGCAAAATTACCATGCACCAGGAACCTGATCTTCATGAATCTAAATACAAAAGCAATGCTCTAATCTCCCGATGCCCTGACAGAGCACCCCAACCATTTAGTGGGATCGCACTCATCTGATCCTTCAAACGAAATTCAAAAATGGCGAACGAGGATGTTATGTGCCTTCCATTTTTATGCCTCACTCTAGTTTCTAACGACAATTTTAGACTAACGATTCGGCGTTCAAAGTCAACCGTTGTCCCACAGCTGGTTGACTGGGTAGACCTTTACTCTGTGATGTTCTCATGTTCCGTAATGGTGCACAGGGTACTGTAGTATGGCTTTGTACATCACTGGCTATGTAAATACTGTAGAATTTTGAACTGACATCTTTTTTTCCTTCTTTTTTTTTTTTTTTTTAAAGAAGTTCTATTTTTTAAAACACTACAGAAAAAAAAAACGTAAGGGGTTGGAAAAAGTATTGTTCTGCCAAAGTCTATCAAAAAAAAAATCCTCTTCTGCTGTTATTGTGAGTAAGGGAATGGTTAAGCTTAAGAAGCTCATCATGCTGCCAAAGGAGGGAAGGAAACTCTAGAGTTTAACATGGTTAACGCCTTTCAGTGCTATTTTCTTCACGTTGTAGTGGTCCTCCGGGCCGTATTTTGAAGTTAGTGTTCCGTTCAGTTATTTATTTGCTCTTCATAGACCGTAAGATGTTATGACTTTTGCCAGTGTATTTTTGGTAATAAAGACTGAACAATGACCTAACCTTTGAGAGCGTCGTCAATTAGGGTGGGCAGCGGGATCTTCGGGGGAGGGGATCAGAGTTGGACAAGTGAGCGAAATCCATAGAGCTGAACTTTTCCATTTCACTTAAGAGCAGAAAAGTTCAGCGTCTTCATTGTGCCATTTCCAGATGATCGACTTTTCTTTTCCACAACAGATAAGTCGTGGAACTCTGCTAAACGGACGCTGGGCCTTAGTTCAGACTCCCACTGACAAATCGCACCGAACTAATCCAGCCTGGATAATTGGCTGAACCGGAATGAGCGCTAGCGGTTTGGAACGGGTTTCTGCTGCACTGTTCTCACACTGGGACAGAGGCCCTCACAGGCTTGATGTAATTTATCATTGAGGAGTGCAATGTCTTGCCCGTTCTACACCCTTGGTCACAATCTATATCTGGCCCTGCAGCAAACTGATAAACAAAAAAGAAAGCAGCCGGGATCAAATGCGCCTCTAAACCGTGCCAAATCTTCACAGGGGTGTCCGTCAAAAGAAGATAAAGATGCACGAGAGATAGTCATCTCTAAAATAATTTTTAGTTTTTTTTTTAAAGGTAGCATCAAACCTTGGCCTGTGTGGTGGATTTTCTATTCTGAACAAAAATGTCTGGCTCACTTTCTTCAGGTTAAATGCTTTATAATTGAACGTCTGTAGCTTGCACCATTTTGTTAAGAGGTCAGCCCTGGAATTGTTAATCGTGTTGAAATTTCGCAACTTTTTCAACTTAACCAATTGCATACAAAGCAAGGAAGCCCAGCCAAATCTATAAAAACAGCTTAGAATATTGAGAGAGACCTTTACATTTATGATGGTAGTGCTCTATTCATACACTATACACTTTCTGGCTTGGGGTTAACCCTAGGGTCCATAATGTCCAAAAGTAATCAGACTACTCTCTAATCAGAACCCAGCATTTTAAATGCACATGTTGTTGACACAGGTGTGCGATTGCCTACGTGCAACTTGGATAATCTTCACAGAGATGCACTGATCAATAGAATGGGATGCTCTAGGGTTGAGATCAGCAATCCAAGTTCTGAAGATCTGTCTTGTGACAGTGATTAGTTCTACCCACAATCTGCCACACCCCCTCTAGCTAAATGAAAGCTTTTAGAATAGTCATACAATTTTCTAATCACACACTTCAAACCATTCTCCTACTTACATTTCATTTCCCTGCGATGTCTGTACCTCCTAGCCGTAATGAAACAATGTGCAGACCTGAGGTTAATGAGTTTCAGAGTCTCAATGACGAGCGGAGGCCATTTCAATTGAAGCGGTTTCATGTCATCTCGGCGCAGCGTATTATTTCTCAGCGAATGAGCAAATTGAAATTTAAAGCAAATTAAAGTCACTAGCGGGTATGACAGAAGCTCTTCCCACAAGGATTTACCGTACTGTAAAATAGTGTATCCCTGGGCTGCGGCGACCGCGATAAGCCGGGGGTGGATTCCACTCCTCTCTGGCAAATAAGAATTTCCACCTCTCCATATAATCCCTTCATTTTACATGAAACCCTGACCGCCTCTAAGAAGTACAAAGCGGCACCATTCCACTGATGCACTAGTTTACAAGATCAGCCTTTTTCAAAAGCCCCTTGAAAGTGGAGATCAAGGGGAAAGAGCAGGAAAAAAAGGAGGTGAATCACTAAGAATAGTGAGCGGACTGGAGTCAAGTGGTTTTTAGCTTTTTTTTTTTTTTTTTAAACCAGTTAATTCCAAATCCCCCAACTTTTCCGAACCCAGTCCTGTTCTAAAAACCATGTTTTGTGCTTAAGTGTATGGAAGAAGTGAAAAAACAGTCTAGAAAGCGGCCTGTTTTCTATCCGAGCTTTGAGACGCCCACTCCTCGTTCCACTGCAACAGAAGAAAGCTTAACTTTCTTCTCCTCAACCAAACTTCGCAGGACACAAAGAGGGAGGCATACGAAAGGAAACGGCCGCAACCTACTTTCTCAACTGGGCTTAGCGAGAACTAAAGCCAGACAAACAAGTGCCTTCCAAGAAAGTTTTTTTTAAAAAAAGAGAGAAAGAAAAGAGAGAGAGGGAGCCATTAAACATTTACGCTTTTCTTCCTCCATAATCCCTCCCTCTGATGAGTTGCCTGCCAATTTATTCTCTTAAATCTCTTTGATAATCTTCAACCTTTTCATGTCAGCTGCTGCTTGTTTTTTTTGTCTCTCTCTCCTAACCATCAGAATGCCCAGAGATTTTTATTTATTATTTATTTCTTTTTTCGCAATGTTGAATGTCAATGAAGGCTCACCCACACAATGGAACATATGCATATGTAAAAGATGCTCTTTTGGCATTTTACGAATTCCATATTGCAGCGCCAGACAACATGCTTGAATCTTTAAAATTGGTGGGAGGCCACATGAAGGCCACCATAAATTATATCTGTCATTCTTTTTTATTGTATTTTTATTTATTATTATTTTTTCATTGGCCAGCGGGACTTTAAAGTGGCTTTGATATGATCTCCTTGCCAGGGTTGGAGCCTGTGAGATATAGTTGAGAGGCAGCGCACGCTTGGTTGTTCGGGGAGGTTCTACAAGGGCATGCTGAATGCGTGCCAACAGAGTGAAGTAATTGAGTAATATCAAGGGCAAAGAACAAGAGAGAAGTTTGTGCAGGCTGATGCCCATAAAATGGTCATTAGCCTAAATAACCCTCTTCTAATGACACTGTAAAAGCATTAAAGACATTATGCTCTACCTTAGGCTTATTAAAGGCAAAATCATACAAGCGCATCATTGATCACACCAGTAGAGACTGACAGGCAGGTTCAGTGTGACAGACCCACTCTTTAGGACCTCATCAAAGGTCCTCCATCACGGCCACGTTGGTCAGAAGCCTGAAAAACAAAACATTTAAGGATGATGGGAGTATTTTGATCAACAACATGACTATGAGAATGGTGGTAAGGCTAATAGGAGGTGAATGGAGCACTAAGGGAAGCTCTACTCATTGGTTTGCTATGCATGAGGTAATGCAGCTGTCACTACAAAACAGAATGTACTTAGTGTGCTTACCTCAATGTACCCCTAAAAATACACCAAACTCTCTCATCTGAATTAAGTGGCCATTCATTTGTGAATTTAAGGTATGAGTGTGAAACTCCTTCATCTTAAATTGAAGGCGTTAATTCAGGAGGTTCTATTATTTAAGTGGCAAATTAAAAAAAAAAGGTAAGCGGAAAATCCCGTAGTTTTACCCCTAATCAGCCTTAATCTGTGCACTTTTTCCCTTAATTGTCCTTCATTTCCTGCATGGGGAATTAAAGTTATTAATAAGGTCATTTTAAGGGGTAAAATTAAGGTGTTTGGTTTCGTAGTGTGCTCTGGAGTTACTCATTATCATCAAAGCCTGCCACTCTCTTGCCCACTCACATTCTGTCTGCTTTCTCAGAACAGTATTTATTTACTCCACTCTCTTTTGCTGCATGATTAGATTTTCATGTTACAAAGTGCTAGAAGAAATGGCATCAGTCAGATGAACCCGCACTGATAAGTTTGGGCTTCATGATCATTTCTTCATACATATAATATTTAAAAAAAAGGCTTTCGTTCACAGAGATACTTGATTAAACACTATTGATAAATCCCAAATTAAAATTTACCCTCTTAATGAATTAGGAAAGACTAGTTGGCAAATTGCCCGATAAGGCTCATTTAAAATGTGGTTTCATGTCTATTCACAGTCAGCTCCATAATTATTGCCAACCCTGGTGAAGGTGGAACCAAAAAGGTTAGCTTTAAGTCAAAATGAGAACTGATCACTGAGCCATTTTATGGATTTTTGTTTTGGACAACTGCTCTTCTGAAAGATCCAAACACACCATTCCGTATAGCCATCTTTCTTTTGTGCTAGACCTTCCTTGAGTGTTGCTAAAAATGGATTTTTCACCTGACTAAAGAACCTGGTCCCAGGTACAGTAATGCCTGGTGAACCCCAGACGCTTATGTGTGTGGTTAGATAAGAGAAAACCAGACTTCTGGTATACTTTCTGAATACTGTGTTGTCATGAAAGTGGTATATTATTGCAGTTTTGAGGACTTTCCAACCTGAAGATACTGATGTGCAAATCACCAACTGTTATCCTGGAGAAGTTTTTAGAGACTCCAACCATGCTCTTTGCTCCCCGCCAGGCAGGTTCACTACACTTCTGATAATTTTAAAAATCTTAATTACTGTTGCGACTGTCTAAATGGGCATTTTCAAAAGTGGCTACGTTTTATTGCCCTTGCCTGACATTTTGAATGCCAATACATCTGATCGCCCTGTTGATAGATACATAAAGGAATTTGGCCTCTGTGTCACCTCATTTTTATGGAACAAGAGATCATGCATAACTGCTTAAGAGTGGAAATATAAATGGAAATGTTCCAGTTCTGTTTTGCTTATACGCATCATCATAATTACAATTCTGTTAACAAAATTGTGTTAAGGATTTTTGTTTTACTAGACAATTTCCTGCATTCTTTCACTGTGTCTGTTTTTGGCCCACCTTTATCAACGGTGCTCTTAATTTGAGAGCTGACAGCATATGGCAGGCATTTTAAGCATGCATTATATATTCATAATGAGAAATCAAAATGTCCTTATTTAAGTATTCTGACATCTTTAAATGGCTGTCTGATTTGTTATTATGTAGGTAAGTCCACTTTTATTGCTTGGCCTTTAAAAAGACTTTTAAAAAACTATATTTATTTTACTTTATACACAACTAAAGGTTATAGCAACACACACAGCGCTCCTCAGGGACCGGGTGAAAGGAATAATCTCTCAGTTTGATAACTCCAGTGCCAAAGCTCGGGGCACTCACCATGGCGAGGAGATAGTCAATCTCTGTAGTGTCTCTGTAAGGACTCAGGCTGTTCCACACAAAAGGATGATGCGCTTTCCTGCACAAACACATCCACAGTCTGTTTGGAGCTAGAAAGCAGGTAGTGGTTGTGCGTGTAGCACTGGGAGAGGTACGAACACCCCACACTATTTTAGGCACAGGCCTTCTGGCACTGCCACTACTGGCATGTGCAAGTTCTTCCTGTTCTTCTCACATCTGCTGTCATGTAACACCAATCCACCTGATACACCACTTATGTGAGCATGTTTCTGCTACAGCTACTAATGCAACACCCTTTGCAATCAATAATTGTAACTGATACGTCAAGAATGTGTTTAAGGCTGTCTAATAACATTCAATGAAGCTACTGGTGGCAGAGCGTTACACTGATTTGACCACAATTACATAGTGGTGGCAGTGTTGCAAGTACATGCCTGGAGTTTCATTAAACAGTCACACAATAAAATGTGCAAATGAGGCAGTATTGCAGTTATTAGTGACCTGTAATGAGAATTTAAACTGTAGTGTTGCACTACTTTGTTGAATGAAAAGGTAGTCTCTGTAGCATCTTACTTTCTACTGTGCTATAATCAGTATCAATTATTGTTAATAATAATCACAATAAACAATTCTTACGCCAGTAGAGCAGTAGAAGATGTTTGAATGTAAAGAAACTATTTAAGGAACCCCTGCATAATCTATCAAAGAGTGTATAGAAACTGACATTATGTGGAGGTTCTTTTAAATGTTCAAACTATTCATTTCAAACATTAAATTTACATCCAGACATTTTTGGAGGAACCAAATGTGGTTAAGTTCTTTCTTTCTTTTTTCTTTTATTGAAAATGCATCTTCAGCATCAGATTTTAGGGTCGACACCGTGTTTTATCCTATATAATATTGTATTCATGCGCAAAATATGCATGATTTGCTAGCTGCTTGATTAATTAGGTCTTGCGAAGGTGCCGCAGCCTCTGGAGGCTGAAGAATGAGGCATAATGTGTGTACATTGCTTTACCTTGCAGGGCGCAGACGGAGGTGCTGTTCTGAAAGTTTCTGCATGTCAGCCCTGATCTGGTCCAGCTTCTCCTTAATCAGCTGAGAGTGTGTCTTATATCTGACCTGAGGTCTATGTTTCACTGCCCCACTGCTGCTCTTTGAGAGGCGTGGGTCAGTCTTTCTATATCGCTCACCTGCATCGAAAAGAATGAATAAAAACGTGCTGAAGAATGTAGAGAGTATCTTTTGCTGCCAATTTACTAGAGTTTCAAACAGCCCATGGAAGAAACATCAGCACACGAACTGTGCATGTAGAGCTTCATGAAATAGAAGAAACACAAGCCTAAGATCACTATGGGAAATGCCAAGTGTCAACTGGAGTGATGTCAGGCATGCCGCCACTGGACTCTGGAGGGTGCTCTGTGGGAGTTTTGGGAGTGATGAATCATACTTCACTGTCTGCCAGTCTAATGGATGAATCTGGGTTTGGCAGATGCCAGGAGAATGGTGCCTACGATAACGCATAAGTTTGGTGCTGGAGGAATAATAGACTGAGGCTCTCTTCAGGGCTTGGGCTTGGCTCCTTAGTTCGATTTTACACAATTTTATGCTTCCAACTTTCTGGCAGCAGTTTGGTGAAGGCCCATTCCCAATCCAGCATGACTGTACCCTAGTGCAAAGCAAAAAGATGTGGTTTGATGGGTTTGGTGGTGAAGAAGCCCTGACTTCATCTCGACTGAACATCTCCCAAGTGCCCTTTTGAGTGAATGGGCCCAAATCTTATCTTGTGGAAGAGTGGAAGCTGTTAAAGCTCTAACGGGCCAGTTGCATATTAAGACCATGGTTTTGGAATGGGATGTCCAATAAAGCTCTCATATAGGTGTGATGGTCAGGTGCCCACATACTAGGAAGTATATATACAGATATTACACGTGCAGGATATTATCTGAAATCAGTTTTGCAAAAAGACGCAATCATGAGAAGATGAAAAAAACTCATTTAGACTTTACAATTAAGCCCCAAACTCGGCTTTATCTACGTCTAGGAAACCTGACCTACACAGGATTGCATTTTACACTACATTTTGCAATTCTGCTGTCTGAGACTAAAATGTGCCAATGTCATTTTTGGAAAGACAGCACTACAGTCTTGGCAGGCATTTCAACGAACAGCATGTACATTTGAGTGCCTTCATTTTGGCAAAGCATCATATATTAATTGCTTTGGCATTTGAATTCGTATGATACCCATGAAAACGAAAGCAAACATCACAACAGTGTCGGAGTTGTAGGATATTATAACCTATAGATAGACCGTTAGATTGGGACCAGTAACATCACCAGCATGGTCATTCACAACACATTTTCTCCACCTGCTTAATATAGATTATACAAAACTATGTATTGATCTGATGAATATATATATTAAATTATAAAACTTTAGAAAATACCAAACAAAAACATGCCAGACGGAGCGGTGTCAGTCTCGCCTGCGTTCCCGTAACCTAGCAATATACAGTTTTATAGGGACACCTTTACACTCTAAGGTATAAGGGGTCCAAACAGAAGCAATAAGAGCAGGCAGTATTGTTTGACATGTATTAATATACATAAGTTACCTTTACCTGAAGCATATGCATCACCAGTTGCCTCTGTGATCCACTGAGCGGGGAGAGATGCCGTGTCTTCGTTGGTTGAAGGGCTTGTTCTGGGTGGGTCTAAAAACAGAATGAGAAAAGACAAGGTTGAAAGGCGCTCCCACAGTCAACAAAGGCACCGCATAGCCTACAGCACATCTAACGCCCTAAGGGTTTAACCGCCATTCTCTACTAAAAGCAGCAAAGCCTACATGTATTATTAACATTTTCTCATTAGGTGGTTCACCAAACACAGGCAAATCAACAGTCCATGCTCATTCTGCGTCTTCCACAGTCCAGAAACACAACATCAAAAATGTCAACAGTTGCCCCCGTCTTCTTCTGGGGATGCAGAAATGTTAAATCAGAGGAGGAACGCTTCAGGCCAATTTAATACGTTTTGTTTTCTTCTTTTCAAAGAGTCACTTGCTTTTTAAATCTCCTCTTGTCACAGACTCCTCAGAACAGGCGTTGCTATTGCTTGAGGTGCTTCTTCCATCCGATGATGAGGACGAGTCACACATACTTTCAGAGGAATCTTTTAATTAAAAGCCTCAGCGTGCTTTTAGTTCAAGTCAGGTAGAAGTTCGACTTCACTAATGGTGCATTGCTGGCTTGCCTGCCATGGCAACAGTCGGCATGGAGCAGTCTGTGTTTGTCTGTGTGTGTGTGTATGTGTGTGTGTATTACGCTCTGAGGACTCAGAGTGCTTATGGAGCCTATAAACTGCCCAGTAATTCTAGCTAATGGTCATCTTGTTGGAACGAAGTAATGCAAATGTAGGCTATTTTCATTGTCGCCATCATCATCATCATCAAACTTTTATTGATTTTGAACCATTGGCCTTGAGCAACCATTAATCCATTACTCTGTTTATCTAATAATAAGATGGAGAAAAGGAAGAAGAGGAAGAATAATCAGTCAGTCAGCAAAACTTTAATTATCCTCGAAGGAAAAGTGCTGGCAGGCAGACATAATATGTATTGGATGGCACAAACAGTTATACAGTTCACATCACTACAGAACTTATAGTGGACTATTAAAATGTAACTCCAACCTTTTTATCAAATGTCTACAGAATGCAATCATTAACATGTAAAGAAAGTCATTGAGGGTGGCTTGATGAGGAGCTGCTCATTATAACGAAACGAACAGCTTTCCAGTGGTGGAGCTTGGAACCAGGGCTCTCAGCGCTGGTAAACCGAATAATTTTATCCAGAACTACAAGTGAACTCTTCTGAACTCTACATGTCATCGGCAACTGTGAAATAGTGGTAAGTCGTAAAACAACATTCTTTTGCATTACAACATACCTCTTTGACAAGCCAAATGAATTGAAAAAAAAAATTGTTCAAAAAATATATAGCAATTTCCACACTAACTTTCAGCAAAGAATCTTTTAGAGGCATTAATCTCTTCAGACATATGGTTCCAGTCACCACCACTGTGAGCATTTCTGTTTGCTCTGAAATAAGATAAACCTTTATTAGTCCCACAAGTGGGAAATTGGCATTGTTATGGCAAAAGGTGGACAGTAAAAAGGTAAGAGCAGGAAAAAGGAAAAACAATAGAATAAAAGCTGTATAACACAACAGTATAGTATGAAAAGAACACTATACAAATAATACAAAAATATAAATATAGACATTTGTGTTACT
>JBBPCY010000039.1:21374353-21385614 GCA_037974405.1 Brachyalestes nurse
ACTCCAGTCCTGGAGGGCCGGTGTCCAGCACAGTTTGATGGTTCTCCTCCTCAAACACATTCACTAAACCTGACAATTAACGGCCGAGGTGAACCAGGTGTTTCTGAGAAGGGAAATCACAAAACGTGCTGGACCACGGCCCTCCAGGACTGGAGTTTGACGACCCTGCCATAGAGACTCTTTTCTCTCGCTCCGGGTCAAGCAGAGGAGGGTGGGTTCTCCTGTTGAGTTTTGGTTCCTCCCGAGGTTTCTTCTTCCAGCTTTTTTTCTTCTTCTGTCGCCGTTGGCTTTGGTTGTAAAAAGTGCTGTATAAATAAAATGATATGGAATTGAATTGGAATGCAGCTGGGCCCCACAGTGGTGCAGTAGGTAGCACTGTTGTCTCACACCACTAAGGTTGGGGTTTTGAATCTGGGTTGTGTATGTGTGTGGAGTTTGCACGTTCTTCTTGTGGTGGGGTGGGTTTCCTGCGGGGTCTCCGGTTTCTCCCCCAGTCCATGCGTGTCAGGTGAATTGAGGATTCTAAATTGACCGTAGGTGTGAGTGTGTGAGCAAATGGTGTGTGTGTGTCCACCCTGCGGTGGCCTGGCGCCCTGCCTCGCGCCTGTAAACGCCTGGATATGCTCCTGGTACCCGCGACCCTAGTAAGGATTAAGCGGTTACAGAAAATGAATGAATAAATGAAACGCAGCTTACTCTCTGTAAGTAAAGCAAAGAAATGCCTGGCTGTTGCCTGCTGGTGGAAAGACCTATAATTCAAAAAAATTATGTGAAATAAGTTTAATTTATCCACTTTTTCTTGAAGAGAACATCTGGTCTGTGTTTGAATAGACAAAAAAAGAATGTAGGGTCCCCAATATGTTAAGTGACCCAGAAGCCTTTAAGTGGTGGCCATATTAAGAACCATTTACATGAAAGAGCAGAGTTCTATCTCCATTCCTCCTTTTGTTGGAGTTGTTCTGAAGAAACCTTTGTGAAAGGATGTGGAATTCTTTTTGCATAAATCATCACTGTAGTTTTTGTAAAGATCCTGAAATTTGGTCAGAATTCAGGTGGCTGAGTGGTCAGGGTTCAAATATAAAACAATACTACAGCCTTTTAACTTTCATGCACAGGTGTTTACTAATTAATGCCGTGTGCAGATCAATAGTCTGAAAAGGACACTGAAGCTATTTAAGCAGATGTTCTTTCTTTATCCTGCCATTTAACCTTTCAAGTGATTTTCGCTTTTTTTCTTTAATTGCGAAATCCACCAGCATATAGAAACACTCTCATAGTCCCCGATTCACTGCATATGCTATGAATTTGAAAACACTTTCAGAGAAGATGAAGACCTACTGATGAGAATAGCGTGACCTTCGTGATCTGTATGTCACAGCACAAAACCACGAAAGATCTTTTGACCAAGACCAAAAGCCATTTTTACCCTGCAGGCTACAATTTCAAGCAGTTATAGAAAAACCATTTTTAAATAATATTTAATACAATAGGACTGTTCAATCTGTTAGTAGACAGATGTTAGAGGGACCTTGACCTTTACTGAAGAGTGCGGTCTGCATAAGTCTATAACCAGTCAATACATTCTGTGGGCATCTTGGCCATTCTCAGAAATTCTTTGTGTTTACACAAAGGCCTAACAAACCTGGCCTAACAAACCTGTGATATTTGTAACAATACCGATTTTAGGGAAGTAAACCTCTTATCAGTGATATTAGCTGGTAGAATGTTATGCAATCAAAAAGACTGTTAATGTTAATGTTTTGCATTAAAAAATATTATCAGTATATCTGAATCCTCCACTGTGAACACTTTTCCTCACAGCAGAGTGTGTTTGTTGCAATTTACAAAAAGCTATGAAATCCTGCTGCGTTAAAGATGAACTTTTCACTGACATGATGAATCTGTGGGTTGTCAGCGCTGATCGATATTATCATCCTGCTGATTTATTAGTGTAGCATGTCACTGCTTTGTCTCTGTTTCCTGACTCTTATTGTTTACCCTGCCATGTGTCTGGGTGTTATGTGAGGTGGTTGTGATTTTGTCTCTGCTCTTATTGTCCTGTGTCTCATCTCTGTCTCCTCCTCCTCTGCCCAGGTGTTTGATTTGTCCTTGCGGACTCCCTGTTAATATCATCTCCTGTTTTTACTTCATTCTTGTTCTGTACTCTTGTTGTATCGCCTTGTTGTATCTCCTAGTGCTTTGGGTCGTGGGTTTGAATCCCAGGACTGCAAGTGGCACCACTAAGGTACCTTTAAAAAAGCTCCCTGCTCCCTGGGCACCCCCGTTGGTGGCAGCCCACTGCTTCACTTGTTGAATGGGTTAAAAACAGAGAAAGAATTTCACACAGTTCACACTGTGTGCTGTGGTGTAGTGTGTTCACTTGTTAGTGTCTCTGTTAACCCCTGGACTGTGTAGTGTTTACCCTTGGACCCTTTGAAAGTTTTGTATTTTTGTTTAATAAATTGGACTTCGCACTTACATCCATCATCAAGCCATCCCTGACAATCAATCAGGTGAATCATAATTATAAATCAGTAAAAAAAATTTTTTTATAGCGTTCTGCAACATTTTAAACAGTGATTTAGACTACAGACTAAGACTAAACCCAGTCACCTGATGGTTTAATGCATTACGGTTGGTTATTCTGGGATGTCCTCTAAAGGGATTTGCTGACTGCCAAGTTTATGGTAGTTTAGGTTATGATTTATATGGCTTAAAAAAGATAAGACCTCCAAATACTGTTTATAGTAACTCAACTCAGCCCTAACTCAACTGCTAGACCACTCTGTTAGTTATGAAAGTTCTTTTTCATTGACAGTTAAAAAGAACCCTGTTTGGTAATATTTATACTTGGATTTCTTTTTTCTTTTCTTCTTTTTTTCTTTTCTGGTATTGCAACATTTCTCACAGTGTGAGTTTATTTACTCTGTATCACCCAGCCCTATTATATATGTTTTAAATCAGCCTCATATTAGCAATCCCAGTCTCATATTAAATACTTTTTTGCTATCCTCATTCATTGACAGTAAAAAGAAAATAGTTCTATTTAGTTATATTTATGTGTGTCATTTTAAAACCTTTTTTTCTTATTTCTTTATAAGTATTGCAACATTTCTCACAGTGTGATTTTTATTTACTCCGTATCGTCCAGCCCTGTAATGCATGTTTTAAATCTTCTTTTTTTCATGCAAAGGAAAAAAGCCAAAACATTAATCCCAGTCTTATACTGAATACCTTTTCCTGCCCTATTTCATTGACAGTAAAAAATAGCTCAATTTGATAATACTGGATATATGTGGATGAAATGTTCTTTTTTTTTTCTTTTCTTTTCAAGTATTGCAACATTTCTCACAGTGTGATTTTCTTCACGCTGTATCATCCAGCCCTGTTATACATGTTTTAAAGCAGCCTTTCTTCTTTTCTTATGCAAAGGCAAAAGTTAAAACAAGCCCCGTTTCATAAGGAAAACAGCTGACACTGCAGTTCGGGCACTTTAAAAGTGACTCTGGTGCTGGAGGTGTTTCTGGTACTGAGATAGATCAGATGTGACGTGAATCATGCTGCGTCCTCATAGAAAAGTAACGGCGCACCTTGGCGGAGGTCTTCAGCTGATTTTCTGTGCGCTGTGGAAAGCAGACCGACTGTTCTAAATTCATGGGACACTCGTTTATTTCACTTCTTCCTACTTAATATTTGTCACACATACAGGCATGCTCACACACATGCTTCCTGCTGGGGAAGAGTGATTCATTCTCCATATGTGGTTAAAGATTGGTTTTCTTGCACTCTGCCTGATAATCCGGCAGCTTTAAAACAGTCAGGCAGAGTTTGAGCTGGGGATTAGACTGCGGCTTGCAAAGCTGTAGCCGAACAAAGTGCAAGAGGAAGCCAAAAAAGTTATGTCATGTTCAGTTGAAGGCGTTGGTTTTTGCCAGTGTTCTCAATGTGGTTAAAATGAAGTCAGCCTGGAAAGGTCTGCAGCTGGGACTGAAACCAAATCGGATGATGTGTTAATAGTTTACAGTATTCTGGCATGGTGGTACATCATCTTGTCGGCTTTCAATAGCACCACACTTCATTTTTTTTTTAAAACTTGCCTCACATATCCAGGTTGAAGTCAAAGTAGCAACGCAGCTGTAAATGTGTGATGGAGAAAGCAGAGACGTGTTCTGGCCTCTTTCTGCACTTTTGAATGTGTCATGTGAGCCTATGCACACCCTTTTCTTTTTTTAAGCAGCCATAAGCAACAGTTTAAACACAGTGGTCAACAACCGTGGTCCCGGAGATCCTCCGGAGTTCATGATCAGCGCTGATGACCATCGCTCTGGAGGAGCCACATATGAATGAAAGGTCACCCAACCCAGTGCCATGTGTCGAGTAGTGGAGCTTGTGTTGGCCAGTGAGATTGCGTCCTCTGCAGCAAGAAGCACCATCCAGTACTTTTGGAATGAGTAGATTTATATATTGCTTAATAGGCAATGAAAATGGCAATTAACTATAAAAGTTAGTCTTCTTTCCTCTGTATGGTATTTGTGTTATTTTTATCATTTTTGTACAGCCACATACAGCCATGTGTATCTTGTGAAAGATACACTCTTGTTTGTGCTTTAATTTCTGCTATTTTACAGCATTTAGTAAGTGCTGAGTTGTATTAAAAACAGTAGGACAGAATGTGCCTGACTGTAGCATCAGACAAGCTCTAATTACTGATCACGTCACCGAAACTGTGAAAAAGCTGTATTGTGTACCTGATGAATCCAACTTGCATGTTTCTGCCTTGCCTGGTAGGTGGAGCACGTGGTAGCAGTTTGCTCAGGCAAAGGACGTTTTGGGTTTTAAATCAAATCCAGGCACAATTGTAATGGAAAGATCAACAGCGACGCGTTAAGCGGACGGCGTAGTATTTTAAGGCTTGCTTATGAATCATTCTCCGCTTTCATCTGCTCTCTCGCTTCGTAAACATGGCCGGGAGCTGCTTCCCTCCGCTCACAGGGATTAAATGACCAGAGCTTTTTTCTTTTCCATATGTTCTTCTTCTCATTCTCCAGTGGAAGGATGCCTCCAGGACTACATCAGGGGCGGTGGGAGAGCGTGCTGTATTTGCAGGGACTGTGAATTCTTTTTCCTCTTCTGTGTGCAGGCGGTGGAAGAGAAGACCAGTTGTAGCTAATCAAAGGTGACTAGAAAGAGCAGTAACTAGGAACACAGGCATCGGATTTCTCGCTTCTTGAAAGGGAAACCTGCAGCTTAGACGGTCTACCCTTAAGCTTAAACATTTTGTCTTCTAGAAACATGCAGTCAGCGTGCCAAATTTGGAAGGAGGTTAAATCTGCTTTGATTTGAGTTAGCAAAGGTTACTTTGAGTATCAAAGCAGCACGTCTTAAACGTGAGGATTTGGAAAGATCTCTGGTGGAATTATGTAATAGCAAGAATTTTATAGAACAAGAGTTTTCTTCTAATGTTGAATTCATCTGGAAACTTGAAATTGCTGTTACTGAGTTGCCTACATGTTCACAAAGCAATTGGCAAGCAGAGTTGGTAGCCTTAGGAGTCTAGCCCAAGAACGTTTACTGGCCACAGGCTTTTCTGGATGGGCTGTTGAACAGTGTTGACTGATGGGATTATCCGCTATGCTGTCGCTACACTGTTACATCATGCATCCTGTTTGTTTCTCTGCTTGGCCTGTAATTTTGTTTAGAAAGATTTGATTGGATTTTCATTAAAGCAAAGCTTTTATTTGTGCTAGCTTTGTTTTTAGCCACATGTGGTGTTGACATTGTTCAGACAGGATCAGAGGTCTGACTGGTATCTCTTCTGGAACGTTGTGTGGCAGTAAACAGCTGCTGCTGGGACTCTCTTGAATTCACCTCGTGTGAAGTCATGTCCGTGACGGTTATAGCACCTAGTGGACTTCACTGCAGAGCTAGGGCTCCAGTTTTAGATCATATAAACGCTTTAACAAACGCTCTTAACATTTTCCAAATGATCCTCCAAATGTTTTTTTCCCCCTCTTTTTCTCCTTTTTTTCCCTAAGTGTACCAAGAGGTCACCAGTTGTGCTGCTCCAGTGTCTGCTGTCCTATCTCAGCTCGTCTGTGTGATTGTGGAGCGCGATCAGCTGCTTCGGCTAAACTTTTTCACTTTTGAATGTTTCCTCAGCGTTGTAAGCGCTTTCGTGAAATTTGGGATTCGTCGACCTTTTTGAGCGAGCTCCTCCCGAAAGACTAAAGGGAGAAAACTGAAGGGCTGGGTTTGTTCACTGTGTTTTTCACGGATGGTCAAATGTGGGGAAAGAGAAAAAAACTCTGAAAGAGAAGCAGAAAATTGCCAGAAAGCATCCAAAATGGAGATCCGACACAGAGGGAAGAGCAAACAAGAGAATGCGGATGGGGTATCTTTGGAAAGCTTGGGAACAAAAGAACACGTGGGGGTCTGGAAAAAGAGGGAGTGGGCTGAACTCTCCCGGAACTCTCTTCAGAAGAGGCTTCCTGCTCTGAGCGGCTGGCAAGCTGTTGTCATGGCAACGGGGTTAGTTGTGGCAGGGCTAATAGGACTGTCCCATGCCTGGTATGTTTACTCCATCCATGAGAACCTGCTGTGGTTTTCACAGCTGGAGGTAAGGCTATTTTGACACAGTACTGGCCAGTAGCATGGTGTCACACAGTATTTATGTTTGTCCTGATCCCAAACCTTTTTAAGTCAAGTCAAGTCAAATAGAGCTTCATTGTCATCCCAGCCATATACATTAAGTACACTGTGAGACGAAATATCGAAATATTTAATTAAATCATTGTTTATTTTATCTGAGCATCTTAATGTTGAATCTGTGTTTTCATAGATAATACAGTCATATAATTTCGGTAAGATATGCCAGGCTGTCCTTTCTTCGTGAACATTTTATAATGTGTTTATTCCAGGCTTTTAATCAAATTTAAGTGCTATACCCTATTTTAATTATATCATGTAATATTCAATAGTGTCTTACATTTTAATTTGCAAATTGTAATAAAAAATCTTATGAACTGGCAGTCTGGTGTGGCTCTGCAGAGATTAATTTAGTTCAGGCCTTTAGTAATAGCTGATTAATTGAATTGGGTGTGTTTAGTGAGACAAAGTGTTGAACTCTGTAGAGCTGTGGTCCAGGAGGAACCCAGTTTGACACCCCTGCCATGGATTACTTTGTTTCCAACCTTGAGCATTTGTTCAGTGGACTGGTATTGTCTCTGTTTCTGTTCAAAGTTTACCCACTGCTTATCTCATATCTTTCATTTTTGTGTTCGGTGATGTCTAATAGGTTTAAGGAGGTGAATGCATTTATAAAAACATTCAAATAGGGTTGTCTGGAAGTTGAATGGAGCTTCGGTGCAGACTTTGTAATGGACTTTGTTCTCTCTTGAGCTCAGCCTTTCCATTTATTACTTTCCATTATTATTTCTCAAGTGGAAATATGTTCCCTCTGTTTTGAAATTATTTATGTATGTGGTTTGTAATTCATTGTGTTTTAATGAAACTGTGCAGAAACTTTGTAAACTGTGAACTTTAGAGTTAACCCTTGGAGGTTGAGACACAAGAACCACGTAGGGCCCTTTGTTTGGACATAATATCTCAATTTGTTTCAAAGTAGTGGGAATAAGAAACACTTCCCATGGAACTTCACCAATCTTTTATTATGACTGTGACTTCTAAGGGTTCTCGATGATGAAAAACTGAAGCCTGTTTTTGGAATTTGTTGCTGATATTCTCTGATAATGACTATCGTTTTTCGTCCTCCCTGTCATTGTTTTTCTACATATTGATCTTTTCTTGAGCCTTTATTTCAACTCCAAAATGTTTATGTGGCCGTGCTGAACGGAGAGGGGTCACAGGATGGACCCCTTTAGTGCAAGCTACTGCAGCAGTTTATCACTGGATGTTTATTGCGTCTCCTGTGAAAGATTGATGCCGACATCTGCTAGAAAATAACTCATTGCTTTATGAGTATCTCTTTTTCATATGGAACAGACATTGTATAAAGAACAGATTCACAGATGCTGCTCTATTGCTCTGTGTTTGATGATATTGCATTTGTCTTGGCTTGCACGGCAGGAAGTTGAGCGCGAAATCTCCTTTCGGACTGAATGCGGCCTCTACTACTCCTACTACAAACAGATGCTGAGGGCTCCGTCTGTACAGGAAGGTATGGAGATTTGTTCACTTTTTACATTTTATTTACACAGGAAGGTCAGTTAGGAAGTTTTATTCTAAGGGCAATTTGATATTTCTATTTTACATGTAAGTTTATTAGATTGAGGTAAAAATGGGGTTGCATGAGAAGTGAAGAGGGTGGCACTCACTGAATGAACACCCTGGTTCCGATTCCCAGGCAGGGCAGCTGAGGATTCTTTCTGTTTTGGGTTTTCGTGTTTTTCACCTGTCTTTTCACCTGTCGGCTGGTGCTCCGGTTTCCTCCCACAGGCAAAGACATGCACTTCGGGTTAACTGGAGATGCTAAATTGGCACTAGGTGTGAGTGGATGCATGCATGTGTTTGTCTGTGTCTCTGACCTGCAATGGCAGTGTGTGTGTCTGACCTCCAGGGTGTTTCTCCACCTTTCACCCTCTGACTGCTGGGACAGGCTCCGCCCCCCCATGCATCCATGGTTAAATGGAGGCATGGATGGGTGGATGGATCTGTTTAGAGAGATGTAATGCTCATTTGTCAGTAGTATTCATGTTTCTTAAACTTGAATACATAACAGAAGCTAGTTCATTAAATATTAAATATGATTGCATAATTGTTCTGGGGTTAGAGGTGCCCAGAATTCTGACATGTTTTATTATTCCAGCAATAATAATATGTTCACAGTCACCAGTTCAGCTTGTGTTGCTGTTAATTAAAGGCACGTTATTGTGAAGATTTTCGCCAACACCAGTTACACTGCTGGTCATTGGCCAAAAGATCAGCCAGCCAATTTATCAGTCTGGCTCTACTTTATTCACAGTCCATGCATGCTTTTTTGTTTTATGAAAGCAGTCTCCTATCTCCTATTTCTTATCGAAAATAGAAAAGTTATGACATTTTTTTATGTCTTTTTTTTTACTGCTCATTTCCAGCTTCCAGTGAAATAGTTTTAATTGTGGGTTTTTTTTTTCATAAATTAGCTTCTCAGTGTCTGCTGCACTTTTCGGAAAGCTTCCCTGTTAATTGTTATCCGCTTTGTTCTTTCAATTATTCTTAGTTCAATCATCCAGCAAATGGAAAAATGAATGAAATATAAATGAAGCAACCAGCTGAGCAGTCATGCTTCTCTGTCCACTTTGTCTGCTTTCCGTTATCATTTGTGTAATACGAGAGCAATCGCGGGACTGTTTTATTATGTAACCGTGGGGAGTATGTTAGCTATATCAGAAAGAACAAAAAAAAAAGAATGAGAGAAAGAAAAAGCAAAAGCTTTGCTGGAAGATGTTTGAGGTTTCAGTGAGCCAAAGCCTTCCATGGCCGCGTTTAGAATGGGCTTCCCTTATGCTCCATTGTGGAAAAAACATTACAATTAGGCCGTTGCCCATCAAGGAGAAAACGGCAGCAGTGGCCGCCACACAGCCTATAGCTGTTCTCTGAGCGCTGCTTTATCGTGCTTGAGCGATCCAGTGTTGTGCCATAATGGACCTGGAGCGTGCTTAGGGCAGAGTATCTTTATTGAATATGTCGCTGTTGAGGTTATTGTTGGGATCCCTTTGCTTTTGCTGAGGGAGAGGTATGCAGCTGAAAGCCCATACTCAGAGCTGTGTGCGCATCTGTGTGCATGTCTGTGCAGGTCTGTATGAGCTCATAAATGACAACACTACAGAGTCCAAGAGGACTATCAATATTCTGCAGCGCATGAACATCTATCAAGAGGTGTTGCTAAGCATCCTCTACAGGATTTTGCCCGTTCAGGTAGGTTGATGTTGCTATGGCAGCAAAAGTGATTGACTACACATTTAAGTATGAGTATTTTTGTAAGGTTTTGTATATGAATTTCTGCATTTCTGTACACACACACACACGCACGCACTTACTTTGTGTATGTATATGTATATATATATATACGTGTGTGTATGTGTAATGCTGGGCAACAATGAACATTTTTAATCACGATTAATCACATGATTTTCTGCGATTAATCGCATCGTTATACGCAAAATTCAATAATAAATTCAAAAGAAGTACATTCATTTTAAAAGTACTGCCATATGAACAAAAGTGCAATAACATTAAACAAATATGAAGCTTTTTAATAGCAGTATCCTTTGAACACAGTTACACAGCTGCATTAATGTATTACGCAGTTACACAGCTGCATTAATGTAATCAAATCAAATATTTGCTACAAAGCTATTTGCTACTGCAGGGCATTCAAAAACAAAGTACCCTCAGAGTCCAGAGCATGGGCGGTGGAACCATTATAGCTTTATAACCATTATAACCTCAAGCCAACACACCCCCTGTTGCGTTTTTCGAAAAGGCAGCATTAATCGATACAGTGCTATGAACTGTATGAACTGTATAAACTTAAAGGGAGTGTTTTTCACCAGGGTAGCATGAATCGATAGATCCGCTGTCGATTTGCACTACGGTAGCATTTTTTGACAAGGCAGCATAAATCATCAGAACACAGAAGCGCCCAGGTCCAGAGCCACGATCAGAACAGAATATCAGGCACCTTCCGAGCAACAGCAAGTTAACATTTAGAAATTTAGAAATGTTTTCTTTTTTTTTCTGAACAGGTACCAGCAGAAACATTTTTCTTTTATCAGGGAGCAGCAGAAGCAGTCAGAGTGTCCCTGTTAGAGTGAGGTGAAGCGGTCAAGCGCAGAAAAAACAACTTTCAAAATAAGAGTAATTTTTAAAAACTGCGTTAAAGCGCAATAAACTAGTTGTCGCCGTTATTTAAATAATGCGCTAATGTGATAATAACGTGTTAACGTTAATATATTACTATAACTATTCCATGCCAGTGTCTGTTAAATTCCTACACAAGCACCTCATTCTGCTGTATGAGGTACTGATTAGTGATCACCTGAATCAAATCAAATTTAATGAGGAAGAATATAAAAGCCACTGCTGTAATCAACACTCTCCTCTCCCAATGTGACCAGCTGGATGGCAAAACACTACTAGAGTGAACAAGACCTTTGTTTTCTTTGACTATTCGAGTTCTATAAAAACTGCATATGCATGTATGTGTAAATTTATGTACACACACACTCATATATACATACATATGTACACACATATGTATG
>JBBPCY010000039.1:21392928-21420320 GCA_037974405.1 Brachyalestes nurse
TTCCACTACGGTTCTACTCCACATTATGGCAAGAACCACTTCACTAAGTAAAAAAAACAACAGTCCATCATTACCTTATTGCAAAACATATTCTGGTTTAAATCTTTTTTTGTTTACTGCATAATTCCATGTGTTCCTTCATTTTGTTTGTTTTCAATATTAATCTACAATGTAGAAAAGAATAAAAAGAAAGAAAAAACATTGAATGAGAAGGTGTGTCCAAACTTTTGACTGGTAGTGTATATTGTAAAATCTCTTTCTAGCTGTAGCTGCATCTGGACTAGCCCACTTTGAGGGTGAGGCTGGTACCAGGGGAGGACCATTCCTGGGACGTTTCCCAGGCCCTGGATCCAGGGGCATCCGGCAGGCGAGTTTGTGTTCTGGTCCAGTTCCTTCTGCGTGGGAGAGGGGCCCGCGAGTCCGGGGAGCTCAGTCAGGGCTGATGCCTCTATTGCTTCCAGATTGGCTATGAGTTGCTAACACAGCTTGGGAGCTCGAACTTTGTTCTGCATCGAACATCACCATGTCGAACGAAATGCCCGAGTCTGTTTGTGTGTTTTGGAATGTTGGCTGCTCAGATAAAATCCAGCTGAGTGCTGGTTTGGGTACTGCATGCATGTGTGTGTGTGGGAAAATCCTGTTGATATGCCTTAATGGTAAAAATCCTTGGAAGAAAAGGGGTGGGCAACATGGAATATGGCTTTAAAGTACTGGATATAATATATATATATATATTTGATGGGGTCAGATCATCTCAATCATGACTGCATAGCACATCACTGGTCTGGGGACATCTTGTTAAAACTTCGGTGCTGGATTTTGACAAAATCCGCCTAATCTGTCCCAAAACTCGCCCCTAATTCCTGTAGTCCATGCTCTAGTACTGCCTGGAGAGTACAGTTTGTAAAAGCTATAGGGCTGTGTAGTTTAACAGAATGTGCCAGAGGTCATGTACATTTCCACTTTAATGTGTTTGATTAACATCTGGCAGCTTAACTGTAGTTTTTGAGGGACATTTGAATCATGCTTCCTTATGTTATGTCCAAGGGATAACAACAGTCCTTTATCTTTTGGACAGTGCGGGTGGGTGTGTAATTTCTGAGCTCTGCCTTTATGAGGATCTCTTGAGAAATTTCGTTCTCAGTTTCTCCTATAAGTGTGCGTTTCCACCCACATTTAACCCAGGGTTTCCTCTCATTACATGACCATGTCTGGCCTACTGAGGTGCAAGCGGTATATTGAATGTCATTTTGATCTAAAGGCTGATGCATATATATTGTGCACTATTGAGTACTGTGATATCATTTCACCCACCCTTTGCATCGTATTAACTGTATTGGCAACTTTTATTGAGTGGCCAAGCAAGGAGTCCCACCCCTTACATTGGAGGGAGGTATTCTGCGTAGGTTGATTTGAAGTTTGACATATTTCCCCACTATTATACTGTCACTAAGGTTTTGTGTTAATTGAGTAAGCGGCCTGTGCGTGTCACGAGTATTGGTGAAGTATGACCTCTTAGGCTTTCATCCAGTGAGATACTGGCAGGCTAGCGTGATGAGTCATAGATGCTTCACTCGTCTGATGAAAGAGCTCTTTGGTGGGAAAAGCAGCAGAGTGTTCTCTTGCTGAACAGAATTTTATATGGAATAGAAGGTGCCAAGCTGGATAAGGTTCAAGCATTTTGGCCGCTTGCCAATAGGGGGCATTGTCTACTCTAGTATTGTTTTTCTATTAGAAGGCCTTTGCAAGTAAGAATGTTCTTGGTCTGCTTCACTCCCATGTTCCTGGTTAAAAAGACCATTTTCTTGGGCCTCTTTTTGTTCTAATTAGATATACAGTACTACCCAGTGTGGCTGTTGTGACATACGTTCAGTAACACTCCTTGGACACACCTGGTAAAGTGTATATTTTTCTTAACCTCATAAATAAGACATTTATAAATAAGACTCATAAGACATTTGAACTGTTTCATTAAATCCTATGTTTTAAGTAATACAATGAAAAGTAATACAAATCATTATTGTGGTTATGTTTAATGGTACTGTTCAGGTATTTAAAATATTGCATTTCTATTAAGAGGCCCACTTCTGAACCGTCATTCCCTAGCAGTATATGGGCCGCAAGCAAATGATGGGTGTGGCCGAGTTTTGGGCCTTATCAGTGTTGCTGTCTGTGCTTAAAAGCTTTAAGTGTCTTGCTAAGACAGACTTTGACGAAGACACTGATGCCTATTTATGTACTTCTAAAACATTTTCCAGAAGTTACATTAAAATATTGCTTAACTGTCCTCTAAGTTGTTTTCATTTAGAATTTAAGTGCAGTTTGAAATACACCCTATGGACAAAAGTACTGAGACACACCTCTTAATCATTGAATTTAGGAGGCCCCTCACTTCCAGTGAAGGACAATGCTTCCAATGCTTGTGGACACAGTTTGGGGAAGAATCTTTCGGGGAAGAACCTGTTCTGTTCCAGCATGGCTGTGCCCCAGAGCTCCATGAAGACATGGCTGGAGGAGTTCGGTGTGGTGTGGAGACTGCGAGCTACATCAGTGCCTGACCTCATAAATGCGCTACAGAATGAATGGACACTAATTCCCACAGAAGCTATGGATTTGAATAAAATGTCATTAAGTTCCCTGTTGGTGTAATGGTCAGGCATCCCAATAGTTTGGTCCATATAGTGTATGAAGTTTGAATAACCTTCATGAAATGGTCCTAGTGTGTGTCATTAAAGGTTAATTAAAGTTAATTAAAGGAATGTCGTGCTTCTTAATGCGTTTGACTCAGTCAGTTGTCAGTTGTGCTGAGAGGCGGGGTCTAAGCCTCAATAATTATTTTATTATTTATTTTATTATTTTATTTTATGAATGAAGAATGAAGAATGAAGAATTACATCATACTTTTAGGTAAACTGTGGATGCTACATTGCTACTATTTGTGACTGTGTTTGTGTGTCTTGAAGCTGTCTGTCCTTTTGTCCACTTTTAAAGATAACAGTATGTCATAAAGTGTCTAAAACCACATGAGCAAGTCTATTTGACTTAGAGAGTAAGTGTGTAATGGCGCAGGCATGCAGTTAGCACAGTTCTGATTAGTGGCTGTGAGCTTTCATTACTTGTTAGCTGCATTAGCCTTGTAGGTCCATGTCTTATATGATCGACTACGTATGTGGAAGGGTGTGTAAATGTGATTTTTGGCTGCAGCTCTGCTTTAGGCGTGCTGATAGGAGAGACTCCATGGTTACTGCAGGCCCTTAACTCCCCACATGTTCTCGGTTCCTGTCACTGGGCCAGGCGCTAAGCGGTAGCGCGGCTGAAACCTGCCTTTGATCTCTGGCCGGGCTCGTCCCAGCTCTCTGTTTAGCGACAGAACAAGTTGTCTCCAATCCCCCATTTGGCAGCGGACACTGCAGGTCCCAGTTACCTACCGGAAGGGTGCCTGGGGGCGCAGAGTTATTAAGCAGCCCAGTCAAGTGGCAAGAGTTTGTGGGAATAGTGAGTTTGCCCTGTTTGCAAGAGGCCTGTCACCTGAATTGAGATATGATCTACTTTTCTGGTACAGAAATGTCCCATGCTTACATTACCATATTATTACAGTCAGAACTAAATCCTTTTTTGTGCATGATTTGAAATAACATACTATAACACCGTTTCATACCAAACTGACCAATCAAAATAGCCCAAATTGGCTTGGTTTTCCTTACTCGCTTCCTTAAGTAAGATGACTCACACCCTTGTATAAGTGTGTGTTCTTATATCAGGGCGACAGAACCTGGTATTTTGTGCCAGTACAACCTAGAATTAGCTAGTAAGTAAAGATGGGTAGGAAGCAAGAGAGCAAATCAGCCAATTTCTTTAGGCTTGTAATTTAATAGCTGCATGAAATAAACAGAAAAGACAGTTCAGTTGTTAATCATAAGACTTGGTAAATGTGTGTGTATGTGTGTGTGTGTATGTATTTGTGTTCACTTATGCTATGCTAGTATTTACTTAATACAGACGTTCTTTTACCTTTTTCCTCCTTAAACACACACTGAGTCACTTTTTACCTCTGGTTTCATCAGAATTGCACAGAGTGACTGACACATCAGCTTGACTTCTTCACAGCGAGTTTTCGCAGCCGGTGTCAGACTGTGCGTTAGATCCCCAGACACAGCGCTGTAACTGTGTGTTAAAAGCAGAGAGACAATGCTTATTTGGGAAAGGAGTGAGACTCGAGGCACACAGGCCCACACAGTACCTCTGGGACAGGGCCAGGGCATTGTGGAAGTCAGATTAAGGAAGGGAAGAGGCAGCACACGCACACACACACACACACACACACTCCAGCTCCAAGAGGGCCCTGGGAAAATGTGTCAAAATGTGAAAATGTGCATCAGTAACATCAACACACAAAGCAATTAGTCCATTATACTTCACACTGTCAAGTTACAGCTTGAATCCCCTTTTAGACTGAATCCTCATAAGCTCTCCTGAGCGGTTTCTACATTGCATCATATTTACAGTATTGTTTTTTTCTGTGTTTGTAAGGCCTCATGCGGCCTTTCACTGTGTGGCTGTGTTACCTGACTGGTGTTTTGTTGTGTGTGTGTGTGTGTGACAGGGTGAAGTCCAGCAGTTGCTGATTGTGGAGGACCCCCAGGCTGCCGCTGATTATTGTCTACACTATATTCCGGACTGTGACACTTCTCTGCCCTACAGCACCCAGAACCACGAGTCTGAGGAGGTGAGGACCTCCACACACATACACAGACACACACTCAGGGCTAGGCATTTAGGGGCATTTCATGCTTGAGTGCTCTAACATAAAGAAAATATACCATAAATGAACCATAAATTGACTTAGTGACACATGCACTATGCTTTTATTGTACTCTATACTTCATCTCCAGTAACAGAAACCTCTTTGTATTATGCAGCAGCTGCAGAAAAACAATGGTGGTCAACGGATTGAAATAATTAATCATGATTAATCCCCATTATGAGGTGTGATTAATCATGATTAATCTCATTTTTCATATTTACCCAAATATGTCTCTAAAGAAAGGGGTTTTTTCTACTTAAAGTGCCCATATCCTACCATTTACATCTCTGACATGTGTGGTTTTATGTAGCAAAAAACTCTCTTAATTGCTCAGAATTAAAATCTCTGTTTTTGTTACTGTATCTTTAAAACTGATTTAGTGGTTTATCAAGCTCTTTTTTATTTTACTGGATTTTTGCCATTGTATGGGCCCTTTAAATAGCAGCTTAAGTGCACAAAATAAGCTTCATCAGCATATTACTCTCTCACTAATTAAGTAGTAGTATTGTCTTTAGCTGATTGGCTCCAGACTGGATGACTGTAGATGGTGGAAACTACATGAATTCAGCTATTTTTTATTATCCTAAATGCTAGATGGTCTCCAATCGAAAGCAGCAATGAGCCTTTCAAGCAAGATATAGTCACAACCCGACATTTCAGAACCATCCTGAAACATTTTTCGGTTCCCATTGAGCCGTAACACACTCACACACTGACGCACACACCTCTCTCAGGGATCCCTCACGCCTTCTGACTCACAGGTTTCTCCAGCAGCTGTAAAGCGGCACGATTTCCACTTGCTTTTTCACCCTGCCGTTCCCAATTGCATTTGAAGCTAAATGACTATATTTTTCACGTTGACAGTCGGCCTGGCCTCCTGTCTGTCTCATCAGACTCTTGCGTTCCCTCTCTCATCCTCCTTTATCATTTTTATCACTCTCCCATTTTCTCTGTGGCAGTTTATTGCTTCATATTTTTGTTTCGAATAAATGCACTTTTATTCCTTACAGACTTACACTACCTGTCCAAAAGTGTGTGGACACTTGCACCTTAAACATTCCTTATAAAATCGAGGCTATTCCTTATAAAATAAATAGGGCATTAATAGACTGTTAATAGGGGAGTTTGTCCTCCTTCATTGCAGTAACAGCCTTTACTCTTCTGGTAAGGCTTGATAGTAGGCTTTGGATCTTTGCTGTGAGGATTTGATAACAAACGTGAGAGCATAAGGGAGGTCAGGTACTGAGGTTAGATCCAACTCATCCTAAAGGTAATGGATGGAGCTCCATTACTCCAAAGTAGTTCCATTTTCTGAATCCTTTTGGACATGTAGCTTCAAACCAACAAACTGATGGGGTCTATGGAAGATGTGTGTAATTTAGTAACTCCAAATGTTTTGTTTTGTCTGTTAAAGTTCACATGACAAGAACTCTCCAGGCTCTCTGTAGCTTGGCTTCGGTCGCTTGGGGTTTCAACATTTACATTTGCTGCAGGTTTTCTGGGCCTCTGTCCCAGAGCAGCCGTCTTTCAGGCGGCTAGTAGAAGGAGAAGCAAGGACGCAGAGACCCGGAGCTGTCAGAGAGCTGCCTTCCCCATCTGTCCCTCGATTGCTTTATTTATTAGCACGGCGTCTCCTGCGCCAAGAGGCCTTAAAGGATATTTCACCCAGAACTGCTAACGTCGCTGATAGCGAATGAGAGCTTGTAGAGATCAGATAGCGTGAAATGAGATCATGCTAACGTACCGCCAGCAGAGTTTATCCTTTGCTATTCCCTCAACTCCTTAAACTCTTGAGGCTTATTGAGGTCTTAACCTTAAGCCGCATTATTCAGCATTTCAATTTGTTCAGAAACTACTATGAAGCTAATAGGCCACTTGTGTAGGTTTGAGGGTGAGGAACTGAAGTGTAGGCACGCATATGGACCCTTAGGGTCTAAGGGGTTAAAAAGAACACAACGCATAGATTACTTGCGCTCAGAACAAACAAATTGTTTGGACAAAAACTGAAAGAGTAGTAACATTTCTTTCTGGTTGCTGAGGTTGGGATTAGGGTTAGGTTTAAGACTAGGCTTAGAAAACGACTGTACGTAAAGTGTATCATCTGATTTGTGCATACATACAAATTATGTTATCGTATACAGGTACTAAACATATTTAACAAATCTAGATACTTACGAATGTATTATAATTGTGTGAATATTTTGCATAAAAACTATACAATATATTTCGAACATTATTATTGCATATAGATCCTCATATATGGATAATACATATGGGACACTATTATTACATGCAGACACTCATTTATGTATAATACAGATGGGACATATTATTACATATAGATACTTACATATGGACATAATATGTATAGATACTTATGAATTGGTAACACATATTGGACATAAAATTATTACTTATAAATACTTACATGATTTCATATAGACCCGTACATTTGTATATATACACTACCGTTCAAAGGTTCAATGATTTCCTTTGTTTTTATTAGTGGCTACATTGTAGATTAATATTGAAAACATCACCTGTTGCTCTGATGACAGCTTTGCACACTCAATGTGTTTGGGATCATCAGTTGTGATGGTGGGGTTGGTACACAGTTACTGATCCTATTCCACTACGGTTCTACTCCACATTATGGCAAGAACCACTTAACTAAGTAAAAGTCCGTCATTACCTTATTACAAAACATATTCTGGTTTATTTAACTCTTTTTTTGTTTACTGCATAATTCTATGTGTTCCTTCATCATTTTGTTTGTTTTGAGTACTAATCTACAATGTAGAAAATGGTAAAAAACAAAGAAAAAACACTGAATGAGAAGGTGTATCCAAACTGGTAGCGTATATCTGCTCATTAAGCTGACAGCAGTTCAGCTTTGTTAATTCATGCTGAAGTCTGACCAGTCTTCATGCTGAAGAGTGACTAGGCTCAAACCAGTCAGGACAGATGTCATTTATAAGTCCTAAAGGCTCAAAAAAAGAAAAACAGCCTGATTAATTCTAAAGGAGAGGTTGGAAAATGACACTGCATCAAATAAAATTGACACTGTATGGCAGACAGGTGTGGTAGGAGAACTGTGTATTGTCTTTCATGCATTGTGTTATATGTGCAGCGTTCAAATACTAAAAACATTTTACGAACCAAGAGCATCTTTTCATGGTGGTCTCGCTGTCTCTGTGCAGGTGACGTCTCTGTACCTGGTCCAGGTGGTGAGTCTGCTGAGCGTGTGGCTGCTGCAGTTTTGTAACTCCATGATCCTGGGTTCTCTGGTGCTCAGCTTCATTGTGGCCGTACTCTTCGTCAAACACTTTCAGGTGTGGGGCTGATCCTTAGTTTGCCCATTTACCGTAATCTAAGTAACATTTTTTTTCTTTCTTTCTTTTTTCTTTCTTTCTTTAAATGAAGGAGGTTGAGTTTCAAACGTACCATTCCCTCTCTAATTAATTCAGTTCACATTTGGAGGATTCATAAAAAAACAGCTTGTGTTGAATTTTAGTGTTTTTGTCACACAGATTTGCATACATTTGCCAATTAAACCTTCAGCAGCTTAGTCCCAAACATTCAAATTAAAATCATAAGGAGTGTTTCAACTCTAAGAGCTTTGTGAATGAGATAAAGTACAGACCAGCTAGTCAGAGCAGAGCTCCTTTACATATGTCTGTCTTAAAAGGCCAATAACATACATTAAAAGTGAATGATGACTGTTTTGAGTCCATAAACCCACACAAGCATAAAAAGATGTCGTAAAAAAACAAACAAACGAAAATAACAAAAACAACAAGAAAAATGGGCCCTTTAAATGTAGCACAGTGGTTATGGGGGAGTTATATTTCACTCCTCATTGGACACCTGGCTGTGATGAGAGGAGCGAAGAGGAAGCTTGCCTTGACTTGACTTGGCTGTCCATTTTCTGTGTGTTTTTCTCAGAAAGGGCTGAAGACGGGAGGCTTTGTGGCGCGAGTAGCAAAGCTGGTTCTCCATGCCTTCCTGGTCCTCACATTAACTTTCATCATCAATTATTCAGCCAAGGTGAGCACTGGGACATGTTCTACATCCTCTGCCCCGTAACCTGCAGGGGAACTCCACTTCTGCCCAGTCTAACTCCCACCAAGGGACTTGTGCTCTTTTGTCATCTCTTGCTCTCTCGCCCTCGCTCCCTCCCTCTCTCCTGTGTCTACTGTTTCTTTGCCCTCTACCTTTGTCTTATATAACCTGATTAATGCTGCAATATGTATTTTTTTTTATAGAAAATCCTGCAGCTGAGGTCAGATGAGCACATCTTCAAGTTCATAAAGGCTAAATTCGGCTTGGGGGCCACAAGGTGCGTCCCGTATTGAAATTCTCTGAAGCCTCTATAGACTTAAGCCTTTTATCATCAATCAAAGCCATTAATGTAATGTTTTATTCAGGACCCTGCTGTACAATGAGACTCGATGGAGACATTAATCCCCAGTGATTTTAGAAAGGTCTTGCTCCAGTGAAAAATAGCATCTGGAACGCAGAGTAATCTACTCATTCACTTGATATTACAGTTATTTGAGATTACACTGTGCCCCCAGGACCATAACACCGTAATAACTTTTTCAACCGCCTATCTCATAATATATGGTGCTTTTTTATACATTTTCTCTGTCATTCTCGCTTTATCTCTCCCTCCCTCTCTCTCCCTCTCTCTCTCTATCTTTGTCCCTCTCCACCCTTCTCTATCTCCCTCTCTCAGAGATTTTGATGCCAGTCTGTATCTGTGTGAGGAGGCTTTTGGCTTGTTGCCGTTGGATACGTTCGAGCGCTTGGCTGGCACTCTGCTGGTTTATCCATATCTCTGCACTCTCTCGGTTCTGCTCGTGGTGCTGGCACTCGCCGCTCTTTCCAACCTCAGGTACTCGCATAAACAAACAAGAAAAAAACAAACTTTCTCATAGTTGCTTAATATTGTATGACACAGTTGTTCGATATTTGACCTTAAATATTGTAAACAGTGAAATTGCACTGACTCCAAACCAAATAATGTCCAACTTGTTTCATTGTTATATAACGTTATACAGTGTTCAAGGCTCACCACTTTACCATAGACAAGCTTCACACTGTAATGGATATGTAAAATACTGTTGTCTAAAAATAAGATGCAAAAGTGCTGGTAAGCTTTTGAGCATTCATTCATTCGTTCATTCACCTACCTTTAAATCCCTGAATACTCTGGACTGAAAAATTATAAATTTTATAATAAATAAAAAAACAGTGACATCAGACTACTTACTGAACAGCCCTTTGTGAATAAGTGCAACTACACACTAAGCCCACTTGACTTTACATTCTAACTCCTACGGTAGATACTGTCCCATGAATCCAAATGATGGTGCTCCTAACTGGATGTCCCACTATTAGGCCTCTTTCGCACGGGCGTTTGAATCTTGGATAAATGAATGGGCTCTGAACGCCATAGGTGTTTTTGTAGCGTTTTGTATCTGCGCTTGATTGGCGTTACACCGGCGTTACTCCATCCTGCAGCCCAATGTGTAGTTTCATGTATTCTGGGGGAGTAATTATTCTCTCTAGATTATTCACATGTTGGTATTTATAGTTTTTATAGTACATTTTCCTTCAAAACTTGATTTGTCGCGGTTCCCAGAACAATTGAACCATGGGACATATTCAGTCCTCCAGAACGTCAACCGAACGCCATGTAAACGCAGTACCGCCGTTTTCTTCGTGTTCGCCAGGATTTCGGCAGAAATTGATGCCAAGAAAACGTTGCATGCAGCGTTTTTTTGATGCCACCCAAACAGGCAGCCGACCGAGCGCCGGGGCTGAACACCCGTGTGAACACTGTGATTTACTCCAATGAGCAGAAAAAGGTTCGGCACTCAGTCCGCACTCACCTGGAGCCACGAACGCCTGAAAAACACCTCATTCAGACGCCCGTGTGAACAAGGCCTTAATCAGTCATTCCTGATACTACAATATGATTGGGATCTGTGATGACTAGTATTCAGCGTATACATCCCTGAAAGGAATATTTAGATGAAGCATCATATTTTCACAATGTATCACAATGTACACCCAGGTGTTCTTGATCATCCAAGGCTCGTTTGGTGTTCAAATTTAGCTTCTGTACTTTTGTGCTAGCACTACAAGGCTACAGTGCTGCTAACACTTGCAGTCAGTAATGTGATGTAATGTAATGTGATATATTGTCGCAGAACCAAGACATTGACTTATATCCTCCCATTAAACTGACAGCTGCTTAGCCCTGCTCATTCATGCTGAAGTTATAAGGAATGTTTCAACTTGGACTGAGGCACAATACGGGCCAACCAATCAGAAGGAAAGTCATTTACATATATTAGTCCTAACATCTCCAAAACAAAAGCAGCCTGTTTAATTCTGAAAGATGAAGAGAGCTTGGAAAATGTATGAACAAATTAAGACTGTATCACAGCCAGATGTAATGTAATGTGACTTATTTTTATAGAAACATTTGGCGCTGTTTAGTTCTAGTGTTTGTCTGCAACTTGAGCCTCATAGCTGCAGGTCTAAACTAAAAAAAAAGCAACATTTGGACATTATCACTTAGATTACAGTGTCTTTGGTAATGGACTACATCTGGACATGTGGAAACAAAGCATGTGAATTGGATTCTTCACTGAACTATTCCCAAAGTGACAGCACCATATGCCACAATAAGCTTTTGGTCAGTACATAAAGAACATTGACCAGCTGCAGTCATTATAACATACAGAGCGTATTTAGTTCTGTTTAACTTGATTTAGTGCAGAGCAGCATCTGAAATGCTGAAAACAAATAATTTGTGCTCAGTTTTTAATATGTGATAACACCGGTTCTTTTCTTATCTGTACTATCTTATCATATCTTAGAAAAATATGCATATTGTGACATACCATGAATTGGGAAAATTCCTTGAACTGCATATGAGAGTTCTGAAACGCACACTGTTCCAGTGCTGTTGACCTGTCCTTTATCCGCAGTCTCTCCTCAGTTCCCACCCTGTTTCTCATTTCCGTCTGTCTGTGTCCGACACACGCACACGCACACTCACGCGCATGTGAACAGAGCTTCATTTCAGATAAGCCGGTTAACCTTTCTCCACTTTGAAAAAGACGAGTGAGGAATAATCAGGGTTCTAATGTCACTGAGTCTTTCTTCTTTCCGTCATGTTTAATGCAATTCCCATTCCTTCCCTACCTGCTTCCAGAGAGGCCAGGGTGGGCCGTCCGTCCGGAGACGGAGACGGAGACGATTCGACCTTCAGCATGCGGCCAGACGTCGCCTACAATCTTCTGCACACGGTCTTCTTTGGTCTGCTGGCTTTCTCCACCATGAGGTAAATGCGAGCAGATTCATGGATTTTAATGCCAAAGGTCGTGAAAGTTTCATGAAGAAGCTGAACTTGGCTGGAGACCACCACTTATTAAATTCACTTTTGTTTGAATTTGTTATTATAAAGTGTGAAATAATGCATATTTCTCATAGTTGCTTAATATTGTATGATAATGATATTGTGTTTTTTTGGTTCTGAGGTCAAACGAATTTCGATTCTACTCAGTTTGGTAGAACGTCTTCGGTGCCTGCAGCCCTCTGACTAAACAAGTCCTCCAAAATCACGGCCCTTCGTATTTATAGGCAATTTCAGAAAAAATGCCCCTTTAATTTGAGCATGAGCATGTTCATAGCATAAGCCTCTTCACTGCCCGTTTCATTTTGATGGTACACCCCCAAGTTTTGCCAAGTTTTGATAATGTATGGTAAATTCCATGAAAGACAAACGAGAGGAAGGCCAGAGCCACTAATCTCATCCACAGAGGGCCGTTGTGACTGCAGGTTTTGACTAAAATCAGCATGTCAAGACTTCACCTGATTCCACTTGTTGAAAGATCAGTTGGTCTCAAATAACTGGTTAGTTAAATGAGCTCCTGTTTGGCTGGAATGGAAACATGTATTGACTCCGGATAAGACTGGTGACTCCTGGAAGAGACAGAGGGGTGGAGCAGTAATACATTTCAATTTTGTGATTTTCTTCTTCCAATTTTCTGTCTTGCTGTCATTACACCCTTAGTCATCATGCATAAATGGAAGTGAAGAGTGTGGTGAAACATGCTCAGGCTGTTCCTCGGCATATGCATAGCTGTTAAGTCACATTGTTTAGCTGTGAGTCTTGTTTTGCTGTTGTCTTGCCGATATGGATGTTAATCACACTCTCAAAATAATAAGATTTGCACCGACTACTCTTAGTGACCAATGCAGCCCGCTGAAATCGACATAGTGTGTTGATGTTGCTCGCTGACACTTAAACAGGCTGCCCAAATGGATGTTAAGTGAAGTCAAGCAGCAGCTAAATGTCCCTCATACTCAACAGAAAAAGCTCCTGAACTGAGTGTTTAACTTTTTTACATTGGGAGGTAGAAACTGTTTGAACTGAATGCGTTTTTAAAGTGTGTGGATGTGTTTAAATGTGTTTAAAATGCTGCTCAGAGAAAAAGGCAAGTTTGTACAAAACAAAGCAAAACTCAGGGCAAAGTAAACATATACAAGCGCCCAGGTTTCTGTCCCTTTGAGAAAAGTACTGGATTCATTAATAAATGTCTATGTTTTTACAAAATTCTGCAGGTTGTTCATCACCCATCTCCTTATAGTTGTTTTGACATGTTTGTGCATGAGGCAACGGATGCAAATTATAACAGAAAAGTTCATTTTGTAACAACTATTCAAACTGTACAGCAGTGCAATAGTTCTGAAACTTTATTCCCTTCAATTTCATGTTAACATGCCTTTTCAGTCCTCAATTATTTTTCAAATCTATTGCTTGTTTTTTTTTCCCCCCTTCGTTCTTTCTCGCTGAAATTTGACCTCTTTTATCTTATCAGTTTTTGCACCCGTCACTCAGACCAGTTCTAATCTTTAATCTCCATCTTATTAGAGGAAGCCATGAGCTGCAGGCCTCTTTCTGCGTCTTATGAAGAAAACGATAATGCCGAGTGAATTATTTTGCTGAGGGAAAAAAAAAAGAGATTGCGATATATCACTTTCAGAATTTCGGCCTAGCGTCTCCAGAATACTAACAGGAAAATGTTCCCGTCCGTGGAAAATATGTTCCCTGCGTCCGTTGCTGTTCTTTATCCTGCAAAGCACCACAGTTGTTTTTCTCTGGCTGCAGGATGAAGTATCTGTGGACCGGTCATATGTGCACTTTCGCTGCCTTTGGGGTTTGTGGCAAGGAGGTGTGGGCGTTATGTCTGAGAGTGATCAACTGCAACACTAGAGCTAAGGTTAGAACACACACACACACACACACACACACACACACACACACAAACACCAGTCCTCTGAGCTACTAGAGCTAAGAGAAATGCACAGGGCCAGAAACATGAGCTACGTCCAGACTGGAATGATGTCAGTCAGCATTTTTCCAGTAGTTCAGTATCAGAGCCAGCAATGGATTGAATGTATAGTTTTAAGACCAATTAAAACAGCAAATAGACTCTCCTATACTTTTTTGTATAGCAGTATTACCTTAGCTGAGCTCTGGGCTTGCAGTCAGCTTCCATCACGCTGTGTTCAATCGCATGGAGTTTACAGCTCAGATTATTACTCAGCTCAAATTTGCATAGAAGCAGCTCTGGTGGGCAAATTTCTTTGCTTTGTGTTGGGAGATACAGTGATATCGCAGCCATGGAAGATAAGCAACAGAGGCCATGTAAAAGGGGAAGTTGACAAAATAAGCATATAGATTGTATCTCAGTTTGAAGATGTATCTCAAGAGCTGCATTACACCTCCTGTGATATGAGTAGGGAGTTAGTTTCAGTGAACGCTTGCCATCAGATTTCCACAGTGATGCAACATGCATTTGCAGTTTTCTACACTAGGTGGCAATGTAGTAACAATTTCATTCTTCATAAATATATATATATTTTTACCTCTCAGTATGTTAACGTGTTATTTCTGTGTTTTCACAGCTCAGGCTGATCAGGTACTCTGTTCCGATTGTGGTTCTGGCATTCCTTTATTACAAGGTAAGACATTTGTAGCAGGGCTATCATTTTTCAATTTGCATATTGGGCTAATCTGCCTGGCCAGCGGTGAAGCGGGCAGTGGTGAGCTGAGCTCAGACAGCTATGAAGAAACTCTCACTGTGTGAATGCAAGTGCTGTCCCAGTATTTGTTTGTTTGGTTTTTTTTCCCAGATGATTTTTTCCCACTTGATGGGCTAATTCTGCTCTGTCAAGAGCATCTGTGCAATATATATATCACAAGTTTAAAACACATAGGGGTGTGTGTGCTTGATGTATAGTGTTAAGTGTCCTTACTCTCTCTCTCTCTCTTCCTCTCTCTCTCTCTGTCTTTCTCTCTTTCTCTCTCGCTCTCTCTATCTTAATGTATTTTTTTAATTTTCATTTCTGAATTCCATCTTTCTCTCTGTCTTTCTCCTTTCTTTCTTGTCTCTCTTTCTTCATTCTTTCTTTCTTTTATTCTTTCTTTGTTCTTGACCGTTTACCGTTTTTCACTAATTCTCATTTTGTACATTTGTGTGTGTGCATTTTGTGCTTTTTTTGCTGCAGTTTTGGCCCAAACTAATGGAGGAGCTCTCTGAGCTGAGAGAATTTTATGATCCAGATACTGTGGAGCTGATGACGTGGATTAGGTAAGGCAGGCTGGACACATATACACATCTGGGGGCAAACATGCCGTATGATGCAAAACAATGAAACATTCATAGATCTTATTTCAGAGTTTGTAGATGCCTGCCCATCCAGAGACTCTTATGAAATCAGGAGTATTAATGAGGAGTTTTAACCCCCCCCCCCCTCCCTTTGCTGAAATAGCAGCATCTACTCTTCTGGGAATGCGTTACATTAGATGAAACATTGCTGTGAGGATTTAATTGTAGGTTCTGATGTTGAGAGATCACAAACACCACTCTAACTCATCTGGAAGGTGTTGACTGCTGCTCCATCACTCCAGAGAACACAGTTGCTCTGCTCTGCTGCCATTCTGCCATGCTAGAGGGCTTTGTACTCCTTTTAGCTGGCACTGGGCACAGTGACCTTGGGAGTAGCGGGACATGAGTCTAGAGTGTTCCATTCTACCTTAAGGAGTAATGCTTTTACTAAATGAGAGAAAAAATGACCAGAATGCCAGGGAGAAACTTACAATAAAACAGATGGGGAGGAATGGGTGCACTTAATCTGACCATATGTGAACTCATATCACGTTTAAGCCATAGCCGTATTAAACCCAGTATGGAAAAAGTGAACATACATAATTCTTTTCCTCATATGGCACCCTGTTGTCATGTCAGAGATAAGCAATGCATGCTGCTGTCCACATGATGTAAAAGAAAATGTGATTCGTGAAACCAGGCATTTCCTTTGCTCTGTGGTCCAGTTTTCATGGTAACATGCCCATTGTGGGCGTTTACGGGGTGGAGCATGGGCACTCCAACCGGTCTGCAGCTTCGCAACATTATACTCAACAAGCTGTGGTGCTCTCCGTGTTGATTGCCAGTTCACCAGTTGTCATTCTTTATACCACTTGTGGTAGGTACTAATACTGCATACTAGAAAAACCCTACAAGTCCTGCTGTTTTGGAGATATTTTGACAGTCATCTGGCTCTCACAATATGGTCCTTGTCAAAGTCACTCCGATCCTCACACTCGCCCACTTTTTCTGCCTCCAACACATCAACTTCAAGAACTTACTGCACTTAACTGAAAGCTTAATGACTTTTTAAAGACACGGGCAATGTGAAATGCTGGTTAGTGGTGGATTTTAAGCATCCATGTTGCTATCCCTTTTCTTACAATTTCATGGCAAATGCAGAAGAATGCAGACTGTCATTCAAATAAATCCATGCATGAGAGTCACTAACTAAATGTGCAAGTGGCTGGTGTGTGTGTGTGTGTGTGCTCCTGTGTTCACGTCTCTCTTCATAAGCTGACACGTTTCAGAGCACAGCACCGGAGAAAACTTCATAAAACACAGCAAAAACTGTTGAGTGACATCTTTTGAACGACCTCACTCGTGTTGAACAACAGAATCCACCATAAATGAACTGAAATAACCGATGAGGGATTATTTTACAGCTGGTCCAAAAACTAAAAGTGAAAGAGAGTGAAATCAGTGAGGAGAGTGACAGTACAAAGTCTTCAGAGATGCAGCAGGTGGCTGAGAAGTGTGTGTAGAGTCAGGAAAGGGGGTGAAGACTGATGTTTTTGTTCAGTTATAAGTTGAGTGGGGTGGTGGCAGGAGGGGTAGGAAAATTTGATATTTTTGGCTAATATGATTTCTTTTTGCCCCCTGCACAAAATGATGAAATCAAAAAGCACAAGGTGTTTAGAGGCAGGCAATCATCATGACTCTTCGATCGAAGATTACACAGAAAAAGGAATTTTGTGTTTTGATCGATATGACATGGAAAATCACGAACATGGTAAAAAAATGAACATTTTGAACATTACATAGGAGAGTGACAACAACTTAAACTTAGTTTTGTTCTTTCATCTGCTTCTCATATTTCATCCCAATACTTGTACTGATATATGTCATGTGCGCTTATAGCAGAGCTGAGCCAGAGTTGAAACTAACCAAAATAATTATTATATTGGCAGTTTGAAAAGAATTTTAAAAACTTCAGTGAGTCTGCAAATATGTCTACACCTTAATTCCCAAACTGGCAAATACAAGTTCATTCTTGATTGGTATTTAGTTTTAATAATACACTGTTTTCTGTGTTTTACCTTGGACTGCTGCGGGTAGGTTTTTTCGTTGCAATGGCAATCAATAGTTTCACTTATCCACAGCCACAACAGTGCGCGCTGCATGAAGAAAAATGTGTACTTTTCTGTCCAGACTCTGTTTTCACTGTTAACTTTTCTAATTTCACAAATGAGATACAGGGAGTTCTCAGGCTTTGACAGTCTCGACAACATTTCGAGTTTATGACACTCACTGACATAACTAGTTTGGTTATGCAAGGAAGAAGAATATGCCGAATACACAGGATACGCAGTAATGGGGCGTAAGAGTGAGGGAGTTGGCATCCCCCAGTATGCTTACCTACGCCATTTTGGACTGGTAAAAGTGCAAGTGTTTTTACTGTTACTGCAGTCCTTTTCCTTTTTCTGTTGCTTAGTTGTGTTTTTATGTTCTAGATTATGATTTTACAGCTGTAAATTTTTACCCCCTGTAATGTTCAGTCATTGAACCTGACAGCTGCCTTGGGCCTTGCTCTGCTTGCTTCTGTACCTGAACACAGTGTCTGGAGCAATCTGGACTTGTAGATCCGCTTCTACTCACCTAGTCTCGTTAATAACAAATAATAATAGGCTGATCGCTTTTTCATGATGTCAGAAGGCTTTGCAGTCCCAATGGACGCCTCTTGCTGTCTGGATCGGGACCAGTGTCTGCCAGTTTGTGACCACTGGTTTAGAGTAGCTGTGCTAAGACCCAATGATCATGTTGCAGCCGAAACGTGATGCAGCTCCCCCTGGTGGAACAAATGGAAGTACAAGAGCCTCATTGTGAAATGCAATGATCGCTTCATCTTGTTCGTAATCATTGAAAGTCGACGTTATAATTGGAAAAAAAACCCCTAATAAATCGAGAAACCTTAGCTTACACATTTTCCTCACACACCCAGCTCTGACAGCCAAGGTTCAGAAAAGGTGATTGGCCATTTCCAGCGGGGCCGTGCCGAATACCTGTGTTTTGTACGAGGACTGGGCTGTTTTTAGACGCTCTGCATGAATAAGAAATTAGGTCCTGGAGAGAGCCCAGCGGCTGGTAGCCGTGCCAGCCTTTCGGAGTGTGTTTTATCAATGCCGTCAGACTGAGCTCAAACGAAACAGTATATTTGCCCCACTGTTCTTGTTTCTGCTTGTGCGTGTCAGACGCACTGTGTGCTCGTGTATGAGGGAGAGAAAGAGAGCGGGAGAGACGGTGTGTGTGTGTGTGTGTGAGGGAGACTTGAGCGAGATTGAAATTATGCCTGCGTATGTTAAAGTCAGCTTTGACGTCACATGACACAGGTTTTCTCCTGCCTAAGAAAGTCCTGTTTGTGTTGGAGATTAGAGGGTGAGTTACCTTGGCTGCTGCTGCTGCTGCATTAAGCCTCTTCTCCACGCTAATTGCCTCTCAGATGAAAGAGTTAAGCACGGATCGTCTTTCCCCAAACCCCTTCGCTGCCAGAACTCACTCTCCAGTATAGAATCGCCAGTGTTGTTCTGGGAGAATAGTGGGTGGGCAGCGGGGGAGTTTAAGGCCGCTCACTGAAGACTTGTGAGAGATGACTCTCAGTCTACTCTCCTGCAACCTTGAAGGAGAATAACCTACATTAATAAGCAGTGTTGATTGAGGAGAAGCGGTTAAAGAAACTGTGAATATTTTAGTTTTCTTGGCCCAGCCTGGGAAAATATTAGACTGTTTGGCAGGAACTGAGTTGAGAGAAAATGATAGTTTGCCAGTTTGAAGTTACGCCGTGGCATGTCTGAGAGTTCCTGAGTGCTGGGTAAAATGACAGTTATCATATTTCCATTAACAATGAATGAACCGTCAGCTCTGTAATTACTGGCAACCTCGGTAAAGATGAGTAAAAAAAATGTCGTGAAAATTTGTCACTGGGTTAATTAGATCAATCTCACACTAAGAATGTGAAAAGTCTAACCTTTAATTGAAGCACACTCAGTCGAATCTTATCAAGACATGAAAGTTCAACGAAATCACATATGTCGCAGTCATTGACACCCCTAGAAAGAAGTAGCTCGAGCATGTTACATTAATATTTCTGCTTCTTTAAATGCACCTGATAGTTCAGACACTCTTAAGTGGTTATTCATGACTTCTTGCTTCAGTTGGGATTAAATATGAGGTGACAGATTTCTTTAGTCATCTGTTAACAAGGTGAAAATACATGAATTAAATGAGACAAATGATTGTAGTCCTTAAAAATACTGACTATAATGACACTATAAAGTAGGCAGAGATGGATTTGTTTCACCAGGTGGTTAGGTGGGTTGTTTTGAAACCATTTGGAAAGTGTGTTTGGGCTTTTAGTAACAAATGCATTATATATTTACTATACATAAAACATGAGATGAACAGAACACACTATATTGTTAGCTTAAATGGCATTGCACCAGAATGAATTAAAATTAAATCCTTAGCAGATGATGAAGTGCAAAAAAAATTCTCTTAATTGGTGAGATCCAGATTACTTTGTTAAATGTTGACTTTTTGGGGGCGCCAGCTTGCTTGTGGGCTTCATTAAGCAGAATCAGTATCAGGAGCTCTCTCTAGGTCCCAAAGCAGGGTTAAAATGGGCTCAGATAGTTCCCTTTTTTGCCACATATGGGGCAAGAACTTTATGCAAAAAGCTGACTCAGACTTTGATGTAAGTGCACGAGGGCCAGTAGATTTCTCATTGTCATGCAAGTAGACTCTTTAATTCTGTAAGAAATGTCAGATGTTATTGTTATTATATATATAGTATATATTATATATATTTTATATATATATAGTTACTAAAAGTATTTAGATCTTTTCAGACCAAGCTTAAAAAAATTAAGGCAAGCTTGAATATTAATGCGTAGCTAGCTACCCATCCATCTTCTACAGAGAGCACACTTTCTGCTAGCATTTTCTGCTAATGTTAGTTCACTACAGTATTCAGAAGTGTGTTCAGTGTGTAGCATATGTGCATATTTTTACTTGGAAAATTAAGGGCCCCCAATTTGGACCCGGGGGCTGTTATTGTGGCATGTTACTCTAGCCTATGGACTCTTAAAAATGAGGGTACCGGTGGAGCCCCCTTGGGTATCCTAAAGGGCCTTTCTTCCGAGAACCACTTTTGTGAATTAGATGAGTGTGAAAAATGATGTAAAGGTTCTAGAGAGAATGCTTAAATTGGTAAGGAGTGTTTATCATGTTCTTCCAGTCTCAAAAAAGTGACTCTTCTTCAAAGAACTTCAAAGGCACCTTCTTTCTTTTTTTCTTCCTTTCTTTCTTTATTTACTCACTAACTTACTAATTATGGAACTTAATTGGATTTGTTTTTTTTTTCTCCTCCAATATCCATTCCGTCTGAATGTCTTAGCATCGGAACAGATTTACTCTTGTTTTCCTGTCCAGGCCGGTAGTTTCTGCTTGCGTCAGGTCGAATGTCAGCACCAGTATTGGATCGGTGCACTAGCTGGAAGGCGTTTTGGAGTTTGACGGAGAGTGCTCTCAGTAGTGCCGACCTGTCCACACTGTAGATGAACTGATGTTTGAATTAAGTCGTGTGAACAGAGAGCCGTGCGAGAGCATTAAGACATGTCAGTCTGCTGTGATTTCCCTGTGAGTTTGCCTAATGTGCTGTTGGACTAAGCTGTAGGATTGAGCATGTGGAGCGTACGTGTCTCCTCAGTGTGAGCGATCAGTGGCCTTTTCCCGCGACTGCCGCTGTCCCACAGATCCGAGCGCTCTTTGTCGGCGTTGTGACGCTCTGTCATCACAGTCAGCCTTATCACTCCGCATGTCTGGCTGCCATGTAATTAATTTCCTCTCTATTGTTTTGCGATTTTTATACCGCACATCCTTTTTGTTCGAGGGGAAAAACAGATTTATTTCCGAATGTTGCCTTGTTTTGGAATAATGAAGACAAATTAGCCTTTTGTTTTCTCCGGAGGAAGAAACTTTCGCGGCCCCTCAGAGCATGGGTAATTTATGTTCTTTGAATGAACAAAGATGCTTTTCTTTTTTTTTTTGGATTTCTCTAGCTCCCGCCCCCCTTTTCTTTTGTATTTTCTCCGTCCACGCATCTCTCAAATTTTCCCTCCTGTACTAAATATCGCTCTTGCCGCTTCCTGATTTTCTCCTTTTTAATTTGAGCAAATTAGTAGCATAATTTGTTGGTGGCTTTCTCAGGAGAAGCCTCGTTGACACAAGGCTACACCACTTGATGTGGCTCAAACTTTGTTTTCCACCCTCATTGGCCACCCTACCTCTACTTCTTAAAGAGCTCATATGCTACATTTTTATTATTATTTATTTGATTTTGCTCAAGACACTCTGTGTGCTCTTTATCCGTTAGAAATAGACAGGCTGTTTTTCCACTGTGCCTTTAATGTAAATGTAAATGCTTTGATATATGATATATGTAATGATTAGGGTTGCAAAGGGGTGGGAAATTCCTGGTAAATTTCCAGAAACTTTCCATGGGAACTTTAGTTTGTGAATTTTGGAAATATCTACATTAACTGATGTGAAATGCCTCCACACACTGGATGGTGTACGTAGCATTTTACTGTTGTATAAGATGACAAAATGTAAAAAAACACAAATGCAATGCAATGCACATATGTAGCCAGCGGAATGGTTTTCAAAATATTTTACAACTAATGTATATCTTTTTTACACAAAATAATCTAGCAGGAGGCAGAAGAAACTGCATCACATTTACAGTAGCATCATGATAAGCTAGCCTCTTTATTGAAATTGTGCTAGCTAGCTTAGTTAGCATATCTGGTTTACCAGTGACCTAGCTACTCAGTGGTTTACCAGTTACCTAGCTACTGTGTAAGTTAAACATTAAAATCATAGATCAAATATTTCCTACCTCATAATATCATCAACACTTACACTTGAAGCTGCAGCTCAAATGTGTGGCTTCAATAGTCTGTAACTGTGCTGTGGGCTCAAAAAAGTAGCTTTAGTAATTCAGAATTCTAGAAATCATTGTGCATGTGATGGAGGAATGCATAATCCTTGTAGGGGGTGTGGCCTCAATAGCCTCCAGTAAGTAGTGTGCTATGTGCCTGTGATTGAGGAATAGCATAGATACTGAACTGTATTTGCATTAGGGCTGAGCAATTAATCGAAATCGTTTCGAAATCGCAATGTGAATATGCGCTATTTCTAAATCGCCTTACAGCGCAATTTTTTTGCACACTCCCGACTTTTCCCGCGGTATGCTATTTGAACCAATCACAACGCAGCGCGCTTAAACAGAGCACAGGAATAGGAGACTGAGCTTAACGACAAAAGAAACAGGGATGTTTAGTTCAGCACAGGAGAACTTTCTTTTTTTTTTGCCCCCAAAAAAGTCAACATCTGTGGTGTGGGATTACTTTGGATACAGGAAAGATGATGTATCACAGAGCCAGGGAATCTGTAAGACCTGTCAGTCTGTCGTTGCGGTGAAACAGGGGAACACAACAAACCTATTTCAACACCTGTGGCAGCGTCACAAAGAGGTCTATGACTTATGCATGGCAAAAAAAATGTCTGTTTTAGAGACATGTTACAGGTCTTTGATTAAGATCTAATTTTTCCTTTGGAAAAATGTTTCATATTCACTCTGTAAAAATTATGATTAAAATCAAAATCGCAACATTGTTCAAGAAAATCGTGATAGGTTTCTTTTGTCCATATCGCACAGCCCTGTCTCACACTTCTCATTTATGCAACTGGACCTTCTATTCAAAGTTTTTTAGGGTTGATCACAACTGGTTCATCACACAATGACTCCTATCTGATGCCTGTTTCAAGAGTGTGATTCCGGTTTTCAGACCTAACCTGACGTTCTAGATCATTACTCACTGGTTGGCCTGAAATGGTCTACACAAACGTGGTCAGTGTAGCAACTGCTTCTAAGTTTAGCTCCGAAACTGCACTCACACTGGGTGTAGTAATGACACTTTTTCATCGTGACATTCAGCCTTAATTAGAGCAAAATGTCAGCAGCACCCGCGAAGAAAAGCTGCACTTCCCAACTGTACAAAGACAAAAACTCGACACAGACAGACAGACAGTAACCAGCATTCATCCATTTTTCATAGACTAAGTAAGAGCTCATTATCCTGCCGGCGCTTTAAAGAGTTCCTGGGATGCTTTCAAGCTTCGAAACTTGCATTATTCCTCTACGATGATATTATAAAACACGGCTTCGGTTCTTTAAAGAAGCCACCATAATGAGCTGCTGGGGTCTGGAGCCAAACAAAGGCCCGGGTTCTCCCCCAAACTGTGCAGCTTTGATTAAGGTTCCTTGTAAAAAGGCGTAATTAAGGTTTTAACATTTGCGCTGCGTTTAGCATTCTTTAACATCTTTATCTGCTAGGCCTCCTTATCTGCCAGTACACTCGCGCGCGCGCACACACACACACACACACGCGCACACACACACACACACACACACACACACACACATACACACACATACACACACACACACACACATACACACACGCAAGCAGAAAGAAGACAAAGGTTTTACTTTGCAAACGCAGTTGTAATTCTCCTGAGAGTGACATAATGGAGAACAGAGCCAGGCTTCCTTTACTGTTTAATCATATTAGCTTTCTTTTTCTCTCTTTTTCTCTCCTTTTCTCTCCTTTTCTCTCCTTTTCTCTCTTTTTCTCTCTTTTTCTCTCTCTCTCGGTAGACACTAACACATCAGGACAACACGGCAGGTTTGAATGGTGTAAACAAGCTCATACAGTTCTAATTTTACATTTTACCTCCAACAGAACCCACTCCAAGATCCTCACAGACGTTTGTAAAGTAATACATAGTGAAATAACCTCCCATAGGTTTCTACTGAGAATAAACAACATGGCAGCGCTGCTTTTTTTGAGACTTTAGGATGATTCTAATGACGTAACTCATCAACACTCACTTGACTGAACCTGTGAGAGTTGTCCAAGAAAAGAGATGCAATCTTCTAACTGGCCAGGGACTATTTTAGTGCTGAGTATTCACACAAAGTCTACAAGTAGTGATGTGTCCATCAGGGCATTAATTCTGCTCCGTCTCAGTCGAGGCCACGATTCTAGCTAACCTGTAAACGCATTTTTTGCGCCTTTTTTTGTGGAAATGTAACAGTTTGCTCATAATTCTCGTAATAACTCAGCCACCACATGAAGTTACAGAATTATTTTTATATTTGTGGTTGTACAAGAGGAAGCAGAAGCCGCTCTATGCTCGACGGAAGACTAGGTGGACTTAGAATTTTTTTTTTTAAATCCCAAAACGTGGTGTTTTCAAAGGCTAAGTCAACTCTCATCTCACTAAAAATTCACAGCAAAACTGTCAAAGTAAAACCAGTGTGGCAAAGCTGAGAAAATATGTTGCAATATCCCTTTAACAATGATTTCCTCTCTCTCCCTTTCATGCTTTTGCCACTCTGGCAGAAAAGGAGAACTGTGGGATTGTGTGACGTCACCAGGGCTGCATGCATGGCACATGACCCGTGTGGGTTCTCCAAACATCTGGAGGAACGCGGGAGACGGGACCGAGGAACCACATTCTGGGTGAGCGATGCAACAGGGATTCAGGTCAAAGAGTCTTTTTCTCTCTCTGTTATTAAACCCGTGTAAGGAAAGTGTGTGTGTGTGTGTGTGTGTGTGTGTGTGTGCGCGGTACAGTATGTACCAGTCTATGAGAACCGGTTCACTACAGAAGGGACAATACGTGTTGCACCAAGTGTGTCTGTGCTGTCTGGGGTTTTAAAGAGTTGTAGACCAGGCACTGGGGGGACATCTGTGAGACAGATGAAGACAAGCTGGATCCTTTACGCTCTTCACTTCAGTCCACGAAGACGAGACAGACACCTAACAGCCCCAGAGCTCGCCTAAATCTCCACTACTGATAACGGAAGAAGAGATCAACTGATAAAACCAGTGTAAGCTAAATGACACTGATTTTAAGAGGCATAAACGATAATATACGCCTATATATTTCAATAAAGTCTAAAATGACTTAATTAAACAGCAAAAATACCATTTAATGAAATTTCACTTCCAGACATGACACAAAATATCAAATTTCCCTCTAAAGTTAGGCCTCAAGAAATGGGAGAAGATCAAGTCCATGCTAAACTGGTTGCTGAAATCCACTTTAAGCATTAAAACCTTTCCAAAAGCCCAGTACAACACTGTTGACCCACATCGCGTCTCCCAACGAACCACAAAAACAAGCCAATGATGACAAATGTCCTGATTTCGCTTTCCTAAAACTGTAGGAACATTATTGAGTAGACAGATCAATAAACTGTTTGACAAACAAGAGTGAAGGACCCTGACTGGTGTGTAAACACAACAGTTCTGTTCCAGGACTTCTTCTAAAGTCCATCACACTCTTTAGAACAGAGAGCAATGGTAGAGAATGTATGTACATTTTCGACACAAATGTAACCAGTTTCTCCTAAAACTGTGTCTAAGCCAAGAGGCACTGGAGAAGCTTTATAAGTGTGTGTAAAGAAAGAATGTAGAGAAAGGACACTTAGGGCCATATTGGGATCGAAACCTCAGCCCCGTTCCCAGCGGCCCCTCGGGACGGGCGAGATGAAAGAGTGTAATAACTCCATATTACTGCACGGCCGCCTGAGAGGCGCGTTCACTAATTCTCTATTTGCTGTGTTGGCATGGGCCCTGGTAAGGGGACTGGAAGTGTGTAGGGTTTGAGCCAGACTGGGATTCCCTGGTGCCGCGTGTATTGGCCCGCTGAGGCCTGGCTGCTCTGGAGCTCTCAGCTGTGAAATTCGTGCCGCGCCTTCCCCTGTGCGTGCCACCTATCCGACTCTCACGGAGGCACTAAAGGGCAGGAGAGGAGAGGAGAGGAGGCGGCTGATGATGCAAACGCTGTTTAAAAGCGATGCTCCGCAAGGATGTGTCTGTTTACGCTGGGAGAGACTGAGGGTCAGGGGGGCAACAGCTGTGTAAGACAGACCGTACTTCAGCTTCACGTCATGGGGTCTTCCTAACTTTGACTCACCCAAATGTCCCGAGATTTGTTTACCTCTACAATGACCTGAATTACGGTCGACACAAAGGACACTTCGCTTCTGGACACCGGGACACAGGGACACGGGGACTGTCCTATTCACCGAAGCGTAATTCCTAATGCCTGGTTGAAGCCAAGAGACGTGGCAAATTCTGTTCATGGTCGAGGATATACCAACAACTTGTCACCGTGTATTTCGTTTTCAGGAGGAAACTAAAACAAACTATAGCTGTTAAGGGATGTGTCTTTTTCAACAGGCCCGAGGGCAAACAGCTGAGGAAACATACTCCCACTCACACACCCGAACACTCCACTACAGGAGAACGAAACAAGAGGCTGAAGAGCCGCTATCCGCAAAGTTAATCCTCATATGAAGGATCAGCGGCGGCCGAGCACCGACGGGTCAACTGGGGTGACCTGCCCGGAATACCAATACGGGCCAGTGGGCTGGGATTATTGTCCCCCGGCCACTTGTAGGGGGGAACTGTGCCTTTCTCAAGGGGTGAAAATGTAAAAATGAACAGCCAAGGGCCCCTTTCAGCTGCAAATGAGGACACGGGAGAAAGCCAGGCCCTGAAAGAGTGAAAAAGAGCAGGATGAAAGAGAGGGAGGGAGGGAACGAGGGGTGGGAGGAGGAGAGGAGAGGAGTTAATAGAGACGGAGGTCTAGGAGACTTCAGTCGTCTCCTGAGCGGCCCTGTCAGAACGACAGGATCAGACGGAGAGAGAGAGAGAGAGAGAGAGAGAGAGAGAGAGAGAGAGAGAGAGAGAGAGAGAAAGAGAAAGAGAGAGAGAGAG
>JBBPCY010000039.1:21421737-21438567 GCA_037974405.1 Brachyalestes nurse
AGAGAAAATAGAAAGAGTACAAGGGAAGAAACAAAGAGATAAGACAAAGAAAAGCACATGGAAGAAGAAACGGCTGGGGACGCGTACATAAAACAACACACGGCCTGCGCCTGTGGGGAGAGAGGAAGAGGGGGATCGACAACAAAAGTTGAGGGGGAAAAGAAAGAATACACTGGCTCCCATCCAGGCCCACATCTCTGAAAAGACAGAAGGACAGAGGAAAGAAGAAAAAAGAAAGAAAGAAGAAGAAGTATAAAAAAAGCCCAGCTCAAACGTGTTCACTTGCCCGTTTGCCCAGAAGTATCAGGCTTCTGCAGACCAAGCCTGAAACACGCACTCTCACACAGAATAATACACAAAGAATAATGAACGCTCAGTAGTCCCTCTATCTGTGTGTGCTGAGAGCGTGTGGTGTTTCTACAGGTTACTGCAGAGGGAAATTTCTCTGAGAGGGCAATAGACAACTCAATACTGTGAGTGTGCATGTGTGTGTGTGGAGATTCTCTTCATGTCTCTACAGAGAGTGAGAGAAAGAGAGAAAGAGAGAGAGAGAGAGAGAGAGAGAGAGAGAGAGAGAGACTGTATTCTTTGTGTATGTGTACCTGAGTTTTCTACAGCAGCGAGAAAGACTGTGCTTTTTGCCTTTACTCTGTGTACTCTGTCTCCCTACACTTCTCAACAGGAGAGAGAGACAGAGAGAGGGAGAGGGAGGGAGAGAGAAAGCAAGAGACAGACCATTTCTGCCTGCATTTGGTGTGTGTATGTGTGTGTGTGTGTGTGTGTAGGTTTCTGCACCAGGCTGAGAGTGAGAGAGACTTGGGGAAGTGGGCCTTAACTGGGCTAGATAGGCTACTGAGACTCAACACTACTGAGAAGGGATTTCCTTGCTCACATGTACAACATAGCCTGCGACGATCTGCTAGTGAATGAGAGTAGGGATGAACCACACACACACACACACACGCACACGCACACTTCCCTGCAATCCCTAAACAACATATCGCTATCATGGACTTTAAGAGCCCTTTGGCACCACAAAAAGCAAGCAAAGTCATCCAGGTCCATTCTTTCTGAGGGATTAGTCAGATGGACACACACCGTAGTCTCTGTCCTGTACTAGTTCAACCGACAAGCTTGTTCTGCAATAAAATGTGTCTTCCTCAGCAGGGTAGTGTTGAAGAAATGGTTGAAATGCTGCCTGGATTTAAGTTCACACCTTGGCGGTTGGGCGATTACACAGTAAGAGGGTTGTAATTCACAAAATTCATTTCTTGATTCCATGCATCGTGGTCTGAATTCAATTCAATTTCTTGATACAGCAAAAAGTGCTTTATAACGATCCAATGTGATGCTCAAGCCGCAGGCTGATACGTTTACACCACTCACCATCCACAAACCAACAATGCTAGTCAGCTCACAAAGAAATACTGTGCAGTACAGTTCAACACAATGTGAGATGTTGTTTTGTTATAACCAGGCTGTGTGGAGGTCATTTTGAGACTAGGCAAGACTGGGTGGGGGTTTGGGAGGTGGGGGTTGGGGGTTTTGGGGGGGGGCAGTCAAACACTCAAGACAGGTCACTAGTCAATCACTGAGATACACAAACACAGTCACACACACATTCACACCTATGGGCAATTTAGAATCTCCAATTCGCCTGACTTGGTCTTTGGATGGTGGGATGAAACAGGAGCTCCTGGCGGAAAGCCACACAGAGAACATGCAAACTCCACACGGAGGACCCAGACTGCCCAGACAGAAATCGAACCAGGACTGCTGTGAGGCAACAGCACTAACCACCATGCCACCCAGGCGCTCCTCTTTATAAACATGGACCCAGATGTCCTACAGACTTCCATTCTTGACCTTCAATGGCAAGCTCATATGCCTGATGATTGGTAAGCCCTGCACACGCATGTGCTTTGTTAACGCAGCAAGGTTTCTTTGAAAGTATAACTGGGATTGTCATCCGCAAAAAGTGTTTCTTACATTTGCATTTCTTAAAGAATGCCTGACCCTTTTCCAAAAATCGACTAACGAAGTCGGTACAGGGTTTACAGCTCCAGTGAGAATGTTTTAAGAACAAAAATGCGAATGCATTGTTGAATCTAGTCAATCTACAGACGGACATCAATAAACAAGTATCCAGAAAAACAAAATCGAAGATGAAAAATAACTCTTGGATCAACAGTGGTCATGCTAGAATATATTCCAACAGGACAGCTGCTTCTTTTTACTGTGTTTTTTCAAATGATCAGTTGAACTGTTTTACGAATAGGGGTCAAGCTTTAGTCAGGTACTACTGGGGTTACAGTAGTACTTTTCGTTTAAGATTACACTGCATGTGCTCTTCTCTTGACATTAGGGTAGGGAGACATAGCAAAATTATAACATTGTTTTCACAATACTCAATGTGTGTCATGGAATTTAGTTGTGAAAGACAAGAAAAGCTCTATTAGTATTTAAGAGTGGAACTATGGAATATTGTGAGCGTAATGATTTTATTTCTACAATCTGAACTGCACTTAACTAGGACTATTTTTCAGTAATAAAATATTCAGGTGTTCTAAAACGAATGAATATATCCACAAAATGCCCAGAAAAGTACAATGTAAAGTAGTGGGGCATACTTGCTCAGAGCAGTATTAAATATGGTCATGTTGCCCACTAAAACGTGTTACACCCGTGATTCCACCAGGGGTTACACAGTGTTACACCAGGAATTCCATACACTTTCACTACACACCGTGGTATGAGGTCAAATTAATATTATACTGCAGTCCTTTGCCCTTAATAGTATTCACTTATTTGATTTGTTGTACTTTATACATAAACCATTTTTGCAGCAAGGGAACAATTTGTTCTTTATTCACGGGGGAACAAGTCTGTTGGTTGCTGCTATTGCAGGGTTATGAAAAATGTAAACTGATACTCACCCTTTCTTCCAGTTACACTAATTAGAATATTCACACTGCTTCACCCGACTGGCCATTACATGATCAAGCTCGCGGTCTCTGAGGAGAGAACACACTCTTCGAAGAGATATTAAGTTAAGAAATGTAATTGTAATAAAAGTAGTAAAATGTTTTGCCATCATTGTCATATCATCACAATTTGAAGCCCTAACACCCACAAGCACTAGCGCAGGACACAGCACAAACACACACACAAATACAAACACAGCTGAAAACACCTGGAATGCTTTGTGTGAAATGGTGATCAAATATTGTGGCAGAAAAGTTATCACGGAATCACTATAAATAGATAATTATTACATTATGGAACTGGGCAGTATGACTGTATGACTCAATACGTCCCAAATACCCTTTCCACTAAAAGCATTATGCCAAATGTCAGCACATCTGACAAAACAAACACACTTCTGGTATCTAGCTTATGGTTTTTCAATCAATGCTGGGCAAGTTATGATGTAATAAAACAGTGATTTCAAACTTAGGAGTGATCGTGTACATATATGCATCCCTAACCTTCCCCATTTAGAGGTTTGTTCAAGAAGTACATTCAGCTTGGACAGTGTTCCCGATGTTTCAGCTTCACCAAAAATAACTAATGTAACCAACAAGATTTATCAACTTACACACACAAACACACACACAAACACACACCTTATTTTCAAAAAGGTAGAAGAAACCCTAATATGTTCGTTAGTAGAAAGAGCATTCTTCACCAATGAGACTTTACCAATAAGATAAGATTAGGCTGAAGTGTGTGTGCCCATAGGCGGGCGTGTCCCTTCATGCAAGGTGCCCCTGAAATAGGATAGACAAAGCACTTTTTGGGCAAAAGCATGACAAACATTTTGCCAAAAATGACGACAAACTGGCACATTTCCCTAGCTCAATATAACTGATTTGTGGAGTAGCGCCTCCTAGGGAAGAACATCAGTGTGAAAATCTAGCGTTTCCCCAGCCAGTTTCTTGTGACACAAAGGTTCAAACTTCACAAAATAACACACTGCATCACTGCCATGAAGCATGTCCCTCAATTTACTATCAAAATACCACATTTCATCATTAAAATCTTACTCATTCTCTTGATACACTATATAGACAAAAGTATTGGGACAAACCTGGGACAGACCTTTTACTTCCAGTGAAGGACAATCTTAATACTTCAGTATACCAAGACATTTTGGACAACACCACGCTTCCAACTTTGCGGACACAGTTTGGGGAAGAACCTTTTCTATTCCAGCATGACTGTGTCCCAGTGCACAAAGCAAGATTTGGCTGGATGAGTTCAGTGTGGAAGAACTTGACTGGTCCACACTAAGTACTGACCTCAACAACATCCAGCACCTTTGGGATGAACTGGAATGGAGATTATGAGCCAGACCTTCTCATCCGACATCAGTATCTGACCTCATAAATGCTCTACAGAATGAATGAGCACAAATTCCCACAGAAACCTCCAAAATCTTGTGGAAACCTTCAAAGAAGAGTGGAAGCTGTTATAGCTGCAAAGAGTGACCAACTCCATATTTAAGGATTCTGTTGGTGTAATGGTCAGGCATCCCTTTTCTCTATGTAGTCCATGTGAACCTGTACTAAATCGGTACCTGACTGGTCAGCACTGAAAATACGGATAAGCTGCAGGACAAACAGTGCTGCTATTGGTGTAAATGCAGTGTTAATGCATTCTAATATTGCTGACATGTTCACATGCTTGATGCTAGATTGGATCAGTGGGAGGGACAGTTCTGACGCTCTGCACATTACCTCCAGTAATTTTTACTTTTTGCTTGTTTGTATTGTTTGCCACTTTCAATGTGACCAATTACAGAGTAGTATCAATAAGAGTATTGATAAGTATTGGCATTGATAAGCAGTATCAGTATCAATATCTGTATCAGTAAACCGTAGACTAAAATACTTACTGTTATGAAGTGTCAGAGTGTGAAGCAACACAGCGTTTTTGAGTTTTGGCCCTTGTTTTGTTTTTTTGATGGGTTACTTCATATCACATTAATCTTTCACCTCTAAGCTACTTCTCTTAAGCTACATGCCTTTCAAAACACAGTTAAATAGTTTTGATTATTGAAAAATTGATTTTTGAAATTGCAGTGCTGGCAGGTTGTAATATCAAAGTATAGGCTGTATTGCATTTAAATGTGTTACACAAAAGTGAATTGTGTGATATTAACTGATTTTATTGGAGGCAAGGCTAAATTTATTGTTGTCTAGAGCTATTAGCTGATATCTTTGTTACATATTGACCCTATGCAGAGATGCAATGCTTCTAGCCTTTGCTGTGTGACACAACACTACATTTGAATGCTTGATGCCATAAGAAAATGGCAACAGCAAAGATGTAATGTCCTTAAATAAATGACAGTTGTTGCTATATAATGGAACATACAAAGCCAGTTAAATGAAATATGTTCTTGCAATGAGCATCCTCTTTAAAGGAACATTTTTTATCAGATATTTTTAGGTGACCAAGCACTGTATAGTAAGGTGAAGGAGTACACGGAGTCTTGGTCATCTAAGAAATTGACATGTTAAGCCAGTTATCTGAGTATGAGCATGTGCTTGTTCATAAAACACTTATATTAGAATAAATACAAATAATCAAATTAACAGTGCATCGATTTATGGGCCTGTGTGTTAGAAAACCTGTCCTCAAGGTAGCCCAGTGTTTAAAGTTAGCCACCGATACTTAGTGTATTAAATTAATCCTTCATTAAAATAAACTCGGTGCAGAACAAATCCATGTGATGCTATTCAGATAGCTTTAAAAAAAAAAGAATGCTAGGAATGCAAAGACAAAGTGATTAAAATAAAATAAGAAAAACTGACTCTCAAGCTTATTTCCAGCAGTGTGGAAGACCAACTGACCACCTATATGATATCAGTCAGTCCTTGACATAACATTTACCCTGCAGGAGAAATGATGAAACCTAGGATAGTGGTTATACTCCAGTCTTTTCCAGTTCCCTGAGGAATGAAGATCAGCGTTAGTTGTGTTTCAAAGTAAAAGAAAGCCTCTGAGATATTGATCAGTTCTTGGCATAGCCGTGCTCGCGTTTGACCTCAGAGAGAGTTGATTATGTTGGGATGAACAGCGCTTTCCTCAACAGTGTAAATATTTTGGGATAACCAACACAAAAAAGAAGACATTTGACATATTTATGTTTATTTGAGTGTTATGTATTGTTTTAACTAGCACAAATACACTGCTGAGATAAGTTTTAAACAGTTGTCCTTATTTTATAAGACTTTGGCACCATACTGTATACTGTAAAGCATAAACACTCTGTAGCCACTTTACTTAACAGACCTGCTGTTTAACGCAGTGAACCCGCCGCTCCCTACAGTGAAGCATATGATTGCAGCCCAGTGTATAAAACATGAAGACATGACTGAGATTTATTTGCTGTTGGTTCAGACATTGCAGCAAGCAAGACGGATGATCAGAGTGCGTTAGTCCATAGTGTGATTTCTAAAGCCAGATGTGGTGACTCCAGTGTCTATGAAACAGCACAAGATTTCATGCACTATACAGAAAATAAACTGCGAGAAGCAGATAACATCCAGTGAGCAGCAGGTCTGTGGGCGAAACCATCTCGTTAATGAAAGAGGTTGAATAAGAACAACCAGCCTCATTTAGATTTACAGATAGGTGACAAATAACAGCTGCTTGCCAACAGCAGTGTGCGAAAAACATCTTTGTCTACCTTGGAAGCAGATGGGTAGAAAACCACTTTATTATTATTATTATTATTATTATTATTATTATTATTATTATTATTATTATAGTATTAGTAGTTGTAGTTGGCTGAGGGTCATTTCTATGTGGAGTTTGCATGTTCTCCATGTTCCTGTCTGCCTGGTGATGCCTTAGTGACCTGTTCAGGGTGTTCTGCCCTGTCTTTCGCCCTTTGACTGCTTTTCAGTTCCAACTACTTTTTAATAAGATTCTCTTCTTCTTTTATTATGGCCACAATCTATGCTTTTAAAAACAAATACTTACAACAGGATATTTTGCCATACACCGTCTAAAGTGGGTGCTATGGAGACAACATGACCTACAGTGTTTAAAAAACGATTCCAGCAATTTTGTTGAATCCATTTCCTAAAGATTACAATGTGTATTCCTAAATGGTGATTACAGAGTTTACTAAGTGATTACTTTGTACCTAGATATGATGGTGTGATGGTGCCTGCCATGAATTTCTGGCCATGTGGTTTATTTTCTTCTGTTTGCATGCATGTGTGTGTTCTGTCTTCCCCCATACTGTCCTTAAATAGCACAGCTCACTCTGAGTCATGTTTCCAGACAGAAACTAACAGGTAGGCCAGACAAACCTGTCTGAATGTCCAGTGCTGTACTTCTAACTGCTCCCCAGAGTTTCAGCAGTAAATTTCTCCTAATAGTCTTCTTACCATTCTATCTAATTAGGTTTAAAAGCTGCGAGTTTGAAGAGCGTGAAAGTTGTGTTTTTTCCCCCCTTGTTATTGCCTCCTAATTTTATTCCCTATCTCTATCGCTTCTGCTCCTCCTCCTTTCAGCATGAACTCTCCTGGCCCGCTTTCTCACCTAAGTCACTGTGGGATAGATTTTCTGCTAGCTTTCTGCTGACTAACCAGCGGAGTGATTGACCGATGATGAGTGTGCGTTCCACTCCACCCCCAAGTCCGCTCATCCGTTTGACCCAAATCGACAGCAAGGACGGACGGCAGCTGTTTGGGATGCGTCGCCAAGTCGAAGTGCCGTTGATGTTTCTCTTCGAACGCGTCCATTAAACTTTGATGGTAGACACCGTAAGCTGCGCGTTTATGAGGGATGAGTTTTCGGCTTGAAACGTAATGCCTTTGAACATCTGCTGATATGTCAAGAGAAGATGGAGTGTGCTACAGTTAGCTGACTTGCTAAAAGTGTCCCGGGTGCCCACCTTTGAGGAGAGGGTAGAGGACTGCAAATTGCTAGCATGGAGGTTGTTAACACTTGCCGATAAGCGGGCTAGCCATTCATTTGGCTTTGTCCAATATGAGGTCATTAATTTTGCTCGGAAGACTCTGTGGGCAGTATATCATAGAATAGCGAACACACCTGCATCTCCCTGCATGACAGTGGCCGGCCAGGCCACCGCCGTGCCTATCCCGCTAGGTTGAATATTAATGTCGTTAATCAATTTTTATAATGTCAAAGGGGCGCAGGCTAACTCGAGCTGACATTTACGCAAGAGAATATCATTCTGAAATGAAATGCAAATCAGCCCGGGGACAGAGGAATCCCTCGTCAATATGGAGTAATTAAACAGGAACGACTCCCCCCATTCCATCCCACCCCCTGCTTTCCCCTCCAGAGCAGGTAGAGACCCCCAGGGAGAGGTTCAAAGGTCATTCTCTTATGGCTCTTTTTGGCTTGCAGACCCTTCTCAGGTCTGAATTGGGAACAAAGGAGCGATGAATCATTCTCAGACTCTTCTTCCACTTAATTTGGGTAGATTTGACATGGGAATGGGCATTGACTGTCAGAAGAGCGGGGCAGTATGGCTGTCGCCAAAGAGGCTGACAGCACTGTCTCGCAACGTTGCCACATAATCAGATTGTGTTCCTTTTTAATATCGATAATGCGATGACTGGGCCAGGAGGGAGCACTCAGCCTGGAACAGGGGATTGTGGAACTTAATCTGCTGGGCTGGTGCGAGTGTGTGTTAGTGTGAAGCCATGTGTTCATCTGTAGACAAAGTGAAAGACTATTTTGTGTGTGTGTGTGTATGAGTATGCGCCCAAGAGAAGGCACATTCAGTATCTTGCAATCTTCCCTCCCACGGGCCTGTAGTGTGTGTGCACCCGTGTACACGAACACACACATCTCTGCTATCGCTCTGCTAAACCCTGCCTCCTACAGACACAGCTGTAGAGGGGTGTGTGTGTGTGTTTGTACATTTTCATGATGGATATATCCTGATTTTGTAGGAAAACCAGAGAAAACAGGGCTTACCTGTTTTATTACAAACAATTCATGTGTCATTGTTTTTAAAGATGAAAATACAATTTCTTTTCTGTTACTGGGGTTAGAGGTTTAGAGCTTAGAAAAGTACTTTGATTACTTTCAACATTCTGTTTGTATATAAGTATGAACGGGACATTATAATTATTGTTATATTGCTGTTTACACAATTTGTTTGACGTACAGTGCTGCTTGAAAGTTTGTGAACTCCTTGAGTAGTTTAGACTTTTTACCATGATTGTCTTATTTTATCGTCACCAGTTTTTATATATGAAATGTCAGGTTTATGTTCAGCAATTCCATCTGCCTATTTTGAGGGAACTGTGTAAGAAGCCAGCGGACAACGTGAAACATCAGAGTATGTGCAAAAGTAAGTGAACCACAATTGGTAGAGTCACGTAGATAATTGAGTCAGGTGAAACACTCAGGGGTGCTCAAGTAATCAATTAAGCAGACCAGTCAAATGAGACATCGTTAGGAAAGGTTTTGAGCCGCACTAAATGGGAGAGAGAGGAAACCAAGCAAACCACTGATGTGCCAAGGTGTAAAGCGGACAGATCAATACTGCCGAGAGGAAAGGAGACATCCGAGGACATCAGAAAGAAGGTGGTGACAGCCCATCAGTCTGGGGAAAGCTACAAGACCATCTCCAAAAGAGTCCAGCTCCATCCATCCACTGTAAGACAAATCATTTACAAATGGAAGGCACTCAGCATCACCGCAGCTCTACCCAGAAGTGGGCCTCCATCAAAACTTTCACCAAGAAAAATAATAATTCTTTTCACCATCAGAAAAATAATAACTCATGTAAAGGCTAACCCACATATCACCTCCAGAGAGTTGCAGACCTCTCTGGCAGCATCTGGGATAAATGTACATGCGTCTGCAATCAGGTGAAAAGTGAATAGACATGGCATTCATGGGAGAGTTTGCTGGAATGAAGCCTCTGCTCTCAAGAAAGGACAAACTTACTAACCAGAGGCCTTCTGGAAGTCTATTCTCTGGACAGATGAGTCCAAGATTAAACTATTTGGCCACAGTCATGGGCGATTTAATGACCATGTTTAGAGATTTCACAAACTTTCAAGCATGCACTGAATGTATGACCTCATGTTGAATTAAAACTGCGTGTCTGGATGCGTGTGTGTGTATATATGTTGGCGGGAGAGAGACTGTAGTGGCAGTGGCATGCTGTAACTGTACTCAGTGGGTTGCTCTCTCTTCAAAGTCTTCCCTCAGGAGTCTGATACCACCTCATTTTCTTCTCACATTAGCCACTGCCAGCGGACAAGCCGCTCTGCCACCCGCTGACAAATGGCAACCCCTCTGTAGTCTATTACTGCTAGAACCTCGACCCCGGTTCTTCTCTACTCCCTCACTCTCCTTCTCCTTCTCTCTGTCTCTCTCTCCCCCTCTCTTCTCTTTCCTATTTCTTGTCTCTTATCATCGTTTCGATCTCCCTCCTCCCATTTGTTCTATATTCACTCTTCACTCTTCTTTTTGTGTGTGCGCCTCTCTCTCTTTCTCTATCAGACTGTTTTTGTGTTTGTGTGTGTGTGTCTCAGTCTCACTTTCACTGTTCATATGTATGAGCGCATGTGTGTGTGTGTGTGTGTGTGTGTGTATTCGGTCAGAGGGGAGCTTGCTGCGGAAGAGGAGGGCAGGCTGAGCGCTGAGAGACAGCCCTCTGTAATTGTGGCCATTTTTCTCCCTGTTCAACTTTGCCAGGGTGCTAGACAGTCTCAAATTGAATGCTCCTGTAGTTACCGTGTGTATGTTTGTGTGTGTGTGTGTGTGTTAGCCTGTGTGTGCTAAGGAGAGGTGGTCCGTGAGGAATAAGGTGTGTAGGGTCCAGTGAGACTGTGCATCAGAGCAGAGAGTAAGTCTGAGCGAGTGTTTTGGGAGTTTGTGTGTGTTTTTACAGAATATGCATTTAACCTTTGAGTCCTTTGGCTGTTGCTTATTGACCCGAGTGTGAGACTGTCCTCTGGAGGTTCTTCAAAAATAAACTATTCACTGAACAATTTCTCCACTCTAACGAAACGTCCTCGCAGCACGTGCCTTTCATAATGAAACACTCCTGCCAGCAAACAGCTGCCATTATGAGACTGTCCTGCTGCACTCAGTGTCCACTCCATCCACTGTTATCCTTCACTTTCCCTTTGCAACCACCACTAACAAACACTTCAGTTTACCAGAGTCATAAGAGGATTGCCCATCTGTAGTCAAGGCAACACATTTGGTCCAACATGGAATGGCTGTGTGTGGTGTTGGCATGATTTGATGGCTGATTCCATGAGCACCATAAGCATGTGATCAGAGTGTAAGAACTCTTATACACTCCACCTGCAAACTCCTCCTCCTACTCCATCTGGCTCCAAGCTGTACTTCCATTTGTAATTTATGCAAGAACATGAATACAATCATTTTTCTTTTAAGTTCAGAGTATTATGCGAACATCGAATCGAGGAACAAGTATCATGAACCTTACAGTGATGTGAGCATATTGTTATATCCCTAGTAGTGGTAAATAACTGGGAAATGCAGTATTTTTATGAATAGGTGGTTGTGCCATGCATTCCTTCCCATAATGTGAGGACATCAATTCACCCTATTTCTAGTTTAAATTCTGTCCTATTGCTTAACTTTTACTAATATATACAATAAAACACAAATTAATTGAAAGTTTATTGAAAATTAAATGAATACTGCCCTTTGTTAGCAATTAAAAGGGACATATTCATATGACACCTGCGTAAGTCTTTCATTAAAACTGCCATAAGCCTATGTGAACATTTGTAAAGGTTGTCATTTAGTCTGCTTTTGTTATGTTTTATGTCATTTCTTATTTATATAAATCTTTAGAAATGTTTATTTGGCTTTGGGCTAGTTCTCCTGAAAAGCTTACGTGGATGTCATGGATCCTTATGAATGCTGCATTTCAATAAGGGGTTTTTATCTGTTATCCATAGCCTATTAATTATCCCATTAGGAATTAATTTCTAAAATAATAAAATGTTCAGTGGCATGTGTAATCTGAAGATTGCAAACTTCTCTCACTAGTTAAATGCTTCACGGAGTACTGTGAGCATTCAGACCAATCAGAGGTGTTCTTTGAGCATCTCAAGGCGAAGGCAAACGTATCTTAAATCATTTTGATCAAAAATAGTGCAGGATTATCCATACCCACATAAACGTAAACGGTTCACTATAGAGGTTTCAGTAGATTGCAAGGCTGTTCACAATATGTAGCAGTATAATGACAATATGGTAGTTCATAGTATACATCCCAGCCTATGTACGTATGTTACCTGTACATACAGTACTTTAAAAAGCCTAGACATCTGAGAAAATAGAAAGAAAAGTTGTTTATTTGGGCAGTAAGTTGGAAAAAAAAACCCAACAAAAAAAACCCACTACCACTAACGTTAGAATAAATACAAATAAGCAATGTATTGTGGATTGGTGTATGTGTGGGTGTTAGCTTACCTCTTTTCAGTGCTGACCTTGACTAGGAACTTCTTTATGAAACTGAGTAATGGCTGGAGCACAACCAACCAGGAACCAAACCTATGTTTTTCAAGCTGGGTTCTTCTAATATTAATAAGTCAAGTAGGTTCATTCTCATTCTTCCATATACACAGTACACGGTGAAACAAAACAACACGAGAAGAAAGAACACAAGATTAGTCAGAACAAAATAAAGAGTGCAAATAGAAAAAGAGTGCAAGAAAAACACAAGAACAACAAAACATGACAAGACAACATTTAGTACAGTCGACAATGTAGAGTCGTAAGTGTGCAAGAATGCAAATGGTAGTAGCCTAGAGACTAAAATGACCAGAAAGTTGCAGGTTCAACCCCCACCCCCTTTCTACCATTGTGTTCTTGAGTAAGACACTTAATCCTCATTGTCTCCTGGGGGACTGTCCCTGTAACTAATGTTTATAAGTCGCTCTGGATAAGGGCATCTGCCAAATGCCATAACTGTAAATGCATAGAGCTAGACAGCAGTGAATTATTTTGCAAATATAGCAGCATTAGAACAGAGAATGTACAGTACATAATAAATAGAGGGGTATTTACATAGTAAGTTGTTTTTTATTGCAGTAAATGTGTTACATTTGACTCATGTTTAATTGTGTTTGTTGTGATTCTTTATATTGTATTTACTGTATTTACTGGCCAAAACACACTTTGCACTGAGACAGAAATTTTGTAGCTGCCTAAGACTTTTCCACCATACTACACATCGCAAACGAACATTTTTCTCTGTTTGTAAACTGCTGTATTGTTGTGGACGTGTTACAGACATTTGGCTGTTAAATACTAAATTGATACCTGAAACCGGCCAGTTCAGAAGGTGCCAACTAAATGCTTTTGAATGAAAATCGCCTGATCAGCGGAGCATCCCTACTGTCCAATTACCAGCCAATCGTGTACATTTTGGATCAGCACTTAAATAAGAGGGCAGTCTTTTTGCCGTATGTTTAAAAAAAATTGCTTTTTTTTTTTAATTCACTGTTCAGCACTTAACATAATGATGCTCTCTAAAGCAGCAGAATGAGCCTTAAAAGTGATGATCGCATCCCAAATGTCTCCCATTCCAGCATTTTGCACTTGAGTAATGGAAGTGTACACATGGCTGCGTGCGCTCCTGCCGAGCCAGTTAACATTCTTCCCTCTGTCAGAAATTAATGTCAGCAGCTCGCTGTAGCTTTCGCAACGGTGGCAGTGCATCTCTGCACTCCAAACACACATTTAACCACCCTTCCACACACACACACACACACACACACACACACACACACACACACACAGAAACACACTCTTAAATGTTCATGAGATGTGAAAAGTGTGTAAAGCTGAGCGCTCCCATTTTTTTAATGCGTTACAGCTCCAAGACCCCCAAGAGTGCGGTGTTTGCAGGAAGCATGCAGTTGCTGGCTGGGATAAAGCTGTGCACAGGGCGGGTCCTGACTAACCACCCACACTACGAGGATCAGGCACTACGGGAGAGGACCAGACAGGTAAGAGCATATTTTATTTTACTTAATTTTTTTATTTTTTTTTGTTAGACTCCAACCTATTCAAATGTACAAAGAGCCTTGGAGAGGACCAGAGATACGCCGGCTTTTTAATTAAGGATATAATGAGCTGGCTCATTTTGGCTGATGCGGCCGGGTGAAGTGAAGCATTCACACACTCTCACACAGCCCACGGAGGTCATGATAGCGAATGCTTAATGAGCCAGCGAGCAGATCCTGCCGAGATACACTCCAACATGCGAACCGGAAACCGAGCCAGCCAGGGCAGCCTGACAAACGGGGAGAGAGGCGCTTGTGTAATGATGGATAGCCATATCAGAGTCGAGGCTGATCCTTGGCCCAGGCCCTGTCAGACACATGCCTTCAAGCTAGGACAGTCATTAAGGGATATTCAAATGCATTCGTGCAACGTCATCAACAACAAAAAAAACATACGGAGCTCTGCAAAGTCTTGGGTATTTAAGAAAATAGTAAAACATTGATAAAAGACTGGGAAATGAATAGTAAACATTTATTTGTTAACAATAGTCACAATCACAATCACATAAAAATAAATACAAATTAGTAGTCATTGTGATTTTGTGTGTAAGTCTGTTAGATTAACTATTTCAAAACTGCTTTTTGGAATCACAATATTCACCATCCAGTGCTTTTTTACCATAACAAATAGCTTTAGTTCACTTCATTTTTATTCAGCTATATTGAACATGAGGTTTCTTCCTCAGTGTGTTTCCGAGTTTAAATAAAACTTGTACCTGCCTCAGCGAATCAATATTTCATTAAATTAAATCAGGTGCTGCATTTGGAGCCAAACCTGTGTTCTTAGAACTCGTGCGGGTCCATCTGTAATGTCCTAATCAAGAGATTATCAACATTTTAAAAAAGAAAAGTCTTATTTTTCGCATATTTATTCTAATGCCTGTAATATAATGCTCTTACAGAAAAAAACACACTCACTGCTGAGATAAATAGCTGCTTAATATTAAGATTATAGTATATTTAGAAAAATACAGTTTGTCCTTTGCAAGAGAATATTAGAAAAATATTTTGTCAAAGACTCACCATGTTCCATCAAGCCTGAACTAGACATACTCTACAGTCATCAGGAAACGTGTCAGTCTTGTGTTCTGCTTGGACAAAAGCAGAGCTGTAAAATAAGTATGGTTTGGGAGGATGACCATGACTGAGGTTCCTTCTCCTAAAGTCTTATAAAATACATCATACCCTGCCCGCACATAGAAGCCCCCTGGATCTCCAGACAGTCCTTCAGTAATGCGATCTAGTCTTATATATCAATAATTTAATAAAGAAATGGTCTGAATTCCCAAAGGACAAAATTATTGGAAGAGTGTGCAAAAATGTACTGGAGCTAAAAAATATCTTTCATTAACTGACAGGATTGATGCTATCATAAAGGTATGAAGACACGTAACCAAGTATTAGAGAAGGAATTTGCTGATGTTGTATGCCAGGTGCATAAATGTAAATATAATGTAAATGAAATGATCCATGCAGGATTTTTTGCGTGGAGACTTATTTACACAACGTAGCTTAATATAAAAGTCCAGTTTCTGCACCATCCACTCTTCCAGGGTCTCTAACTCAACCTGCTCTTACATTATATATGTCTCCTACTACTACACATGCCTACAGGCCCGGCTCCCAGGCTGAGTTGCCTTTATTCTTATAGGAACTGTTCATAGGAGTCTTTTTGAATCACTTTTTTTTCGCACTCAACTGAGGCCTCTCAGGTGACCCTGCCAGGGCAGCACAGGTCACAGGGGCACACATACCCCTCCACCATGGTAAGTTTGCAATTTCAGGAGGAGCTGGTGGATGTGGCCATGACCTGGTCCCAGATGAGCAACAAAGTAAATGAGATGAGATTAGATGATTATTTTGGTGAAGTTAGGGAGGTCTTAGATGAATTCAATCATTTCATAAAGAAGCATGATCAAGCCATTGTGAGGATCAAGCTCCTTCTCTGCCCGTGTGTGTGATAGAGAGAGAGAGAGAGAGAGAGAGAGAGATGCATTGCTGTGTTGTGTTTGGCCGCTCCATGCAGCAGATGGAGTGGAGTTTGGGTGTTTGTCAGTAGCAGAGATTAATCGAAGTGCTTCGGCACCTTTCCCTGAGACCATTAAGCAGAACGCTGAGGTTGAGGGGGAGGCAGGATCAGGCAGAAGATACCAGAAAGCTTCTGGAGCTCCGTGGGTGGTAGTGCTTTCACACTCGTGGGACTATGCGTGGAAGCATGACTAATGAGAGGTGTGTATTCGAGGAAGAGGAGACGAGCACCTCCAGCGGCTGCTGTAGGGCGCACTACGAGGAGAGTGACCTTCACCTGGCTGAAATAATATCCCTGATCAATTAACACCTGCGCGAAAGGTCACTCCCTATCAGTTAACACCCCTGACGAGGCTGTAGTGAATTTATTTTTTACTGAGTTGTGTCAGCTGTGAGAGGGTGCAGAGGTTAAATTGGGAATGAAGTCTTAATCTTAATGGGACTGTTTGGATGCAGTACAAACAATCTCTCGCTCTCTCTCTAACTGTCTCTCTCTCTCTAACTCTCTCTCTCTTTAACTGTCTCTCTCTCTCTAACTCTCTCTCACTCTCTCTCTCTCTAACTGTCTCTCTCTCTCTAACTCTCTCTCACTCTCTCTCTCTAACTCTCTCTCACTCTCTCTATCTCTCTCTCTCTCTCTAACTGTCTCTCTCTCTAACTCTTTAACACACTTTCTTTAACTCACTCTCTCCCTCTCTCTCTCTCCCTCTCTTTCTCTCTCTCTCTCTGTCTCTCT
>JBBPCY010000039.1:21438667-21454487 GCA_037974405.1 Brachyalestes nurse
CGCTCTCCCTCTCTCTCTCCCTCTCTCTCTCTCTAACTCTCTCTCTCTCTCGCTCTCTCTCTCTCTCTCTCTCTCTCTCTCTCTAACTCTCCCTCTCTCTCTCTCTCTCTCTCTCTCTCTCTCAACCTCTCTCTCTCTCTTAACCCCTCTCTCTCTCTCTCTCTCTCTCTCTCAACCCCTCAGGTGTATCAGGTCTATGCCCGCCAGTCCGCAGAGGAGGTCCACAGACTGCTGCGCTCTGTAGGAGCAGACTATATTGTGCTGGAGGACAGCATCTGCTACGAGCGTCGGCACAGTCGGGGCTGCCGGCTGAGGGACCTGCTTGACCTCGCCAATGGTCATGTAGGTCAACGCCCCCCCACACACACACACACATACAGACATACACACATACACACGGTCCCAGCCAGTGCAACTGCTTTTTCCCTAAAGCTGTGGGTTTCACTCAGCAACCCTGTGTGTTCTTCTTTAGAAAAGTTCCAGAAGTGTAAACAAACATACTATGTTTAAACAAATATTGTCTTCATAAGGCGCGTACTTCCTTGCCTTGCTTTGATACTAATTAGCGTTCAGATTTATTGTTAGATATTTAGAAACTAATATTTTCTTTCTTTTTTTTTTTAATTAAGGGCAGTTTCGCTTTAATTAAGATGCTCCTTTTTTATGTCCACATCGTTAGCTTTCTTGTGTACAATGGAGTCGCTGCATTACCGATCTGCGCGTTTCGGCATAATGGTGTAAATATAAAAGGAAATGAAGTGAGAGCAAATTAACAAGAACACAGTGAGACCCGTGTTGCAAACAGCATTTGTTTGTATATATGCACAATTGCACATTAACAGCCATCACTATTCCAGCATGTGCTGTAATCCATTTCCTGCAACTTTTCTTTTTTCTTTTTTTGATATTTTTTGAGCTCTACTGTTGTTTTTCTTTCTGTGTAGGAAAACTGTAATTAACACCAGAAGATTACATATCCTAAGATATGTTTGGTGTCTGGAGCTTGTTTTGGATGCAGTAAAAACAATTAAGTTTTAAGGGATCTCAAATAGACTCCCTCGTGGAGTTTCTGACAATATAACGCAGTGTTTATAGGTGTAAAATGGACAGTTTTATTGATGGCTTGGGCCAAAGCCTTTACAGGAAGGTTCGTCCATTCAGCAGCCACCTTAGCAACACCCTGGGGCAGATATTTTCAGTCCAACAAGACCAGGCTCCTGCCTTTTTGAATGGCCACGATCCCAAAACTAAAAACCGTATTAACATTTCAAAAGTGGATTTGAAATAACTGGGAAAATCAGACAAAACCCACATGAATAGTTTGCGGCAGTTGGCTCACATAACTCACATAAAATAATGTTTTATTCTGGCAACTGTGGAGAGACTGTGGACATTTCCTCTGCAAGGACAGACTTTTCCCACTTGAGACTTTTCCAGCAAGCCAATTCTTAGCTTATTTTTACTGAAGGGCACCACTGCCACGTCGAGCTTTCCGATTCATTTTTCAACAAGTGAATAGTCTCTTCCTCTTTTAAAATGTCTCTGTATAGGGAAGCAGTCTGAAAATATTAACTGGTGGTTATAAGCTTCCAATATATTCCACTATATCAGCCTCGTAGCTGCAGTGCGGAGTGAAAGAAGCGAACTTCGAACACCAGAAAGAGGCTTCAGAATGTTCTCTTGTGCATTATGTGAAGGTTTAAAATTATTTAAACCCTTAAAAGGTTCTTCATGCTCACACATCTCTTTTCTAAAAATGATTCTTTATCTATGGCTTCGCTTAAATAACCCTCTGTGGCCCTTTTTTAAGAGTCAAAACATATACCAGGCTTTCTTCTGAGAGAGACTTTCAGTTCCTGAAATGCCCTTCTAATGTTTTTACATAACATTACTTACTAAAACAGAACATCTGTTAAATTAATAGTAAAGTGGATGTCTCAAAGAGTCAAGATTGACTGGTCGACTACATTTGAGGGAGCAAGTTTGATTTTTAGCCAGATTGTTCCTTTGAAGGAAAAGCTGGGCAGAAAATCAAAGTTGTATAATGTTTGCACTCACCCCATTTATAGTTGATCAACTAGGACATGTTAGGAGTCCAGTTGTTACTAACAAAGAACTAAAAGTCAGTAGTCACTGAAAACTTTTCTGTAAATCCATCCCCAAACCGTCTCTCAACTTATGCATGCATCCAGCTCTTTGCTTGGGTGGAGCAGACTTGTGGAAGTGGTCTAGTATGACTCAATATGAGCTATAAAACTTTACAGTGTAGCCTAACGGTACTTCCAGCCCTTTTAGACGAAACTCTTCAGGTGTGGAAGTGCAGACCTTGAATCAGTTTTTGTGTTGGTAGATGTCAAAAATATGGAAGAATCTGATTCAAAGTTATTCCTTATGGCCGTGCTTTGTGAACACTAGCCTTGACGTTATCTAAAAAAGTTCTGTTCAGAATTATAGCTCACAGTCAGTCATATTTTGTCCTGATTTGGATGCAGTTTGAGCTGAAAAAGGGAAGTTTTGTCAAAGTAATTTAATGGAAATAAAATGACTTCTAGTGTTTTTATGTAGCTCACAATAACAAGAAGCAAAACTTGGACTCCAAACATGTCTTGGCTGATCATGTACATCTGAGGTAAGTGAAAAATTGGTGTAAATGTGGTTTTGGCCAGTCCTTTCAGAGAGGTTTAGTTACATAATGCTGAACATGGGGCATGCAGGTGTCAAGGCTTTTGGTGTTACTTTGGTGGTCGATTTCACAGTGAAACTGCGACTGATTCAAACACACAACATGGCTGGAATGAGGACTACGCTGACACTAGTTGTAAACGTCTCGCCGCCTGGGTCTCATCAAGCATCACCCAGCCACTCCTGCAGCAAAGTTGGCTTTGAAAGCACTCAATTACAGGCGTGATGGAGGCTGTGCATCTCACCTCCTCTGATCTGCACATGGCCTAGTCATGAAAAAGCTTTCTTTCGCTCATCCGTTTGATGCCGCCAGAAGATGAGTCACTTCTGATTTGGATTCCTTCAGGCTATCTTCAAAATCCTGTCTGATCCAATGCCCTAGTGATACTCGCGTTCCTCTGCATGCGTGTTGATGATATTTCAAATTCCACCCCAGTCTCTTAAGCAGAGATGAAAAAACAGGCCTTGATGGCCTTGATGGATCTCCAGCACAGTGCTGTCAGAAATGGAAACTTTTTTGCATGCAAGGTGTGTTTAGAATTCAAAGAGGTGTCTCTGGTGTTTCCGATACCTGTAGGTGGTGTGGGAACTGACTTTCTTTGATTAATTCCTCTCAAAGCACCTTTCCTTTAAATGAATTTGGTGATATTTGCAAAGCGAATGTTTAAACACTTAAGGGCAAAGCTCTGTTTGACTTTGTTCAAAGATAAAGAATCTTAACACTAGACTTTTACCTCTCTGTACTTAAATAGATACAGACAAGACGTACTGGATATAATTATATAGAATGACTTAGTGGTTTAATGCTATTTCTTTAATATATTAAATGTGTTTTATACTTCATGGAAAAGCCAAATATTTTCATTTTTGGAGATATTATCTCATATTTGAACAGTCTGCGGTATATTAAAAAAGTTAAGACATGCTTCGCTTTTATACCTTGCGGAGTAAAAACTTTTTTCTTGTTGCATTTATTTTTACTGGCATAGTACAATTATTATTATTATTATTATTATTATTGTTTGCTTTTTAAAAACCTTAATTGAAATACATGGTAATAAAAAAACCCCCTGCTTAATCTGGCAACCCTGAACAGGTTGGAGGCTCAGTTTGAACAGCACTGGTCGTTGCAGGAGGGCCACACGTTGCCATTTATTTCCTGTAATAAATTCAACAGAGAACATGCTTGCTGAAGCAGTTGGAAACTTGCTTGGACTGCACCTGGAGTTAAGACTGATACTGCAGCCCAAAATTGTGCGAGTCTAATGAGCCCAGTGTGCAGAGCAAGCAACTGTGCTTTACTGGTGGGGAGATAACTATTAGCTTGACAGTCGTTTGTTTCCTCACAGAGTTCATACAACTAGAAAACATGTCGGTTACTTAAATGGCTTTTCCATTTTGAAATGTATCAAATGTCAAACATTTGTTGCAGCCCTAGTTAGCAAAATATTGAAGTGTTAGTAAAGCATCTGTAATGAGCCGTTATGCAAATATACATAATATCACTGTCATATCCAAACCTCATAACTGCCAACTGCCCTTTTTGTTGGGTGAACGTTTAAAAAAATTAGACCAAAAGAAACAGATGAATATAACTTGGAACACAATCTGCTTTTTCCTCATTTAGGGAAGTTTCAGGATTCTTAAAAAAATTTCACACATGTACATTGCAATAGGCAACAATGTGCTTTTCTGTGCATGTTGTGGACATTATCAGTTTTTAAAGCTAAAACTGTATATTTCATTATAATGAGAGCAGAGTTGGTCCTGGTTGTTTGTTTTAGTGCAGTACATTATATTCGTAGTTATTGATAGTATTTTGTACATGTAGCACTATTGGTGCATTCTGTCTACTCTTCTCTGACTTCAACTAGAATATATTGGTAATATTATATATTATTATGGTATATATTGTATTATAGAATATTATGGTATATATTTGTGTATGTCAGATTATATCTTTGCCAGATTGCTCATATGGACAGTTTAGGGAATGATTATTCTAAAGTAACTATTTCAGAGATACATGGACTATGCATGCTGGTGTCGTAGCGAATGATGCATAAGCTGCAGAATGCTGAGAGGTCTGTGTGTTTTCTGCCTCAGATCATGGATGGGCCTGGAGAAAATGACCCTGACCTGGTCCCGGCCTCTCACCCACGCTTCTGCCAGGCCATCAAAACTGGAGATCCTCCGTACTCCACCTTCTTCACCCGTGTGTTCCAAAACAAGACCTTTCACATCTACAAGCTGAAGAAAGTGAAGAAGAAAAGCAAAGCAGACAGTGGCGTGTAGTTGGGAGGCCAGCGATCACGCCCCGAAACTTCCTCCACATCAGCCTCCCGCCATGCCGGCTGCCTGAAAGGAATGTTTAGTGAGTGTGTGTGTGTGTGTGTTTGTGTGTGAGATTGTATGTTTACACAGATGCCTGATTGGGCCTGTATGGGCAGATGATGTTAGATGTTTCGAGTCTCCAGCTCTAAGCCATGCAGCCTAAAGCAACAGGAGCTCGTGTTCAATAGGGAGAAAGAGAAGAAGAGAAACATGACCTATTCTCCTTCTCAGTTTTCTCTTTTGTTCTCTTCTTTTCATGGTACGTGCTCATACACTGAACATGATGTTTACACGCTCACACGTTAAAGTAGACCCTTTTTTCTTCCTCTGCTGTTTCCCCTTTACCCATCTCCCTCTTACACATATGTGCTGAATGAGATATGTGGGAAAAATGTGTAGTAGGGGAAAAAACCCTTTGATAGTTAGAGACAGGAATCTATTTGAACTGTTGGGGTAATTATTGCCTAGCCTCGTGTTGTCTTTACATCAGCCAAGCTGTTGGCCTGTGCCATCTCTCTGGCTTCCAGTCCCAGAGTGGCAGCTCACTGTCTGGCTTTTTAAATTTAATGAGAGTGCTTTTTTCATACATGCATCCACAAGCTGAGGTCCGTTGCTCTGTATCTCTCTCTAACAGTGACTAATAAGAGGCAGTCGTGGTCACAGGTGCAATGAAAGTGCCATAAATTCCCACTGTAATGCCTAATGGTTCTAGCACTGTGAATATCATTGCATATTTGTTCCGTTTTAATTAGTGCTACCGTGTAATTTACTGGCTGAGGCGCCGCCATGACTGGCAAAGGAATAACAGTGAACTTTTGCCATTTTTACTCTGCAAACTCCATTATCTCAGTTACTTAGTTTACATGGCGTTACATTTAACCTTAATAATTAGTTGCGTAGGTGACACTTGTGCAGAGCAAAATCGCTGGGGTCTTCTCTTTATACGGGATGATGTAATAGACTCATTGTTCCCTGGCAGTGGTGAATTCCGTGTTGTTTCTCTCAGCCCTTTTGTTCCATGAAGGTCTTTATGAATGAGATGCAAGTGCCTTGCCATAGTCCTAATAGCCCGGATGAATTTGTTTTTTTGAAACTCAGTGCAACACCTTCAGGTCAAACTGGTTTTATATTACTTCTCAGGCTGTTTGGGGCCCACAGCACTACTGTAATGTATTTTTTTGGATTGAACTATCATGCTCTAAATCCATTCTTTGATGTTCTCTACAGTGTCTGCATCAGTAATCCTTAGTGGACTTCAAGTGGAACATATGTGTACACAGGCACTCTTGATCCGTTTTAAAAAGGGAAAGGCTCTTTGTTAAATGGTGTAAATATCTGTGTTAAAATATACTTTAGGTTGGATTCATTAGTATGTGGTAGGGCTGAAACAAGTATGTTTATCACATTTCCAGTATTTTTTGGTCGCATTTTCAAAGCAGCGCCCAACGTAAAGTGAGTTGTCTGTAGAAGTTATAGGGTCACACCTATAGGGTCATATCTACTGAAAATGATCAGTTGTGGATGAAATCTCAAGAAGAAGATAAGTTTGGGAATTTCTTAAATCAATGAATAGTCACACGTGACATATATTTGCTGTTGGAGCAAAACTTTCTGCCTTGAAAAAAGTCGTCATCTTTGTTATGAGTCATTTGAAGTGTTTCTGTTGGTCTGTTTTTTGTGCGATTTTGTCGTAGTGTTAACAGCTGCTGACATTTTTAAAAAGAGCTAAAAAAGTGAAATAAATGTAGAGATAAAAGGTTTTGTTCCAACAGTGATGACATACATCTGGCCTAGCTTTCCACAGAAGTGCAACATTACACTGGACCATCCTAGTGTTAAATCTAAAGCAGCAGAACAGTCTGTAAAGAGTAGATTTCCGTCCATGCTAGTGTTCTGACAAACTGAGCCACTCAAAGAGGACACAGCTCACACTGTGACTTGTCAGAAACTGTGGTCACCATATGACAATACTAACACTAGTCCCTGAAATATTCTAAGCTACTAGCGCACATACCATTGGTGGTATGCAGTGCACCCTCTAGTGGTACGTGAAGGAATCTATGAAATACTTTTCAGAAAAAAAAGAAAATGTAACAGAACATTACTATGGATTAATAAACCTTCACCATGAGCTTATTGGAATAGTTTGCCAAATAAATATTTTGTAATGTTTATATTTTAATATTACAAGCTAAATGGAGATTTGGGGGGCTGAATGAGAGTTGTGATGAGTCTAAGGACAAATTCCAGTGCCCCTTTGGATGGCATGACTGTGAACAGCAAGAATAAATAATACTAGGAAAAAATGGCCTCCAGTGTGGACTACGTTGGTCACAGTGGTGGTACCTGGAGAGGCGAGTGTTTTGGGAGGCGGTACGCTGTGTAAGAAGGTTTTGTTTATTACATGTATTTAGCAACTACCTCAAAAACAATGTGTTACATACCTTACACAGAGTTACATACTTTTAACTAGCTGTGTAAAACTGTACATATGGCTTTCACAGCACGCATTGGAAACTGTGTAGATGCTGCAAAGGCATGAAGAGCTGTAGCGTCAGTCTACATATCGTCACCTTGCTCAAATAATCGCCTAAGTCATTTTTTGGCAAAATTTTGCCTAAATCATCTCCTCATTATGTTGGCCACCTATGGTAAAACTGTCTACACTGTCAGTCGATCAGGTAATATGATTCTACCACTTTAGGACAAGGGCCAGCCAATTGAAATGAATAGGAGCTGATTTTAATTTTTTGTGTTTCCTGAAAAAAAAATGAGTTAGGCGATTATTTTAGCAAGGTGTCGAGATTCATTGTTGCATCACTTCTTTTTTAGCTTTCGTTGATCTCTTACAGAAGCTCAACATTAAGGATAGGCACGATATTTTCCACATTGGTCATTTAACTCTTTGCAAACCGTTCCTCAGTTTGTCAGAACATTCAGTTGTATACTTCTTTCCCTGAAATTTAGAGCGTCAGTACAGTAGCACTATTTCTAAACTTGTTTTTCTACATTTATTTGATTGAGAACACAGTAGAGCCTAACTTTTGTTGCAACCTCTCAAATTTACTTCCACATTTAGACCCATAGATAAGTTATTTGTCGATTAGTTAACATGAATACCCGATTATTAACATGTTTTTTGTTTTTTTATTTTGCCCCCCTAGAACAAAGACTTTTCTGTGTATGCTTTCTTCTCGTACATGTGGCATTGACTTTTCAAAGCATTTTTTTCCTTCAGTCACATCAGAACCTTTATTTCAATCAGGAGGATGTTAAAGGGATGTTACTGAGCTGTCGAAATCAGCCGTCCACGGGGAAAGCAGGGTGCTAAATTGCACTGGATTAATTGTGTGATATTTCGAGTAAATGAGCGCTTGTACTATATCATTATCATCTGAAAGGTCTCTTTTCACTTTCTGTGAAGGCCATTGTCTGTGTTCGGTGTTTTGCAGTTTTGTAATAAAAGAGGATTTGTACAGTGGGTATTTCTTTTCGATTCCCTCGTTCATTTCATTCATGGTGCTTTGACTTCTTGTATGCATGCAGATCAAGGATTCACTTACAAAAGCGAACGTCTCTCCCTCAGAAAGGGCTCTGTTACAGGCTAATTACCGCTCAGGTTCCACGCCACACTAAGTTCTCCTTACTGAGGGCTTAAAAAGCTCTCTTCCTCCCAGCAACAAATGTAATAACCCAAACGGTTATAGTAGTAAATAACTTTATTTGTTGTGAAAGAAAAAAAGCAAGTCAAATGATGCAAATACAAAACAGCAAGATATTTTCACCGAAAGAAATATGAGAAAAGAAAAAAAAAAAAGATAAAGGGGGTGGAGGGGGTAGCACACGTTCAACAGCAGAAGCAGAGTCTTTGCGTCTTGACGTTTCTCAAAAAGGGATCTGATACTTCTCCGCAAAGAAGAACTTCTGTTCGATATGTACAAATGAGGTAAAAACAGTATCTCACAATATGCAGCACTACATATTCATCACACAAATAAAAAGTGGGCCTCTGTTTTGAAATTAAGGTGGCACTGGTCTGCCTGGCGTGAGTCTGGGAGTTTCGGAAACTGACACTTTTGAGTCTCTCATTAATCATTGTTTTCACCTTGAACTTGTTTATCCTTCTGAAACGCGTAATGAGGATTAAATCAAAACCCCCGTCCTCTTGGCTCCTTTATCTTCTGCATGAAACAGCAAGCGCAGCGCTAGCAGAGCCATCCCTAGCCTCGACTTGAAAAAGCTGATTTTATACTCGTGTTGCTGCCTTTGGAAAAAAGAAAATAAAATTGGCACTTTTGAGTTCCGTAATAAGAGTGACGACTCTTCTGTCGACTTCTCCAACTCCCATGATCCTTTGGTTCACAGCATGACAGCGAGCAATCAGTTCACATTAGGATTAGCTCTCTGATGTCTTTTAGCGCACTCCTACTCTCCACAGCTGGACTGTCACGGTCCACATACGGTGCCGCTCAACAAAAACCACCGAAATGAAGGGGGGAAAAAAAAGAGAAAACGACGAAGGGAGGGGGCGCAAACACTACCTCGCAATACATAGAATACGAGGTTGGCGTTTTGAGGCCTCGCAGGGGGAGGCCACATGACTTTTCCGGATCCCATTTGATGCGGGGGGTAAAAAGCGGCACAAAGAACCTTCAACCACCCCCCCCACTCGCTCCATGCTGCTTCATGCCGCTGCCTTGCGAGCCCATTAAAATGGGACATGTTGCGGTGCTTTAGTGTCAGGGACCATAGGTTCAGTATATAAACTGACTTGCAAATGTTCTGGCCTGAATTCACTAGGTTCATCAGGTTTCTCGGCAGGGGCGCTTAATGCGATTGGAAGGGGAAAAATACTCGGTTTTTAATTCTTTTTTCCCCCTCCTCTCTCTCTTCTTGGCGAGAGAAGAAATGCTGTGGCACTCTGCGGTAGAGTAAGCGGGTTTTGTTAAGGATATAATGCTCTGTAAAGGGAGCAAAATGGAGCTGAACTCCATCACTAAGCTCCTACCACAGAGGCCAGTTCCTACAATAAAATCAAATCCTACCGCTCCTCAATAACCCGACTGGATCTCACACACACACACACACACACACACATGCATACACGTGGCCACACATTCATGAAACATGTTCTCTCATTACTTTTGTCCACGCCTTTTATTCAGGCTGAATGTGTACCATATTTACTGTTGATTTAGTAAGCTCTGCAGTGGATTACTCCATATAATACTCCCCTGCAGAAAGCCTCTATAGTGTCCTTCAGACTGCTCAACCTTGGCCTTCCGCCTCCTGCGTCCCAGACACATTTGTATTCCAACCAGTCCATCTCTCCTTTTTTTGGCTGGAAAGAGAGAGAAGGGGACATGATTTGTATTCCCAAGGAACGTCTTAGAAAAGGCTGAACAATAAGGCCGCTCTCTGCCTCATTTTCTTTAGCGCTTTGAACACGTCCTCTCCTTTTTCCCCTCAGCCACTCCTTCCTCCCCTTCATTCGTGTGAGAATTTACGAGGAGAGTGGTGCGAAAGAAAAATAAATAAATAAATGTAAAAAAAAAAAAGAGCTGCGAGTTCGGAGGTGTAACCGATGAACACAGAGGGCCACTTGAGACAGCACAGGTAGCGAACGGATTTGGAAAGGAAAACCAACAAAGGCCACAGAGAAAACCTTCCCATTCCAAACATCCAAGCACATCCTCCTCCCTATCGAAAACACTAAAAGAATACAGACACATAGGACAGCATATTAGGAAAGATCAGGGAAGGCCCTCCTCCAAAATAAGTCCCAAAGCTGTGCATTCAAAGCTATCCATTCTCATCATTGTCATCCACAAGTCACTGCTGTGAGTAGGATTTTTCACAGGATCCTGAACAAGTGCCCTGTACAGATGCTCATTCCTTTTTGACTGGCACTTCCCATTTGCAGCTCATTGATAGTCGCCAGCCATGCTAGGCTGCCTCTGTATCCTTCAGACCTCGGGAAAAAAAGTTTTGTAAAGATTTGCAGTCCTAGACAAGGACAGAAAGCAAAGCACGTCTCTTTCTGTTAAAAAAAATCCCCCTTGATTCCGGGTCCCTCCTTGACGATCAAGTTTTTCAGAAAGTTGTCCTTCAAGATGCTCTTGTCATTCTGCTGTGGACAGCGCAGTTCCCCTCCCATCCTTTAGAGGTCACTAGCCTCTGCCCTCTCGTAAAGTGCTTTGAGCTTCTCGAAGCGTGGCCCCCACTCCTTTAGACAGTCATGGCTGCTGGTGGTGGTGCTGTCTTCTAGGCCAGACGAGCTGAAGGAACTCAGCGACCCGGCCAGAGACCCTCCGCCCTCTGTGGAGAAAACTTGCAAGGAGTCGAAAGGCGCCGTCTCTGGGTGCTGGTCAGCGTCCCGGATGATCTCGCACAGATAACGAGCCAGGTCCTGGCTGGAGAACGACAGGCTCTTGCGGGACAGCTGGGCAGCCCGGCTGGTCCCGAGACCTGCGCACTGGCCCTGGGCTGGGGTATGAGTTGGGGGGACATCCCGGCGCAGAGTAGTGGTGGTGGTGGTGTTGGACGACATGGAGGAGGAGCTGGTTGCAGTCAGGGCCCGGGATGGGGGGTCCGACTGATGGAGGTGATGCTGCTGCTGCTGGTGCTGCTGCTGAACCGGAGGGTGGTGGTGAAGAGCTCGCAAGCGGCCGTATTGCACAGACTGAGCCGGGCTGGGCTGCAGAGACTTCTGGAGTTCTGCCATGTCGTAGGCATTCTGTGCATCAGAAAGAGACAGAGTGCATGTATAAAATGAGATTATTTTAAAAACCTTTCCATTATAAAAGCAATAACTCAGCAAAAACACAAATATATGCAACTTTCCTTACTCCAAATGTGGCTGAACAGCCAGTGCAGAGTTTACTTTTGCACATTGGAGCTGTAAGCACTGGAGCTCAGAGGCTGTGGCTTGGTAATGAAAGCTTATAATTAGCATCGCAAACTGCATCCCTCTAGCCTCAAACAAACCTGCTTGTGTTGTCATTTTTAATAACCCCACTGACAAAATGGACAAAGGTGTGTTGCATAACTAAAGACAGTAGCAGCGGCTATTCGTGTCCATACTTTGATGCATGTTCCTGGAAAATAGTAAGCCACGGCCCAGTCTTTGGCACATCCAGCATGTGGTTCCGGCCTACACTGCGAATGAAATTCCAGTCAGGCTGTATCTAATATCTAATAGCTGAGAGGTGGGTCAGTGTTTTTCTCTGATAGTTTATCTCTGTGGCTTACTAAATGGCATAAAGTAATAATAATAATAATAATAATAATAATAACAATGCTGTGTATTGAGTATATAAAGTTATCTAATTATATATTTTAATATATTTAATTATGATACTTCAATTCTGAAAAACTGCACAAATCGGAGAAAGGATATGGATCGCACCAACCCCCCTAGGCCTATATGACATTTGACCCTCAAGTACATTCCAGACAGGCCCAGGTTCGGGCCTTCTCAACACTGCTATCGTAGTTCCAGCGCAAAACTAAAAAAGCAAACTAGGCACCAAACATGTCTCGTCTGATCGACATTGTCTGGGATAAGAAGACTGTGTAAATGGTTTGAATTGTTTTTAGCTTTTTAGCTTGACTGCTGCTTTGAGAACTAATATGGCATTTCTTTTTCACCACAGTTCTTTTTAACATGATATGAAATGTGTGTGATGTAATAACAAAACGAGTCTGCAACACTTGATCCATGGGCTAATAACAGCACAATGGAAGGCACTGATAACGTAAGCGCTTCTGTTTGTCTTCATTACAGAATTCATTCTGCTGCTAACCGTTAATGGCATAAATCCTGATTCATGCCTCTAATGCTAAAGCCTGATTAGTTTTTGTGAGTGCACCTCGCTCTCCACCTGAGAGAGAGAGAGAAGGGGGGGTATAGGGAGAGAGGGAGACAGCTCTCCGGAGACTCGGCAGCCAGATTGAGCAGACTGCTAAGTTGACACGGTGAAACATGACGGCTCCGCCACAGCCTCCTTTTTTATGTAACGCGGCATAATCGTTTCAGCATTAATCCAATTCCTCTGAAAGTGATTCCCCTCGTTACTGTGAGGGCGCTTTCCACCGGAGAGAAAAAGAAACTTAAGCCTTGGGAGGATAAGATAGCAGGGGAAGAGGAGAACGGAGAGCGGGGAGAGGGAGACCGAGAGAGTCGGAGTGGAGTGGTGTGAGTGGTACAGGTGTGGGTGTGCGCAGTAATTGATTACCTGATGTGTGAAGACTCATCTGATGAACTGTGGAGGATCAGAGTGCTACTGCGTGTGTGATAAGCATATTACAGGATTTTTACATAAAGCGGATATGAGTGTGACGATTGGGGGGGGGGGGGTGCTACTGCTACACCATCAAACACTTCAGCTTAAGCGAACGAACACAAAACGACATCCTAAACTACCATCTGCTGGCACTGGTTTCCTCATTTCTCAGCCCACTAAAATTGGCACTTGCTCTCACTCATTCCTCCCACCTTTGCTTGCACAAGATGAGAAACATTTCTCCCAGGTGTACTCGCTTTCACTAAAATGTCAAGGGTAAAATGTCAAGCTGTCGTAGTCGTCTGGGAAATGGTCCGTAGTCTTTAGCTTGTTCGGAAATTCCGAGATGGTGGGCTCTTGTTGTTGGAGGTTGCTGCGGATACAGGCACCTCCGTTTGAATGATTGTCGGGACTACCGTGGTTTTGGCTGACCCTGCTGCAGGTCGTCATGGTGACCAGGTGTGGGGACTCGGTACCTTGCTGTGGCTTCCCGTCGTTAAAAACAAACAGTGTCGACGCAGCAGGCCGTTGCGGAGAGCATTCCCATAATCTGCCACTGACTTTCTGCATTACTTTCTCACCTGGTCCTCCTCTCCGCCTCCCTCTTCGTCGTAGTTGAGCACGTTCTCTCGGATGTCCTCCCAGCCGTCGTGGTGAGCGGAAACGTGGTACACGCCCTCCTTCAGGCCCTTGTAGCTCCGCCAGCGAGTGTACAGGAAGATCCCCAGCAGGAGAACTACAAAGGACACCAAGCAGAAATAGACACTTTACCACTGTGCCAGGATCAGTTTAGCCCTAAGAAGAAACAGCCTGGGATGTTAAGAGGGCTGATGTCAAAACAACATAGCCTGAGTTTGATTTTAACACACTTACAAATCTACCGTGGACTCCCCAGTCCATACTGTGAATAGAAACTGAGGCCAGTTTCATATGAACGTTGTTGTGACATCACAACAATGACGAATGAATACAATTACATACAGCAGTTCATTCACAAAGAAGTGATCAGGTGATGCTAAGTTGACCACACATACATAAATCTTATTTTTTCTGACATACTTAATGTCATTCAGTTCAATCTTAACATATTGCTTTGTGCATTTCAGTCCAGACCACTTTTTAAATGACACATAATTCACGACCCTTTGGAAGTCATTTAAATATCAGTCTTAAAGGCACAGTACTGAAAAGCGTCTACAGGTTTAAAGAGAGGTTGGAAACAGCCCTGTTTAAAGGTAGACTGACTGTTTTTGGTGCATAAAACCCTTGAAAATGATTTAAGTGAACTACAACGAGGTAAACAAAAGAGAAATGCCATATATGGGCCCTTTAATTTCGACTTTGGACTTTATTAGAGAGCGACTGGCTCAGCAGCGTGGCAGGTAACATGGGCGCCGTGCTGAAGTGACGCTGTGTCGGCGTATCGGCAGTACAGAGATAATAGTCCGGCTTCACCACAGAGACAGTAACTCAATACGAGAAGAGCACCATGTCAAGAGCTTCTGGCTGAATCAATCCTCTCTGGCATCAGATTGACCTTTAGAGTATATTATACAGCTCTCCAAACCTCACTCTCCCTGCAATCTGGCCTTCTTCCAAGACACTCCCTCACTTTCACGTACTCTCTCTCTCTCTGCTCTGTGTTTTTCCTCAGTTTTGATGCCTGTTCTCCCTTCTTTTTCTCTCCCCTTTGCCTCTGACTCATTCTATTTTTCATTCTGTTTCCCTTTCTCCATTCCATGGGGGCTTTCTTTTCGTTGCTCCCATTTTCCCTCATGCTGTTTCTCACTTGCCTTTTCCATTTATTGCTTTTTCTTGGTCAATATGAGCTCCAGGCCTTATATGTACTATACTCTCCATGTTGACTGGCTGCCACTGTGAGGCCAAATGTTCCAGCTTTTGGCCCTAAAAGAGACAACTAATGGTAATGTTGGTCTGGGGTTGTTTCGAGGAATATTGCAAAGCTCCCTCAACTTAATTCCTACCATCTGAATCATGTGCTCAACTGCGACTTGACAATAACGTTGAGGTTTTGCTGTACTTGAAGAACAGAAAACCCTGTGCCTTAAAACAAATGTATCACAGAAGCCAAAAGGAAAAGAGTAACCGACCACATAAACAAAAGAAAAGATCCATGGCCTTAAAAAAAAAAAAAAAAAAAAAAAAAAAAAAAATATATATATATATATATATATATATGTATATATTATATAAATATAATAGAAGGCAAAAGGGAAAGACAAAGTTTTAAGTGACTGGGTTTTCTGTTCTTTCCTTCAGAAATTACTATTACTATTAAACAGTATCCTGAAAACTGAATTTTCCTCATTAGTTTCACTCTGTTTGCAACAGAGTACATGTAAACATTAAGTTTCTAAACCTACCACAAAAACTGAGCTGTCCATGTAGCCTGAAAGTAAGCTGTCAAAAAACCCCAACCTATTTAGAATTCAATGATTTTTCTGATACATATATACCCCACGCACGCTGAAGTTCTAAGGAATGTCTAGAGTGCTTTT
>JBBPCY010000039.1:21457073-21474284 GCA_037974405.1 Brachyalestes nurse
TTGACTTTCAGATTAGGTCTGAGGTCCAATACATAAAACTAAACACTCAGATTAGAACCTGTCAAGTTTCCAGAAAATGGAACATTGCTATGTGCTATGTGGTAAAAGCAATGCCTTCAAAACCACCAGTTGTAGGTTCTAGTCTGAGCAAACCTCCCTTTTTTTGGAGATTTGACTTTCAGATGAGTTCTGAGGTTCAAGACATAAAACTAAAGACACAGATTAGAACCTACAACTGCTGGTTTGGAAGGCATCAACCTTACCACTGAGCCACAGGATCCCACAGCAAACCTCCCTTTTTTTGGAGATTTGACTTTCAGATGAGGTCTGCTGTTCTATACAGAAAGCTAAAAGCTCTGATTAGAACCCCAATATCCTGGTTTTGGAGGCATTGCTCTTACCACTGAGCCACAGGTCCCTGGAAGACCACACTTTTGCAGGCATTGGCATTTCCTCCCCTTTAACCATTTGAGTTCCACTCACAAAGGCTTTACCGGCCTTACTGATGAGTTTAATGAGGTGTAGTTAAATCCATATAAAATCCATGCTCAGGATTTGAACCTATGACCTACCGCTGAGCCACAGGATCACACACCTAGCACATCTTTTCTTTTTTAATGTGACTTTCAGATGTTCAAGACATAAAGCTAAAGGCCCTGATTAGAATACCCAGACTCCTGATTTTGGAGACCATGCTCTTACCACTGAGCCATAGTATCTCACCACTAACATGCTTTTTTTTCACTTTCAGATGAAATATGACAGACAAGACATAAAAGCCAGATTAGATGCCACAACCTTCTGTTCTTAAGACTGCTGCAACCTAACTAGCTTGTATAATATTTTACTTTCAGTTGAATATGATGTGCAAGATATACATTAGACAACTTAGATTGGATCCCACGATCTTCTACACTTGAGCCCACGGTTTAAACCAGTGCACTACAGAGCCAGGCCAGATACACCACTTGTTTTTCGACATTTAACTTTCAGATGAAGTGTGACATACAAGACATTAAAAGTAAGACACTGATTAGAGCCTACAACTTTCCAATCTTGGAGACCACAGCTGAAGCCAGTAAGCTACTGGGCTTGACAAGCTGTTAAACTTATTTAAGATATAAGACTGTCAGGTGAAGTGTGATGTGCAAGACACAAATTTAAAGACTCAGGTTTGATCCCACAAGCCTCTGTTTATGAGACAATAGCTTAAACTGTGAGCTACAGAGATAGGCCAGAGGCTCAGCTCAGCTTTTTGGATATTGACTGTGTCATCCAAGACTTAAAACCTAAGACTTTTACGTTTCTGAAGTCACCGCTTAATCAAATGAGCTACATGGCTTGATGAGAAACACTTCTTTTTTTCTATATGTGTCTTTCAGGTTTCTAAATAATCTCAGCCTGAAGACTGTCTGAGTTGGAAATGAACAAATATAAAAAATTGAAATATAAACTAATTGAAGTGAGGCAATGGCCTAATGATAACCTCCCCTTAAAGCAAGAATACTGCAAGCCCATTACCTTCTGGCTCTCATAAACAATCTACAGTTCCATCACAGCCCAAATCCAGGTCCCTGGAGGACCAGACATCGGTATTTTCTCTCCTTTAACCATCTGAGTTTAGCTCACAAAGGCTTTACACACTCACTGATGAGTTTAATCAGGTGTGGTTAATGAGGTTGAAATTTTCATGGACAACTTAATATTATGATAAAATCCATTAAAAAAAAACAAACAAAAACAAACAAACAAAACATATATAGACAGAGAGAAAGAGAGAGAGAGAAATTCCATATGGAACCTCACAGCAAAACACAGTACAGTACAGAACTCTCTGTCTCTCTCTTTCTGAGCAGCTTTAAAGTGGAAAGTGGACAGTTATGAGAGAGTTTTGAATAAGTTAGGCGAGTGTTATTGAGCGTGAAGTTTCTGTGCTGGAATTCAGACTCCTGTTCTTTTCTTGCTTTCTCTAGCAATACACACGCCCGAGCCATGACCTCATAGTACTGCCCAGCAGCCCGAGGACTTCCCAGCAGGCCAGTTTTATGAGAAAAAACATGCCAAGTCTGAGCTGGAGAAGACTTCGTGTTTCAAGCTGTTCTCACAACGATCATATAAACAAAATCTTCAAAGTCAAAACACAGAACAAACAGAAAAAATCTCAAGCATAATGCACATGTAATGCAAAGAGATTTCATTCCATTTGATTTTGGACCCTTTCTGTTGGTCTGTTCATCATCATGAAATGTTCACACAATGCGAAGAGCAGATGGAGTTAAAAAAAAAAAAGTTGATTTGACAGTAACAACACGTTCCCTGTAGGGGTGCACAGACTGAGTTTAGTGCACATTACTGATGATATAATGGTACTTAAACGTGATGTTATTAGAAGAGCTGTCTGAACATTGCTGAACATATGGTGCATATATAACCATATGTCCTGACACTGTATAAAAACAAACCTGTGTGTGTATGTGTGTGTGCACTTGTGTGTGGAGATTAGGCAGTGTTGGGCGGGGGGGGAGAGAGAGAGAGAGAGAGAGAGAGAGAGAGAATAATAGAAAGAGAGGGTGAGAGAGAGACAGGTGAAGAATTTGGTGCCAGGAAACACCAAGCCAGATTGTCCAGGCTTTCTCTCTGTCTCTCTCCATCTCTCTTACTGTCTTCATTTCTCTTTTCTCTCTCTGTCTCACCATTCTGTGTCCTCTCTCTTACTGTCTTCTTTTTCTCCTTTCCCTCTATATTCTCACTCTATTTTGTCTGTCCTCTCTCTCTGAATAAACTCTCATCCTCATCTCATCCTCAACCTTCCTCTTTTCTTCTTCCTTCCCCTGTTTCTGTTTTTTCTCTCTCTGTCCTTCATTCTCTTCTAAACATTCCTTCATCCTTCTCTTTCCCTTTCCATCCCCTCTGTTCTCACTTCCTCCCTCACCGCTCGGCTCTATCTCTCTCTGGCTTTATGTGTATGTGTGTGAGAGTGTGTGTGTGTGTGTGTGTAGGTGTGTGTGCATGTGTTATCTACAGTACCTCTGGATCCACAAGCCAGCCCACTGTTTCTCAGGGGAGCAAGCATCTACAGACAAATCCTTTGAGAAGTTTTAATGCGCCAAATCAGCTGCAGCTCAAGACAAGTCTGACATTTACCATGGTCCCAACACTGCCTAATCTCCACACACACACGCGCACACACACACACACACACACACACACACACACACACACACACACACACACACACCTATACACACACAGGTTTGTTTTTATATCGTGTCAGGACATACAGTTATGTATGCACCATATGTTCAACAATGTTCAGACAGCTCTTCTAATAACATCAGCTTTAAGATAAGACTATTATATTAGTCCTACAAGTGGGAATTTTGCATTGTCATGGCAGAAAGTGGGCATTACAATGGTAAGAGCAGCAATAAAACAATACAAGCAATAGAACAGAATAAAAATTACACCAAAAGTACATCAAAAAAGTACACTATACAATCTAGAAAATTAAATATGGACATGTGTATTGGAAAATATATATGTATATGTATATGTAAACTTAATAAGTATATGCATGTATGTACACATTGAGTATATGTACTCTGTATGTATATAGATGCACATATTGTACACACACAGCTTGTATAATCTCTATAGAAAAGCATTACCGCTAGAAGGGGACGCTGTGAAGCAGCCGCACCACACCCAGTGCCAAGCAGCTCTATAAAGCCCCCAGCACTGGGCTGCGGAGCAGAGGGACTGTGTTCTCTGAAGTGACGGAGCGCTATCCAGATACCTCGGGGTTGAACTGGAGTGGCGCTCATGATATAGAACTAATCCACATCAGCACCTGACCTCACTAATAATCTCGTGGTAGATTGCAATCAAATCCCCACAGTAATGTTCCATCTAGCATAGAGTCTTCCTAGAAGTTGTTACTGCAAAAAATGGGAAGACTCCTTATTAAACCCAGAAGAAACACTGCATTAGCAGGTGTCTGCTCACACACATGCACTCGTGCGCGCACACACTGTGCGGTGCACAGCTCCACTGCTGCTTTGCCTCAATAATCAGCTCGCGTGTGAAGAAAAAAATCAAAAGGGAATAAATCCAGCAGGCTGGAACAGATATGCTGTGAAGGTGTGGCATATCAAAATCTGCTGTACTTGTGTAGATATATACGTGTGTGTGGCTTTGTATTTATCTCTTTGTGGGTGTCTAAATGTCCTTAGTTATGATTGCGCTCAAAGGGTTAATAATGATAGTAAAGACGGTTCTTTATGTTACTTCTATACTATCAATGTGTGCAAGCGAAATATGTCTGAAGTGAGAAATAAAGAAAGAGACAGACAGACAGACAGATAGATAGATAGATAGATAGATAGATAGATAGATAGATAGATAGATAGATAGATAGATAGATAGATAGATAGATGGACAGATGGATGGATCGTTAGATAGATTTAAAAAAACGTGACAAAAAAAATAAATAAATAAGGCCATGGATCCGATTCCCTGCAGGGACCTCCAGGGTTTCTTTCTGAGTGTACTTTGCATGTTCTCCCCTTGTCTATGTGGGTTTCTGCTCCAGTTTTCTCCCCCAGTCCAAAGATCTGTACATTAGATGGATTAGAGATGCTAAACTGCCCCTAAGTGTGACTGTTGCGAGAGTGTGTTTGTGTATCTGCCCTGTGATGGTCTGGTCCAGGGTCTTCCTCCCATTTTTGGGCCCCAGCCCACCCTGTGGTCTATAATAATCATAGTTTGATAGATAGGTGAATAGGTGGATGAAAGGATGAATACATCGAGCATGTGAGTTGCAGCAGCTCTAATATGCTCTAATGTGCTCTAATGTAGACCTGCACACTGTTGGATCACGATGACTTGAGATCACAACTTTGCTTGTATTCTGTGCATTCTATGCTTTCCTATACTGGACTGACACACTCGGTATCTCTGAGGTGCATCGGACTCCCCAATTCAGGACCAGAGACTCACTAAACCTGGCACACACCATGCACACAGTTGATGGTAGACTAAAATAATGATACAGGCACTGCTCCACTATTGCACGCGATTTCACATTCTCTCTTTCAGCTTGTATATATGGAAACGTAGGGTATGTCTGAGTTTAGGTGTGTTGTCGCTACGCTCTACATTCTGAAAAACTAGAAGAAACAGTGGCCGACTCCCCTGAGACACACACTGAATATGTACTGAATTTCCATGAATTTCCGTACATTATGTTGTTTACTGTCACTTGTTGCTAGCCGAAGTGACAGCACAACATTTCTATTTTTGCACTGTTATAACAAAAACACACACTTTGCAGTGTCCATGACACTTCCACATAATTATGTTCATTACGGTGTAAATAAAATAAATCAGAATGCTATGATGATGTGAAACACACCTTGAAGGAACTCCCCAAGATTTGTTTACAGCTCTGAGATTCTAAAATGCCTATAAAAGCGTCCTCACTGAAGGTTTTCACATGAAATGGTTGTTAACACACTGCTTGATGCCCGAGGCATAGTTTGGCGTGAAGGGACTGACATAAAATGTGTTTTGTTTTTAAATTCATTCATGGTGAAGAGCTACATGCCAGGTATAAGAAGGACTCAAGCATAGTTTTCAATATTTAACACTATCTTACAATGTCATACATTTTTATATACATTACATATGAATATCCAGGTAACATGTAGGTTCTCTGGTGGCTTAAAATCTGTAAATAAAATTGTAGTATTTGTGTTCTTGGCACTGAGACTCCTGGTTCCAATCACCATTACTTTAAAGAAATCTGCAGTATTGTACATAAAACCCACTCTGAACAACTTTGTTTACATCTCAGTGATCAAATTTCCCTTTAATTAATTGACCTATCAAATTGACCTTGATGAGTCATGTGTACAATATATATATATATATATATATATATAATCTATCACAGCGTACAGAAGTTGTACAAGTTACTCATTATCTAATTTATACCTGCTATACCCATCTTCCTATTTATATAGATAAGCCATAACATTAAAACCACTGACATGGGACCTGTCAAGGGGTGGGATATATTAGGTAGCAAGTGAAACTCAAAATCGATGTGTTGGAAGCAGAAAAGAATCTGAGTGACTTTGACAAGGACAAGACTGTGACAACTGGATCAGAGCGTTTCCAAAACAGCAGTAGAGCCATGGAGCAATGGAAGAAAGCGTTCAGATTTTTTTTACATCATGTGGAAAGCTGGATGAGTGTGCATAGCTTACCTGGGCACGAAATGACACAAGGATGTAAATAAGGCAAGCTGGCAGAGGCAGTGTGATGGTCTGGGCAATGTTCTGCTGGGAAACCTTGATATTTATGTGAATTTTACTTTGACCACGTACCACATACTTAAAACAGTTCCAGACCAATTACACCCCTAACAAAGAGTTCAAGGTGTTGTCTCGATTCCACAGAACACCTCAAAAAGTCCCAACAGTCTTGCGGACTTCATGCGTCGATGGGTCAAAGCTGTTTTGGTCTATTTATACAGGCAGGATTTATACAGCCAGGTGGTTTTAATGTTGTGGCAGATCAGTTTATTGTCACTGTTGAAATCTCCAATATAAAGGAGAACGTTTTCTCTTTCAGGGGAAGAAAAGTGTTCTTGGTGTTCAGTGTAAGATAATAGAAAGAGACAAGTAATTTTGGATCATTTCTGTTGGACCATTCATCAATGCTCACACAATGTCGAGGGCAACTGGCATTTTTACACTGTGTTAAAAAATGAGAAACGACAACAATAACATACATAATTATACAGTAAATGTAGTCCTCACAAAGACCTAAAACACACACGTGTACACACACACACACACACAGTCTACAGTGCAGCCTATTTCTGCTTACACTATTTCTGTTTTGCTTCAGTAGTCAAATTGCAGTCGGAGCAGAAACTCAAAGGAGAATAAATCCACGTGGTTGTAATATAGTCGCTCCAAAGGTGCGACACAAGGGGCCTGATGTGTGTGTTCATGTGTTGAGGGCATTTTCACCTATTTATTTATGGCTTGATTAAGCAGAATTATGACCAAAACTTTCTCGCTAAAGAGAACACCAGACCCCTGCTATACTACACTTACACTCGGTTTTCCGGACAGAGTGTCCATTTTCCCAAAGACTTGATTACACATTTTAACAGACAGATTGGAGGCTAGTGCTTGTCACTTTCACTCAAACCTGATCATCTTTAAACAGTAACAAGTGATGGAGGCCTCTATTATCAGCAGGGCGTCCTACAGAAGACTGCATTTTGCAGGGCACCTCATTTTTCAGAGCCCTGTAGTCGTCCAGCTTTGGAAAAAGTTCAAGTTTTTGTCTGTGCCGACAAATCAGATCAAAAGGAAGGCGGACGTTCAGAGACAGTTGCAGTCACTGAATATCCAGACCTGTATGGCTTCAAAGAAGCACCTTTTTTTTTCTCTTCAGCTTAGCTTATTATTAGAAGCAGTGTTAATATAAGATAACTTATATAAAGGCAATCAAATAAGCTCCCAGGATGCACATATCAACACCATAGCTAGCATAGCTGATTGACAGGTGCTACAGTTGCTTAGCAACAGACAGGCACTTCAAAAAATGCAGCCTTTTATATGTAAGCATGAAATCAAGATTATAATACAGGAGTCTATAATAACCTACCTAGGACTAATATTCTCATCATAGATCTTAGGCACCCTGCTGGCAAATTATTCTTATTCTTATTCATAATAATAGTAATAATAATAATAATAATAATAATAATAATAATAATAACATAGTAGTCCAAAATCTGTTTTGTATGTGGACAACCTGCAAAACCTGTGCTTGCATAAAATAAAGCATGACCTTCCATGCTTTGCCTTTTTGTTATATATCTTTGCAATTCATTAGGGCTGTGATTAATATAGAACTCTGCAATGTTCTTGCATGGAGTTACAACTTGGTACAGCCCTTTCAGCAAGCACTTCAGTCCCTCTGAGCTGCTTGAATAGGCAGGGAGCACCACATTTGTAGCCTTTTTCGAAATCTGTCCTTCCTCCATAGCACTCTTAAATGAACACTAAATATAGACCTGTATGCTTTTAAGGGCCAGGCGAAAGTCATGCCAAGATTACAATAACGCTCAATTCATGCACGAATGCACTCGCACTCAGTGCCCTGTTTTTCCTCTTTATTTATGCATCGAAATGATGCATCCAATCTCACTGACCCCAGCTTAATGAGTCTTTTAAAAATATCAAGTTTCATGTAATGAAATGATTATAGGGAGAGGAGGATGACAAGGGAAATTATGTGAAGTGAGGGGAAAAAACTGACAGATGACAAATGATGTGGTTTCTTTATTTTATGGAAAAAATACAGACGTTTCCTATCTTTAGGCACAATGTGATTGTGATCGAATACCAGAAAGGACACTAACAGAAAAGACACTAGTTGACCATCGCTCTGTCCACAAATTCACTCTTAGCAACCGTTGCTAGGTTGGCTTTGCAGAATGCAAGCAAAAGCCCCATTCGACCCCATTCGGCCTGCATTTAGAGTGTGTTATTCATTTTGAACGTTTATTTAAATATTTCGTTTTTATGTATGTGATAGGCTGCTATGATACTATGCTAGGCTGGGTGTAGTTTTCTTAGTTGTGTACTTTAGTTAATTCATTGTTGTACATAACGTGCTTGGATTAGCTGGGGGATTCCACATTCACTAATATTTATGTAAAGAAAAAGCAAAAGAGAAAACCGTTAAGCATTGGTAGGAAATCCTTCACAACAATGTGTGTTTATCTATAATTCATTGCCTGAACTGCTCATCCTTAACCAGTATTGCAGGGGGTGCTGGACACACACACACACATATTTACACCTAGAGGCAATTTTGCCATCTCCAATTCACATGACGTGCATGTCTTTGGACTGCGGGAGGAAACCGGTGTGCCTGGTGGAAACCCACATAAAGACCCTGGCTGCCCCAGCCATGTTTAAAAAGTCATATTCCTTTTGCACTAATGTGTGGATCTCATTCTTGAACTTTTTATGAATCATACATTATAGCTTATGTTGTGCCCTAGGACATTCAGGCAATTAACTCTTTCAGAAAAAAAATACAGTTACATAAACTGATAGAATGTCCTTAATGTCATGCAATTAGCACGGATAGTGGTTAGGCACATTTAGAGTGTTTCCTTGTTTTAAAAAAACTAAAATGTAACCCTGTTACTTTCAATCCTTCTACTGGCTTCATTAACACCGAAATCTGAAATCCTGAGATGCCTTGAAAATTGACTGATACATAAACAAAACAAAACAAAATGAAAAAAACAAACAAACAAACAAACAAACAAGGGTTGCAAGGGTAAGTGGCACCCAAGTCTTGGAATCACCCAGCAACAGCAACATAGCTCAGTTTGGTAGCATATCATTTTTAACCACAAACTCAACAACGAACCTAAAAGAACACATTTGTAGGCGGAGCACGGATATCAGTAGTTGGAGTTCCCTACGGTTCAGTCATTATGTGCATGTAAATAATAATAATAATAATAATAATAATAATACATAAAACCCAGAGAAGAAACAAACCACAATAATAATATGGATGAAATGATACAGAATGAGAAATGAATTGACAGGGTAGGATGCGTCAAATTTGGTTAGAATAGTGCCATAATGTACATTATTCTGAACCATTGATTCCCTAATTAGCTGCACTGCTACAGTCACCGTGAGCGCGGAATATGTTACAACAGTGAAACGGAAGACAGCCAAGGCTGATTAGTTTTGTGCAGCACGCGCGACGGAGGAAGGCGGCAAATTACAACTCAGCATGACTCTATGTTTGTTTGATTGATGCTATAGGGAAAATGGCTGGCTCGTATTTAAGACATGCTCCTCTTCAGCGAATGCGAGGGCTTGTTCCAGAGCGGTGATTCAAGCTGCGAGACTGTTCCCGAGAAGTGCATCGTTCAAAGCTAATTCGCTGGAAACCCAAGTGACAGAATTAGACATAACGAACCGTTTCACCTTTACAACACGTCACCCCAAGGTGTTCCAGAAAAAGGCCACTCTGCACTCGGCTGGGGATTGGCTACTGCGTTATGATGATGAACTGTGCTTTAGACCCCTGTGTTTTGGCTTAGTTTCTGTGCCGCAGTGGGGACAGCAGTGGGGATGGGCGCAGCAGCAGGGCAGTGAGTCAGCACTTACGCAAGGGGTTTCCTGCGGCTGGGTCGCAGGGGCTCTTAGCCGAACCCTCTGGTTCGCTCAGCATCACTTTACACACCGAGCTCTGAGTCAGCATGGATCTCGCTTCAGACAGTCATTCAGCCTACATGCATGCACGGCAAGAGGCCTCGGACCAAGTAATGCCTTCCTAGAGACTGTAAGTGCCGCATGCACGTCCAGCGTAATCTTCCATGCATGAGTTCTCCAGTCAGACGAGGCCCCCAAAACACAGCACGCCACTAAGCGTGCACCAGCGGACAGCAGGGGACCTTTTTAGCAGCTCTACTTACTCATTAAGCTCTTTCATTTTTAAGTCACTAAATCAAGTTTGTATGAAATGTACTGTGTTATATGTTTTAGATTTCAATTGGTCAAATAATCAGTGCTCTTATTTAACGCTTCTACGATCCAGCTTTGTTCAAAAAATGAGTAACTAAGCACCAAAACCTAAATACAGAATTACAAATATTCAACATTAAGGCACGTTCTGATTTGCACATACCTGGATTTGTTGAAAATCTTTACCTTCTATAATCAAACAAAAAGCATAAAAAAACATAAAATAACTATTTATAAAACAAACCCAACCAAAAAAAAAAACAGGAAGATGGACAAACAGACAGACGGACAGACAAACATGCAGACATGCAAGCAGACAATGAATTCTTTTAACCAACTCAACTAAATACAAACATAAATGAATAGAAATTCCTACAAGAACATCAAAACATGACCAATATTGTGCAAAAAGCCACTTTTCAGTTTGTCATCTCCTGGCAATGTTTAAAAAGAAATGTTTATCATTCCTGTGAACCAACTCAATGGACAAAAATCATAAAAAAAAAACCAAAAACCTTCTGCATAGCTATCTTTGTTAAAAATACAAAGATTGCCTAAAGTAAATAATAAAACTACATAAAAATGGCAAAATGGTGCAAAAAGCCAGTATTTGATTTGTGCATACCTGGCACCTTTCTGTGAAGCAACTCAATGAATAAATACAATTTCAGAGACTTCTAGTGTTGGGCAATAGGCACAGACCTTCCGAGAACTCAGACTATTTCACCTCTGTGGCTCAGATTTTATTGCTCACTTGAGAAGTGCTACAGTAAATCCCTCTTGAATAAACCCTCTCTCTCTCTCTTATCACCGCTCAGATCCTCCTAGAATGCCGAAGGCCACATGCCAAAGATGGCCCGAGGCGAGCCGGCGGTGCACAGAAGAGGAAAAGAGGAACACACGCCTCATCGGCCAGTCAGGGTGTCACACAGCAGCTCACAAACACACACAAATACATACAGAGGATCATTCTGCAGTTTTCTTTAGATCTGACTGCCTTACTCCCATTAAAATAAGTCTTTATTGAGCTGCTGCACCTGCATGTTGCGTGATGGTAATACAGCAGCCCCAGAATTATTGGAACCTTTACTAAAGATGATGGAAACGGCTTGCAAAAAATTCCCTGCATCGCTTACAACAAAACTATAATTGGCTCGGGAAATGTAAATTAAGGAACGGTAAATGAATTATGATTCAGTCCACGCCTAAGTCATTTTAAGTTAAATTTTAAGCAGTTATCAACGATCTCTTGTTTCACTGGGGTACAAAAATGTGACACACTGCCCAAATCTAGTAGTCATCTATCACCATGGGAAAGATTTAAGAGCGTTCTATAAAGCTAAAGTTTCTTGACTTGTGCAAATCAAGGAATAGAAGTTTCAGAAGTTAAAAACTATCATGAACCAGTCCCCCACAGGGGGAAGGATGATCAGAAAAATCTCCAAGAACAACAGTCCCAGATTTATAGAGTTTGGTGGCATCTTGGGGTCACCATGTCTGTACCATAAGATCACCTCCCTGCCACCAAAGTGTATGGAAAGTAGATCCGAAAGAAGCATTTTCTATCTTTTCGCCACAAGCCAAAAGGCTTGGAGTTTGCCAGACACCACTGGAACTATAACTTGGATGGGTGCCTGTAGTCAGACAAGACAAAAGTTCTTGAACTCCAAATGCTCAGGGTGGGTTTGGCTTAGAAGTAAAGGTGGCTACAGAGAAAAGCACCTAATACCACCTAATAAATATGGTGGAGGATCTGTGATGCTGTAGAGCTGTTTCTCCTCCAGAGGCCCTTGCAGTTTTGTTCATACTGATTTTGAATCAGTCTGGCTGGATCTGCAAAGAAGCTAACACTCCGTCATGGTAGGAATCTTCCAGCAGGACAAGTATCCAGAGCACACATCAAAATCCACTCGAAAATGGCTAAATCAACACAAACCCAGGCTTTTGCCATGTACAGTGCACCACAAAAGAACCAGGACTGCAAGACTGGGAGTGATTTAGGAGTGGCCAAAAATCTCTCTCTCTGTATTCTCGAGTCTTGAGAGAAAATGAGACAATACGAAGGCTGTTCTATTATGTTGGAAAAAGGGGCTGTGCAAAATACTCAGTGAAGTGGTTCCAATAGTTATTTGTGACTTTTTTCTTGTGTTCATTTGAGATTTACATATTTTTCTTTATTTGCTGAGAACACACTGCATTAAAGGGGATTTCCATCTCTTTTGCATCATTTTAAAAAAAGGGAGCCAATAATTCTGGACGGCACTGTAAAGAGCCTTGAACCTTTCCTTCCTGTTTGAATCTCTTGAGCATTTCATACATGCGGTATCTACTCTGACCTATGGGCACTGCAAAAGAAACCTTTCAAAGCAGTATCTGGTGGTTTGGCCTGATCTACTGGTCCCCCTAGGAAACTGGTTAATTTTTCTACTTCTCAGTAGATCAGAAGCTTTCCAAATGAGCCAATTTCTGTGCACAAACTGAACATCTGCCCTGTGGTTTGGGCTCAGAAACAGACGGGGGAGCTTCCTGTTAGCACGCTATGCTAAAACCCATTAGTGGCCCATAGGAAAAAAAGAAAAAAAAATCTCCAGCTGTGGACAAAATGTTATGAAAATGGTAGCCCATCGTTCTTTTCATTCTACCCTCTAACTTCTATAGATTAGAAGAGACCATCAGAAAGAAATGAATGGACATAAGAACAAGATGAAGGATAAAAAATGCAACTTTCCGGGCTACTCAAAATTCTGTATTGGGAGAGTTCTGATCCGATTGAAATTCCGCCCGAAAGCGCCGCTGCATTGATCTCCAATTCTAACCCAGTTTGGGTAAACAGCACATTTGGTGCCTACAAATCAAGTAATTAACACTTCCAAAAGCTTTAGCAGCTGTGAGTGATTAAGGTCATAATAATGCTACCATGAATGTAAGAAGGGAAGCGTTTATTTGCTTCTGACTGATGCTGGCTGAATGTTCACATAGACCTGTGATGATGAAACCTAGAACATGAAACAAGGTTTAAGGGCCTTTAATCACCAGAAGCTCTTTCAGCACTATGAGTGTGTGTGTTATGTTGTCAGCGGAAGTTATGGCCGAAGCATGTGGCCGTGAATATGTTTGTGACAGAGTGGGAGAGAGAGGCTTGTCACATGTGGAAATGAACTGATTTCATCCGTTTTGAAGGTTTGGTATCTTTAGGTGTGGAATCTTTTGAGCAGGCATGCACACATTAGAGAAAAGTTTGAGCAGTAGAAGACAGTACATGAAGTTTTGTCACAGTGAGGTACAATGAACATGCACAAAACAATGAACACAGAACAAAATACAGAACAACACCAAACAACTCATTCAGTGCTGAAAGTAACATATGACACAATCTGAAGTTTGACAATTCTGACAGAAAATTGAAAAATGGAAGGAAGAGGATGAAAGACGCGAATCAGACAGATAGTCAAATCAGATTCCAAAATATTCAACACGGATCTGCAGTCTAAAGAACAAACGTCTCACCAAAATCCTTTTTATTTGAATTCAGACTTGATGCACATTCTTGTTCAGGCTATATTCCCAGGAGCTGAATTAGGATTTCAGAGTATCTGAAACCATGTGTGACAGAGCTTTTAGAGGCATTAAATGCTTTGGATGTCTGGTTTTCTTTGCCATCACTGTGACTTATTTCTCTATATTTCTCTAGAACTGAGCCTTTTGCACTTAACTGAACGGAATTAATTATTTGAACCATTTGACTATGTGGAAGTTTTGAAACCCCATGAAGCTGATCAAAGGAATCGGATTTGACTGCTGTTTAAATGTGGCCATGGAGACACTTAAAGGCAGCACGGTGATCATGCATGACCGTCACCAGAGGTAGAACAGGACGTGTTGGGCATAGCTACCTAGCAGTGCCATGAAGCAGATGCATATGGCAAACAGCGAGCTGAAGCTGAGGCCCACATCGTCTCGGTATATGGCCAGCGTGACCTCGCAGTGGCGGCCGCGGTAGCCCTCGGGGCAGTGGCACGTGAATTTGGAGGGAGACTGGGCCACGCAAGTGCCCCTGTGACACGGGCGGCTGGCACACAGCGTGTACACACAAAACTTGCCCGTGGCGTTGGCCTTGACCATGTGACCTGGGGGGCACCTAGGATTGGACGAGACAAAAACAGACAGATGGAAAGGGAATTAATAATCTCTTAAAAATTAAACGGCAGACTGGCAAAATGCATTATTGGGCATTAGTGCTGAAAAGTAGCTTATGTTTACATGGATTAAGAGCTAATATGACTGATTCTTTGCACAAAACACAGGGATTTGTTGGATTTATCACCAATTACTACATCCATGCATTAAAGGGTTAACAGAACTTTTGAAAGTGTAAGGGTAGGAATTTGCAATTCACATAAATAAACGACATAAGTGAATTTTTAAATCGTACACGTTATGTGGGATAACATGGACTATCCTCAATAAAGATTCTGTCTATAAACCCATGCCTATGTCACTATATGCTTGCAAATTATTGTGACAAGCCTTTGCAAAGCAAATAAGCCTCCCCAGTGTGTCCAAATCTAATGGATTCAACTGAATGTGTGGACATGGGACAACGAGAGACACTGGGATAATCTCCATGTAGCAGATGGAGCATTGAAAAGTATTTTAAACTGTTGATAGGTGGCACATACCCACACACGCACACGCGCACACACACACACACACACACACACACACACACACACACACACACACATATATATATATATATATATATACACACTGTATATATCTGCATCATAGAAATGCATGACCCATTGGACCACAGCCCATACTGAGGTTGATAAGTGGTAGAATAAGAAATTTTCCCAGCACCCTCACTGTACACACATGCAGGCACCCACCCACATAGATCCACATGAATGCATCCGTACCCACTCACCTACATATGCATACACATACCATTTAATTCTAACTGGCAGTGAGCGGAGTGGAGTTAGATGCCTGTCATAGTTTGCAACTGGCAAATTTGCACCCAGCCCCAAAGCGTCTGCTGCATCTAAAGTAGGACTAGTGAGACTCCCTAAAGTGTGTTTGTGTGCACACGTGCGTGTGTGTGTGTGTGTGTGCGTGTGTGCACGCGAGAATGAATGTGCTGTGTGTCCAGATTGGGAACTTGAACATGGTAAAATGAATATCATGTGTACCTGCACTCATGGATCCTCCACAGGTCAACGCAGGTGAATGGGGGAGCACACTGGTTCCTCCTGCAGGAGTCTGAAGAGCAGCCGAGAGTGACTCCCTGAGAGCTGACCACTGAAACACCCTCTTTAGGCTGGCCATCCATTGGCACGTAGCGGGCGTTCAGCCTCAGATCCCTCATACAGCCTGGCAAAGGTAGACACACAGACGCACATGAGGGTGGAGCTGTTTTACAGTAAACTCATTCATATTTAAGAAAATGTGCATGTACTTGCTATCAGAATAAAGTCTTGCATCTTCCAAAAGCACTGGTGGGGTGGGTTTCCTCTGGGGTCTCCAGTTTCTCACACAGTTCAAAGACATGCATGTCAGGTGAATTGGGGAATCTAAATTGACTGAGTGTGTGAGTGAATGGTGTGCGCCCTGCCTAGGGTGAGTCCCTATTCAAGACTCAAGATTCAAGACTCAAGATTCACTATTTTACAAATACCATATTATTTCCTTACACTGATGAACTAAAATAATTTGATATATTATGAATGAACATTGCCAAAGCTCTAAAGTGTGCCATTCGCTCCTCATTACATACAGATATAAATATAAATACATATGCAGTAAATCCCATATCGTTGGGGTTACATTCTAAGAGCACCTGCATATAGCGAACAACCATGAAATAGTGATGTGGTAAAAAAAAAAAGCCTAAATATACCCCAAATATGCTCCCCAAACACTTTTATTTCATTTTAAACTCAGCTTAATACTTTACCCTTAAAGGAAATGTAAAGGTAAACCCGTATCCGTATTGTACAGTTTACACTGAACTGCTCTCTCCCACAGTGCTAGAATGTAAATACCGATGTTCCCCCTGTATAGACTGTACTGTAATTAATGCACGGGCATTTTCTTTGGTTTAAGCAGGTAAATAAAGTAATAAATGAATGTAATTTACTGTAATAAAAATACAGGGCTTTAAGAGGAATAAAACGAAAAACAGAGAACTCTTGAGACGCTCCATGTGGGAAATTCTGTGTCTGCCAGAGATGTGTAATAAGGCAGTGACCGATCTGCAGCGGAGATTCATTCTGTTCAGGTACGTCTGACTGCCTTGCTAACCGCTGTGCCCAAACATAAACAACCAGCACAAGGACAGTTTCAGGGAATTTGCGGTTCCTGTGAACAATTATTAGTTCGGTTCTCAGAGCCAGAAGCTGCGACTGCTGAACCGCGATTAAGCGGGGATTTACTGTATATATATATTAGGGCATTAACGACTCTTTTTTTTCAAGTCAACTAGTCGGTCAGAATAATCGAAGTCGCGTCGACTAGTCGTTTGATGACATCATCACACACGCAGGGGAGGAACACGGGTGTGCAACTCTGAGCAACTTTTATTAAAAGTTCTCTGTAACATTAACAGTCAACACGACAAATA
>JBBPCY010000039.1:21503313-21537118 GCA_037974405.1 Brachyalestes nurse
ATGCAAGGTAGATATGGTACCTGACGGATCATCTATTGCATGAGAAAAGGGCACGCGGCATGGCGTACGCACGCACACAAACACACGCGCATGCACATACACACACACACACACACACACACACACACATTGTGATATACACCAGCAAGCAAAACTTCACTCTTACTCCATATCTCAGTGGACTCCCCTTACACCACCATTCACTTACTTGTTTTTTCACTCACTCTCCATTGCTCTCCTCCCACCTCTCTTCCTGTTTTCTCTCTCCATACTTGTCACGCTTTTTCCGCACTATAAGACCAAGAGTTGCTCTTCTGGTGAACGCTTTTGTTTTGCTCTTGTTCATTTGAGTGGTTTTCCTAAAAATATATAGTTTCCTGCCAGTCATATTGGTTACAGTGACAGTTCAGGGAAAAATCAGACCTCACCACGACTATAAGGATTCGTGGCCGCCACCTGGGTGATGTCATGCTATTGCTGGGAGATTTCCGCAGTCTAACCGCCTGAGCTATGCTATAGCACAGGCACGAGGTCATCTGCTCTGACCTCCTGAGCAAGTCTAATCAAGTCGATGGTCATTGTCATGTCAACCATATACACAGTACACCTGGAATAAGAACAATGTTCATCCAGGACCAGGACAGACAAAAACAGACCCACAAAGAACAAAAACAGAACATCACAAGACTACATGAGTGTGGATTAAAGAGAGACTGGAAAAAACCCACAACAGTAATAATAATTTATAACATAATACAACATAAAGTGTAGCAGGAGCAGCAACAGCGCTCATGTGAATGAATACAGTATCATAATGTATTCGACTTCCAAATGTATTAAATGTGCAAGAAATGCGAACCAATGCAAAGATTAAGGAAGATAGCAATTCATAATTGTGTAAAAATAAAGAGTAGCAGCAACAGGATTAGAAAATAACTGTTAGTTGTCTGGTGATTATACACTTGAATTGTGCATGTCTACAGAAGTTGACTACCACTGTACTTTTACACTAGATGTTGGATGCCAGAGAAGCTGCTGTGATCACCATCTTGGTGTTATGAGCTATGCTACACCACAGCTATGAGGTCATCAGGTCTAACTGCCTGATCGATGCTACACCACAGCTATGAGACTTCCCAGGCATTTTGTGTAAATAGCAGAGTGCGTTTAGTACAGATTATTTTGACTTTATTTTTTAATTATATTTTATAGTTATTCTTGTCTTTTTCTCTGGGTGACTGTGCAGTCATGAAATAAACAACACCCTCATATATGCAAGTGTATTTGAGATCAGTAAACAATATGACAACATTTGAACCAAATGTGTGATGAGGGTGGCTGATAGGGAGCTTCCATTAATTTGAGCAACATTAGCCTTGTAGTCTGGAGTACAACCCTAAAGAAGCAAACATATCACACCATACAGAAAACCAACTACATTTTGGATTGGAGGGGGAACATGTGACTTTTCTTAAGAGAATTCCTTTAAATAATAAAGCACACATATATGAGTCACTCCTTGCAGCCTGGTAGGTGATTTCTCCTGAAAAGAAGCAAGGATGATCTTAAGATACCACACACTTATTAGTGCTGGATTAGGAGTGCATCATGATTGCAGTAAGGTCATTTTTCCTGGTTAAGTACAGCAATCATATAACTTCTGTGGTGATTCAGAGCTGGAGGAGACAGTCTCTATTCAAATGGCAGGGAGCGGGGGAAGGCGTGAAGCGAAGGCTGTCAGACAATGTGGGTGCAATACTGTATTGTCTGAACCAGTGTTGACACCAGGGATGGATAAATAAATAAATAAATAAATAAATGAATACAGCTCATCGGATTCAGACCCCTATTATGCCCAGCATAACTATAATGTAATTGCCTATGATAGCAGAGTCGATCGCAATTATTGTGCACAGTGGTTAGGATTCACGATCACGCTGTGTGCTGCACGTCCCAACGCACAAAATATTAATTCAGCCCGGAATTTGCATCTTTCGGGTTTGTACTGGAGCGACAAGGCTAATGAGGTTAACAAGTAATGGAAGCTTATTCCCAAGGGTGGGGCGGGCATATGAACCACCGCTTTTCAAAATACTGAGATGATGACCCATAACATTAGCTCAGGACGCTTATATATACATAAAGAAAAGAAAAAAAAGTGCTTTAGATTGTGCAACCCCACAGCCTGAAGCACTTTTACTAAATATTACTACACCATTTTCAATATTTCTTACTTCTGCCTAAACTAATATATGATACTCTCCAGAGCTGTCAGCTGGTAAAGTCTGCTATCAGAGCAGGACGCAATGAAGCACAAAGCAAATATTTCTAACCTTTATAATGTTGATCATATATTTGTTAGCAAGATTTTAGCATGGTGTATGCTATATGTAGTGGTCAAAGTTAGTCTTAGGTAGTCAGTCAGCCACACTTCCACTAGTGCAGTGGTCCCCAACCTTTTTTGCGCCACGGACCGGTATCATGTATAACAAAAAACTCACCATTCCACTGAGTTAGTGGGAGCCCTGTACTTGTTTCCCTCCTATTAGCCGGTGACCAAGGAAAGCATTTTTTCAAAATAAAAGATCTTTCAGACTCTATAAAAAAAAATCTATAAATATTTTTTATTCTATCTTTCTGTGTGGTACCAAACGACTCACGGACCGTTACCGGTCCACGGCCCGGTGGTTGGGGACCACTTACTACTTTCAAATACAGCGGTGTAATGCAGTAACTAGATCTCAATCCATGGGAGATACAGCCACAACCTAATCCAAGCAGGTCCAGATTTGGGCCAAAATACAACTAGTGTATGAACATTTGCGTGGTAGGTTGTGGATGTTTGAATGCTATGTAAACTCTCTTTTTATTCATTGCTCAAACACTATTTCACTTTTCTTAATCAATTGCACTGATAAAGTTATTTCATCTGATATATTGTTATATTGCTACTTTGTTAGAGCTTTCTTGATATTATATTTGCACTATTCTACTGTTTTGTTTCTTTTTTCAATTCTTATTGTATATCTTTATTTCCTCTTGTTCCTCTTGCTGCATTGAGCATGCTTACGACAAAAGAATTTCCCTCAGGATAAATAAAGTTCTTTCTTATCTTATCTTATCTTAAACGTGTCTCCTACAAAGTGGGCCAGTTTTAGCCCATTATATTCTTGGCATTGCTAACAACTGGTTTTGCCCCAGTGCTTTTGGAAGTGTGGCACCACCCATACTGATACCTCTCTAATATACACTGTATACACTGCATCACACTCTTGCCTCAAACAGGCTGATGTTAAGTAACCTTAAACAGGCTTGCTCACATGGATCCTGTCACTGACATACCGCAATCCATCAAAAATGCACAGGAGTACAGAAAAAAACAGGCTGTTTTTAGCCATGTGACTTTTGAATTGTTTTGATGAGCAACGTGTCTGTGTTCCCTGCAGGGAGTCTTCAAAAATCAAGGATATTTTTGACATAGGTGTTTTTTTTAGATGACTATGTGCCATTATCAGGAAACTTTAAGCTACATATTTATTTACGTCCATGCTTGAATAAACACTTTTTCTTTATCATGGCATGTGTTTTATGTGTGTGTTGGTGTGTGTGTGTGTTTGTGTATAGTGATACTTTCATTAGGCGTATGCTATAATCATGGCAACAACAGGCAATTATATCCGTAATAACGATAATTTGTATAACTGTCATCTGAAAGCTCATGACTGCGACAGGCCTAATGCTCAGACCTGCAAGGCTGTGATACAATCTTGATCTTTACCAATCATACTGATTGTGCAAACACACACACACACACACACACAAACACACACACAGGTGTACAATTCGCACAGAAGCATTATATCAAACAGATCGAGAGCAGAGCGTCCCTTTGAAGCTATGCAGAACACGTAGGCAGACATGGGTGAGTTCATTAGAGCTCCAAATGCGCACACCCCATTGTAATTACTCTCTGAAATGAATGACAAATAAGGTTTTACTGCATAATGAGCACCTTCGTTAACCCCTGACACGCTACGACTCGCACACTGTCGGCTAAGACTGCGGCAGTGCAGAGGAGACCGCACCCCACAAACTCTTCTTAATGGTCCGGGCCTCACATGCTTATGGATACGCATTTTTTATTTTTTTACTTTCTTTTTCTTTTTGACTGCTTGTTTAGTGAAGCAAATCTCCCTGGAGTACCAGAGTGTTTCAGTCTTCAAACTTTTATATTAAAACCACTAAATCTTTGCTGAGGGGGCCAGTTCTCTGTGCAACTCTCTCTCTTGAATAAATAAGCACATAAACTTTTGTTATCTCCTTCTGTCTCTATCTATCTGAAATGGAGTCTTTCTTGCCCGCTCCAATCTCTGACGAGGTTTCGAACAGTTTTCACTCTTGTTTAAAGAATGCGCTGCATGGATTGTTAGCCTAATGCATTATGGATGGCCGATCGTGGAGTCCATTCTGTTTACCTTGCGTTCTATTTATTATTCGAGGCAACATGTCAAGTGTCAGAATTTGCCACGCTTTGATTAGTGTTTTTCTTTTAGGATATGATTCAATTAGGCTATGAATCCTGAGAAAATGATTCAGTGCTTAATGGAATCTATATTTGTGCCATGATTCAAGTGGATTATGATGCTTAAGGAAATTATTTTATTCGTTTAAGATTCTTAAAATTTGCCACAACATGATTGGATTATTTTGATTCAGAACTGTTTAGGAATGTTAGAAGTGAAATCCAGAATCTATTTTCCATAATCACTTTATAGATAATAGACGTTTGCATTGAGAAACAACCACCTGATGCTGGGATGCATTTTTACATTGTGGGAATAGAGGTGATTTACCTATAGCCATGAAGTCCTCAGGCTCCCAGGGTTGCAGCTGGGCTAGGGGTCCACTGTAGAGCAGCAGGCCATCTGCCACCTCTGTGATGAACTCCAGTGAGAGGTGGCTCTCAAAACATGGCCTTATTGGGGGAAACCAAGCATAGCCGTTGCCATGGAAACTGTGCTTGGTCTGCTGGCATTCGGGTCCCTCGAACTGCGCCGGGCACTGACATCTAGGGCACACACACACACACACACACAAAGAAAACACATCAGAAAAATCACAGAAACGTTCAAAGTAGGGTTGTGAAGGGATATGGACATGGCAGGCCATACGAGGACTCGTGGGACAGCTAAACTGGCCCGAGGTCACATTTCAGTCTCTATAGACTAAAACAGAATCCTTCTGCTTGACTGGACAGTCAGATTTCATGACCTTAAAAAACACAGGGGGACCCAAGTACATAATACACACAAATGCACACACACCCAGAGGGAGGCAAGTATCTAAACTGTGCTACCATATGCAGGCTTATGTAGTAAAAAGATAAATCTGACCTTTGATTCCTCAGAAAATTATTTGTGATGAGGATTAAAATTCACTATGATTTGATTTGATTACTCATTATGTGATTCTGGGCATTTATGAATACTCACATTACATGGCTACATTAATATGTTACATAAAAATAAATTTATACAGGCTGTCTAAGCATCGGCCCTATCATCAAGCGACACCAAATCTTACCCCTGACGACAGTCACCAATTGCTGGGAATCCAAGACAGTATGATTTGTCTCGCCCTCTCTGAGTGGACCTCCCTCATCCCCATAACTCAGCGTGGGCTTTTGTGAACTGGTGTAACAGAATTGGCAGGTAGCTTTCTCCTGTCATGTTGAGCTAGACAATGACTTTGTATAGGCGGCACATAGAAGTGACACGCTTCACATAACTGGAAGAAAGCGTGTGCTAGTCTTCACCTTCCCAGTGTAGTGGGTATTGTGTGATTGACAGAACAGGCAGGTATAACTCAACATGACTAAGTCGGGGAGAAAATAGGGATAATGTTTAAAAAAATGCTTAATGGAAAATCATCATAATTGATCCCAAAACCAGTGCTGTTTAATCATCACATTCAATTTCAAGCATTTTTGCAACACTAAGAAACGCATAAAAGGACGCAAAATCCATCTGCTGGTCTGCCGTTAGCTCTTATTGCTTCTGACTTTCCTTCCCATGCAGAGACCACCTGTTGCACGCACACTAAATGCAGCACACACACTGTATCATCCACTAAAAGGCATCAGTCACAATTGTTTTCCTTTGATTCGCCACCGAAACCACTGCTATTTTCTCGGCTCCCCTGCCTTTATGTCGCTCCGATGAATATAATCATAGTTTTTGAAAAATGCATGAATCTTGCTTTTCTCCTTCTCTTCCCCGCCTTGCTTTCTCACTCTTGTTCTTTCGCAATCTTTTACACTCAGGGAACTTCTCCATATGCCAGTTAGGATGTCTGCCTTATTTTTTGCACCACTCTTCTTATACCCCCCCACACACCTCTCTCTCTGTCTATCTCTATCTCTCTTTCTTTCTCTTTCACTCTCTCTCTCTTTCTCTCTCTCTAACTCTCACACTCTCCCTCTCTCTGCTGCAGGCCTCTGATTTTGTGATTGAAAGGCAAATGATGTTGTGAGATGACAGCGTCTCGACACGTCTGACAGAAGCAGGATCTGAACGTTACTCAGGCAGGATTGGTGCATCCAATAAGAGAATAAGCGCGCATGCTGTCTCTGGTAGCGTCGCCCGCTAATCAAAGCTAGGCCCGTGTTTACTAAAACAACACACGGTGGGGGACGAGCCGAAATGGAGACATGAGAAGACGTTTTTATAGTAATGATCAACATGGAAGTGGAAGGAGGAGGAAATTGCCCCAGTGTCTTACTCCAGGCGGGGTGGGTGATCTTCAGCGGGGGAGATCTTCACAAAGCCACTCCCATTTTCAGCCAATTAAAGCCAGCAGACACTTTTATGGCGCTGAATAATACCACAGAATAAGAGATTCACTTCAGGAGCCAAGGCGCGCTGGGGGAAAATTTCAGTCCAATTAAAGCCCTTTGAAAGAGAGGACAAACCACAAGCTGAATGAGTGCGAGAGTCAAAAAAAACAAGTAGCGAGATGCAATCCAACCACCAGCACCCTGCGACAAAGCCAGCTGTCGAACAAACAAGAATAAAGACAGCATGATAGACTATGGTGCACTTAAGATTGATTCACAAACAGACGGTTCAAGACAGTAGTGGCAAAAACAGGCTGTCCAGAGACACGCCTTACAGTGCACGTCTTTATTGCAGGATTGGGACGGCTCGGGTTTGCTCATGCGTGCGAGTCATTTACAAAACATTCATCATGTCTTGTGACAGGCGATGCGGGTGCACAACGAAATTCTAATGGGCACCAGCAAAGAAATTTACCGTGATAATATCGCCGTTATTGCATTCCTAATACAAGGACATTGATTAATGTCAGTCTCCTGGAGAAACCCAATCCAGATAGTTTTCCAGCCCAGTGCAGCAAATTTTCTCCCCAGACACACATACAGGACGCGGGCGAGGGCCGGGCCTGCTCGCAATAAGGCGACATTTCACTTTCCAATCAATACAATAAGGCAGGAATTGTCTAGGGGACCTTTTAGGCTAAGGTTTCACAAAAAGCCACTCGCAGTCTATGTTACTGGACTCCGTGTTTTGGCATAAGGTTTGGGTTACAGTCTGAGCCGTGGGATCTGGTGCTGGTTAGTGGTATGTGCTGCAGAGCCTTTTTGGCTGCCGTTGACTACTCATACGTGGGCGATAATGGATGTTTAAGGAGTTGCCTTGTGTGGATCCGAGTTTAGTCATGAGACCATATGGTCATGCGACAAAAGCAATAAGAGATGAACTGGACCATCAAAGGATTTCAAAGCTTGAAAGCAAAGAGATGTATCCGGGGAGGAAGAAAGGAAAGAACTTTCTAACGGCTCATGCCAATTTGATATGTGGCGTGTAAGTGCTGCACAGTATATGGTGTGAGTTCACGGTGATAACTGAAATTGTTCGGGGGTAGGGGATACAGAGGGCATGAAAGAAAAGGGGGAGATTGGGACAATGATAGAGTGAAACCGAAGAAAAGAGAAGAGAGAGGTGAAGAAGAGAGGAAAAAGAGAAGAAAAGAGAACGAGGAAAGAGAGAGGAAAGTGTAAGAAAGAGTGGGGGAATGTTAAGAAAGAGTGTGGGAGAATGAATGAGGCAGTGAGAGAAATAGAAGGATAACTGAAAGTATATATAGAGAAAGAATGAGTGTAAAGGGAAAGAGAAACAGATGACAAATAAAGGAGGAGAAAACAGAAAATATGGTGAGAGAGAAGGAGAGGAGAAAGTAGGAGGATGAGAGAATAAGCATCCCAGCCCTATGCTGCAAGAGATAGCGAGCCCGGAATGAGCATGCTGCCAAAATGTCACTGAATCGTTCTCCTTTCACCTTCTGAAGACACATAGGCAGTTGATAAGCATCATCTAGGTTGGGTACGGTCACGAGTTTCAAAGATTAAGTTCAAAATGTCACGACATTGACTACAGGCTTGGCGGGCCATCGAATCATGTCATTCTCCCAACCTGATAATCAAAAGTCTTTGCCTGGGGGTACGCAGCCAGGTCATCAGCACAAGTCCCTCCAATCTCAAAGAGACCATTTCAGCTGAATGGCTGAGGGTTTAAAAAAGCTAGCATTGCCCCTGCCATTTTCAAGAATTCCTCACAAACCAAATCAGTCCACTTTGTCTCCTTGACTTCATTTCAGCAGCGATAGCCTGAACACATTCCTCTTCCTCCTGAGGGCTTGTTTTATCTTCCTGCCTTGTTGTGTTCATTTCCTGCTTGCATAGCCAAAGTGAGCGAAGCTGTTTCTTAGCAGGCGACAAACGCAATGTAATCTCCCTTCTGCCCCCCGTTCCTAAGTCCTGTATCTGCTTGCTGCTCCTTAAATCTTGAGTGTCATCACTCGCCGGGTGTTCTAGGCTCCATATCTCGAGATCTCTGCTCAAGCGATCGTGATGAATGCAGCTAGCTTGTGCGCTATCATGAAATGCTAACACTGGCCTCTTCTGGTTATCTTTTTCTGCGAAGCTCGCATTTGGGTTGCACATGGCATTGGGGCCGACAAGGGCGGCGCGGAGGAGTGCGGGTCTATCTGAAGTGCTCGGCACGTTGGGCGTATGTACTCCGCTGGGAAAGCACTGCTATTGCTTTATCCGGTTAGCTGTGACAGCGCGTGGGCTGCCGGCTGATGCCACTCCATGAAACCTCAGAAAGTGCCTACATGGCTAATCAGCCAGTGCCATTTAATCAGCCAGCGGCATGGGGGAGGAAGTGGCTCAATGGGTTAGGCTCCACTGCGAAAAGCTGAGGGCTGCTGGTTCTAATCTCAAGAGATTCTCAAGCACGGACGGGTGTGTGTGTGTGTGTGTGTGTGTGCTCACTCAGCGCCCAAGGACTGTTCTAATAGTCTGGAGTTTTGTTCCGATCGCTGCTGGGGTGCCTCCGAGCAAAGAACTTGACCCCGAGGTGGTCCAGCAAAGCTGCGACCTGGCACTGATGCCTCCCCTACCTTTACTGCAATACAACGGTGATGAAAAAGAGCAAGCCTGTCCAATGGCCCTGCTGTGATTAAAGAAAGACTGACCTGACTGCTTCGATTCAAAGGCTTGCACCATTTAAAGCTTCACTCTTAGATTTCAGTGGAACTTTAGTGGGAACAGCGCGACTGAGGGAAACTGTTCACATAAAATACTAAAAGAACCAACAAACAGCTGTGAGAGTCCATTTAACCTCTATAATTCATGGATGCACATATCTTAAGTATTATTATCCAGGAACCTCATACAAAACAATGCTAATAATTGAGTAATTACTAAGTTTTAAATAATTCTAAATAATAATACGTTCTAAATAATAATATGTAATGTATCCAAATGGATGATAAAGGAAGACCTCGAATAAATGAGAAACAAAACAAGAAGCATAGTACAATTAAGCAATTAACACTGTACCATGGCCTTGCTCAGGTGACCAAGAATGTCAATGCCAGCCTATTTTTAGATAATCTACTTCTTACTTTTGTATATACTCCTGGAAACTGTGAATTTGCCTCTGGGATGAATAAATTCTCTATCTATCTATCTATCTATCTCTCTATCTCTCTATCTATCTATCTATCTATCAATCAATCATGATCAGTAAGTTTGAGCAAGAACATTCCTCCCACCACTACATGGCAAGGGCTATTGCGGCAGGGCTGCAGAGAGTAAAAGACTCTCGTTACAAAGATGAATGACTATCTGACCATTCAGTGGTGCTAAAACCGCAGGCACTGGTCTTTGTGGAATGGTGTGGAAAAAAGCGATTTGGTCCGATCAGTGTCATCCATTCTCCAAAAGTGGGCAAGGACATGTTTGGTGTAGACCAAGAGAACGAAAAAAGGTCTGAATCCTTCACCACTGAGCTTGTCCAGTGGCACTGTTATGCTGTGGGGGTCATTTTGCTAGTATGTTTGGGTTCACTTGTCCAGGTTCGAGTTATTCTGACTGATCACCTCTGAATGTTAGACAGAGGTCTCCACCATCAACAAAACACCATTTAAAGAAATATCTTTATGCTATTGGAGGGTGTTTTATCCCTGCAATAGCTCACAACACCTAACTTCATTTAACTTCATTTGTTAACCCGTCTTTAAAACATATCATTTGCAGACATAGTCTATTCAGAACAGCCCTTTATGTACAATTCATACAGTCTCATACCATCTTCTTGCTGGGCCTTCAGCCAAGTTGTGTTAGAGAATGGATCTCTGGACCTGCTGGTAGAGCAATGAATGTTAAAAGGTTAATTTCAAATATTTCAAATAAAAGGTTTTCTGCGTAAACACTGCGGCAGTCTAGTACATAATTAGCGGCAGCATTTGCATTTGAAATATAATAAAAGTAAATGGTTTATTACTTGGGAAAATGCGTTAAGTTTGACTTAAAACTTACAGTACAAATCTCTGATAGCAGATTTAATGAGCAAACTGCAATTTCAGCAGGTGCTGCCATCTTTTCCATCAGCCTATACAAAAGAGCCAGAGCCCAATAAGTGTGACTGTTGCTGTATTTTCAGTATTTCAATTACAGCCCATGTGTTAGAAATCACTGGTACAGCATTTGAACTACACCTTGCTGAATCAAGTCATTCTCGACACAGTAATGATTTTGCACTGTGTGTGTGTTTGTGTGTGTGTGTTTGTGGGTGTGTGTGTGTGTGGCCCCAAAAAAGTAATTTGAATTCATCTGCAACAAGCCAGTGTATGTCGAGGAAGGGCTGAAAGCTTGGATTAGTGATGGGTTCGCAACACAAAGCGCTGTGGACCGCGGTGCCAGCGAGCCCCATTACACGCTCACTACGTCCAGCGGTTCCAAAATCCACGGCTTTACTCACTCCTTTTAATTAAACTACTGAGAACTAAATTAACTTCTACCCATTTTTAGAGGTGATTACAACGCAGAGCTGATGACATATGCCGAAATGGGATTTGGAGACACGCAGTTTTGCATATCTTTTAGAAACGACCATATGAGCAGATGGGGAAAAAAGAGCAAGATGCAGAGTATGACAACAGATCCAGATTGCAGATGAATATGGAGAAAGGCTTTTCTTTCATTGGCATTCCAGTGGCAACCTTTTTTTGTTGTCTGCACAACTAAGTAATCAATCAGACGAGACACAGGATCAACAGTGCCTTTTCTTTCTAAATGTGCACGAGAAAGGCATATTTTACTCATTATATTATAGAATTATAGTCCTCGGGTTACAACAGTCTCGACAAACAACGTCTCGAGTTTACGATGCTCACTCTCACTCCCATTCCCAGTCGGCTTGCGTGAGGTGGAAGATACGCAGTAACGTGGCGTATGAGTGAGGGAGTTTTCCTTTTCCTTTTTCTGTGGCTTAGTTGTGTATTTATGATTTTAGAACTGTGTTAGAATAGCAGAGAGACTTAGGCTAGGGTGTGTTTCGACTTACACCAAAATGTGGGTCACTGTCGAAGGAACCGATCTGTGGCGTAACTTGAGGACCCGCTGTACTAAGAAAGTTCCAGCGTTGGCCTAATGAGCCTTAAATAGTGGGCAGAGAAAGACTGTGACTCTGTGACTGAATTGACTGAAAAGGGGTTTTCATAGCAACTACATTTAACAAAAGATCTGTTAATGAATCATTTATACTGTTTTTTGTATGCTCGGCACTTCATGAGCCTGGCTTGTTACTCCCTCACTCACTAACTATTCTGCCTATTCAAGGGAGAAGCCACCTCCAATAGCCTACAGATGTTTCATTTATAATGTGGTGCTTTGCATCAGTGACACTGTGTGTCCTTGTTATAACAGTGTGCAATATTATAATCTTTTTTCATTTTTAATATTATTTGGAAACATTATATACCTTTTACATTACGTGAACAAGACAAATTGGCTAATAAATTGTACAAAATAACGAAACCTTATTCCATTAACAAGCATTAACATTGCAAACCTTAACCCTCCTCTGATATATTTACCAATTTGGAACTTCTGATTAACTTAAACTTGTTAGCGAAATAAAATGCATGAATCAAACATGTGGCATTTTATTTTAATCAAGCCCCTTGGAAGAAGCTAGTGGATATTGATGATGTGTTGCTCGGCATTTCTAACAACTCTATGGGAGCATAAATTCCCATCTTAAACCGCATCTGTAATCGTCTCACATCATTACCACACACAAAGAGCTGCTCCTTACTCCGCATCCATTCCATCCGCTCTGTAGCGCTCGCTAAAATAATAATGCACGCTGAGGATCACACCCCACTCATACTCATAATGTTTCCTACATAAGTGAATGGGATCAATTACATTACATCAGCCAATAACTCTAACATGCTGCAGCAGAATTTAAGATGTTTCTCCGCGGAAAGCAGTCTCAAAGCTGGATCTAACGAGAAATTGAAAGTGTGGACTGTGTCTCTCAACCTCTGATAGTGAGGGAGCTGTACAGAATCTTCTACACCAGAGAAGCAGTTATTAACTCACTGACCACCAAGCTTTCATACCTCCCGAAAAAGAGAAATAATAAAACGAGAGTAAACTAAAAACCTCTGCTCACAGCATTCATGCTATCAGCCCATGTCGCCCCTCCACCCCTATGTATTGTTATTCAGTGTGGAAAATCAATAGTCATGTCATGGCACTATAATTGAGCAGCGAGCACAAGAAAAGATTTGGCATCCCTCTTATTTGTGAGACCTCTCGGTGGCAAGAAGATTAGCCTTACAAATAGTGGCTTGGAACCATGTGGAAGGTTTACTTGATCTTGATTCATTTGGTGCCTTCAAAGGGGCCGTTTATGTGGGAAGAGGGAGAGACAAGGCAACGGGCCTAGCTAACAGTTTCAGACTGTTTCATCACACCAAATGAAGACTTAATGTGATGCTAACATGTTCTTTAGCCATTTCTTTAAATAGCAGAACAACCTGATGCACAGCTGATGACAGACTCCAGCAGAACAATTTCCTTACAGCAGAAAAAGGAAAGTGAAATCTTCAAGCAGCCTTTCAGACACTTTCTCAAGGACTCCTTCTTTATATAAAACTTTACGCAGAAATTCTCTTAATCCACAAAGGCTGATAGATTTACTGATCATCTAGGCACAAACAGGATAATCAGTTTTGCATTCTAAACAGAAACTTCTTCAAACAATGTCTGGTAAACTCAAACATGTTCCGAGTGTCTTTTCTAGGCATATTTCAGTTGCTATAAACATGTATGATTCATTTGGTACTTGTTAAATACTGTTATTTCAAAATCTACAACCATAAAAATGCACACACATCGGTGAATCTGGTGTTGCACAGACTAGGTCAGGGGTGTCAAACTCTAGTCCTGGAGGGCCGGTGTCCAGCACAGTTTGACGGTTCCCCTCCTCAAACACATTCACTAAACCTGACAATTAACTGGTGAGGTGAACCAGGTGTTTCTGAGCAAGGAAATCACCAAAACCTGCTGGTTCGACACCCTTGGACTAGGTAGTCTCAGATTCTGCTTTAGCATGCCCAAGAACTAACACAAGCCACTGTTTTAATGTGACATGCAGGGGCAGGTGATTTTCCAAACAGAGCTATAAAACAGACAGACCTGCAGGATACGCATCAGTATGCCTCAACCGTCATGCACGTATATCTCAATTGACTATGCTTCAAAGAAAACTGTCGAATAACTTTTAGAGACACATGGTTGTGAACTTTACCAACTTTATTTTTAGTCCAGGGGCTTTATTTCGCTCCAAAAAGCTCAGTTATGGCACACCCGGAGGGCTGCTTACAGGCGTTTGACAGAGAAATAGAATCTGCGTCCACACTGACATGTAAGTAGTCAGTAGGAATGGAACTGACAATCCTGATGGTTCTGGCTAGCTGAGCTTACAGTAGATATCAGGCACTTCATCTGATATAAGAGCATCTGAGGCTGGAACTACAGAGGAGGTGAGTAATAACTCCACTAGTTGGCACTGTGGGTAGCTGTCTACAGTCAGGGACTATTTTTTATAAGGGTCAGAAATCTGTAATGAAATAGACATGAAATAGACAGGGGTGGAAAAAGTATAGAGAAACTGTACCTTAGTGGGTAATTTAAACCTGTTTGAGCAATTTTAAACTGTCTAAGCTTCGGCCCTATCACTGGGAGATCACGAGCCCTAAGAGGGAGGGAGAGAGAGCGGTTAGATCCCTATTCTCCAGCCATCCGTGACCAGGAGTCTGAGAGAGCAGAGTTGGCTTTACTCTCTCAGGGCGGGTGGGATGGCCTTCCTGCTCCCTCAGTCACTCAGCACAATGATAGCCAGCATAGGTGTCTGTTAGGTGATGTAGCTAAACCAGCAGTCAGTGCTCTCCTCCAAATGTATTGAACTGTCTAATGACATTGAGTTAACAGCTTCAAATGGCTTGTGCTAGACTTCACCCTTCCAGTGGTATAGTGTGAGGGGGGAGTCCTAGCTAGAGGGTGGACCTGGAGATGATTAAATTGGATAGAAATCCAGAAACACATCATTTTGGCTCAAAAAACAACCAACCAACAAACAAAACTGAACAAGGGTGCACTTTATTTTTGCCCATGACCCAATATACACTCACAATAATGTAAAACGGTCCCTTTTAGTCACACGTGAACACATCACAGTGTAACAACATGAAATTCTTTCTCTGCATTTAACCCTTTTACCAAGTGAAGCAGGGGGCTGCCACCAATGAGGGGCGCAGTGTGTGGGGACGGTACCTAACTCAAGGGAATATCAGTGATGACACTAGCAGTGTTGGGATTCGAACCCACAACCTTCTGATTGCAGGGGCTACTCCTCAACATCTAGGACACCTGCTGCCTCTGCATCTGACTTTCTGATTTTAACACTGAATAGAATTATAACTGCATTGCACTTACATGACGTTATATTTTGCAACAAAATACATGCATAGATATATGCGTAGATATGTTTTTGGCATTAACAGTGTTTTTCTGATAGTTGATGGTAAACATTTTGTGTTCTTTAACGGCTGTGACTGCAGAGTGAAGTCTCTCAACCACATGTCTTTTTAAGACCCAAATGCAAATTAATGCCTGGTTTTAAAAGCCATAAACTGAGCGGAACATCAGTCGGATGTGTAATATCTCCACCCATTAGTGTAATCCTCCCACGTTTTGCACGGCATGCTACAAATGTATAAACATGAGGAAGGCAAGCACAGTTTGTGTTTTACCAAGCATGTGGTCCATAACCTGTGCTATATCCTCGTGCACCGGTGATGCTTCTCACATACAGCCATAACGGTGCACCTGGAACCGATACGAAAAGGCCCATTTTCCTTTTACCAATTTTGAATTGCCTTATTTCTTATTGTTTTACCTTACTATGGTAACGTCATTTTTACACACACATACACACACATACATGCACACACAGCTTTCTCACCTGTATCCACTCTGTGTGTCCACACACACTCCTCCGTTATGGCATGGGTTCCAAGGATAGGTGGCGCAGCCCTGGTGAAGGTGTTCTCTGGCGGCGCAGCTGCACACAGCAGTGGCCTCCAGGGTCACTGACACTAAGGCCATGCTGCCCGAGTCCACCACTGTGGGTCGGTCACTCACACTTAGGCGGGTTGTGCAGCCACCCCCTCCTCCGCAGTCTGCAGCTGCACACTCATCCACATGCACCTGCGTAACATTCACTTGCAGGAAGGACTGCAGCTGGAGAGAGAGCAAGGGAGAGAGAGAGAGAGAGAGAGAGAGAGAGAGAGAGAGACAGTCAAAGAGAGAGAGAGAGAGAGAGAGAGACAGAGACAGAGAGATACTTTTATATACAACATATTTCTGCAAACCATATTTCTTTGTTGAATTCAAAACTTAGGAAAAAATGTGGCATGTGTAACTTCACTCAGTACTTTGTAAGACCCCAGTTGGCTGAACTTCAAGTGTTTCCACTCTCATATTCATAGGGTGAGGATCAATTATATCCAAATATTTGGTTAGATAATAAAAGATTTTTTACATAGTGGCTAGGTTGTGCTGAAAAAAAAACCCCAGATATGAGACACTTGTACATTACACATCGTTTACGGCTTTAAATATTAGAACAGAACATGGAACAACACCCTCAGGGTTCTGAGGGTTAAGTTATAAGAGATATGGGGGATTTGATTTGTATACCTCACTATTCTCCAAGCAGTTCTACATTAACGTTAGCAGGAAGTCCTCTCTTGCTTAAGTAAGAGTCAATTATCTTTCAAATCCTCAGCCAGTCTGTTCAGTGTAAGTACAATGCCCTGAAATTTTAGATGGTTCACAAAATGCATTTAATTGTGCAATTATCTACACTTGACTTGCATCACTCAAATAAGCTCTCGCAGAACAGATAAAACTAGTGTATTTTACATTTTTATTCATTTGTGTAAAATCTATTACACTGAGTAAAAAATGGTAATTGTAACTGAATATTCCAAGAATTATGTTTGAGTTTGGTCTATGCAGATTAGAAAACCTTTTTTTTGGTGGAGGGGGTTACCCAAAGGTAAAAGTGCCCAAAGGCTAACTGTACGTAGCTAATTTGTTGTCAAAATAATATGGTATATATAAATATATATTGTTGCTGTCACATCAAAACACTTATTTCAGAGAGAGAGAGAGAGAGAGAGGAAGGAGAGGCAGAGAGTGCATTCACTAAACAATGAAAAATAGATTGTAGAATGTAATGCTCTTTCAAAGCCACAGTGTCTGGGGATCAGGCACCTGGAAAGAATGAGAAATAAGAAATGAAATTGAAAGAGGCTCTACGACCCAACATTAGCATACAGAGTGCAAAACAACAGTCCAAAAAAAAAAACTAGTCCCCTCTCATGTATACTTCATCTCACCATAAATGCACTCATAAGCATCCTCCGTTTCATCTCCTGCCACACCCGGCCTCTCCAGCACCTCTCCTAACCTATACTTCTCCATAAGCACATAAACAGCAAGTACACAACCGGGCGCTCGCTGCTTCCTGCTTCCACAGCTTTTATACAACAGCAGGCAATAGAGTGGAGAGGACCACTGGAGAGGCAGAGAGAAAGAGAGAGAGGGGGATGAGAAAGGTAGAGAGAGAGAGACAAATAAGGGGGTAGGCAGAGTCAGTAAGAGACAAATAAGAGAGAGAGAGAGAGACAAATAAGAGAGAGAGAGAGAAATAAGAGAGAGAGAGAGAGAGAGAAATAAGAGAGAGAGAGAGAGACAAATAAGAGAGAGAGAGAGACAGAGACAAATAAGAGAGAGAGAGACAGAGAGACAGAGACAAAGACAAATAAGAGAGAGAGAGAGACAGAGAGAGAGACAGAGACAAATAAGAGAGAGAGAGACAGAGAGAGAGAGAGAGAGACAAATAAGAGAGAAAGAGAGAGAGAGAGAGATACATATATATTTCATATATATATATATATATATATATTAGGGGTGTCGAATTAACATGCTATTTTCAATTAATTAATTACAGAAACAATAACGCGTTAAAAATATATTAACACTGATTAATCGCACCACGTGACTTTGAGCACCTGCCCCATTCTGGCCACAGGTGCTCTGTAAAATGAAGACGAGAACGTGCTGCTCTGTAGAGTGAGTGGAAACTTTACATTGAAAAACATAAAGACGGAACGGCTGACAGGAGTATCGTTCACTGCAATACATGCAATATGGAAATTTTGTATCATCGAAGTACATCACATCTAAAATATCACCTCAACACAAAGTGTTTAGGAGCTAACCCGGCGGTCCGAGCCAGGACAGCCAGGACATCCCGACACCAGGGCCAGCGGCCCGCCACACTGGACCACGCACTCAGACCCAAACAGACCCGTCTACCTGTGACCCAGCAAAATGGTTTGTGTTGCAGAGTTTATTTTGAGATGGCTTGTATGCTCGGGGTGACGAACTTATAAACCCAGCGATTTGTACGAGTGAAACACACAAGAGCCCCCCCTACACCCCCACAGAACCAACAACAGTGATTCCCCTGCATTATAATGCTTTGGTAACCCGGGCGTGAATGTACATTGTCTTAAACTGCACCTTATAGACAGACTTAGTTCTATCATTACACTTGCTGAATTCTTTTTGATTTTTTTCCTCAGCATGTGTGTGTGTGTGTGTGTAAACACGTTATTATCACGTTAATGTATTTATTTACTTTTAAGTTACTCTCACCAAAATAACTGGAAATATTGATTTGGCAATCTAAATGTAGCTTATGACGCTCAGTTAGCTCATTACACAGCCAGTGGAAGGTGATGTGGTATCTGACTGAGCTGGGCTTATGGTTAAAAACAGGAGTATCCGACGTTAGATCAGTGGCAGGTTCACTCATCTCTCTGTTCTGTCTGACTACAAGAAGTGAAACATTTTGCACGGTGATTTTGGTGAATTTGTATGAATAAAAAAACAAAACACTTCATTCCAGGTTAAAAATGCATTTTCCAGGGCAAAAATGCATTACTGACATTTGTACAGAGTAAAATATTATCTTTTTTTTACAGCAAAAAGCAATGCATTACAGAAATGTAACGCGTTACTCCCAACACTGATATAGAGTTAGTCCCCTTTGCAGCTGCTATAATGTTCTGGACTCTGAGGGTAACTTGTTTTTCTATAACAAACTGGATAAAACATGAATGCCTTGCTGAAGCAAATAGTTTTGGTTATATATTTGATTTGATTACATTAATGTTTACAAATTACAGTCAATATTTGAACTGCAGCTGTGTAACTGTGTTAAAGGGAAAATGCTGTTAAAAAGCACAGTATTTGTTTAAAATGTTTGCGAACCAAATGTTATTGCATTTACTTTTATGTTAATGTTACAGCAGTACTTTTAAAATAAAAGTGCACACTACACTACCTTAGAATGCTTTGTTTAATTTTGTGTATAACAATGTGATTAACCGCGGTTAGTCGCAGAAAACCATGCGGTTTATATATCATATGAAACCAGTCGTAAGTTTGTAAGTTAGTAAGTTGTTGTTTTTTTTTCTCTCTTATTAAGTTTCAGAGACACAGGGTTTTCTTTCCACAGTGATCAAAACAACTTCCACAGACAAGGGAAGAGCTATAGCCAGAGCTGAAGGGGTCAAGCTAACGCAGTGTGGCCTCTGGAGTCCTGTGGAGAGACTGCTGGGTGAGTGGGATGCTGCAGTAGCAGGGGATGAGTGATTAACGATGGTGGTCGGGCTCTGCTCTCAGAGCAAAGATAGGCCTGCAGGCAAGGCATGGATGCAGTACAGTATACTCAGTCTGACACTGTCACCATGCATACTGTCCACTGGGTCATTCCGAAACTAAATCTCTCTCTCTCTCTTTCTTTTTCTTTCTCTCTCTCTCCAGTTCAAACAAGATTACTTCCGAATTACTTATGTTTGCAACAATTTACCAGACTTTTACAGCAACTGCTATCAAATGTAACTCTGCAGCAGAAGAAAAAAAAAACATTTTCACTCTAAGAAATAAAGAATATTTATCACCTATGAAGTGATCATTTCAGGGATACTTGTTTATTTTTGGACAGCAATGACATGCATTTCACTCAACCGCCTTTTCTTTACCTTGAACAAGTACATTTTTACACATCAGTGCTGTCTGAAGACAACCTTGTAAATCTATTTTTGTCATTTTTTTTCACATTACATTTATAGGTATTCCTAGGTATATACAGGGAAGATAGCAGTTAACCATAGGGTATGCAAGAAGAGCATCGCTCCAACTTGGCCACACACCTATGATGCCACTGGGAAAGAGTATATCATAGATATTCAGACAAGCAAAGAATGCTAGGCACATGCTATTAAAGCATCAAGGCAGAAAAATAACGTTTAATAGCAACCGTGATAATGCCACCAATTTACAATCACCTTACATTGTGCTAAACTGGGTCTGGCTCATAGCGGAGGAGAGGGTCTGTCAAATCAACTGGCAGTAACGGGCTTCTGCAAAATTACGAACATGACTGTGCAAAGTGGTGAGAATGTACTATCAGTGCCACCCATTACTTGCTGAAAGATCTGTTCAACAGAGTCAAAAAGTCATCATTCAGAGAACCCTGCGGCAAGTCTGCACAGGTCACTGGCTAAAACTCACGCATACTAAGGTAATGCCACCAGTCTGGATCACATTTATGGGCAATATAGTATTTTTTTCTTTAAATCCATATCACTGGTAGTATTGAAGCAGCAGTCCTAATCAATAGCCTTTCTCCAGAGCGTGGAGATGGACTGAGTACTAAATACACATATATGTCGATAAGTCTTACATTTATGATTTAAACAGATGCTCATATCAATAGTGATGACCCATAACTATGGCAGCATGTTAATAGCTTTTTATGTAAATGGTATAGAAATACTTTCTCACAGGGAAACTGTAAATGGGAAAAGGTGACACTGATGAAAAGGTGTTCTCTTTCTCTACATTCAGAACAGCCAGTAACTGTGTCTATTTCAGTCAGTGAACCGGATAAAAAAGACCCAACGTGTACAGGTACAAGGTAAGTGTACCTAAATAACTAGCAACTGACTGTGATATCTTATTATATTATATCACTATTCTGCTACAAGACACAAGTGCCACAGGCTGTACATATCAGAGGGTTAATCAGTAAATACAACTTCTCTCCATTCGGAGGCTTATTTAAAGATATGTGCACTACAAGGAGAAAGAAAGAATGAAGATATATCTGCTTTTCCTTTGCTATAATAAAAAGCACACATGTTCAAGAAGTGCAGCAGAAATAGTTTGTTCGTTCACTGCCAAATTTAGCATGTTTCACTGCTTGTATACTCCCATCTCGTAACCCATGAATCAACAAGAATCCCATGTTTCCCACTTTGCAATTTAACTGGTATTTTCTCAAATGCAGCAATTATGCACTGCATACACCACCAGTCAAAAGTTTTTTGCATGCCACAGGTTTTTACCACTTATCCATTCATTTCAGAAACTTCAGATTTTTATTCTTGTTAAACTTTAAAACTATAAATGAAATTATGTCAAAAAGAACAGGAAAATATGTGCATGTCTGACATTCTATTAACTGGCTGTGTGCAGAGTCCAATTTCATCCCATTTGCTGTCACTTAATAGCTCGTTAAATATCCAACACTTGTGATCCACATTATAATCTTATTCTATTTGGTGGCTTTTGTGGGTCAGTAGCGAATAAAAAATAGGATATTTTCTGGCTAAAAAAGGCATACTTTAATGCACACTGTCAAAGTATTTGTTAGCAAGGAATACTGAGTGCAGTTTTAATAAATATTAACGTGGAAATGTAGAAAATCTCAGTGTGTGCAAAATGTTTGACTGCCAGTGTTGATATCATTTAACTGGTGGACTGCTTTGTACACAGCAGTGACACTGAGGTGCTAGATTCCTGTGGTCAGAAACGGTCCACTGATGAAGCACTATAGGGTGACTGTGTCCAGCTGCAGTGAATAATGGCCAACTGCATGAGTTCAGGTCAATTAGGCTGCATATCTGTCCATTCAGTCCTCTGCAACATACTGCCCCCCCTGAACATCCAGCGGGTGATTCCATCTAGACTTCTGACTCCGCTCAGATGTGCAGTATTTAAAGGTTAAAACGTTCAACGGCACCACAAGCTAAACATCCAGCACTCACTTAGCTCTCTGTCCCAGCCACCCACCATCGTCCCCCCCGGGCCCGAAGGACTTTCTATTTAACATACAAAGTGTGGGCCAGTACCGGGCGCCCGGGCCTCTCACTGCCACTTTCATGTGCTAATGCCTGCTGAGGAGGTGATTTGCATGTATTACCTGTGAGGTTAACCACTGCAGAAAAAGGTTTCATTTCATCTGCGCTCAGAAACACCCAGCCAGGCCCACCCTCATATTGGCCAGACGAAGCGCGGGAACACACGAGAGAGAAGGAGGGAGCTGCACACAGCCCAGAGCCAAATAACGGGAAATCTAATCCTCCCTCTCTCTCACTCGCCCTGTGTTTACCTGTCGCTCTCTCCCTTCTCCACTACACATTTCTCTCTTATCTCTCTTCATCTCTGTTTCTTTTTCTCCTCTCTCTCACTTTCTGATTCCCCTCTCTGTCTCCCTTCTTTCATTTGTGTTTTGTTGTCATTCTCTAGCTCTTCTCCTCTCTGTCTCTCTTTAAATCTTTTTGTCCTATTTTTATGTTTCTCCCTCTCTCTCCACCTGTTTATCTCTCTCATTTTTCCATTCCCCATCTTTCTTCATTATCTCCCTTTGCCAGTTTCTCTTTTTCTCATCTCTCTTTTTTATTTCTCTCTTAATCTGTTTCTCTTTCACTGCTGCTCTTTTCTCATTCTCTTGCTCTCCCCTTCCTCTCTCTCCCTCTCTTCCAGCCTCGCTATCACTCTGCTTCACTCTATTTTTAAGTATATCACTTGCTCTCTCTCTTCCCATCTATCTCTTTCTCTCTACCTCCGTCCATACTTTCATTCTTCTTCTCTGTCTCTTTCTTTCTGTTCACTAGTCGCTCTCTCCCTTTTCACTCCTCATTTCTCTCTCTTATCTGTTTCTCTATTTCTCCTCTCTCTCTATCTATCTCTCCACCCTCCTTCTGCTCTTTCTCTTGCTCTAGCCTCCCTCCTTTTCCCCTCCACTCCTTCACTTGCTTACCTCTCTCTCTATCCATCCTCTGGCTGTCTCTTCATCAACTCTCACTTTCTTCTCTTGCTATTTTTTTTTGTTTTTCTCTCTCTCTCTCGCTGTTGCATGCCTCTCTCTCCCTTTTTTCAGTTTCCCCATCTTTCTTTCTTATCTCTCTGTTTCTTTTTCTCCTCTCTCCTATTATTTCTATTTCTCTCTTACTGTTTATTTTTTTCACTGTTGCTTTTTTTTCTCATTCTCTTACTCTCCCCTTTCTCCCTCTCTTCCAGCTTCTCTTTGACATCGTTTCTCTGTTTTTATCTCTATCTGTTCCTCTCTCTCTGCCCATCTGTATCTCTTCCTGTCCTCTGGCTGTCCCCTCATCCACTCTTTCACATTCTTCTTCTTCACCATCCCCCTCTGTATCCTCCGGCTGTCTCCACATGGCAGAGGCTCTCCGTGCTCGATGCCACTGTCAGCTCGTTTCCAAATAGCTCCTTCTGAAGAGACCCACAGGGACCAGAACTACAATACCCACAATTCCCTGAGGCCAGACAGTCCACAGAGGCAGCATGATAACACAGCAGGACACCCTGGGGAGGTGCAGAAAGAGAGGGGGGCAAGACACATGCAGACAAAAGAGAAGAGAGGAGATAAGAGGAGAGAAAAGGAACTTTTCTGTTCGTGTTTTGGTCTGTCACTGCCGGCTGAGAGAAAGAGTCCTTCAGATGCGACCCATGGCTTGATCAGCCTCCGCGTGTGTCTGAATGTGACGTGCATTTTGCTGAGCATATTGTGCCTGAAAAAGAAAATACCAGTAGGCGAGCAGGATGGGTCATGTAAAGGAGCCTGGACAGAACAAGAAGAAGAGAACACACACACACACCCAACACAGAGAAATCACACACACACACACACACACACACACACACACTGCTGCAGCCCCTCTCTCTCCAGCGCTCCAACCGCTTGTTCTGCGGGAGCTGTGGCACTAATGCCTGTTATAATGAGCAACAGGTGTGGCAGCCAGCAGGGCAACACTTGCAATCACCACAGCCGCGGAACTCCTTTCGAAACAGCAAAAGTCATGAAAAGAACCGCAGGACGGTGAACGTCTGCGAGCACTGTGACACCAACCTGAGCAAAAGGGCCGAATCCACTCTTTCGCTCTGTGTGTATAATTACTACTAGTTTGTGACGGAGCCTCTGAGTGAGCGATGGCTCAGTAAAAATGACTGCGGCTGCCGCAGCGTAGCCCGAAAGCAGATTTCCTCTAATTATCATTATTCCTTGTCACCTTTCTCGCCGTGTAGCCACCTGCGCAGAGACGTTGGCAGATTAAGAATGAGCGCTGGCTGCAGACTGAGCTCATGGAAACGGTGCAACAGTTCCAGCTCAATTTTCACAAACTCCCCCCGCACCTCCACCGCTGTTCGCCCTGAGAGCAACACCAGCCGGGATGTTCTGACACCAGCTGCATCATTTGCATGCCTAAGCAAAGATCTGCACTAACAAAGTTTACAATAGGACTGTTTTAATAATCTTTTTAATAATCATTCAATTCCCCAAAATAAGGTTTCCAAATGAACTATACTGACAAAAGTATTGGGACACATCTGGTTTTTTAAGATTTGAGCTTGGCCCTCTGCTTCCAGTGAAGGGCTTAATCTTAATGCTTCCTCACACCAAGACATTTTGGACAATGCCATGCTTCCAACTTTGTGGACCCAGTTTGGGGAAGAACCTTTTTCTATTCCAACATGACTGTGTCCCAGTGCACAAAGCAAGCTCCATAAAGACATGGCTGGATGAATTTGGTGTGGAGGAACTTGACTGGCCCACACAGAGTACTGACCTTAACCCCATCCAGCACCTTTGGGATAAACTGGAACCGAGGTTGTGAGCCAGACCTTCTCCTCCAACATCAGCATGTGACCTTGTAAATGTTCTACAGAATGAATGGACACAAAATCTTGTGGAAAGTCTTCCAAGAAGAGTGGAAGCTGTTATAGCCCCAAAGGGGGATCAACTCCATATTAAAGTTTATATATTTGAATACAATGCCATGAAAGCCCTGTTGGTGTAATAGAAGAACCACTTTTGTTTATTTAATGGAAATATATGTGCGTGTTTAGTGTGTGTTTGAGGAACCTTTTAAAGTTTCAAGAAAAGTTCTACACTGATTACAGTTTCAGGAACCTTTATTCTGAAGAGTGAAGTCGACATCCATAAAATGGACATCCAGAGGGCCTTGCATTTAAAAGTGCTTATCGCATCAGGTTATATGTTTAAATTGCATTGACTCCACATATTCTGCTCTCCCTCAAGGTGAGTGAATTCTTTTTTTTTTCTATTTAAAAAAGTTGAGTAATGAAATATGCCCCTTTCCTGTGGGACAGTGAATACAGCGAACCTGTAATTACTGGGTTGGAGGCTGGGTGTAAGTGCGAGTTCAAAGATTAATAAACAAGCACAAGAAACAAAATACTAACATAAATCAGAACAGAATCAAATTTAAACAGAGGCATTTCAGGAGTTTAAACAAAGCCATGAGCAAGACAACCAGTAGTACTCCCAGAGAAAGTTTTTGCACACCACAGGCTTTTACCACTTATCCTTTTATTTCATAAACTGCAGATTTTTATTCTCATTTAAATGCACTTGTTAACTGTTTCATCACTTAATAGCTTGTTAAATATCTAACACTTGTCTGGTGATCCGCCTTATAATGATATTAGGTTGTTTTTACTAAGTAACAAATAAAAAAATGACATTCTGGGTAATATCAGATCGTGAACATACTGTAAATGTATTTGTTTGTAAAGAATACTGAGTGTAAATATCAAGTGAGTAACATGCAAATGTCAAAAATTGCAGTGTGTGCCATAAGATCGGACATTTATATTGTTTGTTAAATTAACCATGGTAACACCTCTACTCCTGGAACTGAGGCTGGGAACCATAAGTATAGATAGTATATCATTTATTATAAAAAAAAAAAAAAAAATTTAATACATATTAAGTAAAACATGCATTCAGATTTCTTGAATATCACTTGTAATAGTACAGTACATATTCTGTTTGATGGATTTTGAAGTTTGAAAAACAATATTAGGCTGCCTCGGGGTCAGAAATAGCCCATGGTTCTGGACATCTAAAGCTTCTTTTGTTTTAGCGGCATGCCTAGAAACAGTTAGCGAGGGTTCGGCTCTTGCTTGCTATTATGAAAACGCAGCCTTATTGTAAACAGGCCACTGTAGAATAGTGATGAATAAGAATAAAAAAAAAAATTGATGCAGAAGCTGAAAATCTGACACGTTTTGCCAAAATTTTTCAAGCATGGTGTACCAATCTGTTGCATCAAAGAAAACACTTCTTCTCACACCTCATCTGCAATTACCGTACCCATATTTAACCTCCAACATGCGGTGGATAACAAGCTCCTCTGCAAATGAGCAAAATTCTCGGTGTTTTTAACACACTTGCTCTAAACCTCCTTCATTATAGCTCTCGACTAGCACAGGGGTGGGAGGGGTTTTGCCTGCACTTATTTCCGCGTGTCACTGTGCATTTGCACCATCTCTCACACTTCACAAACATGAGTGTGGGTGTGCACGTGTGTGTGTGTGTTGGAGTGGTGGGGGTATGGGGAAGAGGCTGGATAGAAAGAATGAGCCCCTGGGAGAGGTGCGTCTCGATCTGCTTCCCTTATCCCAGCAGGGCCACGGAGGAATCCTGGGCCGTTCAAAGCCTGAGCAATGGGGGTGGGGTACATGGGGTGGGTTTGGTGGGGGTTGGATGGTGGTGTTGTGAGTTATAAGTGAAAGAAGAAAGAAAGATGTGGGGGTGGGGTTGACTGGTTGACTATAAGAGATAATGGAAGAGGATTAAGCATCATTTAAAAGTTAGAGACACAAGGGGGCCTCTCTGTCTCTGTCTTCCTCTCATCATCCGCTCGGAGCTCATATCGTGCCCTACTTCGCCCAACCCACCAACAGCCGCCCGAAATAGAGCCGCGCAATTACACGAGACTCTGAGAGGCTTTACTGTGTGCATGCAGACGATCTCACCGCACACTCAGTCTCTTCCCTTCAGTACACACCTCACTCCTTCCTTTAATTCCAGCAAGCTAATGCAGTCAGGTCTGACAGGTTTCAACTCATTCGTAGGAAGCTGTGAAAAATTAGGAAGGTGCAGATGTGAGAAACTCGAGGATGATGAACTTATGAGCTGTGGATGATTCTATCATAAGAAACACGGAAATGCTAAACCTGAGTTATCTCAGGACAGCTGGCATAACTAGAACGAACTATGAATTGATACCTTACTCGAATTTAATATAAAAGCACAAAAAATCCTCCTTTATAATATTTTAATATACACTTTATAAGTTAAAATCAAATAAAATAAGAGCAACTGTTGACATTACAACTGAATTAAAACATACAAGCAAGCAAACAAAAATAAAATTAATAAACACAGAATATACCTATAAAATAAAACCACTTTCTGGTGTCTAGATGAAATATGTCAGTCTATTCTGTAGAAGATCAAATCATTAATATGATTAAAAGATTCCAATTATTAAACCAAACTGTCCAAAAAAGCTTCTAAACAATTAAAAATACTTTCTGGTATCTAGTTTATAGCATTTTAATCTACATTATACCTAATTCATAGTAATTAATATGTGCTGTATAAGTTCTAAATGAATGCAGAGTGAATGGCACCATACATTATGGAGTTACGATTTAATTTAATGACAAGTTAAATAAAGCAAAACTGATAACCTTATGTTGAGATTCCACTGCAGATTCTTTGTAAATGCTTGCTTTTAACAAACATTCAATTAAACATCAGTCCACTTAACTATAGATTTTACCAAATTTATGTTCACTAATTTAACCCTAAACCTAACCCTGACTCCAACCAAAATCTCATCCTTAATAAAGCTGATAATCACTCAAGTTTCACCACATAGTGGACAATCTACAGCCGGAACTATAATAGTAAACAATCATTTTCTGGTGTGTAGTTTGTGGCAATCAGTGTAGACTTTAAGATATAAAGTATATATTTAAAGTTACATTTTTTCAATTGAACTGAATAAAATGAATGAATCTCTGAACGAATCATTTCAATGCATAGAAGGTTATGTGGCTGGTTAGATGGTTCTTCTTTACGATGGAACCCTCGTTGTAAATGTAAAGAACCTTCTTAACATTTTTCTTTATGGCACAAAACATTTTAAAGAAGCGTTTTATTTTGGAACTATCTAGAGGCATAGTAGTATGTGTAGTATGCAAATCTACTAAGTGTAAGAAAACTCTTTTCTATGACACAAAACTCTTTGCATAGTCTCTCCATTAACATCAGGTGGACGGAATCACATACTCCATATTAATGAGCTCATCTAAGTAAACATTCACTTTCTCTTGGTCAAACTTTCAGCTCTGAGTAATGAAAGGAAGAACGAGCAGAGGCAAGAGAGCGCGAGGGAGAAGAAGAAAAGCGAGTGAGCACTCTGTCTGGTATTTCCCAGCATTAGAATTCCAAACATTAATAACCCCAGCCCTCGCAGGCTCTCTCCTCTTCCTCCTTCTCCTCCTCCTCCTCCTCCTCCCCATCTACGCTCTCCCCTGCTCTCTCTCCATGCCTTCTCTCTCCATCTCTCACTCGCCACGTTACGCTTCACATCTCATTCTGATCAACGTCTTCCCTCCGAGGCTCCAGCTCATTCAAATGAAGGGCTGGCAAATGGTACCTGAAGCTCTTCTCTGCTTCCATGTGAACGGATGGTAAGCGTATATGCACTTGTTACACACAAACAAACGGACAACCGGTGGCCCAGCAGTTCCACAAGACTTCTTAAGTCAAGTAATTAAGCCACGAGAAGGTTCCTCAGCCTGTTTCCATGGGCTGAAGGTAACGGAGCTCGTGCCATCAACAGGTGAGACTGACAGCTGCGCCGGCTCGGGTAATTGAGACGGCAGCTCCAACTTTTGCATTCCTATTTCTGTTTCTGTTTCTGTTTCTTGAAACTTGCCATATTTATAGCTGTGTTCGCACACAAAGCTAGCCTATAACTTGCCGACGGCAACAGCAATTAATTACCAAGCAAACAGAGCTTACAAAAAGAACAAAAAAAAAAAAGAACAAAAAAAGTGTGGTGCAGATTTCAAAGATGAATATTTCCAGCACTTACAAGAAAGAGAAGCAGGAACAAAACAATTATTTTCACAATTACACTGAACGCGCATTACAGAGCAGTAATCGGCTCCTGGTTCGCAAACTGTGTGTAAATGGTAATTCTTCCATTGTTTATTGCACTGTGCACTGCAAGTCGTGGGGGAGGAAATGCTCTGCCATCAGAGACCTTGCCGATATTCAGCCTTACCCTTCCACATCCATACGTAATTAGAGTTGGGACCAAAAAAGCTCTTCTTGGCGACGACTTACCTTCTGTTTATGTGCGGCGAGGTATCCGTGCAGCCTCTCGGCCCGCAAATAGGAGGCACTGTGCACGGAAAAGCGCACGTCCAGGGTCCTGTCCCGTACCTCCATGAGGCTGAAGATGTTAATTTCGTCCAAGCTTACAGAGAGCATTTCGGAAAGGAAGTCCCCCAGAAGCTCGTACCTGCTCCGTAAGCCCCCTCGCCGCTCCATGAACTCTTTAGCAGTGATGTCTGTGGAAAATACAAACACACACATGCACAAAATCAGACCATATGCAGTCATGGAAACCACACCTGAATGTTCCACATATTTTAATCATATTTTAACATATTTTTAGTCATTCATTCAAATTGTTATAATTTGTATTTAGCTTCATACTTCATTTAGTTTCACAGTCCTTGCTAACATATGTCTCTTTAATTGTCTTCAACAGGTGTCTCACATCGCATCATGCTTATTTACCATGCTCCTCTATCTGTCAACCAGAAACATCTACCTGGACCTTTTTATTAGAAACACCTACTTCAGCTCAATGGTAATTTTATTAGAAACACCTAACCTGTACTTCCACTCACTGGCCACTTTATTAGAACATAACTTGTACTTCTACCCTATAGGTCCATATGAAGACTGCTCATCTATTACCATGTACTTTTTGTCAGTTGCTCTACTTCATTCATCATTAATGATGAACTACAGGACCTCTGAAGTCCAGATACTATTTGGGTGGAGAAACATTCTCAGTGCAACCGTTATGCATATTAGTTACATATTAATGTATGAGGTGCTAGTTTAAGTATAAATCAATGTCACTGCTAAATTAAAACTTGTTCATCACCAAAAATGACCAGCCAGTACTGGCTCTACTGACTGTTAATAAAAGGCTAGGACTAATGCAAACTGTGCATCACCACATGGGACAACAGAGGGGGTACAAGGTAGAGGTTTAACAATGCAGTCAGCGTTTACTTAACACCATACCTATTTCTATCATTTTCTGACAAAATTTGATCTAAAATTAGTCATTTAGACTTTATTTCATGGATCTCTGTTGTCTTGTGTTTCCTTTGTCTAATACATTTCTTATTGTTTATCATAATACATTTATTAGGTGTGACCCACTGGATGATGAGCTGCTATTTTGAGTCTACGTTCCTCTCAGTTGCTTCTTCTTATAAAGTTTTTCAGCCAGTGTTGCCCTAGGCTTGCTCGATAGGGGTCTGGACTTGGACTTCTGGAAAGCCATTTGAGAGCCATGTTTTGTAGGAAAAATGTTAACTTAAAAAAGCCATAATGAGGTAAAAAAAAAGAAAAAGCTATATAAATAAACTTCAAGTGAAATGAATGGAACAAACTTGAACTTCAGTAACATCATTGAAGTTTGCCTCTTCCCCATCCCCCTCATTAGTGCCTGGTCCATGTTTGCCGCTATCACAGCTTGAAGCGAGCACAAAGACCCCAGACCCAGCAGAATGAAAGCGTAGCTTCATGTTTAATCCAGAGCAGGACCAGTAGGGGTCAGGAACTGAAGAACAGCGCTCATGAAAAATGCATGCTCACGTTATCCCCTCGTCAACACATTGCACTGCCATTAAGTGAAGTTAGCGGGCAGCGATGGCCGCGCCTCCAAACTCCGTCTGACAGGCCGTATCAGAAAAAACTCAAAATGCAGACCCACGCACTTTACAGTCTTCTGCTGTCACCACGGCAATGGCTCCCCGTTCTCCACTGTCACAGTTGGGGAGATGCCAGTGTGAAGTCTGCAAACATTGCCGGGTATTACAGGCAAATAGCGAGAGGGTGGCTAACATCCTGCTTCCGTTTGCAGCAACTTGGATGCCCCGAGCTGTCAGGCGAAGGCCAGAGCTGAACGAAGGATTCCTCCCTGCAGCTGGAGGACCACTCTAATTGGTATGCCATCTTTTCTGGGTGGGATTCAGACACCAGTGACCAGCTGCTCTAGAGGGGGCGGTATCCCCGGAGAGATGGCCTCTGTTTCACTTAGATCATCCCCAAGCAGGGTGAAACTCCCCTGAGGCCATTTGCAGACAGTAACAGGGGGGGCTTCTGAGACTGCACCGACGCTTCACAGCACACAGCAAGGGAGGAACATGTTGGAGGAAATGCCAGGAGAGCTTTAATGATATCAGGGACACTGACAGCTGCACTGGGTACCACTGTGGAGCAGTGCTGTAGAGCAACTTCGGTCCTGAAGTAGAACTTTAATCCTGAAATTTTGGACCAAACCTGATTTGAGAACATTCTTAAAGTAGGCTAATAAATGTCAGAAGCTTGAAGTGCAGAGAAAAAACGAAATACTAATCCCACTGAAAGGGCAGAGATAAAGTAAGGAAGGGGAAAACCCAGGATAATAGTGTTATTGTGTGACACAGGCTATGAACCTGAAGAAAATGTGAACCCAACCGGAGCTCAACAAATGTAATACTTTTTTTTTCCTCCAAAAAAAGCCTGACGTGAACAATCTGGTGCTATCAGTATACAGAAAAAATATATATATTTTGAGGTCTCTCCTGGAGTACAACTAGCACCAACATTATATCCCACACATTTTATCCCCTAAAATGTCAGCATTCATCAGCATTAAAGTCGTTAAACTGTTTAAACGACATTTGGCCCACATTTGTGCTTTTTTTCAATATGTTTTGCTGTCAGGTCGTCTATTTAAACAGAACTTGCTCTTCATACCATGGAAAACAGGGGAAATGGGACTGCTAACAACCATGGAAGACCTGGTAGACCACCAACACTGATGCTGTCAGATAAACAGCATATGAAGATTTTATCTTTGAGAAAGAGGAGAAAACCAAGCTCCACTCTCACTTCAGACCTGATAAGGTGTTTCTGTCACATCCACACTGTAAAGAGACAACTCAACACTATGGGTCTGAGAGAATGTGTAGCTCTTCAAGAAGCTATTATTGAGAGAGGAAAATCTGCACTAGAACACACAAACTGGAGATGTGGAGGACAGTTTTATGGACTGCAGAGTGTAAATAATGCGGATTATTTGTGTGGTGAGAAAAAGCACCACATTTCTAAGACTGAACCTAAAAGTAAGTCTCTTGGGAAAATGGAAATTGTAATAAAAGTCAATGGTGAACACACTAAATACGGAAATGTGTGATATGCTTGTCGATGCTTCGTTGCAATTTTATGTTTTGTGACTTTTTAACCTGTCATTAAAAAGTGGTCTCTAACATTTACACAGTGCTCTACACCAACAAGCCACTTCATTGTATCTACTCTAATTATCTACACAATTTTATCAGCTCTACTGATGATAAAGGTGCACTTTATAGTTTACAATTACAGATTGTAGTCCATCTGTTTCTCTGCACCATTTGTTAGTCCCTTAGTCTGGTCAGGACGCCCACAGGACCACTACTGAGCCAGTACTGTTTGGGTGGTAGATCGTTCTCTGCACAGCTGTAACACCGACATGGTAGTGGCATGTTAGTGTGTGTGTGTGTGTGTGTACTAGATCACACGCAGCAATGCTGCTTAAGTTTTTAAACACGTGTCCACTAACCGTCCACTCATTTAAGTGTTACTGTTGTTCTAAGACTAATTCACCACCCAGATGATGCCTTCTTACTGGTGGTCCTGTAGGGATCCTGACAAATGATGCAGAGAAACAGATGGACTACAGCCTGTAATTGTAAACTACAAAGTGCTGCTATATGGTAGAACTGATAAAATGGACAATGAGCGTAATTACGAGGTAAGTGTACCCAATTAAAGTGGCTCCTCAGTGTATGTGTAGGTATGTGTGCACAAGTGAGTGAGTGGGAAAGAAAGAGTCTTTGTCTTTTCTCACTTTCAGAGCTCTAAATCCCTCCTCTGACGGCTGGCTTTGACTCGGTGTCTCTGTGCACCTGAGCAGCCTGGCGAGAATCATTATAGCCTGAGGAGTGTCAGTCAGAGAGGAGATGCGGGCAGGAGACCAAGTAGGGGGCGGCGATTAGCCACATGGAAATGGGGCTGGGTGGAGGGGCTAGCAGCACAGCGGCCAACTGTCCACTCCCATCATAAATCCTCAGCACCCAGGGACTCAGCCTGACAGCCTGGGACGGCAACTAGGTTTGATTCAGATGCGGTTCATGCCCCTCTTCATTTCCATAGTTATCAGGTAGAGTTGGAACTTGGAAGGTTAAATGTGCACACACACACACACACACACACACACACACACACACACACACACACACACACACACACACACACACACCCACACA
>JBBPCY010000039.1:21537218-21561998 GCA_037974405.1 Brachyalestes nurse
CACACACACACACACACACACACACACACACACACACACACACACACACACACACACACACACACACAGACAAACACACATTCCCCTTGCGAACCTCCACAAGTGAATTATTCACAGTCACGTAAGTCTGAAAAAACAACCCATTCATTTGCATTCCAACATTCATGCTAATATTAAAATGCAATTTCATAAATAGCTAGTGCTGGTTCTAAAATCTGATGGGATCCGCCATGTTCAGAAGCAACATATAAGCATGTAAGACTGCATACATCAACTGATTCATTCTGTCTCTGCCCACAGATGTATTGCTAGATTGGATAAGTTTTAGACAACGCTGGAAATAAAACATTCAACCTATTGAGAAACTGTAGAGGACAAATGAGTTTTTGGCACAGAATGCATTATTCATTTCAAACTATATTACATTTTTTATGTGTGCGAAAGGTCACACTGTTAGGATAGATGGGGTGTAGCGTTACGTATATTAACATGGTGGAAAATTTGTAGGTGTTTCCAACGCTGCCTTACTTCAGTTAGCTGCAAAAAAGTATGAAAAGTATGAATAGCATTTCAGTGGTTATTCCTGGAATCCAGTGGTTAACCCTGACAGCTCGAGCTAGATCAGACATGTCAAAAATGAAAAAAAAAAACACCTCTACAGTAACGCTAACTTCTCCTAGCACCCCTATGAGATAAAGAAATTCAATAAGTTGTATTCGAAGCTGGTAACAGACACTAATAGCAGCATTCATGAATTCATTAATTCATTCACTTTCTGTAATCACTTCATCCTTTTTAGGGTTGCAGGTACCAGGAGCCCAGGTTTGAGACAGGGAGCTCATCCTGGGCGGGGCAACAGCGCACCACAGCAACAATAACAGTAATTTACTAAAGTAATCCCACCCATTGTAAGTGAAAACACTACTGATTCCTCTGTCAGTTCCTAAATATGCTGGTAGAAGATACCACGTGTAAGGCCTAAGAGCTAGCAACCTATATATAACAAAAAAACCCTCTTCAACACAGGCCTCGAGTGGCTTATTGTTTCAGTAATGTAATGTACATTCCTGTTAAGAGATAAACTGGAGATTGGAGATATCTATATTAATGATTGTGTGGGATGCTGATGTGTAAAACATGCATACATGTGATATTAAGAATCATCCATAATTAAACAAATAAATATTGAGAATAGAAATCTGTATATATATATATATGGGCTGGGAAAGTGAACACATTATTTACTTAACGCAGACAATTATTTTATCGCACGTTAACGCAGAGCTTTAAAAATCCTTTTATTTTGAAAGTTCGGTGTGCTCACCGAAGTAATGCGCAACGTTGAGCTATTTAATATGGACAAATGTAATGGGACACCTGACCCCTGCGAAAACCGGTTCCGCCCTGTGCTCTGGACTCTGTGGGGAACTTGTTTTTCTATAATAAACTACATAAAACGTGAATGCCCTGCAGTGACATTCTGGTTTTATATTTATATATAAATTATATGTTTGATTACATTATTGTTTAAGTTGAGATTTACAGAAATATTTGAACTGCAGCTGTGTGACTGTGTAAAAGGGACCACTGCTGACCACTGCTATTTGTTTAAAATGTTTGCAAACCATATGTTATTCCACTTTTGTTCATATAGCAGTATTTTTAAAAGAAAGTTGCGCGAATACACAAGTTCTGAAACAAAAATTGAATTTAGCATACAACAACGTTATTAATCGCAGAAAACTACAAACTGGCAGGTGAAAAAGAATTTATACACCCCCTACCCACACACACACAAACACACACAAATTCACACTGACTTCAGCTTTAAGAGAGGTCCCATAAGTATTGGCTGCAGTGACTTGGAGGGCAATGGCGAATGAGTGGCAGTCAATAGGACCTTGAGAAAGTGCAGGGATTGGAACGTTAATCCCACTGAATGACTGCAGATATTTTCCCAATTTCTCTTTTTATTGATCCCACAAAGTCCGGCTGAGGTTGGGGGGGGGGGGGGGGAGCATGGGAGTGGGGGACAGAATTCTGGGTGAGCCAGGGAGATGAGGATCAAAAGAGATGAGACACTTTACATTTTTTTTTAAAGATAAGCCCTCAGTCGGATAAGCAGAGAGCAGTCTCAAAAAGTTTCACCTCAAACAGCCAAGGGCTTTTCATGGCATGTATTGCTGGAGAATGTGGAGAATGCAATGTGTATGCTAGTAGGGAAAGAGGGAGTTAGGAGGATGAAGAAGCAAGATTGTGCGTTAGTATGTGTATATTAGTGTGTGTGTGTGTGTGTGTGTGTGTGTGTGTGTGTGTGTGTGTGTGTGTGTTTTGAGCACGCATGCGTGCCCATGTGTACTTTTTCACTCGTCTCCATGAGCTGATGTGGGTGTTTCAAGGACTAACTCTGCATCCCAGTTTACCACATATTTCACCTTTCAATCAATTTCACCCTCAAGTTTTGCACACAGTAAGCCTTAATCTCTCCAAAGCAGAATTAAAAAGGGCCTTATTGCCTTGAACATTTGTTCTTGAAATGGGATTTCAAATGTCAAGGAGGCTGCAAGTAATACTATGAGTGGGGCTTTCCATTTTCTACCATGTGGGGATTCAGTGTGAGTGTTTGGATAGGGCTCTATGGTGGAGGTAATGCCGTTTGGGGGTGGGGAGGTGGTGGGCTACGGGGTTTAGATACGAGAAGAACAAGCACACACTCACTCCTACTTCTACAGACAGACGCTGCGTGCCTATGAAACTGAACCCAACGGCAAGTCTTTGACAGCTGCTAATGCTGCAGTCGGAGACTGAAAATTGGTGTGGAGCAATGTTTGTTTATTGCTAAATAGCCGAAGCGCTTCGAAAAAGGTTATATAGTTCATTTAAAAACACTGGATGCTTCGCAATGCCATGATCTGGACGGTTCTCACCTTGAGCTGATGATGCAACAAACATGTTTTTCTTGTATTAATTCTCTTTTTATTTATGTCCACACACAAACACATCTACACTATACGGACAGCACACCTGTTTTTCAGGGTTATGGCTAGGCCCCTTACTTCCAGTGAAGGGCTTAATCTTAATGCTTCAGCAGACCAAGACATTTTGGACAACGCCATGCTTCCAACTTTGTGGACACATTTTGAGGAAGAACTATTTCTATTCCAGTATGACTGTGACAAAGCAAGCTCCACAAAGACATGGTTGGATGAGTCCGGTGTGGAAAAACTTGACTGGCCCACACAGAGTCCTGACCTCATCCCCATCCAACACCTTTGGGATGAACTGGAATGGAGATTGTGAGCCAGACCTTCTCATCCAGCATCAGTGCCTGACCTCATAAGTGCTCTACAGAATGAATGGACACAAACTCCCACAGAAACTCCAAAATCTTGTGGAAAGCCTTCCAAGAAGAGTGGAAGCTGTTATAGCTGCAAAGGACTGATCAGCCCCATATTAAAGTCTATATATTTGAATAGAATGTCATTTAAGTCCCTGTTGGTGTAATAGTCAGGTGTCCTAATACTCTCCATATAGTGTATTTATCTACCAACCAATGGGCAGTATTTGCAGTTTAGCTTGCTGTTAAGGACCATGCGGACAGGAGAGTGAATTGTACCTTTTTAATCTTCAACAATGCTCACACACCACAATACACTCCTTTTTTTTAAATGTGTTGTTCCTGTTTACAGGCCCTTTAAAAATCCAGATTTATTGCAGTGTAGTAAAAATGTGAGAAGTGTTTTTGTCTCAAAGTCCCTTAAACAATCAGACAAAACATGCCATAAGAATAACTGGAGGAGGTCTGGCGGAATCCAATAAGATGCTGTGAAATTAAAGATTGGAACGGATTGCTGTACCTTGGTTGCAGCAAGCACTAAAAGATATAAAATGAATGCCACACACATACACACGTATACACACATATACGAACTGCACAGCTGTTGTGTGGTCATTTTTGCGGTTCATTTTAATCCTCCAATCGTAAACTCTTTCAGCCATAACCTAAATTTAAAGCCCCTCCCTTGTAAGGAAATGCTCTCCCTTCTGTTGAAATGCTGATGGACGTAAAGCCTCCAGCCCCATGCCGGCGAGCCTGTAGGTTTTACTACGGCATTGTGAGACAGGACCAGCACTAATGCCGGCTCTGCCCACTGATCCGGCTCGCACGCCAAAGCTAAACCAGTGTCATTACTGGAGATATGTGCCATCATGTGACAGCTACAGCTTAAATCAACTTATGTCAGCTCTCCTCAAAGCTTATGAAATTTGGGTTTTAAAGCCCTTGGAATCTTATTAGGACATGTGCAATTTACAATTGAAATAGGCTAATCTGGAGTTTTTTGGCATTATCATCAATTAACATGTCATCCGTTGCCTGAGAAAACCCCCTTTCCTTAGAACTGTAACTTTACAACAGAAGAATAAAAGCTTAGATTGTTCATCATTAGATTATTGGATTATTATACTCCACACTATTTAAACACACACATATAGAACTAATACAACGTATTTTAAACACTACATTTTTAAAGATTTTAAAAACTTTTTTGTAGTACATGATGATTAAGATACAATCATTCAGAGTGGTTTTATGCGAAATGCGTGAACATGGTGGTAATAAGACACAATTAAAGTATTTAATAGTATTCAAAAAAGGTATGGCATGAAATAGTAAGAAATGATTCAACCCTTTCTAGACAATGCACCATTTTTCCAACAGCTTTGGTTACATCTCCTTAATAAAATGATGCAAAATTATGAAAAAATTGCCTTTTTTTGCTACATTTTATTGCCATGTTTAACTCTATTGCCAATTTCAGTTCTTTTTTTTATTTATTTAGTTTGTATTTAAATCTACTTTTTTACACTTTTATACTATTATTGTATAACAACAACAACAATAATCACTATTATTAGTAGTAGTATTATTAGTACTTCTCATTGTAGCTATCCAATAAGATGCAAGAGACTGTTATGTTTTTCCATTCTTAAAGGTGAAGTCGGAGCCGTACCTGCCAGGCGAAGGGAGGCGGAGTTAAAGATGACATCATCGCGGAGCTCCTGGACGCGTACTATCACACTGGACACGGCGTCTGGCCACTCCCCGTCTGATACCCGCACCTGGAACTCATAGGTGCCGGGAGGCGCGCTCTCCTTAATGACCAAAAAACCTGTTCGCTTGTTCAGGATGAAGTAACTGCAGAGTCAGAAGGAGAGAAGAGCTATCATTACTCATCTGCCAAAATATATAAATAATCTGCCAAAAAAGTAGCTCCACCATAATTGATGGGCTGTTGTTACTTAGCAACCATTAGTCAGCATAATTATAGTGGTTTGATGAAAAGCTATGTGGTCTGAAGTAACTGTTGCATAATTAAAGGAATGATTTTGAGAACATGTTCACAGTTTTCTCTGTACTTGTTTATTCTATTTAGCGCTGGAGCCATGAAGCTAGTTTAGCTAACCGATACTAGAAGTCAAGATCAGTCCACTCAGACCACATCCAACTCTTCATTATGGAGGAGCAGACTTGTGGATGTGGTTTAGGATACAGTATAAGTTACTGTAAGCTATAAAAATGAACAAATTCACTGATACCCATTACAGACAACAGCATTTGACTCAAAAATCAATCAACATTGATTCTCGATTTAGGCTACGACCAGCTACACAGGGAAGTTTTGTTCATTTTTATAGCTCACAGTAAGTCACACTGCACATCCTACTCCACATCCTAAATCACACTGACAGGACCATGCCATCTTAACGGTGAACTGGACGGAGCTTGAGTGAATTCAGATAAGTTTTGGGGATTGATAAGGAAAAGATTTATGACTTTTGTCTTTTGTTACTCCGGTCTTAAACCACAGAAGCACCATTTCGACTCTAAACACGTCTGGATCATTGACTACATCTTTCGTTGCAAATTTGATATTTTCACTAACCTACTCCTTTAAGCGGCAGAACTTCAGAGGGAGTGTGTTACGGCATTACAGCTGGGATTTGGCTGCAGAAGATCATCACAGGATGATATAGTGTTCTTTTGTTTTGAGGCAGTACTTTTTTGTCAAATGAAAATTTAGCAGTAAAAGTAAAAAAATGTTGTTTTCAATATTGGCAATTTCTTAGCCCAATAAGGGCAGTTTAGTAAATGATCAATAAATTAAACTAAAATCCATGTTCTATACACTACTAATCACACTAAACACTGCAAATCTAACTCATGCCTTCCCTAAAACCAACAGCATTATTTTACACGTTTGCCTCATATACTGGGGGCCATACTGGGGCTCTCACTTTCAAAGCTATATGTCTTTTTAGTGTAACTTACAGGTTAGTTTCCTGTAGTAATTTGTAGAAGTTGCTCAATACAAATACTAAATTGACAAAGCAATCCATGTCCAGTTGGGAATATCAGACAGACTATCTTTACTGATTCTATGGTCATGATTTGAGAAATTTCTGTGGAGGCTCTGTTCAGAAAAACAAGACTAAAATATCCTAAAGCAAAATTCTGAAGAACAGCATGTGATCCCCCTGTGAGCATTTGTGAATTCAGTTTCAGATCATAAAGTATTCCAAGCCTATAATTAAACTCAACACGAAAAGGTGCAGTCCATATAATATATAATCTGCACCCGGATAATATAAAACGCAACTCGAATCTAAAAGAATGCAGCCAGCTCTAAAACGATGAACCAGGTCATTTCAAAACCATTTAACTTCTAACAAACCAAATTTCAGAATTAACAGAAAACTGGCATTTCATTCAAACGCTTCCAGGCAGAGCACCAAAGGATACATATTCACCCTAAATGAGATGTCACTTTAAATTAAGCAAGAGGCGATTAAAGAGGGCAGAATGAACCCTGAGAGATGCGGGGCAGGTGGGGGGTTGGCTGTGGAGGGGGGTGTGGAGAGGGGAGCAGGGTTAGAGAGGTAGAGAAATAGAAAGGAGAAAGGCAACAGCTCCTCCAGAAGCTCCCAACATCTTTAATTAGCTAGGCTGATAACTAGAGGCCAAATGTCAGAGCTAAGATCGTGCTTCTTTAAAATTCAGGGACCGAGCCGCAAAGTGACACCGGCCTGACAGCTTCTTAAAATTTTGCTTTAACCTGGAATTCAACCTCCAAAGCAGCACCCCCACACACTCATTAGACACACAAAGGATTTTAAAGCTCTCCGCTCGGACGCTGGAACCTGCGATTAAACTTTTAATTGGGTATGAAATGCATGGATTTTTTTTTTAATCTTTATCCACACCTTTTGTGAGGGCAGGCATGGAAAGTACACAGATCCACAGAGTATTCGCTGACGAGTCCACTATCAATAAGGAGGCGGAAAGGGCAAGAGAAGGTGGAGGGATGAAGAAAGAAAGAGAAAGAGCTGAGAAAAGCAAAAGAGAAGGAGGGGTGTAACGACGAAAGGAGGCTGTGAACAAGAGAAAAGGAAGAGAGGGAGAAGAGGTCTTACTTAGGAATGTGTCCTTCAAAGGCGTATGTTTTGTTGTCCCAGTCATCGGGATCAGGGGCATAGACCTTTCCCAGAACAGTGGTCGGCATCCTACCTGTTGATGCGAAAAATGACATTATGGGTACACGTGAAATTGGTTGTGTGTGTGCATGCCTCACTCTCAGTGAATATTCCTGACCCTACACAAACATGAACATGCTTGCACAAACTAAGAGATGGATCTCAAATATGTTTTTATATATACACTAGTAGAAAGAGAGAGAGAGAGACTGCAAGGAGGTACAGAGTGAGAGAGTGTTGCATAAACACCACTTATTAGAACAGAAACCCAAGCCCAGAGTTGTGTGTGAAAAATAAGCGCAACATTTTGTCCTGTGGGGTCAGGTGGCAGCGTCACCTCGTGTCAAGTTGCATATCTCTGCCAGAGATTATAGACCAGAGTGCACTGGCACGACAAACACAAACAAGCACAAACATGTGCCATGAATGACTGCTGAAAAACTCGAGAGTGTCCTCTATTCACACTAATTATTAAAAACTAATCAGTTTTTTTTTCTGTAGGACTAACTGTAGGACTAATGTTCATTAAAACATTCATGCTTGTTCATCTTCGTCCCATCAGTGTACTGCAGCTTCCCTTACATGCGCCTGAGACACAACTGGACTGGGCCTTCACTGCACTGTAAAATGTGAACAGAATAGATTTTTTCAACTTTTTTTTTTTTAGCGTTTTAGGTCGAACTAACGATTTTTACAGCACATGGCAACAGTGGACAGTCAGTTCAACAGTGTACTGGGCAGTTACTTCACTTGTATTCATGGCATCAATATGGAAGAGTAAAGATAAAAATAACTTGAGCGACAAACAAAGGCCCCATTAAAAAAGGAACAGCTGAGATGAGAGCAAACATTTTGCCATGTTAGTGTCCAAGTTAAACAAGGAAAATAAAGCTGAGAGCCAACACTGAGGGAGAGTTTTCTCATGTGAGCAGTGAGAGAGCTGATTTGAGAACCACAGGTCTTCATACTAATGACCATGAGTTGTGGTAGAACTGAATGTTTTAAGCAGTGTAATAATGAATATGCACTTGCACGTGTAAAATTGAAAATCTGACTCCAGTCATCTAAAAGCGTCATCCCAGTCACTTCATTTAAGTTGGCAGACGTATTAAACTGTCATTTTTATGCAGTGTATATATGGGGAGCTAAAATTTTTCATACCCTAGAACCACATAATTGCTTAATCGGGCTCTGGCTGTGGCTCATTTTTTCTAATCACCTTGTCAGTACAATAAGTACAAGCTAGGATCAATTTTACCCTCATTTTATCTCTGAACGAATACAATTATTTGGTTGATAGGATACAATTCAAGATAAGCCATGCTTTTACATTTACACCTGAAAGGATGTGGAATCATAAACATGTTAAAAAAGCTAGGCAGCCAAATAAAGCTGGAATTGGAATTCACCAGCACCACAAATCTGTTAAAAAATGGAACATGCCATTAAAATGCAACAGCAAAAGTTATATCAAAGAACAGTTGTATATTCTGACCCATTGTGTTTTATGAGGGACAGGAAAATAGAGCTGAAAAGAAGCCTTAAGTGTTACCTCTGGATGCTCATTTTGTAGATATAATTCAGTGTTCCAGGATAGAAACAAACTGCTAAAAAAATCCAAAGAGATGCAAGATAACCCAATTCATTATGGTTCTCAAATATGGTTTTGCCTCCAACAATTTTACTTAATGCTACAGTGAAAACTGCTTCGCAAGTGCACTCCTCATAGCATATGTTTGTCAGTTTAGCCAATTTACGGTTCAGCAAATAAGCTCCAAAAGGTTCTGTGTACTTTTCTAATGAATAAAAGGTCTAGTGAGCACCATCAAGGTATAATCAAAGGTTAAATCAGGGCTCTGTTTTTCACATACAAATCGTAAATGACTAGACCAGTATTCAAATTACTTGTATTTCCGATTTGATGTGCCAGAGGCATTTTAAAGCACAACTAGGCTCACTACCGGGCAGCTCCATATCTACCATGTACACTGTATGTTTTGCTACAGCTTTGGCCACTGCCTTGAGCTCATAATTGTCATAGCTCGCAATGAATAACTAATAGGATCTGCTAACGACTAAACAAGGGGATATGGCCTTCCTGGTTATAGAGTCAGTACAACCACGAGGACACAAAAAAAAAATAATTTCTGTCTGTGTGGTCCAACTGAAAAGACCTGAAAAGCAATGAAATTATATTACACTTTTAAAATTCACAGTTACCTAAAATATTTACCAATATGAATGAATGTAGAAAATATTCATACTAGAAACACAGCATTAGAGAAGAAGCACTGCTCTGTAAAGCTCAGCAAACATCAGCCTTTACCATTCCCATCATCAGCAACCTCTTCCTTTTTTAACCCTCTGAGGTCCGAGGCAGTTTGCTACACCTTTACAAATTTCTAAGTATTTAATCTAACTAAACACATCTATGCACATGCTGTTCTATTCTGGAAAACCTCAGCAACAATAATATGTGAGTAAGGTGAATGTAATGAAATTAGTTTTTTTTTTAATATTGTGTAAACATAACATGACAAAAAATTATTTTAAGAGGTCTTCAAACAAAGTAAAATACACGCCCTAAATATATCTGAGCGAGACTTTTGAAGTTTGAACCTTGTAAACATATTTGTTGGCTACAAAAATGTAAGAAGAGCATTCAGAAATGTTATGTAGTTTCAATGCAATTTGTAAAAGAATCACACTCTGTACTTTTTCTCTGCTCTTTCACATGCATGCACTCCCCCTCCCCCTGTCAATGGCCAGGTGTCAATGGCTGTCATTGTCTGGCTGGCCCTGCTCCAAAAGCTTTTGTAGTAACTAAATCTTCTAAATCTTTTACAAATACTTGAATACTCAGAGTTCAAGACTTTTATTTGTCACATGCAGTTATTGCTGGTACAACACAGACTCTGCTAAATATGCTAAAATTGAAGAAATAAGTATCAACATCACAAAAATAGTATAAGTAAAAAAACAAGTATAAATATGTATGTGTAAGTATATAAGTAGAAATATAAAGTAGAAGTATATAAGTATGAATAAGAATACAATAAGTAGTCTAATCACGATGCCAAGCACCATAACAGTTTCTTTTCTGACGAAGGCAAAGATACAAGCAAATACTCAACTAGTCCTAGAAGATGCAGCAGCGATTTCCTGTTTGAGCCTGAAATACCTTAATGGACCCACTTACTGTTTGCTGTGGTTGCCGTGCTTTTAGCACAAGAAGCTCTTGAGCAAAAACAACCCTGCTGCATCTGTAAGAATGAGATGTGCCAGCAATTGCTTCAGGATTATTCTCTTGCCTTTCATCCAAGCTCACCTGAGAGCTCCAGCTACATCCACCTATTCTATAAACCCTCAGAAAACCAAACAACAGCATACCCTGAAGACCAGCTAAATGTGCTTCTGAAGTCTTCGCACAACAGAGACATACTCACTTTTTTTCTTCTGCGGACATAAATTTAGAGTTTGGAGTAAGACAAAAGTTATTTTATATGGTCTAGAGTTTTCATCTTTGATTTGCTCCTTGATGTCTTCATACTAAAAAGTACCTAAGAGACTTATTTGAAAATAACGGAAGAATGCACATCATCGCTGTCAGAAAATACCAGCTTTCAGAAAATACCAGCTTACTTGCCTCTTACAATGTGGGAAAATGGTCAAAAAGGGTTTAAAACACATTACATTAAATTTATTGTATTGCAATAAAATGTACTGACTGATCTGTTATTAACACTGCAAGTTTTACCTCTGTGGCTGTTGATGTAGATTTTCTTCTCCCCAGAGAGATGGGCGTGGTCATTCTTGTCCCCAATGATGATGGTCAGTGTGCTGGTGACCGTCTTCGGGGGCTTTCCGCTGTCAGTCATGATGACTGGCAGCAGGAACTCTTTCTGCCTCTCCCGATCGAAGGCCCTGAGGGCTGTAATGGTGGCAGTGTCATTTTCGTTATCCTGTAAGTGGAAGTCATTGCTGTAACGGTACTCAAGAGGGACGGAAAAGGCGAAAGGTGAGCCATTCTCCACTGAGTCTCGGTCAATGGCTCTGAGTAATGTGGAGCTTGTGTTGAGCCGGACCACCTGGGGCCCTGGAACGTTCTCCCAGACTACCGGAGAGTAGGTGGCCTCAAATTCTGGACCATTGTCATTCACATCCAATAGTGAAATCTGAATGGTGGCGGTGCCTGTCAGTGGTGGCGTCCCGTGATCAGTCGCCAGGATGACCAGGTGATGCTGGGTGGCCTTCTCCCGGTCCAGCTGACTAGCCACAGTGACCAGCCCGCTCTGGTCCACCAAGAACAAGCCATGTGGGTCAGAATCAGGGTCTATGCTATAGGTAATCTCCCGGTTCAAGCCTGAGTCTGAGTCACTTGCAGCCACCATGGCCACACTGGTGCCAACTGGAACATCTTCTCTGAAGGCAGGGAGCTGCAGAAAGTGAGGGATGAAGACTGGAGCATGGTCATTGCAGTCTTCGATCTCTAAGGTGCAGTGTAGCAAGCTGGAGTAGTCCAGGTCCTCCACTTTAATGGTCAGATTGAACCTTTGCTCCCCAGGTCTTTCATAATCCAGTCGCTTCTTGAGACGCAAGGTCCCTCGTTGCTCTTGCCGGTGGCTCACCATGTAGAACTTCTGCTCTGGATCTCCAGCCACTACATTAAAGGTCAGCTGACCATTCTCCCCTGCATCCGCATCCTCAGCAGCCAGCTCAAGTACAGCTGCATTTTGCTCACTGCTCTCAGGGATCCGTGCTGAACAAGAGCGATCCAAGAAACGTGGTGCATGGTCATTAACATCCTTCACATGAATGGTGGCGGTCGCTGTTCCAGTCATGCCGCCCCCATCCCTGGCCTCCACCACCAAGATGTAGGACTCCATTTGCTCCCTGTCCAGTCCAGCCATGGCCACAGAGACAGTACCTGTGGCCGGGTTGATGGTGAACATGTCCGCCCCATTGTTGCCTCCACTGAGAGCAGCATTACCAAGAATCCTATAGGCAAGCACAGCATTCTGCCCTACAGCTGCATCATCCAGGTCAGTAGCGGTCATCTCCATAACGGAAGTGCCAGGAGGGGAATTTTCTGCCACTTCTCCGTGACAACTGTCTGTGGCACAGGCAAAGAGAGGGGCATTGTCATTAATGTCCCGCACGCTGATGATGACATCAGTGAATCCAGTCAGTCCCTCGCCACCCTCATCTGTGGCTAGGACCACAAAACGCCACACTGCCCGTGCCTCCCGGTCCAGAGTCCTCTGGGCATATATCTTCCCTGTCACTTCATCAATGATGAACTCACTTTCAGCTCCCTGACCATGTAGGGAGTAGCGCAGGGCCTCCTGATCAGCATCCTTATCTGGGTCAGAGGCTGCTACCTACAACATCAAAGGGAATATGTTAGAGCTGTTTTTTTGCTACACTGACACTAGGTACATTTTTTTTGAATTATTGAAGCGTACTGTCTCTGAGTCATGTGCGATTGACCTCTGGCTGCACATTCACTTTTCCCAGAAATGAACATTCTCAGCCAAGAGCCTAGTCGACATTCCCCTGACTCCAGCAGGGAGCAACAAAGCTCAAAACACAAGAAAAATTTAGCTTAAGCTCCCACTCAGAAAACAAAGGCCACAAGTAAGGAAGGGTGCATTTCCAAAGTTCAGCTTGGACAGAAAGCATGATGTCATCTGATGCAATTGCGGTCTTTTAAAAAATAGCAAGGACATACTCACAAACATGAAAAAAGATTAAAAAGCATAAAAAAGTCTCTTCAACCTGCATGGAGAAAACAACTATGGCTGAAATCAATCATCTATTCATGCGGATCATGAGACTAATACAAGTCCTTGGCATGATAAGTGCTTGCGCAACCATTTAAAATCTGAGTACCCTGTAGCATGATTCATTTCCTTGCTCATTCAAAATTAATTACATGCCAATTTTCAAGACAGGAGGTGACTGAAACTGTGAAAGTCCATCAATTCGGGGCAAATGGGACTTATTCACCACAACTCCCAATAGTGAAATGTGCTATGAAGGCATGATTTGACCTAGTTCTTCTGTGCTATTTGGAGATGCTGCTTCTTGTTTAATGCTTTGACGTTATGCAGATGATGGAAAAATGTGGAGGTTATGAACTTGAAATGAACGCTATCACCTAACATAAAAGCATCATGCATAGTGCTAAAAGGCAGCCCCTAGCAGTCAGGGATGGTAAAAGCGAAGCATGATGGTAAAAGTGACACCTGACATCTCATATTAACCTCAAAGACATTTGGTGGGTTGTGTCTCACCTGCAGGACGAACACTGGAGAACCATCTAACTCTTCCGTCGCGCTGCCATAGTACTCATTGACCGAGAACACAGGCGCCTCATCATTCTTATTCACCACGTTGACCACCACTGCAGTGTAATCCTCCCACTTCCCATCTGAGGCCAGAATGTGCAGCTTGTAGCGTTTAGTTTGCTCATAGTCCAGTGGCTGGGCAATGAAGATGGTGCCCACCTCCGGCTCCACGTCAAAAACGCCTCCTGTGTTGCCTGACGTGATCTGGTAGCGCAACTTAGCATTGGCACCTGCAGAAACAACCGCAAACAAAAGGCCATTGTACTGTACTGTAACAAAATCATGACTAGTGTGTTATCTTAATTAGCCAGATTAACTTAAAGGCACATCCTTTATCCTTCCTGAGGCCCACCTTTGACAGTTGTGTACCAAAAAACAATTAGAATTCGTTTTCATATACGCAAATGATCTCTGTTGTAATTGGCCACCGTGCATTGACTACATTCAAAACCCAGAACAAGCGGAAACATTTCCTAAAGCATCAGCATGAATGGGTGGAGCTAAACGGCTGTAGGCTTAATTGCAGATACCTGTAAATGTGTTGTTTTTTTGAGAGATCACAAAACTAGTGAATTCAAAACCAGATTTGAGTTTTATGGGTTGTGGAGTATTATTATTTATTATTTAAAAATAAATAAAAATAAAATAAACAAAACAACAACAAGTGAATAATATCTAGTTTTCCAAGATTAAGCCCACTGCAGATCTGGTGTCTTTTTTTTCCCCCCACCCCCTGTTCCGCACATTTGAAAAAGGTAACTTGGAATTAATGAAGTCAATCGAGCCACCGGCGGCTTAGCTCTCCTTCCAATTAAACTATGACAAAGGCAAAATTGAATGCCTCAACAAGAACACAACTCCACCAACCTCGACGAACAAGGGAAAAGCCGAAATCTCTCAAGAGGGAAGTAAGTCGAAGCATGAAAGGGAAAAGGCATGGGTAAGAGGAGGAATATTTAATCTTACAGCCGCTACTGTGCTTCGCAACATTAATAAAAAAGGCGAAAAAAGGCGCATGAATGAATCAGTTTGTGTTTTCTACGTTAGATTTACACTCGGCAGAAATCAACTCTCCGGGGAATGCTCTCGGAGTGCAAAGAGAGACTGCATAAACAAACAAAGTGGATAAACAAACAGTGCAAAAAAAAAAAAAAAAAAAAAAAAATATTACAGAGCATGTTTCCTCGGTCCCCCCAGCCCCCATTAGTGTTCCGGAGACTTCTCAGTTTGTTTGTTTTGTCTAGTTTCTCAGCTGATAGAGGGATAATGGACAGTGGAGAACACACTATATGAGGAACAGTTCTAATCTCCATCTTGCTGTTGCCTGGAGCAACTCTGGTACATGCTTTAGAAGTAGCGCAGCATTAGTGATTTAGTAGTTTGCGTTTCCATAGTAGTCGTAATCTCTAGGTCTGAAAGACAGCATGTTTAATCTATATATTTATTTTTTAGTTAGTGAATAATGTATAGTAACCTGCAGTATTGGGGTAACACATTACAAAGCAATGCGTTACAGTAATAATCTGTTTGTCTTGTAACAAGGTACTTTAACACATTACTATTTCTCTAAATAAATTAATTATGCATGCTGCAGTTAAAATATAAGATTCATCGTTGATTTTGTAACTCAAAATATGTTCAAACTAAACTGACCTCTAGAGAAACCAAACCAAAATCTGTTATTTTTCTGTAAACTCCTTCTTATTATTTGCTTAGTTTAATACACTGGAGAAAGATGTTTTGTTGCAAATGCATGTACACAATGACTTTTAATGATTTTTAGTGATAATATTTTAAGGAAATGTTTATGGATTTTGTAGAAAGAAAGTGAAATGAGACAAGATTATGTTTCCATGAGAAAACCTGAAGTGTGAAGCTTTTGGACACTATGCGGTGTGTACCTAAACTTTTGCCCAGAGAGATAGAGAAGCCCAATAAACCTGCTCAGACTAACGCACAAGGGTCATTTCCTTATTAATAACTGAAACAGTTACAAATGTTTTTCACTAATAAATTTACAGGCACTGAGAGCTAAATATAAGCTTCTTGCGCGCCCAAAAACGGGCAGGAAAAAACGTGTGAGGGCACGAAAGAGATTAAAACAACACAGAAAAAAATCTGCCTAAGCAATAAAGAGGTGACTTACTCTCAAATTAATAGAAAGTTGTGTAACACATTCTATCGAAAGGACAAACTTGGATGTATAGGAGGTAATATGTGCAATCATTTGATTACAAGATAGAAATGAGCACCATGTGATGGATGACGTATATTGAGTACCTACTCTGACACTGGTTCTGAATAAATCTTCAGACTATGAAGTAAATGTTGGTCTTTAAGCAACACAAGCAGATGAATTTAGTACTCAGTCAGACTCTTCAGGGAGACACAGCAGAATATCAACTTAATGCCAAAGTCAGGCCGTCATAATGAGGCGTAAAGCCCTAAGTAGCCTCTGATGAATGTCTTGATGAGATCGGTGTCGCTGATGTGGAGCAGGGAGTAGAGTCTATATGCAGCAGAGAGGGTGATGCACTTCAGACGGGGATTTATGGACTCAACCAGCCTGGCTGATGAGGAATGAGTTATAGGTTGACTGTGCTGTGCAGTGTGGGTTTACGTCAATGTATGAGACGGGGAAATGAACCCAGAGAGCTTTTCTGAGGGTTTCTCATGTGCTTGTGTCGTCCATATTAAAGGAGGGGAGTATTGTGCGGCAGGGGGGTATTGTCTGCAAGATATTACTGAACCGTAAGATCAAAATAAGGCTCTATATCATCACATCGCTTAGAACCCAATAAGTCTAGAGATATTACACTTCTTTTCTGAGTACATACACACACACACACATACATACATACACATATGTATATATTAAATACATCTCAGGCCATATTTGATGTTTTTAATAATAAATAAATATTAAGTAAACAATAAACCATCAAATCGTGAGAAGAAATCTGATTTTCTGCATTTTTGTATGTCAATCAATGACAAAAATGATTAAAAACACTACTTATGACCTGTAATCTACTATCGATTGAAAGTTTTAAATCTGTACTTTAGACAGAATTCCTCTGTTTGCTTCCATTCCATTGCTCCATTGCTAGTAATTCAAAACTCAATTACTCCATTTTTTTAGTGCTAGTGATGACTAGAACTTCTAGGAGTTTAAAGAACATTCATTACACTTCATACACTATGGGTGGCTTTCTTGGACATATACTATTGTGCAAAAGTCTTAGGCCGACCCTCATTTCTTTTAAATTAGCTTTGAATCGTCTTATTGTAAAAATACTATTTTATGCATGTCAAACTCTTTGGCATACTGAAAAGATTAACGAAATGGGAACAAATATTTTACTGCGAAAGGCTGCAAAGCGCCTAAAGATACAAGGGGCCTACAAAATGTGTTCCAACCACTCAGCATTCAGCACCACCAGTATACTGATTACCGCCTGATCATCTGAAAACATCAGTACTTGTTTCTCCACTGGTTCAGGCCTGAAGTTACATGACTTTGTTATGATTGACTTATTCTTACACAGTGTGGCTTAACAAAAAAAAATATTCGTAGGAAACTTTGGCTCTTTGGAAGCAAAATATGGAGAAATGAGGCTCATGACTTTTGTACAGTATCATACATTACATTTTGAAAAATTGTATTAATATAAATTGGGAGTTGACACCCAACCAACCCACACACCCCTCCCTCCCCTTTTGTCTATTGCAATTGCAGCCTTTACACTCTCTAAAAAAGACTTTAAACTATATACTGGAACATTGCTGTGAGGCTTTGATTGCAACTGTGCATGTTACGTCTTGATGTTGGATGATTAGTTCAGGATTACAAATAAATTCCAACTCATCCCAAATGTTTTGAACAGAGGTGTCGGAAGCCGTTTTAATGTGTGGGGGAGCCTATGGTTTGGAAGATGGTCCATTACTCCAGAGAATGCAGTTCCACTGGGGATGTCCTTTAAACTCCTCTAGCCAATGCCTGGCACAGGACATGGTGACCTGAATACTTGTATCAGCAATAGGTGCACCTTAAAGTAGCTCAGCTCACTAATTTGAAGGAGAGTGTAATCTAGATATGGGCTTTTTTGCTTATACCGACTGTTTGGACCGACAAAGCTTAAAGAATCCAATGTCGTGTCTATGAATCTGTGAACTATACTTTCTTGATACTTGCTACATCTTCAGAGATTTCACACCCACACTGGGGAGGACAAAAATCCAAGGAACTCAGACAAAATCCAGAGAACTCAACCACAACTTTAAAAAGCGGGGAAAAAATAATAACAATAAAAAAATCCCTACCGCAGAACCTATGTGCAGAGAAGAATAAATTCCTGAGCTTCTTACGCCTTTAATAAGACCATTGTTCTCCAGAAACAACTGAAAAGTGCTCTCAGACACACCACACTTGTGGGTGCACTGTAAATATTAGAGTGTGCGTTTCATTTTTCACCAGTCAGAAAACATGATCTTGAAGTTTTTGCCCAAAAGAGCTGGAAGATCTTTATAATCTCTTGAATAAAATTTGCTGAATGGGACGAAAGAATTTAAAGTATTCTGAATTATAAATGCTGTTATATTATAGACAGGCATAAAGTGAAAATTTTCTATCAGGGCGACTGGGCCGTGTTTTACACGACAGCCAGAAAACGTTGTGCTGCCCGTTATAATTTGAAGGCTGAACTCACAAGGGGGAGAATGCAAAAGGCTTGAAAGCCTTGTAAAGAATTCCTTAATGCTATGATCAGTCTGTCTTGCTTTCATTTTTTTTCTTTTACTTTCCACTTTGAGGGTCATGGCCGCTGTCCGTGGATCTTTCGGCTTCCATGATTTTTTGTGTGTGCCCTTCACGCTCCCTCTTCTGTCTCGGCCTACCTTCATCTTCATCATTAGCACTGACAGTGAGGATGGTGGAGCCCACGTCTGCGTCTTCATCCACGTCGACTTCATACATCGTCTGCGCAAAAACCGGCTTGTTATCATTCACATCACTGATGAAAATCCGCACGTACGCCGTATCTGAAGGGAGAGAGCAAACACACGCAAGATTAAACAACCGCTGTTGATCTTATTCTGTCAACATGAACGCCTTTTCCTGCTTTTTTACCCTTTCCTTGTCTGTTCAGGCCCCCAGTCCCCAATTTCTCCCTTTAAATCCACTCTCTTTAATACTTTTTTTTCAGTTTCTCAATGCTGTTGGTAAACTCATCAAGAAATGTAATGTGAAGCATGACGGTTTTTATCAAACACTGTAAAAATACAACCAAAAAATGAACATTCAAAGTTTTGACATGACATTAAAATGCGTAAAGAACTATCTGGCATTAGTCTCATAAAATCTATTATTCTGAGCAAGCAAACATCTGAACAGGAATATTTCACACTTCAGCGCTCTTTTATTATTACTTCGATGAAGCAAATCTGTAATACGTGTTTCCATAGCGATGCGAAGTCTGCTCTAAATGTGCACACACTCAGAAATGAGCACAATACATGTGAAGGTAAAGTGACTTTAAAGACTCATAGAAAATACTGTAATGCACACAAAGCTCCAATCCCACATGCTGATCCATTATACTACCCAACATGAACACACGCATGGCCCCACTACTCTGGGGGTAGTTTTAAATAAAAAAGGCGGTAAAGACAAGGACTCTGGATGAATCATAGGAGACATTAAGTATGATGGAGTTAAACAACTAAGCTTTGATCTTATTCTGTCAGTCTGAACAACCTGGCCCTTTTCCTTTGCTCTCTCTCTCTCTCTCTTTCTCTCTCTCTCTCTCTGAGTGTTATTGCTTTAGCCTTAACTATTGAAATACTCTTAATTATTGAAACATAGTAAATCCATAATTAAAGGTGTAAGAAAAACACAAATTTTTCTTACATTTTTATATAAAATTTCAAAGTTTCATATAAATACATTTTCTTTCCCATTTATAAAGCCCATATGATGAAACAAAGCACAATTGCTTCTTTAATATATACCGATTAGTCAACTAACCACTTCATTTGATGTATGTTTTTTTATATCAAAATATTCTTTTTCTTCTTGCCCTCCTATCCCCAGTTTTGCCCATCCATCTGTCACCTTTTTCTCTTTCCCTGTGATTCTTTATCTCATTTCCCCCAATTCCATCCTCTCTTTATTTTCCCCTCCTCTGTTTGTCTCCTTCATTTTCCTCCCTCTCTTCATCTCTCTATCTCCCTCTCATCTCTGCGCCTGTGCTTTGTGTTTGAAGCCATCAGCAGGCAGATGTGAGGAAAGAGTCTCAGGGGTCCGAGATTGGACGGGTGTGGGCTGGATGGGGAGGGGTAGGGGTGGCAATCCCTTCTAATATTCCTCCCTTTGATATCACTTTCAAAAGAGACATAATTTGTAATATACTCCTCAAGATGAGATCAATTATTTAAACCAGGTGCAGAGGTATCTCAGTCAATCGTAATGTTTCTAAATATCTTCCCGGTGGGAGGAAGAAACGGAAGCGTGCGGTTCAGTCCGGCAGACTACGGCTGTAGATTTTGGTGCGTGTAAATGAAATAGAGCAAACGCAGCGTCTGTCAGTTCCTGACAGGTTGACGTGTCATTCAGAGCCGTGGTCATGTCATCTCAGTTCAAATAAACACGCATCATGGCGTCGTGCCACTTCTTGCTTTTTTGTGTTCCTCTGGTTGACATGCGGATCATTCTGACAGGATGACTTCATTACAATGTTGTACAACACTGTGTGTGTGTTTCTCCAACTCTCCACCCATCAACATCCCGTCTTTTCCAGCATGCCTCCCCTTTATACTCGCACTGCGCGTTTGAAGCTTTCTGGCATTTTAAAGTGGAAGTCACTTAAGCACACTTTGTGTAGAAAGGAGATTTAAGGTAAAACCATGATTGTAGGCTTTGAAGTTGTGTTGGTTTCTGATCTAATAAAGTCAACACTACAGATAGGATTACCATAGCCACACTATATGAACAAAAGTATTGGGATGCTTGACCATTACACCAACAGGGATTTTAATGACATTGCATTCAAATACATAGACTCTAATATAGATTTGGTCCCCCTTTGCAGCTAGAACAGCTTCCACTCCTCTTGGCTTTCCTCAAAAATTTGTTTCTGTGCGAATTTGAGGGAAATTCATTCTGTAGAGCATCATGAGCTCAGGCACTGATGTTGGACTAAAACACCTGCATTCAATAAATAAGAGGTGTGTCCCCATACGTTTGTCCATATAGTGTAGTTTACTTTGGCTAGCTTGCAATGTAGGTAGTGTTTCTCAACAACTAGTTAAACTCAGTTTAAACTTATTTGGTGTTAACTGGCATTGTCTAAAGGAGCTTTATAGAAATACAGGTCCAAGTTCCAAGTGATCAACCCAAGGGCAACAGTGGCAAGGAGAAACTCCATGAGGGCATGAGGAAGAAAGCTCAAGAAGATGTAAGACTCAAAAAGGGGCCCAATCCAACATCCTTGAATGCCTTGAAAGGCGGCTATAAATAAAATGCATTATTATTATTATTATTATTATTATTATTATTATTATTATTATTATTATTATTATTATTATTATTATTAACACCGTAAAAAGAATATGAGTTATGAAATCAGTGCTGGCACCAGGACATAAGCATGTATAGGGTCACATGACATATATGGGTGTGGATGATAGGGGGAAGAATGTTTTGCAACTACCCAAGTGAAATCCTACAATCCCACAGAGCTACGGCAGCAGAGATGCATCATATCAGTATCCCATCAAAACCATACAATAAAACACACTTACTAAAGCCGTTGTAAAGCTAATCTATGACTGGACAGTCAGTATGTCTAGGTTTTAGCTGAACAGAAACAGTAGGCTTTGCATTTTTACATGCACTGTAAAATCAAGTGGTCTATCCACCCAGATGATTTCTACAACCAGCAAAGAGAAGTAAATGGTTGGAATGTGTGATCTTTATCTATTTTTTGCAAATGTGTTTAGCAAAAACTACTGCTCGTCTGTGTTATCATTTTTGCTCCCCGTTAACTATTTCTAATTCCTGCACAAGTACCTTTTAAAACCAGCATCTCGGTATCACCCCATCAATAATCCCCCTCAGGATGAAGACACCACTGGCATTAAATTCTGTGTGTATGTGCACTGCCGGACAAATAAGTGTTGTGATGTTGCATTATGTTTAAATGCCATACTTTATTTTGATACTGTCTGAAATGTAACATTGCAGACCATTTTTTCAGAAAAAAGAATGCTTGGTATCTCTTATTTGAAGATATTACTAGTATAACCAGAAAGGTGAAGTCCAGCAGATGTGTGTGTGTGTGTGTGTTCTCTTCATAGCGGTTGAGGTGTGTTATTGGAGCAGTCAGAGTGAAGGGGTGGAGTAGACGTCTGTACAGACTCATCCATCATGCTAAACAGTGCAGGGTGACGCCCCTCGAACAGCTCACTGTCTACATTCATTAACATTCAGACTTGCAGAGTCACTGGAGCTTTCCATGTTTTTCTTCTTGATCACCTTATTTTTATGCTATGCTTGTGATGTCAACAATATCACAACGATCAAAAACAGCACAAATATATGTATATGTATATACACACACACACACACACACACACCTATATATATTAGGGCTGTAACGATATACGATACAAAAACGAGTTCGCGACACTCAGTGCCACGAACCCATGTCGCGCTGTGAGGAGTGTGAACCGCGACACACTCCTATACAGTTCCCATCCAGAAACACACGTTTTTCGCCATAATAGGAGGATTTTCATGTCAATTTCTTTCCTTTAACCAATAGCTGAGGGTCTTAGGGTTTCCAAGAGCCCTCCCAGAAGTTTACAAACATACAAGCATGGCCGGACTCTTTGTTTGCTGAATTGATTCACTGTGAGTACATGTAAGTTATGACACCGGTGTTACAAGAGGAGCCTGTCACTTTAAGATATTGCATGCTGGGAAAGGGATATTTTGTAGGAGCTCATTGAAAAAGTTTTCCTCTCTCGGCCACTTTATACTTTCGTGATCGCTTGTTCGCGAGTGCCTTGTTATTTTTCTGAAGAAGGAAAAATAAATGCTCCCTTTTCTGAGGAGAGAAAGCACAGACCTCACTCCCTGTGTCATCTCATTTTTGGACCTGTTCAGTTTTTGGGTGAACAAGAAACGGACGACCGGTTAGCAGCTGCTAAACTGAGGTAAAGGCAACTGTGTCTGTAAGCTGACTGTGTTGTGATAAAGCAGCGTTGGAGTTTCTGTGTAATTCTTTTGTTGTGTTTGAGTGAGTTTTGTGGCTCCGGGCAGCTGGGCTGTTTTTTGTTTGAACGGAGCATTGAACCGAGAGAGATGAGTCGAGTCCTCCAACTCGACTCCTCGTGCGGTTCACCGAAGCCTTGTCCTCAGTATGAGTGGAAAGGAAACGGTATTTGTGTTTTTTGGTTTATATTTTCGTGGTAAAGAAAAGGTGTCTCCAAACAAAATGGCGCCTCAGAATCACTTCTCTCCTTCACCGCAAATGAATCGTGATACGAACCGAATCATGAGTCAAACGAACTGAAATCGTGGGTTTGTTGTGTCCTTACAGCCCTAGTATGCAATGTTACCACCCATAGGTCTGCCCCTAAAAGGCAAATCCCACAATCTGGCCAGAATACTGCCTATCATTCATTAGATTTTCAAGAAACCATATTCCACATCCCCTTTCCATTACTTTAATACAGAATACCTTTTTCTTTATCAATATATCTTCTATTCCAGGTGTGTTATGGAGAGAATGTTTATAGATCAGTTTTTGGTGAGTCTTTTTGCATTTAAAGCTGTATATCTTTTTAATTAATTACATGTTTTTAAAAATGTTATAAATAATTAAATGAGAGATTAATGCGTCATTATAACATCTCATTTACTTGGGAAAGTAATGCCTTTTACTTAAAAACTGTTCAACCAAAGAGTTGTGTGAGCTTAACCCTCCTGTAGTGTTCACCTCCCGCCCCTTACTTAAGTGTTCCCGGTCAAAATTTGCCGGTCTGTTTTAACTGCTCTTCACCACCAAATTTTAGTTTAACATTTTTTAGCTACGAACAATGTCTCAAAGTAGTGTTTTACATGAATTTATAGAATTAGACATATCATAACTGCAGTGAAAATACAACTAGGCGCTGAAAATGTAGTATAAAATGAACGTGTAAAACCAAAGACCAAACTCAACATGGTGTGTGTGTTAGTAAGTGGATGAGTGAGTGAGTAAGTTCGGGTGGTGTGTATGGGGATGTTTTCTGTGTGATGTGTGAAGATAGTCTGGATACCCATTCATTTCCTATGGAGGTCACTTTTGACCGGGAACACCACAGGTGTAACAAGGTTGAACTAGACTGCATTTCCGCAGAGAAAATGCCAAGTGTGCTTGCTCAAAAATGCAGCAGTTGACTGACACTTCATAGCAACTGCCTTTCATGCTTTAGCAACCACCCAGAAACAGCTCTACCCCAATATTTCTAGCCATATTGTTCAGTTTATACAGGTGGGTCCCAATATTTTTTGCCATATAGTTTTCATTACACCTGTGTCCCAATACAGTTGGGCATATAGTTCAGTTTATTTGTTTTTTGGGGGGTGCAGTCATACAGGGTCGTGATTTTCCCGTGGGGCAGAGGTAGGTGATGTCAGGTATAGCCCTTGTTTTATGATTCATTTTGCAAATCGGGTTCCCAGGAATCTGGAATAAAATGGCCATCTTAGTGTACTGTGCATAGTGTGCATAGGTTTGTTGTTTCGTGGTGCACAAAGCAGTTTTTGAATGCTGTGTAGAAGGAAATTTTGGGGTTCGAAGAGAAGAATGACGAAGCCTCTAAGTTCAGAAAAATTACGGCTTTATTGGCA
>JBBPCY010000039.1:21579094-21596007 GCA_037974405.1 Brachyalestes nurse
GCGAGATAACGAGAGAAAGACAGGGACACAGAGAGAGAGAGACAGAGAGAGAGAGAGCGAGAGAACGAGAGAAAGACAGAGAGAGAGAGAGTGAGAGAACGAGAGAGAGACAGAGAGAGAGCGAGAGAACGAGAGAGAAAGACAGTGACAGAGAGAGAGAGAGAAAGAGAGAGAGACAGAGAGAGAGCGAGAGAACGAGAGAAAGAAAGACAGTGACACAGAGAGAGAGAGAGAGAGGGAGAGAGAGAACGAGAGAAAGATAGTGACACAGAGAGAGAGAGACAGAGAGAGAGAGCGAGAGAAAGACAGTGACACAGAGAGAGAGAGAAAGAGAGAGAGACAGAGAGAGAGCGAGAGAACGAGAGAGAAAGACAGTGAGACACAGAGAGAGAGAGAGAGAGAGAGAGAGAGACAGAGAGAGAGAGACAGAGAGAGAGCCAGACAGACAGAGAGGGAGAGAGAGAATACATTGAAAAAATAAATTATTTAAACATCGGAGAGGATGCTCCTGCTCCATCACTTCATGGTAAGAGACAAAATATGCAACAGCCTTTGTGAAGCCGTGCTACTGAGCTAGAGTGGACTTCTTGGATAAAAATGAATTAATAGATACTTTGCATTTTATTTTGCTGTGGCTTGGTTTGCACTGTTTGAAAAATGTCAGCAGGGCCTCCCCAGGGGCGCAGCCATCTAAGTGGCGCCCTGTCAGGTCATAGTGAGCTCCAGCTAAATTGGGGGGAAAATTGGGTACAAATTGAGAAAAAGAGAGAAAAAAAACAAGCCAGTTTCAGATTAATGTCTTAAAATCCTTCTCATGACCACACACACACCTGCAGCTCATTCAAGGGCTTACTTATACATATATTAATACACTCTGCCCTTGCTCTTAGTGAGGCCCTGACATTCTCAGCGCAGTCCTTAGCCATTTTTGCTCTCATTTTTGGCCCTTGCTTTCTGAATACAGATTCGTCTGGTTTGTTGATGCACACATTTCTTCTGACCCCTGCCTATTATAAGCATTAATATCCAACTGCCCCCAAATCAAGTTATTTGGTTCCTACTTCTCTACCCTCTTTATTAGATATTAAGTAAAGGTTAAAGTTTAAATAGTAAGCACGTCTTACCCCTCTCCAACAAGGTTTTAGCCTTCTGGACAATTTCCAGCAACCAAAAGAGAGAACCGAAAAGTGTCAAGGAGGAAAAGTGTCAAGGAGGAAAAAAAGAAAAAAAAAGTGGGTCAAGAAGGAAAAGGAATGCAGGAGGCAAATAAAAAGTAGAGGAAAAGGGGGGCATAGGAGGAATAAAGGGAAGCATCTGAATCCCCCTCACTGTTTTTGTTCTGCTGAAGCTCATCTGTGTTTTATAATTGAAGCATCCTTGAATCAATTCCATCTCGATGAATCCTCGGAGACTCCAGGAATAAGCCTGGATAATTCAGCCATGCTCTGCTACACACACACCTTCCCCGTCCTCGTCCTTATATGTGGCTATTTATGTGTGTAAGAATGAAAAGAAGAAGAAGAAAAAAAAAAAACAACTCTGCTCCCCCTCTCATCATTAGATGGCTCGACTTTCTACACCTCAAATGAGACCTGGGAGGCTGAACGCATGCAGCAAATAAATAAATGAACATATAACTAAATAAGATGAAAAAAAGAGGCAGATAGAAATTCCCCAATCAGCCCGCCAGCCTCTCCTTTGATGGCTACTTCTGACACTTAATTAATAACAAGGGGCCTTAGCTCGCTCTTTCTGCTGTCCTCCTTTTTCTAACCCTGCCATTAGTTAAGTGGGGGCTGGACGCCACTGTGTTCTGCATTCAGTCAGGTTAGTCGGAGCTCTCGTGAGAGTCAGTCCTCAAACAGGAAACTCCTGCCTCAGACACACATGCAAGCGTATGCACACACACTCTCTCTCCTATCTTCAGAAGATGTCGAAAGGCTGGCGCTAACACAAACGAGCCCAGGGCCTGGGAGAGGCTCCGTCTCCAGGGAGCACCGTCAGTCACTGATGTTCGCTCACGCACACAAACAGCCTGGTTCTCAGTCAGACACTCGGACCAGAGGGGGGCGGAAGCAGAGGTGGAGGGGTGTGGGAGGCTTAGGGGTAGAACAGGGCACTAACACAACATAAAAGCATCTCTCTCCCCTCTCTTACTGCTTGTAAGCACGTCCCATAGAGTCTTGCCAGCAAAAAAAATAAATAATAAAAAACACAAGAGAGGAAAAAAAATGTAGTACAAGATACCCAAAGAAAAAGAAAGGAAGAACAGAGCACAGGACGGGCGGAAAAAAAACAATGGTGTGAAAAGCACCTCCTTTCTGCTTCAAAGTTTCCTGGCCATGGAGGGCCACGGGTCCGTCACTTCAGCTTCTACATCCCCCCACCTTCCCTCACACTCGTCGCCGGCTGAGGAAGAGCAGAGACGTCTCTCGTGTCCTCAGGGAAGCTGTTTGACCTCTCTTTCAGCAAGCGCTGGCGCTAATTTACCTCACACGGTGAGTGAAGCTCAAACGGGCTGTTTCATCGCCCAGAGGAAAGTGGGTTCCGCAGTGTTAACACACAAACACTGAGTGTCTCCTCACCTCATCACGCCGCTCAGGCTGTTCAGGACCTCCCATGGACCCCATGGACCCCGCTCATCTTACAATAAATTGAGACGTCGACGGGGCAGGTGGGCCCGTGATGATTCGGCAGATATTTCAAACACTTAATTAAAAAGGCCCTTAGATGATCTAGGAATAGTTCAGCTCGGCCGGCTAATCACTTCTCTGGAGAATAGGGGGAGGGGGTGGGAGGTGTAAAGAAATACTTAAGACGGAGAAAAGGAGGCTGGGAAACCAGACAGGAAGAGCACTGATAGAAAGGGGTAGAGACGGGGATCAAGTGTAGGTCGGTTGCTGCACATTTTATCAGCCTCTTAATATCTTTCTCATTAATGAAAGAGTCCACCATAGGACCATCACTGGCCTGATATTATATGAGTGGTGGGTTATTCTCAGGAACAGCAGTCATACTGACATGGTATTGGCAAGTGCTTCTCTGATACAAGCATCATGTTTGGTTTTTGGAACGCATTAACTTCACGGTCATATACACTAGCATTCAGAATGTTGGCATCATTCTAAGTGTGAGTTATTTTATATAACAGCTCAAAAATACACATGTAAATACTTGAAACTAGAAAAGCAAGTATTATTACATGTTTAAGTCAAGATTAGTAACAACGATATTCACTGATAAATGATTTAAATATTTCAGTGAAACATTTAAATAAATATCCATTAAATTTTATCTGTCACTAAACTTGCATAATTGGACACAACTAATCATTTAGTTGTGAGTAGAATCATTTCATACATTTCAGCCAAAAAAGGAAACCGGTTACTGGCTTACAAAATTAGTTATCACTGGTGCGTTGACTTCCAGCACTCCAGGAATCAAGTATAGAAAAATCCACACTCATAAATCATAGCCTTCGAGGATTTTCCCCCATATTTAGCAAAAAGAGCAGCTGTCAAGCTTACAAAGATCTGGCAATGATTCACCCGTAGGCTCCATCAGGTCATTGATTCCATCTGAAATCTGCCTTTCATACTTCAGAAGTGATTTCATCTTCCTTCCACAAGGGACAGCACACAAGTATGTAAGTACCATCTTACCAAAAAGCAAGAAACAATCACGAAAATATAGTCCATTCTTCAAACACTCCCATAACACAACTATAAAATATTCATGATACAACTCATATTTACAGTTACAGAATCTAGTATAATTAGTTAAAATTACCATCACCACGACTATCCTGGAGAAAGCGAAAAGTAGGCTCTACTGCCAACATATCCGGAAGCTTCCCACTGTTACTATCCACTAAATCACCAACCAACAGAATGGTGACACTCAGGGTCTTCATGAAGACCATCTGAACTCAACACACTTAACTTTCTCTACTCTCAATACACTTATTTGCCCCAAACTGCTTTTTTTACTATTGGAAACATTGATTCCAAGCTTTTAAAATCTAGATAACCTACAAAATGCAATTATATGATAGATTTGGACAGTATGGGTAGGACTAGCAGTACAGTACGAGTCCATTTGACTGAATCTAGATTTGTTGACACTGAATAACACACTGATTTACAGTTTTATGCTTAAAGGCTTGGAATACAAATAGAAAAGTTGACAAGGTAACACTTAAATGAAGGTCAGTCTTCCTAGACTTCGGGACACCTATGTAAACCTTTCGTGACATTATCATAAAAGCTCATGAACATTTATAAAGGCCTGTTGGCATGGTTAGATGCATAAACAACATCCAGACTATATATCTCAGTACCTTCTCAAAGACAGGTTTGTTGTTATTGACGTCGTCCACTCCTACGATGACCTGGGCCGTGGCCGAGAGAGATTGGGGTCCTCCGGAGGCATTGTCATCCGTCGCCATGATGCTCAGAACATACTCCACCCCTTGCAGTTTGGGAGGGGGGCTGGAGCGAAGCCGTATCAGGCCTGAAAGGGACAGAGATATTTTAAAGCAGATACCTCAACAGAACATTGGGAAGGAGAAAAGGTTTAGCCTTAAAAAAGGAGAAAATAAGACTTCCACATAGGCTGGCTCAGACTCATTAACTTTTTTACGCTCATGGGGTCAGCCGCGATCCAGCCTGAGGGACTTTCACAAAGTGAATTAGCAACAAGAATTTCGATTCTGCACTAATGCAATACGCACTCAATTAAATCTTGTCTGATGAAGATAGGGGGTGTTTATGAATAGCATCGAGCAACCCCCCAAACAACCCCCCCTTCCACCCACATCTGTTAGAGCTCTGGACGAACCACTACGTGCTCAGTCTATCAACTTCCACCTCCTTTCCATGGCATGAGCTCTCTCACAGTTTCAGCAATTTTTACCCCCTTCCTACTGAAAACATTTTACTCTTTCTCAACTATAGACATGGATTGACATAAGCAGTGCGCAAGCAAGATTTGGCCTTTCTGGTATGACAAATGCGCACCAGTTTTCAGTCTTCACTGCGCAAATGTGTACCTAATTTGAGTAACTTCATCCTGGATCTCTAAGTACCACCACTCAGGAAAGGAAAACCTTAAAAAGAATAATAATAATGACGTTTTAAAATAGGGTTCCGCCGGTCCTCAGAGCCTCGCTTCTGCATCAATCAAAATTCAGTGACTGTAGTTTTATACACTATTGACCACAACTGATAAAAACATTCCAAACAAAAACATTTTGGAGAAAGTTTAAAAACAATACATACGAATCATTTATTTAGAAATGTCAAACTACACAACACTCTTACATCATTTTACAACTGCAACAATTAAAACAGTGACGTTAAAAGCACAGTGTGATGTGTGAGCTCTGTTTCATCCCATCAGAAACTGAATCAGGAATAAAGCTGCTGGAATACAGCACATAGAAAAGCAGCTCTACAAACACTACTGCACTTACAGCACATATGGAGGCATTTCTTATTTTTTACACAGCTCACACTCCAATGGCTCATAAAAGAATAGCAACTCATTGCATTTTACACACACACACACACTGCCACAGATTGTACAAACAGTGAACAGAAAAGTGGTCTTTTATTTTTTTCCATGGCTGTATATCCATTCTGATATGCCCTTAGATATGTCCTTTGTTCGCTGCCTACAGTCAGTGTGGTGGGTTGTGCTCTTTATGCTCTTGAAAGCAAGGCAGGCTTGCCTGTGGCCTCGATGTACAACCAGAATAGCTGGGAGAATTTCGGGGAATTTGTGGCCCCGGGGGGATTCTCTTGGAGGACTTCAAGTCGATTGCCCTGTGGAAAGTGGTACCGGCAGAGTGTGGTAAGATTCATCTCATATGCTCCAGGTTTTGCCTCTGTAAACACTACAGCTGTAAGCTGTAATGCTAAGTGTTTGTGTGATGCGTGTTTAACCTAGCTGTGCGCGTGGGCCGCGGTTACAATAAATACACGGCAACTTATCTCTGGTGACAGCAGGAGTCAGCTTAAACATGACCTTCTAGACGCTGCTATACGTTTCCATTGCTCTCACACAGCGGCATCAGACGATGCGCATTCAAACCTGCTCCTGTAATCTGGGTGCCTGCTATCTCCAGCTCGCAGCGAGGGAACATTAAAGGATCACGCACAGCTTGTGACACAGACCTGGCATGGGAGAAGCCACGTTCGTCCCTGGGCCCTGAATTGATTCTAATGCATGACGCTAGAGCTTTTGTGGCACAACTGCAGGCGAAAAAAAAGAACATGTAATCAATTCTAATTCAATCTGAATTATTCTCCCCCAGCCAATGTCACAGTGCAATGAGGTTTGAGGCAAAAAGGGAATGGGCATGTGTATCTGCAATACTGTTTGTGTGTGTGTGTGTGTGTGTGCGCGTGTGCGTGTGTGCGTGTGTGCGTGTGTGTGGCTGTGGAAGAGCCGTGTCAGCTCCATTGACATAGACAGCTGTATCCACTGCAGGTTATAAGTGCCGTAGGCTGTGTTGGGCCTCCACCAGCAATCTGTAACAAGCCAATGTGTGCTAAATCCCTGCAACAATGTGCTCAATATGTGGGTGAAGAGACAGATACAGAAACAAACACACAAACACACAAGCTAACATGACACACACGTAGAAAACAGATTATTTCTGGCCTAGGCGTCATTTGAAAGGCATTCGGAACATTTCTTATCGAGAATCTACCAAGCAGAGCTCTGAGTTAAATATGTAAACCCCGATGGAAAGATTGTTTTGGCATTTCAAGCAGCGAAAAGATTGAAATTCAGTGAAAGATTCGGATGTAATTTTTCGATAAGACATTTCATGGACAGAAACACAGATTAGCCTGTGTGTGGGGGGGTGTTTTTATATGATGTACCCAGTTCTGAATACAGCAAGGAACTAACGTATAGGGGTGGAAAAGGTTGTGTGTGTGGTGAAGTGTGGTGTTGCGTGGGCCTGTTGAGGAGGTGAATGTGGATGGATGTAGGTTGGTGTGTGGGTAAGGGATGTGTGTGGGGGTTGTGGGTGAGTATGTGGGGGGTATGGGGGTTTGGTGTATGTGTGTGTTAGAGAGAGAGAGAGAGAGAGAGACAGTGTGTGTAGTATTCACATGTAACTGGTGTATAGAGAACACAGTACTATTACTAATGCAAGAATGTGTGATGTTGTATTACGTACATGTGGATGAAACTTAAATGGAATCCACTACAGTATGAGTGTCTGTGTGGGAGTGTGTGTGTTAATTAGAGAGTGAGACAATGTGTGTGATATTCACATGTAACTGTAGAGAGAAAATCTATGTAAATGTATAGAGAATACAATAGAATGACTAATGTAAAAATGTGCGTATCGTACATGTGAATGAAACTTATTTGCCGTGGAGCACTACAGTATGAGTGTGTGTGTGTGTTTGTTTGATAGAGAGAGGGACAGTGTGAGAACACAGTACTATTACTAAAGCAGAAATGTGTGATTGTGTATTATGTACATGTGGATGAAACTTGTTTGCAGTGGAACACAGCGCAATGTGTGTGTGTGTGTGTGTGTGTGTGTGCGTGTGTGAGAGAGAGAGAGAGAGAGAGAGAGAGAGAGAGACGGTGCAGGATGCAGATAGATGAGGCAGCCAGCACATATCAGCACACATCAAAGATAGAGAAGATGTTTGTCCAGGGGGTGGATGGGCAAACGTCGCTTCATATGAAGGAGAGGAGGGGGACAGGCCACTGGCTCTCATCCCATGCCAGATCCCATCAACATCTCACCCCCAAATCCGCCAAACAGAGGGAGGAACGGAAAACAGACCCCATTCCATCTCCAGTAAAGACATAGCAGGTCAGGAGAAAGTGGCCCAGCTAAGTTACATAAGCCTCCAATCAGAATCCACCATGAACTCCACAAAGACTCTACAGAGAATGCTAAATAACTGGTTCTGTGCAAAGAAATCTGAGGCTATGAAATGACGTAGCGAGGCTTTTTCCAAGCCCAACATGATCAGAATGAATAATCATAAAAATCCAACATAAAAAAGCATCACTCGTAAATTATTCTACTTCATACATATCCTACCATCCGTGCAACCTGATTTAGAGACAAGGCAAAGCTTTGCTCTAAGCATGTTTGCTATATGTTTGATGAATTAGCGGTAATTAGACCATTTCTAAGCAATCATACAATGTTAACAGCCTCTCTGCCCCATCCCACAACCAATCGTTTTCATTTATTCATGTATTCCCACTGCGGCAGGCGCTAAGATGATCGAACTTCTTTTAACTCCGGCTGCCTGCTGGGCTTAGAACAAAAGAAAATCAAAACACCACAAATAAAGAATAAAGAAAAAAAAGAAGAAGCCTTGACAGGTGCAGCGTGCTGGAGATGATCTGGCTGATTATCGGCGTAAACATTTCCCTGAGCGTTGGTAAATATGTCCTTCACCCAGCCGGATGCACCCTTTGTATTTATGCCTTTAATACCACAGGCCTGATCATCTTATTGACTCCACGGTCTGAATTCTTAAAGCGGCATTAACTCAAACAGAACGCATTCCTCTGTGAGTTACAGTCAAATTAACAGCGAGCATCAAGCGCCCGGCTCCGTTTGGCCCGGCAGAAAGCCTCTTACAGAGGATAGAGAGAGGCTAATGAATGATTGAGAGAATTTCAGGAGAGACCGAGATCTGACGAGCCATGGAAAAGGGGCAATAAAGGAAGGCTTTGATCTTTGCAGAAGAGAAAGGGCGGAATAGGCAGCGAAGAAACAGACAGAGGCTCTTCACAAGGCGCTTGAGCGTGCCCATTGAAGCAGTGCTTGGAGATGCGTAGATTACCTCAACTGAACAATAATAATCATTGCTATGATGACTTCTCTCTATTGAGCGCTCAGTTTTGCCTAATTTGCTCCTCAAGATATTTGGTGCAAAGCAGCACATTGGCAGGGTCTGGGAAACTGTGACTCTGTAGAAGAGGGGAAAGTATCACTGGACCATCTTCATTGGTCAGTCCATCACGAAATGTTCATCTACAGTACTGTGCAAAAATCAGAGACCACCCTTTCATTTATTTTATTTCAAGTCAAAACCATTTCGTATATTATCTTATTTCAGCTAAAACTATTCAATAGATTCAGTTATTTGTTTCTAAGCACCTGGAAAAATGTATCTTCTTGAGAATAAATTATCTTCAGAATGATCTATTCTTCTTGGAAACTCAGTTACAAATATTTCATTCCGCAGTCCATGAAACCTCCCTCCATAGCACAGATGGCCAGTTTGTGTGTTCTAGTGCAGATTCTCTTTTCTCAGTTACGGATAATTGAACAGCTACAGATCCTTTCAGACCCACAGTGCTGAGTCGTCTCCTCGCAGTGGAAGGATGGACAGGAAAACTTGTGGATTTCTTCAGATTCGAAACAAGAGTGGAGCTTGATTTACTGCTCTTTCTCAAAGAGAAAAGCTTTGAGCAGCTGTTAACATGATGAGGAAAGTTTTAGTGGTTAGGAGTGGTAGGCACTGGACAAGGGTCAGCAATTTGTGCTACAGTAGCTAATCTGTGGGATAGATCTCGATGGGCTCGCTTTACTTCCCACACACATCAGAGAGCCTTAGTCACCCAAGAATCTGTTGCTGGGTCACTGGTTGTCCTATCCTGGACCACGTTTGGAGGTATTAACCACTGGGAACACCCCACAAGACCTTCTAGCCATCACAATTTGGCCCTTGTCAAAGTAAATCAGATCCTTACATTTGCCCATTTTTCCTGCCTCTATCGCATCACCTTTTAAGAATGGACTGATTAATTGCTGTCTAACACATGCCACTCATTGACAGGTACCACTGTGGCTTCACATTTCCAGTGTTTTATATGTTGTAGCTGATTAGTGTATGTGTCCTTCTTTTCTCTAACACTGAAAAATGATTTGATTGAACTGACTGATTGTAATGGTCACTTTGACTTGAAATTGAATTAATGAAAGGGTGGACTCATAAATGGCAGATGGCGCTTTTAAATAATATAACATTAAAAAAACTTTAGGATGTTCAGAAGTGACAAGTACAATGACAGTGACTACTGTGGCTGTAATTCAGATGTCACCACTGCAATTCCATTCATCAATGAGTTCTTGTGCTATGATTACCTGGGATTTTAGGTGAAATGGTGTAGACGTCATCCTCAACATTCGTTCAAAATCAGCTTTAAAAAGCACAAATATCTTTAAATGTGCTAATGTCCTATTCAAAGACTTAACATTTTAGACCTGTGATATTAAATTGACTCTTTGTACATCTGAATTTATGAAATCCAGATTGCCTTGAAGTATCTGGACTTTCAAAAGTCACATTTTTAGGCTTGGCTTTGGTATGTTGACTTGATTTTTGCGAGCAAGGTCAGTGAAATTGCAAGGGTAGGCCCTTAATCCTCTGAAAAACATTTTAGTGAATGATCTGCAGTGAACAAGGTCAAAGCGGGCGGCAATATTATTCTCAACCTGCTCAGTTTTTGTCATGACAATTAAGCTGCTTCCGAAATTAATTACTGTGGGATCTCTGGTTTATTCCATAGACACAATAGCTAAATGTAGGGTTGGAAAAATGGGAGTAAGTGTTGCTAAGATACAGTGATGGGACATCACTGTATATGTGGCATCAGCACAAACTTTGGAGACAGAAAAAGACCAGCAGGAGGGGAACAGGCCGTTTTTTTCTGGAAAAGGCTGGAACTGGCTCACCTTTCTGACTGTCAATGACAAAGTTGCCTTCTTCGTTTCCTGATGAGATTTTGTATGTGATCCCATCACCATCCGGGTCTTTGGCCAACACCGTGGCAACCAGGGTATTGGGTCCAGCATCTTCTGAGACAAAGGTACGATATCTGAATGAGGAGAGATCACACACACACACACACACACATCAACACCTTTCATTTCTTGGGTAGCAAGAGCAAAGCGTGGGTGTTAACATGAAAATGAGCAAAGTGTGTTTTGTGGCCAGTTTCTAGAATATCTCACTTAATCCTTAATGAGTGCATGTTCCACATGTTACACTTTATTTAAAGTTCATAGGTAAATATTTAAAGTTCATAAAGAGGCAGCTTAGTTGCAGAGAGTTATTTGAGGGTGTGAACAATAGGAAACAGCTGTCTGGTGTTTCACACATCAAAGACAAGCAGCAGGAGAAGTTGACAGAACATGACACTCCTAAACATCAAGTTTCTTAAAAGGCTCTTTTCTTGGCGCTATGGTTTTAGGAGAAAAAAAAAAACTTTTAATTGCCAAACGATGTGGATGTTCTTTAACGTTTTCAAAGGTTGTTCAGACTCATGTTAATCACAAGAAATGTTCTTAAAGAAACAGAACACACTCTTCCTTTGGCATGGCTCCATAGAACCTTTGTTGGCCCCTTAATTTCTAAATGGTCCGTTTCATGGAAAACTGTATTTCCCATATTCCCTTAAAAGAAGGGTTTAATGTTACCTACTGTTGAAGTTTCAAAACCTTAATTCAAGTGTTGTCTGAAAACCCACCTCTTCAAGGAGCACTTTGGTGACTAACCAGTCAATCTCTTATACATCTTTTCCTATATATTAAAAAACAAAACCCTCAGGCCCTTACCCTCTTAACTTTTTGTCCTTACTTGTGTATTAACCTCTGATTTTTTTATTTTTATTTTTTTTGACAGTGTTTGTTAGGGTGTGCAACTTAGCTAGCAGAAACTTGGTAAAAAGCAGGTGTTGGTTTTAAGTATAGCTTTACAGGTATGAAGAACAGATGTTGATGACTTGCACTGATGTACGTCGCTCTGGAGCGTCTGCCAAATGCTGTAAACGTAAACTTCACATACTGTCCATATGTGAAGAACAAGTGGAAAAACAACTTCCTATGCATTACTTTTGTGATATCATAAAAAACCAACACATATAGATTACACATATCTACATATTCAGCCTATAGAAGTCTACCTCTGCCCATTCATGCTGGAATTATAAGGAGTGTTTCAGCCTGGACTGCTTTTTGAATGAAGTCCAATGCAGACCAACTACTTTTTTGAACATCTTAAACATTATAACTTCAAACTAGCTCCCAAGGTACAAACCACTTTATATCAACGAGATATTTCACTTTTTTATATACTTTTTGCTGCAATAATATTTGCTGCATTAATGTTTGTTTACACTTGTTCTCCGGTTGCATGGGGTTTCTTCCTAACAAGAAATAACATCTACTTCTTAGACACGTACCATTTGAAAAACACTGTAATGAAAAAAAGGCATGATGGAAAATTAATTTTGGCAGATAAATCCAGTTAAATGTCATAAGTAAAAAATTATCATAAATAAATAATAATAATAATATCTGAGAGAAAGTAGGATTTAGGCCCTTTAAGAGTTTATGTCAAAAGCCTGGTTTGTAATAAATCTAAATTGGATGCTGTAATTTTTTTCTAAACAAAGGTCAGGGACGGAACAAATGTTCTGCAGGAGCAGTCGCCCCTGGCAAATTGTTAACCCATGCGTAATTATTCTTAAACACAAAATAACAGCATATGCTCAGTGCTACTCAAGTAGGCCGCCATTAGAAGCCATTATGAAGGGAGCGAGGGTAAATGTCTTTGCTGCTGGCAGAGTGTGTCCCACTGCCCTACAAGGCGGTGACAGTTTTAATGCCTGGTGTTGTTTAGCAGTCTTGACCTGGACCATCAGTTAAGGGTGCGTGAACGCACACACACACACGACAGCTGCACTACAGTCCTGGCAGAGCATCACAGAGGACATATCTGAGATAATCACCGACTGCAACAGATTGCAGCCTTCTCTTAAATATGTCCATGCTGTTTAAGATCATGCTTGTTTTCCCAGTCACTTTTGGACCCCAGAAATGGCTGGAAAAACAAGTATAAAAGAACTTGCCTTATATTGTGCAGGTTCCCTCGTAAAACCAAAACATCTCTGACTTGCCATGGCATGGACTACACAAGATCTCTGAAGGTGTGCTGTGGTATCTGACATAAGCAGCAGATCCTTTAAGTCCTGTAACTTGCAAAATGGCGCCTCCATGATTGCACTACTTTGTCCAGTAAATGTCACAGATGGCCGATTAGAGTCACCCTCCTCAAAGGATTCCTGAATAGTTTTTGCAGTGTGACAGGGCACATTATCTTGCTGAAAGAAGCCACCACCATTAAGGAATACTGTTACCATGAAGTAGTGTATTTGGTCTGCAGTAATGTTTAGTGTGTTTAGTGTTTGGTGTCAAAGTAACATCCACATGAAAGCCAGGACCAGAGGTTTACCAGTAGTACATTGTACGCTAGCTTGTGTATCCTGGTGTCGTTTCATCCCCCGGCAAACAACACGCACGCACAAACACACATGTGCCCGTTCATATGATGCAAAGACAATGTGGTTATTCAGACCAGGCCACCTTCTTCCAGCGTGGGTTAGTATGGGCACTCTGACTGGTCTGCTTTTTGTGTTCTGATCTCTACGCTTGTCCATTTTTCCTGCTTTCAGCACATGAATTATAACCCAACCCTTTCACTGTGATTAATGATTTTAATGTTGTGGCCTTTTTGCAGAACTTATTTGACAAGAACCTTCCACTTTTTGGACCTGAAAATTGCAATTGAAGCACCATCCAGTGTGTTTTATGGCATTTGGTTGGATTTGAGCTTCCTAAGATCCTTTTAGTCACGTGATCAGTGAAGACAAGTGAGCAAGTCCCACTGCAGCCTTATACGTCCATGGCATGATTTATATTTCACGTATGAGGTGGTTTGAATCTTGTGTTCTCACTCATTTCATCTGATCTCTTTCTTCTTTCCCTCACTCTAGTGCAGGATAATCTTTAGCTAAGCTGCTCTTAAGACACTTCCCCCGAACTCTACAGGCTTTTATGTATCTTTAACTTAGCTTTCTCTTCTTGAGGCCAACCAGTGGACTGTGTCTTGCTTGTGTAATGATTTAAAGTTCAGTCATCTTCTGCTGGTCTACTGGATTGTTATTCCAAAGTGTGTTCCTACTTCTTAACAACGAACAAAACAATGTAATATATTTTGGCTATGAATATTAGCATACGAATTTTGAAATAATTTGTCAGATGAATAATTTGTGCTAGTTTATATACAATAATAACAAGGCTTTTGAAAATAATATTATAAATAAAACACCATAAAGCCTTTTGTAGACATCCAGTGTTTCATTCAACATCTTGAGAATAAAAGGAACAACTGGAAGTTATTAAACTATAAATAATATTGTATACTAGGACATTAATAACTCCAGACTTTTTCAAGTCGACTAATCGGTCAGCAAAATTGAAGTCGAGTCGACTAGTCATTTGATGACGTCATCACACACGCAGCGGAGGAACACGGGTGTGCAACACTGACCTACTTTTATTAAAAGTTCTCTGTAACATTAACAGTCAACATGACAAACAAAACAAAACAGAGGCTGATACCTTGAATTTTCAGGTAAATTTAAGTGTGCAACTGTGAGGGAACAGTTTAAGCTGCGGCAGGACGACTCCCTGCAGTGCTAGCGTTAGCCATAATAGCTAGAGGTAGCCATGTTAGCTAGCAGATGCTGTGCAGAACGCCGGTCCTGTACTTTAACACTGACTTGCAGGTTATGCAGGTCTCCGTGCTGTTTGTGTGTCTAGAGTGAAGTATCTCCACACATGTGATGTGTGTCTCTGTTCTCTGCTGCATGTCTCTTGTCTTGTGTTTACATTCCTCTCGCGCCAACGGTATCGGCCTTTTTATGAAGGGACTATAATAATTGGTTAAAACAAGGAACGCGTGTCAGCAACAGCCAATCAGACGCAGAGACTGGATTGTGTACACAAGCAAGGGCAGAGAGAGAGGAAAAAACACACGACTAGTCGACTTTTGTGTTATTGCCCTATTGTATACCTATCTATTTACTGTCACACAAGACACACATGCCCCTGGCCAGCCCACTCAACGTTACTGAACCTGACACTTCACTCTCCCCCTGGTTTGCCATGTAGTGTTGGTTTCTCCAGCTCATCTGATTATCTACGCCTGTTCTGTATCTCTCCATCTCCATACGTTCACCTTTACAGCATTTAACAGACGCTCTTATCCAGAGCGACGTACATCAGTGCTTAAGTAGTCTGCATCTGTTATCCATACCTGTGAAGCTATACTTAAAATCAACATTTGCTTTTTACCATATTACTGCCAGCTAAGTTACACACCTTAACAAACTATGTCAAAAGAAAGAGGTCAGAGGTTAACACAAGTAAGGACAAACAGTTAAGAAGGTTAGGGCCAGAGATTTTTTAAATATATGGAAAAAGATGTTTAAAAGATAAACGAGAGGACTGGTTAGTCACCAAGGTGCTCCTTGAAGAGGTGGATCCTCAGACGATGCTTGAAGACAGTGAGGGGCTCTCAGGTCTGATTGCAAGAGGGAGTTTATTCCAAAACTTGGGGGCCAAGATTGAGATGAGTCTTGATGCATGTTTTCCTCTTCTTTTGAGCAACGGAGGTTCAAGACAAGCAGTGCTTGAAGCTTTGAGAGGACGAGAAATGACACGCTGCTTGATCAGTGCTGATAAGTAAAGAGGCGCAAATCTGTTCTTGGTCTTGACGGCAAGTGGTAAGGCATACCCAGCCTGAACTGGAATCTAGGCTAAGAGCATCTGCTAAATGCTGTAAACCCAGCCTGAACTGGAATCTAGGCTCCATTCTCCATCAGGCCTACTGGTTAGCATGGTCTGCTGTTTTATGCCCTCTTAAACAGAGCAGTTGAGAGAGTGGTCCACCTGGCAGTCCCTCTCCTGTGTTTCCCTTCTCAGTTCTACAATGGGCTTCAAAAAGTTTCTGAAACTGTTTCTCTCTTAATTGTGTGTCTGAAGCAGTGCTGAGTCCAGCATCTCACTCTGGAACTGTTTCTATTTGACTGTGTGTCTGAAGCAGTGCTGAGCTCAGCGGCTCACTCTGGAACTGTTTCTGTTTGGCCTAATATCAGAAGTTACGCTGTGTTCAGCATCTCCTTGTTTGCATTTCCCACCAAACGGTCTGAAATTCTTACGCAGATCACCCAATATGGACAAACATACCCTTAAATTAAAGTTGGCACTCATTCTTTATGGAATATGACATAGCCATAATTTCATTTCAAATCCACTAGGTCACAAGGTTTTTGTCTATTTCAGTAACATTTTGTTATGACAATGTTTATAAATGTCCATATAGGTTTATGTCAATTAGCATGACTTGTCGTGCACCCAACCCTTGCTGTCCATAGATACACACTGAATTACATACTGAGTTACACAACAAAATACATTAACATTCAATGTACATGATGGATTTTTTTGTCAAGAAATGACAAAAACATGGCTATAAAAATCTTACCACAAAACTATATAATGTGAATGACATTGACTTTTCAACAAGTTTAGAAAGTATATCCTCATCTATTTACAGACACATTGAAAGCTACTGACTGAAAGTCAAGTCATAAACGTTTTCTCTTCTGAATATAGAATTACCCACATTATGGGAGCACTTATACTGCATCTGCACAGTTCAAAGTGGTTACTATGTCAAAACTTAAGTGTGGTACTACAGCAAGTTGTCAGAAAATGCTTGGAGGTTAGGATGTTCTCCCACTGTAATCATACAGTGGGGGAAATAATTATTTGACTCCACGCTGAATTTGTAAGTTTGCTGACTTACAAAAAACTGAACAATCTCTAATTTATGAGGTAGTTTCATTTTTATAGAGAGAGACAGAATATCAACCAAAAATCAAGAAACAACATGTTACATAAAAGTTATACATTGATTCACACTGCATGATTTCAGTCCATTATGATGTAGAGTGTTACCAGTGGTGTTCTTAGTGACTGTGGTCCCAACTGCCTTCAGATCATT
>JBBPCY010000039.1:21596107-21624868 GCA_037974405.1 Brachyalestes nurse
CTCCACCAGTGGTTCCAGCACGGCGCTCTCCACCAGTGGTTCCAGCACGGCGCTCTCCACCAGTGGTTCCAGCACGGTGCTCTTCCCCAGTGGTTCCAGCACCGGGTCCTGCCAATCGGGATCCTGCTCCGGGTCCAGTCAATTGGATTCCTGCTCTGTCCGCCTCAGCTCGGCCTCCGGAAACCATCCCAGCGCCGTCCGCCTCGGCTCAGCCTCTAGCCTCCGGTGCTCCAGCCCGAGGCCCAGCGACGCGCACTCCAGCCTGGGGTCCAGCGACGCGCACTCCGGCCCGAGGCCCAGTGGCGGTTTCCGTACCGGCCGCCCCTGCCCAAGGTCCAGCGCGGTTTCCGCACTGGCCGCTCCAGTCCAAGATCCAGCGGCGGTTTCCGCACCGGCCGCTCCAGCCTGAGGTCCAGCTACGCGCGCTCCAGCCCGAGGTCCAGAGGCGGTTTCCGCACCGGCCGCCCCAGCCATAGGTCCAGCGGCGGTTCCTGCACCGGCCGCTCCAGCCCAAAGTCCAGCCCAAGGTCCAGCAGCGGTTCCCACACCGGCCACTCCAGCCCGAGGTCCAGCGGCGGTTTCCGCACCGGCCGCTCAAGTCCAAGATCCAGCGACGGTTTCCGCAGTCCAGCCCAAGGTCCAGCGGCGGTTCCCACACCGGCCACTCCAGCCCGAGGTCCAGCGGTGGTTTCCGCACCGGCCGCTCAAGTCCAAGATCCAGCGACGGTTTCCGCACCGGCCGCTCCAGCCCGAGGTCCAGCTACGCGCGCTCCAGCCCGAAGATCAGCGGCGCGCGCTCCAGCCCGAGGTCCAGCGGCGGTTCCCGCAGCGGCCGCTCCGGCACCGGCCGCTCCTGCCCAAGGTCCAACCCAAGGTCCAGCGCCGGTTTCCGCACCGCGCACTCCTGCCCAAGGTCCTGCCCAAGCTCAAGGACCAGCAGCCGTCTCTGCAGCTCCAGGCTGTCCAGCGGCCGTCTCTGCAGCTCCAGGCCGTCCAGCGTCAAATTCCACGCTGGCCTCAGCTCCTGACCTCGCGCCGGCTTCCGCGCCGGCCTTAGCCCCTGAACATTTCTCTTCCTCCTAACGCGGCGGGTCGAGCTGATGCCAAAGTTCGATTTTGGTCTCATCTCATCACAAGCCTTCTCTGAATCATTTAGATGTTCACTGGCAAACTTAACACTGGCTATACATGTGCCTTCTTGAGCAGGGAGACCTTGCGGGTACTCCAAGATTTCAATCCATTGTGATCGTCCTCACTCCATGAGGCAAGATATTGCAAGGAGCTCCAGACTGAGAGCAATTGATGGTCATTTTATATTTCTATGATTTCCGAATAATTGTACCAACAGTTGTCACCTTCTCACCAAGCTTCTTGCTGATATGTCTTGTAAGACATTCCAGCCTCGTGCAGGTCTACAATCTTGTCCCTGACGTCCTTTGACAGCTCTTTGGTCTTGCCCATGGTGGTGAAGAGGTTGGAATGGAAGAAACTGATTCTGTGGACAGGTGTGCTTTACACACATAACGAGTTCAGATCAGGAGTCTCTGTAATTGATAGATTGATTGTAATCTGTGAGCAATGTGGGCACACAGCCAGTCTGTGGGAGCCAGAAGTCTTACTGGGTTGTAGGGGATCAAATATTTATTTCACTCAGTGACATGCAAATCAATTTATAACTTTTATGTAACATGTTTTTGTATTGATTTTTGTTTGTTATTCTGTCTCTCTCCATAAAAATGAAACTCCCTCATAAATTAAAGACTTCATTTTTTTTTTCATTGTTCATTTTTTTGTAAGTCACTAAACTTACTTCATACACTTTTTCTCAGATATTATTGAGAAAAATAATATTGAAGTTAAATGAGAAAATCTGGGACATAATAAAGCAAAAAACTTTGAGACAAACCGGCGAGCAGGGGAAATTTGGCAAGGTTTTAAGTCGAGAAACAGAGAGGCATGCCACAGGTGTTGCCTCCAAGATCCCAGAGTGCCGAGCCTGTGGCTGAGTGGGCTTGTGGGCTCAAGCAGGTGGAGCAAACGAGAGCGAGAAGAAGCTACTGACAAACTTTCTGTGATGCACTCCCTCACCTACTGCCCTCTATTTGTTCTCATTCAGCTTCAAAAAATTCATTTCTCCAGCATTGGCAGGTCTCATCGGGAGAAGCATGTTGCAGAGGACAGCAGCGAAAGCATTTCTTCTTCATCCGAGGAAGAGCAAGATACTCTATCATAGCTGATAAAGGTCAAGTGCGGGTAGGGCTCTGATGGGCTACTGGTGTGATCTGTGCTTAGCAGGTCAGAATATAGAAAGAGGCCAAGGGTTCGAGTGCTGCTAAGAAAGTAAATTCTGCCAGCATCATCCAAAAAAAAAAACATAATAATAATCTGCAAAAGTACAAATGGTCATGTTCTACTTCAAGTGCATGTAGTCAGAAAGTGAGTGATAGATGAGCTTTACAAGGCACTTTGAATTGTGCAATTTAGACCTCTAAGATTTCCAATACATAAAGGTGGTAAAAGGGTTCTTTGGAGCAATGCCAGAGAAAGACTTGCCACTGATGAACATCTCAGTAGACTTACAAGTGTGGCCTGAGCCAACATGCTTGAGTTCTTGACTTACTACATTATTTGCAGCAGTAAGTGATTATACAATATTGACAGAGTTTAAGATGATTGAAGAAAAAGAACCTTTGACTGATGGGATCACTCCAGAGAACTTTTATTGCAAAGAACTAGGGTGTTCGCAATTACTTGACTAATCTATCCCAAGATCATTGTAAAGCCATTAAGACCATCTGAATGTTCTCCACTATAGGGTCACATTGAGAGCATCACTGAAAGAGAGGGAACTCACACTATTAGATGCATAAATGAACATTTGTTTGTACAAATGACATATATGAAGTAAAAGTGAATGTAAAAAGGTTTCTGTTACTAAGGGAATGGGTGACTAGCTCAACAGACAGATAACAGGCTAACCAGTTAACAGCCTACTCCAGTAGTACTCACCTAGGTTTTAACAAACAACTCAAATAAATAACATAGACAATATGCCATTTTAAATCAAATGCTTCAAATGTCTAGGTTTAGGAAGAGTCGTCAAAACCTGTGAGGAAATACACAACAACTGGCTAGGAACTCACATAACATTAACATTCCCATAGAAGCAGCAGTGGAAAAGTTACGATTTCTACATAAATGACTGCTGTATAATGATACGCATGGTCTTTACGGAGTCATGAAGTGACCAGCTCAAATGAGCATCAGTATCAGTATTAAACACGACTAAAATATATCTTAGCAAATAAAGGCATCTTACTTACTATATTTATTGTTTCTCATTATGCAGTTAGTTTTTTCTTGCTTTTCCTCTCTCATTCATAATCCTTCTCATCAGTGAATCCTTCCTCCCAAATGTCTCTAGGGACAGAAGCATCCCACCATCTCTTGGCCCACGTTCTAGCACAATAAAGTAAAATAGAGGCTACTTTTTCAGAACCAAATTCAACCATTAATCTCAGTCAGTGTGACGCTGTGAGTGATGGAGATACAGAAAGAGATACAGTCAGACAGAAAGACAGAAAGAGAGAGAGCGAAAGAGAGTGACAGAAGGAGAGAGACAGATGGAAGGGTATGAAAAAGAGATGGAAATCCAAAAAAGAGAGAGATGGAAGGCGATAGATGAAGAGGGATGAAAGCTTAAGAGTGATGAGAGGATGGCAATCAGAAGACAGAAAGAGACAGCTATAAAGACGGATAGAAGTTTCTGACGGAGTTAGAACGTGTGTGAGGGAGCGCTTGAATCTGTCATCCCGCGCGGGCGAGCCTGATTGATAGCTAACAGAGGCACAGTGACGGGCGTTTCATGTGGGTGATGTATGTCGTCTCTGTGGAAACGCCATTGCTTGCCCCTCCTCGCCCTGTCAGCGCACACCAACACCCATCACAGGGGTGACACTACACGACCCGCAATTTGTCATCAGCCTCGAGATCATTCACACACACACACACACACACACTTTTGCACACACACACACACACACACATGCATCCCACACCCGGGCGAGTCAAAGAGCTTGTTCTGTGCACATCTATCGAGCGCAACCTCAGTGATTGCTTGTCACACCTTAAAAACAACAACAACAAAAAAAAAAACAAATAAAAACCACACACACTCTGTCTCCCTCCACAGCCTGTTACCATGGCAACGGGGCAGGTGACAGATTTGGTAATGGTGACTGACAACCGGGAACGGCGGGGTGCTGACATTTTTTGCAGTGAAAAGGTGTGTCAGTCAATAAGCGGGGTCACGCCTGCTCTGCTTTCTCTCCACACTCACACAGACACACATCATTTCATTTTCATTCATTATCCCAACCATCAATCTTACTTTTCAGCCCCTTCATAACCTTCGGGGAGCCACCCATTATACAAGGTAGCACAACAAATTAAGGCCATGCTAACAAAACAGGCTAACCCAGCGTAACGGATCCTCGTACACGCCGTTGCTAGCGTATAAAGAACACACAATTCAGAAGACGCAATTAGCAGCTTAAGATTCTAATGATATCTTCAGCCTACAGTCTATCCCAGAAACCAATCACAAGGACTGCGGACTGACACGCTTGTGCTCATTACTGTGCTCTGCGGGTCTCGTACATGTCAACACACTGTTACGGCCCATCTCGTCCTTTCATAAATATCACTCAGCCTCTCAGACATTTTTTTTTTTTTTTTTTGCCGCCGTTCAGGCCAAGCTTAAAAAGAACAGCTCCAGTAATGATGTAGTGCAGAAAAAAAGTGTTGGCCTGAGTGACAAGGCTCATTTTCCGTCTTACTGGAGAAGCCGCGGCGTTTCGTGGCGGAAGGCTGTGGCAAATTAGACGGGCCGAATGGAACAAACAGCGGCGACAGACGTTGCGAGTTTTGCTCAATTACTGACCGCACATGTACAGTCCTGGCAGTCGAGGAGCACGAGGCTTGAGGAGGATAATGAACGTGCTCTGGCTGCACTGGAGTGGGGTTTAAGCAGCAGAGGCGAAGACGAGCAGGATAGGACAGATCTAGCAAGACAGGTATGTATGTGGCTGAGGAGAATAGTCAATAGCACCTCAGTAGCCCACTGCACTAATAGACCCTTCCAGAATTTATGCTAATGATTCATAGAAGAGAGAGGAGCAGAGCTTTAATTAGGACTGAAATTTAGGATCGAATCTGAATATGAGCTGATAATATTCTGCTCGAGTCAAACCCAACTAGGCCCGTGGCATCAAGTTCTGAATCCATGCCATTTTAAATTCCGTTCGAACTGCATACCACCAAGCAGAAACCAAATAGAACTCCACATTGCTAACAACGTCCCAAAAGTTTTTCACCAGGATAAACTTTGGGCTACATGATACAGGCTTCCCAGATCTCAGTGTCAATGGAGTGCCAGATTAAAAACTATATAAGGCATAAACAGTAGAGAAGGAGAAAATGTGAAAAAATGATGCCTCGGTATAATTTTGTATTGTATCATAGACCATACATATCGTGTTGTTTTGTAATTTTGAATCTCACTACTTGGTGCACTGAACTATGCTTTTTTTTTAAATAGCATGCTTGCTGTTTTCATGCTACTCTCATTTAAAGAGGTACAGTGGAAAAAATGTTTTGTGATTAAAATTTGTGACAAGTTTGTACATGCAGCAGAGACAGAAAGAGAGAGATAGGGAGAGAGGAAGTGAGAGAGACAGAGATAGATAGAGACAGAGAGAGTGAGACAGAGACAGAAACAGAGAGAGAGAGAGAGAGAGAGAGAGAGAGAGAGAGAGAGGTGTCACTCCTGGCAATCTAGAAGCCTTATATACATCACACTGAATAAGACTGCACAAGTAGGTTTCAGTCAGTCGTTATAAAAGAAAAATATTGACATCCCTATGGTCCATCTAGAAAAAGTCACTGTAAACCTGCTACAATCAGTATCTGTTAATGGCTGTTATAAGGATATGGCTGTTATCTGCTCACCACTAGAGCTAACACATCATTATATCTGCATCTAATAGAAGTCTAATAGAAATTAACATTATTTTTTATTCATGGCTTAGAATGAAGACCCATCTAAAAGTTACAGCTTGACACACATTATGGTTGTACGGCATGTCTTGTATGGTATGGTATTGCATGGTATGAAATATTGTGACGGTATGGTATAGTATGGTATGTCATAGATTAGTATAGCATAATGTGGTATGGTATAGGTAAGATTTGATTTGGTATGATATGCTATGGTATTTAATTTTTCTGTATCATATCTGTATCGTAACGCATCACAATGGATTGTATCATCACACAAACGCACGTCAAAACCCACTGAAGATAAAAGACGGGCTACGCAAAGTCTGAATGTGAAATTTGAAGCAGACAAGCCCAAGGGTACCGTCTCAAGCTATAGAGAAGGTGGAGAGTTGAAGAAGGAGGCAAGTACTGCTTGTGCCACATACACACATGCCTACAAAAGTGTGACACACATTTGAGGAGACAGATAGATAGATCCAGTCGGATGCAGATATAGCAGGCCTACATACACAAAACTTTCCGTCTCTCTGTTTCTCTCTCGCTCTCGCTGTGGATGAGTGCATGGCTGACTGAACCTTCCTCACCGCTTCGCTGAGCATGCCGCCAGAAAATCTGCCAATTAAAAAAGCCAAAGGCTGTGGCCAGACCAACAAGAAGGAGAAAATAGCAATAGCATATCAGCACAACAAAGTCGTGAGCTATGGAGGGACCGGATGCTGCAGCACTAGACTGACACGCAAAGGCTAGAGGACCCAAACTGGAGGAGCCATGTCCGGCAGTAAAGCAGCAGGCCAGGCTGATAGGGGGTAAATAATGGCAATGCTGGAGGCCTCCACACTCTCCAGGGGTCAATCGGCTTTTTGGTTTTGTGTTGTAGCAGCACATTGAACAACAGAATCAGCAACATGGACGCTGGCAGCTGTGCTTTTCAGGGATTCTGGGAATTGGCAGGCTGCTCAAACTCTAAAATGCAACAGTTTCTATGCATTATGGCCAGCAGAAGCTGTGGCAGAACGGATGTGTTCATTTATGTCCTCAGACAAATCCACTATATTAACTATAGTACCTAGAAATGTTCTTATTACTACCATTTTTCAATTCGGTTTAAATGCAAATGAAGAATAGAATAGAATAGTCTTTATTGTCACTGTTGCAGGAACGATGAAAAACAGTTTGGCAACTCTTCGTGGCAGCATAATAATTAAGAAAATAAATAAATAGAGAACTTTAAATGTAAAATGTAAAGAGAGGGTGATTCAAGTGATTTACAAAGTTAGTTACATCATTTTCTTTCTTTACCAACAAGTTTGAGTACTTTGGGCATGTATCCTTTTATTTTGATGAGAAGAGATGAATAAAGGACAGCAAGAAAACAAGTGAACTGTACAGGCCCTTACATTGGCTGGGAGAATTCGGGGGGCTCATCATTGACATTGGCCATCCGTAAGCGCACTGTGGCCGTTCCTGTACGAGGCACCTCGCCTTTATCTACAGCCATCACTACGAACTCATAGAGGTGGTTGGGCCGCTCGTAGTCCAGAGGGCCAGCTGGGAAGATGGTGCCGTGGGGAGAGATGATGAAGTCAGAGCTCAGGGTGTAATAGGTGATATCAGCATTCTGCTCTGAGTCACAGTCGCTGGCTGAAACTAAAGTGGAAAAAGAAAGAGAGATTACATAAGAATCTATAGTCAAGTAGATGAAACCAACATTTTCAAAATTTCTGTTTATCAGCTTAAAGGAAAGAAGAACAGCACATGAATAATACAGTATCAGTAAAAGCCATACTTTCGAATGTAGCATGCATAGATATATAAAATAATATAAATATAAAATCAAATATTACACTCTTTGTTATTCACAGACATATCAAAGCCTATTATTTACCTAAGTATTAGTTATTAATAACCTGGTTATTTTTACAAAGCTGCTGCCCTTTAATTTTGAATAAATCAATATAAAGGTGTTTCAGAAATGAACTGAAATAAATTCTTGTAACGTTAATGCACATTAAAACACTTTTTCATACCCTGGATTGTTACAATTTCAGAAGAGAAGAGAAATAAAAAGAGAAGAGAAGGAAAGAGAGAAGAGAAGAGAAGAGAAGAGAAGAGAAGAGAAGAGAAGAGAGAGGGTCAGGAGGAAGGAGTGAGTGACGGAGAGAGGGAGGAGAGCGTGACCAGGTGAGGAAATTGCAGGTTTAGAGACTTCTAAGGTACATATTAGCTAACAGGATCAATGTATATTTGGACTTCCTTGTGAAAACAGATGGGGAATGTGCAGTTTTCACCTGTTTAAGTAAGATTTGGTTATTTCAAAGTGAATCTGACATGCAATCAAAAGGCCTCAACCTGTGAGATTCATTGCATGTGACAACTATGAAGGAGCACAAATAAGCCATGGGCCTTCTTTTACATAGCGCTCCGAATCAGAAGCTGCATACACAGCAGTCACTTTGTGAATCAACATTTAAAAAAAAGAAAGAGAGAGAGAGAGAGAGAGAAAAAAACGAAGTAAACATTTCTCAATTCTGAGCTTAGTTTCCCTGATTCTGCACTAAATGAAAGAGCAATTTCTGCTGAATTTCATTTGATAGATTATGTGCTTCAGAGACGCTGCTTTATTTACAACCGCGTGGCATAAAAGGTTAGATGGAGTTAACGCCTGTCATTAAACACTACAGCTCAGCACAAATATTCCACTCCGGCCCAGATCTTGCCACATGTGCATAAACTGTTAGTTTAAGGTGGCCAGGAATAATAATAATTTTTAAAAAATCAGCCAGGCTACCGATATTTATTTTTTTTAAAACATGCTATCCGTATGATCAAAGAGGCTGAAAACAGCTGACGTTTGTTTAAGGTGGACAGATTTACTTACTTATTTATTTTCTAAAGATAAAAGGTCAGCTATAATCAGCAATGAATTAGTCCTAGAGGTGCAGTTTGCGCATTAGAAGCTAGTTTGCTTGACACCTGACGTATCAAAGAGATTCCGCCGTCTCCTCACATACATCAGGCCTCAGAAATAACACACATCATCTCTTTTATTGATCTCTCCGGCTAACTGCCCAGATTAAGGGGGCCAGGCTGCTCTTTGGCACTCTAAATGCCATTGTGTGCTCTCTAATGCATCTGATCTTCGAGTACACGCTTCAATCTGCGATGCTGATGTCCGTGAGGGATTCTGGGCTCAGGGATCTAATAAGATTACCCTGCACCTGGGATTTAAGACTGCATGCTTTTTCGCTCGCCAATCAATTTCTCTAACATGGACATCCGACTTTACTCTCAAATGATTCGTTTTATAGAGATTATGTTGTCGCTGCTTGAATTTAGGGTATGTATTATGTATTCAAAAAAAGCAACTCATAATATATTACAAGGATTCTGAAAATTTCAGAACAACATTCTTCACCAACCGTCCCATTGGAGGCAAATACAACACCCACTGTTCTCGAGCAAATCGACTAGACAACCAGATCACAGTGAACATTGTCACTGTCTGATCTCCAAAACCGTAAGGGTGTGCTTAGACATGGTATTTTTGGCTAAACGAACCTAACAAGTGGCCAAATAAGTGGACCAAGGCGCTCTAAGTGTAAGGTCTTGATCAAACTCTGGTGTTGAGTCTCTACCCCACACCAGACAACCCAGTCCAGACACTCCAGAGTTAAAGAAAGACTCTTGATTACTGGATCGGGATCACCTGAGTTATACCTTCACTCTTTCCTTCAATAGGCCATTGTTGATTGCAAAGCATTGTCTATGTTTAAACTGAATAGAATAAAGAATATAATATCTTGATTGTCTTTGCAATACACAAGAATGTACAGTGCAACCAGATCAGATCTGCATCTCTTTGAACTACATATATTAAATATATAAATCAAATATCAAGTGGAGACCTGTATTTAAGGAGATAAAGTGTAAATTCAAGTGGAGAATGTATAATTTACATCTTTATCCAAAGCGACTTCCATTCCCTAACTACAGGGGACAGTCTCCCTGGAGCAACTTGGGGTTAAGGGTTTTGCTCAGAAACCCACTGGAGGTGTGCTGAAGGTAGGATTCGAACCAATGACCTCTTAGTCCAGAACCAAGTATCCTACCTACTAGACCACCACCGCCCCACCAGAACAGCCCAGTGTATAAGGAGAACAAATACATGACTAAAAACTAGCAGCATGTATAGTATAGTACAGACTATAACAGTATGCCGTATTGGCCCGAATATAAGACGACCCCCTTTTCCAGGTTCATTTTTGGGAAAAACGTTTTTTGAAGACCATATTTTGTTTTATATAAAAAACCTATTTATTTGATAATGCTATTTATAATTTGTTGGAATAAAAAAAACATTTCAGAGGCTTTTGTTTTTCACATTTACATTTCACAGGATCTTTACCATGAACCGTTTTTTTCCTTGAGCTGTTTAAATTAGTGCCATAACTCCGTCTAAGCTGTTGGTTAATTTGACGAGCCTTCAAACCACATTGTTCAAGATAATCTCTTGACGTCTCCATTATTCAGTGTTGTTGTTGTTGTTGTGAGGGACGGTGGCCGATTCATTTTGGCTCAAGCTCCTGCTATTTTATCTAGTCCGCGAATATAAGACGACCCCCCCTTTTTTAAAAAGCATTTTTAGAACAAAAGCTGGGTCTTATATTCGGGCCAATACAGTAATTAGTTCTAGTTTTTTGTGTGTTTTTTCCAACCGTGCACCAACACTTGCCTTACACTTTTGGATTTGTCTTTTTGCTTGGTGATCTGGATCTTCCTGATTCTGGCTATATCATGGTTTTGGAACACCTTGCCTGTTCACTGGACTACTCTTCTGCCTGTTGTGATTCAGCTCTGAACGCCTCACTGACTGTTTTTTGTCCAACTCCGTCCATATTCTTACTACGATTTTTGCTCATCCCCTGTGTGGTTAATTAATCGACTTGGAACGCCACATTAATCCTAAAGTGGCGTTCCAAGTCGATTAATTAACCACACAGGGGATGAGCAAAAATCGTAGCTGTGTCTGAAAGGTTACACCAACTAGGACAGTCTTGATTTGCTTCCAAACTACCCAACAAACGCTGGTCTTGTTTGCAACGCAAACGAATGTGAATGCAATACAGACCGAATTTGTCTAATTGGACCATACGTAGAAGACACTGATACATTCTCTGTGATTACTTCATGAGCTCAAAATCATAGTAACTATGGAATAATTAAAATGAGAATCACGGCCTTCAAATTACTCACATTTTGTTGCTTTGCAGCACAAAACGAGACACAAAATAGTACTTTTACAGCTGTGTTTACTCAACTTCTAACATCCGAATAAAAAAATACATTTAGAAAAAAATTAATAAATAAAAAAACAAAATCACTAAGATGGAGAAAAGATCACCCCACCCCATTATCAATGCTTTGTGGAACCACCTTTTTCTTTAATTACTGCTTTGAGTCTGTTGGGACTCTATACTCTTTTACCGAAGCTCAGTCAAATTAAATGGTGACCGTTGGTGGTCTGCAAATATTTTGAAAGATTTTCCATTGGGTTTAAGTCTGTGCTCTGCCTAGGCCTTGCAAGGACATTCATGCTCCTCTCCTTCAGTCACTGTGTTGTAAATTTTGCTGTGTGTTTTGCGTCACTGTCAGGTTTGAAGGTGAACCTTCTCCTCAATGACATCTTACTGGCAAAGGGCTGCAGGTTTTCCTCGAGAATGTTACGCTATTTTGCCCCGTGCATTTTTTCCTTACTTTAGGTGTCATATTTTTTTGGATGGTGAGCTGTATTGACTTCCTGCCAGATGTACCATGAGGCCAAATAGTTCGATTCTGGTCTCATCAGACCATAACACCTTTCTCCACTTGGGCTCAGATGCATTTCGGTGCATTTTGGCAAAGCTAAATCAAGACTTACTGTGGCCTTTCTTGAGGAGTGGCTTTTTGTCTCCCATACAAGCCACATTTGAGGACAACACAATGACAACGCTTTGCAAAAGCCCTCTTGGTGGCCTCTCTGTCCAATTTTTGCTCTTCCTTCCAGTTTGGAAGGAAGGCCTGATCTGGGGAGGGTCCTAGTAGTACCAAATACTTTCTACTTCTTAACTAGATTTTATTGTGGTCACCGGGACTGATAAAGCCTTAACATGTTTTTTGGATCCATCTCCTGACTTGTCCCTGTCCACAACTTAACCATGAGATCTTTTTACAGTTTTTACTGACTGCTTGCTTTCTGTTGCCTTACTAAGCACTGGAATGCTCCAGGAATTTTCATGGGCATGTCTTGGCACGCCCCTGGCCAGCCCGTTCACCAGAGTGCCGAGCCTGGCCCTACACACCCCCAACCCACCCCCACCCACTCTTTGGTCCGCTAGTCCAGGTTTCTCTGGCTCACCTATGTACACCTGTTCCGTTTTCTTTCTCTCAACCTACTTATACCCAGTTTGAGCCAGATTATAGCATCCATTCTTCATCATGCCTACTGGTTAGATGTTTTGTTTGCCCATGTCCTCTTAAACAGAATAGTACCTCTCCACATGATCCCGCCTGCCAGTCCCCCTTCAGCAACGGAGACACTGATACGATAAGCGGCCATGACCTGGTGCTTCCTAGGCACTGAAAAGGGTTCTGGTACTGTTTCTGTCTTCTAACTGTTTCTAACTTTGTATCTGAAGTTTTTCTTGTCTATACCCTCTTAAACAGAGCAGTTAGAGAGTGGTACACCTGGCAGTCCCTCTCCTGGGCTTCCCTTCTCAGTTCTACAATGGGCTTCAAAAAGCTTCTGGAACTGTTTCTCTCTTAATTGTGCGTCTGAAGCAGTGCTGAGTTCAGTGTCTCGCTCTGGAACTGTTCCTGTTCGACTGTGGGTCTGAAGCTGAGTTCGGCATCTCACTCTGGAACTGTTTCTCTTTGGCCGAGTATCAGAAGATCCATTGTGTTCAGCATCTCCTTTGTCACAAGTAGCTCCTGTGAGTGTGTCGCCTTATATTGGCTAGCCAGAATGACAGGAATAACTCTTTTATGCTGAAGTTATCAAAATGATTATAATTGATCATTGGTGGAAGCCCATTAGCTTGGTGTTCACACCTGATTGAATTTACAAGCGTTTTTAGGAGGGGGTGATCCTTGTAGTGCTGATTTATACACTTTGTGTATGTGCGTGTCTGTATGTGTATGAATATATTTGTATATATGAGTGTGTACACATATAGATATACACATACATATCTGTATATGTATAAACATATGTTCAAATAATACTTATATACATTTGTTAGATATTATATATTACATATTATACTGTGGATTGTATATTATTGTTTATTATATTGCTCAGTATATTGTTCATTGTGTCGTTTATAGATTGTTGTGTTATGTTTTTTACTGTTGTGTTTTAGACTGTTGTGCTTGAGAGACACCATCGAATGGAACCAAATTCCTTGTATGTGTTCGCTCACATTCTTGGCCAATTAACATGATTCTGATTCTGATTCATCCACCTCAGTGATTTAAAAAAAAATGTTTTACTTTTTTGTAAATTTCACTTGAATGTTGTACGTCGGATTACGTTGCATTCGGATGGAAAAAGCAACAAAGTGTGAAGATATAAAGAGATCATTCTTTCCAATGCTCACCATATAGTAAGTATAGTAAATTATTGCAGATATAGTACTATAGTATGTATTATAGCTATGGTGTAATGCTCTTGGCAGTATATTTAAAACGATCGTTTAATTACCAGTAAAGTGTTTCCAATAAGGTTCTTTCAGTGAGTCATAAAATTACATGCGAAGAGCACTGGAGAATCTGGTGGATGTGTAATGTTCTGCACAGTCTCACACAATGTGCACTTCTCAGCCTGATTGTGTTTCATCCTGTACCCAGCAAACTAATCCCTAATCTCCATGTCTATTTCACAACACAAAACAATAAAAGGTCTGGGGGAAAAAAAAAAGAAATAAAGAAAAACATCTACAGCCATGAAAGTGTACAGAATGTAGGGTTCTCATAGAGGTCAATAAGATATTAGTGCTGTGTAGGAAACTAGGAATGGAGTCATTTTGACATGAGACGGCATATTAAATGGTTTTCTTATCCTCTGTACGACTGTAAAATCTGTGACAGTGCAATTAAGTGTGCTACATATTCTGAGATCTAGTGCTTTACCAGCGCTCTGAGGAAAATATTATTGCAGAAGCTTTTCATGCGGTTTCCTGTTTGTTCATCACAGACAGTTGACTGATAACCTGAGGATGAGAATCCGCCTGAAAAAGAAAATGTAAAGGTAACCTGCACCGATGCGCAGGGTGTGTTTAATCGGAGCGTGCAGGACTTCTTGAGCTCTGTGGATAATTGCCAGCAAGCCCACGCACCCGCGCACACAGATGCCGCTTCAGCCGCACCTGCTGAGCCCAGCCGGGACACCTGCTGTACACCCCACTGCTTCACCTTCCCCAAACCGCCTGCAGTCTCCGCGTAAAGCTTTCAAAATGTCTGCCAGAACCTTGTTTTTAACAGCGCGAGTCAAGGGTCGCGTTTTGCTCCGCAGCGACAGCCTGATGTTTGCTTGCTTTCAGACTTTTTGCAGAAAGCTGTGTCTGCATGAGCTGTTTATCTGGGCGCTTCTGGTATTGTTTCATCTCTCTCGTTCTCTTTCTCTGTCTCTCTCTCTGCTACTCTCTCTATCTCTCTTTGCTACTCTCTCTCACTCTCTCTACTACTCTATCTCCCTCTCTCTTTCTGTCTTTTTCTCTGCTATACCCTCTCTGTCTCTCTCTGCTACTCTCTCTGTCTCTCTCTGCTACTCTCTCTCCTTCTCTCTCTCTCTCACACACACACCCCCGTCTTTCTCTCTTTATTTCTTTTACTCTCTTTCTCTCTCATTCTTCTATCATTCCTCTCCTTTCTCTATTATTCCGCCTGCCTCTTCCTTCAGCCCCCAACTTCTCTGTCCCTGTTTTGTTTTCTTTCTTTCTTTCCTTCTGTTCTCTCCTATCTCTTGTTTCCTTTCCGCCTACTCACTTTCTCTCTGTCTTTCACTCGTCTTCTCTTCTCTCTCTCTCTCTCTCTTCCTCTTTCATTCTCTCTCCAAAATATCGCTTCTCCCTTTCTTTTCTAACTTCTCTCTCCCTACCTTTCCCTCCTTTCTTACTTTCTTGGTCCCTCTTACTCTCTGTCCCTTTCTGTCCCTCCTCTCTGTCTCTGCTACCTCTATTGCTCTCTGTCCCACTCTCTCTCTCTCTAAGCAGACATGGTTTGCCAGAAGCTGTGGTGGTATTATTCCCCTATTCTCTCTCCTCATTTTGTGCACCTACCCATTCCAGCACAGACTATGAAGCTTCTTCTCTGGCTTTTCATTGCCTCAGGCATCTGTTTTTCCACTGTGTGTTATAAGTGCACTTTCAAGACTGAATAAATATGCCCTGAGAATAAAATGCTGTGCAATTTAGAGACATGTCAGCATCAGGATACTTCGCAAGTGCCGTTAAACAGAGGCTGGAAAGTGTGTGTGTGTGTGTGTGTGTGTTTGTGTGTCTTGCCTTGTGCAGAACTGTATGTCATTCAGAGCCTTCACTTCTGAAGAAGATTTGGACACACTGAACTGCTAAACCTGAATCAGACTGCTGACTTTGAGGTAAGCAAAAATTATTTTAATGGACCAGATAACCTAAAAACATCCCAAAATAAAGGTGACAAATCATGCAGGTTCACTCCAGTATGGTAATCGTACCGTGTCTGAACACCGTGTTTGAAATTTGAGGATCTGGCAACATTTTGTGAATAAGCCTTTGGCATTATGTAAATATGTGACATGTCTTTCTTTACCTTGAGGAAAAGCTGACATTGTCTTTAGGTATCAAATAGTGATGAAGTTCTTTAGGCGGCAAAAATACACTAGGAAAATTGGAAGCAAAAACTTTTTTGCAGCTTCACATTGACGGTTGAACATGCATTGAAAATGTGACTTCTTCACCTTCTTGGAAGGGTTCATGGTGTTGTAACTTTTTTTTTCTCCAGAAAAAAAAGCATCAGAGCTAGCAACAATGAAAAACAGAACCTGCTTCTGTTGCCAAGTTGGACAAGCTTTACAGAGTGTTGGCAAAAATCCTATTTGACCTAATGAGAAATTGTGGTACTGAATTTTCCAGTTTGTTTTTTTTTCATCTAAATACAGAAATGTTGTCATTTAATAATCACTAAATACATCATTTAATGAACTGAAATGTTATTTATTTTGTATGTGTATAAAATTCAGTTAAATTCAATTGACTTATTTTGTTATTGACACAATACAGCTCTGGACGAAAATAAGAGGCCACTGCAATTTCTTTTTAAATCAGCATCTCTATGAGTAGGACAACCATTCCATGCCAGTGTCTGTTAAATTCCTACACAAGCACCTCATTCTGCTTTATGAGGGACTGATTAGTGATCACCTGAATCAAAGCTTATTTAATGAGGAAACATAAAAACACTGCTGTAATCAACACTCTCCTCTTGCAATGAGACCAGTTGGATGGCAAAACACTACTAGAAGTACGTCAAAGGTCATTACTGCCATGTTTAAGAGTGAACAAGAGATTTGTTTTCTTTGAATTACTCAAGTTCTGTAAACACTGCATCATTTTTTTTATTTTAATTTATCACCATTCCCTATAAAAGTAAGCTTTAAAGAACAACATTTTTAGGAGAAATATTGTCAGCAGTTCTTAAAAACGAAGACAAAGCTGTTCATTTCAATACTTGCACCTATAAAAGATAAAACTTGAGAAACTGAATATTTTTGCAGTGGTCTCTTACTTTTTTCCAGAGCTGTATATAAAGGAAAGGAATGGCTGCAGCTTCACCAAATACAGTGACATGGAGGAGGGGGAGCAAATGGGACATATATGCAATAAAACATAGTTAAAAACACCAGAGGAGCAAAACTTACAAACTTACGTTGAATGAGGTATTTATAGCTGAATTGTGCAAACAGTATGGCAAACATACAGCAGAAGTGTAAAACAAGTCATTAAGATTCAGGAAAGGAGAGGGATGGGTGTTCACACTATATGTATTTTCAGAACGTGTAATAGAGCTAATAATAGCATGATGCCAAACGTGTTGCTGTTTCTGGATTTTTTAGTTTGCTACAAAAATACAAAAACAAAAATGGAACTCTGTAACTCAAAATGATTTTCATTATTTAAGTGTTTCTTGTTCTTGTAGAGTTTGTCCAACAATTGGTAAAAAAGAAACTATTTGTGGAAGGAGCATGGTCAGTTCATTTACAATATCTTACCTTGAAGGAGAGACGTTGCTGTGGTTACCGTCTCGGGGACGCCATCCTTGCTGTAAATGGACTGCAGGAACTCTGGGACACAGTCATTTTCATCCGTGATGACGACACGTACCTGGTTCATAAGAGAGAGAGAGCATAATTCTGTCATGTTAAGATGTGAACCAATGCACCTGATGTGAAATGATTCAGAAATTGACTCGTTTTATAATTGTGCTGGGGATAGAAATGAGGGGTATCAATGTCTACATTTCCAGAATGAGGATGATGATTAAAAAGCAATAAATCTGAAAAAGAATTGGACGCAACACCCTGCATGTGGCTTCATTCTGCTATAAATTACTAATTTTAGGCCAAAACCAATAATATAACAATATTGTGAAATGATGTCTCGGTGTATTTCATGTAATAAATTCTGCGAGGAATTTATTACATAAATAAATTTCATGTAATAAATTCTGCGAGGAAGCTTCAGACACTTGGGTTCCATAATCACTGTTGTGATTCATTTTTCTCAAAAACAAAGCATCAAAATGCTGTGAAACATTTGAACTATGCATTATCTGAACTGATTATCGTTAATCAGGATCATTGAGGGTACTGGAGACTATACCAGTGGTCGTAGGGTGAAAGAAACACCCTGGACAGATCGCTGGTCCATCACAAGGAAGACACACAGATCGACACAGTCAGCAAATCAGTAATTCGCCTGACATGTAAGGACTGTGGGAGGAAACCGGAGCTACTGGTTTAAACCCACACAGACACAGGGAGAACATGTAAAACCCCACACAGAAAGGACTCTCAGCCACTGGACTGAACTAAACTGAACTGACCTGAAATAGATTAAATTTAGAGAGGCGGGGGGCAGAGAGAGAAAGAGTGCGATATAATTTAAATAGACTGAATTCAGAGTGAGTGAGAGAGAGAGAGAGAGAGAGGAGAGACATACAGCAAGAGAGACAGAGAAGAGAGACATATATAGAGAGAGAGTAGTGACATAAAGAGAGAGAGAGGGACAAAGAGAGAGAGACCGAGAGAAAGAGAGAAAAGAGAGACAGAGAGAGTGAGAAGAGAGACATAGACAGAGATAGAAAGTGAGAGACAGAGAGAGAATGAGTGAGAGACAGGGAGAGAGAGAAAGGCAGAGAGAGGAATAGAGAGAGACAGAAGGAAGAGACAGAGACTGAGAGAGAAAGAAAAAGAGAGAGAAAGAGAGAGAAAAGAGTAAAGAGGACATTTGGAAACATCAGAGGTCTTTGGTCAGTGAGACACACAATGAGATTTTGAGATTTATGATAGAACCCTCATGATCCACAGCAGTGAACAGTGAATAAGAAAGAAATGGGGGGAAAAAAAACAGAATTAAAAGGGAAAGTGTGCAGTGGGTCCACATTATGAAGTTGTGGTAAATGGCTCTGATTGTGCTGGGGATAGGGGGTACGAGAGGATTTATCAGTAATTGTCCCGAGTGCTTACCACACACAGCAAAGCCGCTTCGGCTAGATTGCCCTTTCACTGCTAACCCGCCTGAACTCAGCTACCCTGCTGACCCAGTACAAAGATCCTTTTTCAGGACAAGAAAAGTAAAATCACTTAATTTGCACCCTTTGATCTCAATCTCCGTCTCTCTCTCTCTCTCTTTCTTACTTGTTCTCTCTCTCTCTCTCTCTCTCTCTCTCTCTCCCTCCCTCACTCTTACTTCTTATGCATTACATGAGTATTCAGCCCTTAAGTGTTAATGCTAATGCCATTCATCATGATTTTCAAAATTAGTAGTTCTCCCTTTTCTAACCAATTCTAATTCAAAATGTAAGTTAACATTGCCAGACAAGATCTTGGTATTCCTTAGTATAACTAAAGTAATACTTTAAATTTAAATACAAGGCGTTTAAAATGCAATGCCCTGTTTTTAATGCTGATTGTCCTACAAGCACTTTTTTTGCTTGAAATGTTTAATAAAGAAACTTCTCATCATAAGACATTCCATAAGTGCGTCTGATTCTTTGATTTTTCAGGTGAACGGGTAATGTTCTGTATGTAATTTATATGTATCATGTGGATATGTTTGGCTGACCTTAAATTACATAATTAATATCATCATCATTATAACACTGGAGCCTAGCCAACTGTGATGAGTGTATGGAAGACTGAACAAACAAAACAAAGAAGAACAAACAGGAAAAACATGGAACTAGGCGGCAAACACAAGTAGAAACACAACTAAAGCCACGGGTATAAACACAGGGAAAAACACGGTGGTATAAATACATGGAGGTAAAACCAAAACAGCTGAGACAGGGTGGTGTAAAGGAAGGTAAAGTGGACCCTTACAGTCACATTTGAATACACCACACCACATTACATTACACAGTGTGAACAAAGTTAACTTCTTCTCTGCATTTAACCCATTCACCAAGTGAATCACTAATCTGCCTCAGATTTCTCAGACGAACTCAGCATCAGACTCATCTGAGTTCATTTTAAGGGAAGAACCACGTGAGAGAAACGTCAAGTGTGGCTGGGAGATTACACCTAACTGTACGAGTCTCAGGGCCAATGCATGAGAGCCCAGCTTTGAGTATAATTCATTCGATCAGAAAAATGCCATGTCTATGTCTGTAGATCTTCAACTAAAATATATTCTAACCAAAACATTCTTTCAACGCTTCACAAAATACGTAAAGATGTCTCCCGACGCCATCTGCCTCTCCACATACGACAGCCGAGTTTACAGAAGTACTTTAATAACGCCTTGATTCATTTAAGTTCAACTGAATTCATTTAGCTGTGCAAATCACAGTAATAAGCTCCGAAAAAATACACTCAGCTGAATTAGACTGGCTCAGCTTTATGGCACTGATGGGGAAAATACACCCCACAGGATCGGTGTCAGAAACGCTGTACTCGGTTCTGGATTTAATATTCAGTGTGTTGTGAGCTGAAATAATAAATATTTTTAGCATGAATGTCATTCTCCAGAGATAGTCTTACAAATAAAAGTGTCAGAAATGGTTCTTTGACTTGACAACAGAGAAGAAACCTTTTCCAAAAATCTTTTTCAAAGATTTCTGATGATTCTTTAAATGGTTCCTTAAATGGTTCTTTCTACAAAGCCACATCTTTCTATAGAGCCACGTCTGAGTAAAAATGTAGACTCTGCGAAAGGCTTCAAGGACAGGCTTGAGAAGAACCTTTTTTATTTGAATTTTTTTTTTCATTTTAGTTTAAGGAACATCAACATTCTTTCATTTTCTGTAACCGTTTAATCCTTACTAGGGTCGTGGGTACCGGGAGCTTATCCCGGGGTCTACAGGTGCGAGGCAGAGACTCACTCTGGGCGGGGCGCCACATACACACAGCATTCACTCACAACTACGGTCAATTTAGAATCCCCAGTTCACCTGAAACACGTCTTTGGACTGTGGGAGAAACCGGAGACCCACAGAGGAAACCCACGCCATCATGAGGAGAACATGCAAAGTCCACACACAAGGCCAGGAACCAGATTTAAACACATAACCCTAGTGGTGTAAGGCGAGACTGCAATTCACTTTGCCACTGTGGGGCCAGAACATCAACATAATAAGTACATTCACATTTAAGAAAAAAAAATCACCACTCCATCATCACCCCTACATTAAACTGTTGTTGGATCTGTAATACTTCCATGTAAATGACCTCTGCTGTGATTGGCTGCCCTGTAGGAACACTTCCTATACTTTCAGTGTGAATAGGGGGCTAAAAGCTGCATGAATGTATGTAAATGCATTGTCTTATTACAAAAACAGTATATTCAAAACAGGGTGCTTTTGCAGTTTTTTCAGTTATGAACTGTTAGGACTGGAGGGTTTAATGGTTTGAAATTGTAACTATGTTTACACAGTACATCAAATTCTTTTATGTGCAAAGCTAGGAGCTTTTATCTTGCAGACTAGTGTGGGGAGGGGTGTGTGTGTGTGTGTGTGTGTGTCTGAATACAGAACCCTGTATTCAAACAAGGAGACAATCAATTATTAAAGCTTCACTTTGTCAAGGTTAGCTGATGACGTTTGTATGAGGCTCTTTTACATTTCGTGTGTTTTCTGGAAAGGGTTAGGAAAAGAAAACTATTTGAGTGTGTCTGAGAGCAAGCGAGCGAGAGGGAGAGAGAGAAAAGGAGGAAGGGCGAGAGGGAGAGAGGGAGAGAGGGAGAGAGGGAGAGAGAGAGAGAGAGAGAGAGAGAGCTCTCCTTGTTGCTAAAGCTCCCTGCCAGTTGCTAAGTAACTTTCAAAACCGGAGAGATCAAAATAGACCGAGCTCCTGCAGAAGCGGTCAAACATCCAATGACAGATCACTGTCTGAACCATTACTCCTATTTCCTTCTCTAACAAGGCCCATAACTCTAAATCAAACAGCAGAAAGTGTCTTTGAAAGGGTAAGGGAAGAATGAGCAAGGCCTCGAGCTCCTCTTTGCTCCCCGAAGAAACACGGCATGAATTTGGGGAGAAAGTCCCGTCGATTCTCATAAAATCTGGGAGTACAGAGCCAGTCCACATCGGTGCCAGCTCAGGTAAATTCCAGCTCTGTGAAGCTTGACTTCAGACAGACCTGAAAACAGGAGGCCACCGACAAAGCAAACCTCGAAGGGCTCCTCGAATATTGCTGCTTTTAGTTTCAGATGAAAGCACAGCCAGTGCGCCCACATGGGAAAACCAGGCAACTGCACTTAAGCAAGAGTTGCCAAATCCACCACAACTACCGTGGCTGCTAGTAAGAACCTGGTTCCAAGAATGTCATTGATTGAAGCTCTCTTTGTGCTCTCTACGCACAGTGAGTGACCATGAAATGTAACAGTAATTGGTCAGGCTGACCCTAGCTCAGCACCCTCTTCCCAATAAGCCAATAGTAGCTCTCCTGTCCAAATTCCAATTAAAGGAAAGTTCAAAATCTATGCATAATTCATGTTTGTTAAGATTTGATTAATTCCAGAGAAGATGACTAACTCTTCACAGTGGAGGTGATAAGAACCAGAGGCCACAGTTTTAACAACATAGATAGATATTTAGATATAGATATTTAATAGATATTTACTCAACATATTTATAGGGTTTATATTGCCGCTGTTTAGGTATTCTTAATTTCAATTTTTATATTTCTACATTATTTAAACATATCGATGACACTTTACATTGTGTGTAAGATTCCTGATGAATGGGCCAACAGAACCTAATGTGAAGAAATGATCGTTTTTGCCTGCTTTTCTTCCTTATGTCAGAGGCACTTTTAGTTAGTTATTTATTTATTCCAGCAATGCTATACAATGTTATTAAACAATGTCTCAGACATCAGGCAGCATCCATGTGTGAGGTTTCACTGAGGTACCATTTACAGGGATTACATGCTTCTGATTACATGTCGGGTTTCACCACCACTGTGAACAATTCTGCTTCTCTAGAATTGAGCATTTCATTTCGAATCACTCTGAATTTCTTTGTCTACATCTTTCTAATTTTAGACGAAAAATAAAAATGATGTAAATGCAGACAGAAAACGAGTAAACAAACCAGGCTATAAAACTCTAGTTCTCAAACCAGTCCTCATGGACCCCAGACGGTCCACATTTTGCTTTGAATGGATCATCTGAGAAGTTTCCACAAGATCAGCAGATATTTCATGGTCCAATACAAGACAGGTATGTCAGGAGGGCCCTGCTCTCACAACAGACATAGAAAACCATTAACAATTTCTGCAGATTGCAACTAAGGCTTTCCTGAATAGGGGGTGCCTTTTGTCTGAAGGTCATTATAAAAATTACAGGACATCAGGCCTTCCTAACAATTCTCCATCATCACGACTGCTCTGTGTTTGTGACTATTGGCTGCAATTTTAGAGACGAGGGAGGACAATTGCATTTAGCCTCAAGCAGCAGAACGTCCTGCACTTTGTTCTGGTCAAGCAGTGTCTGCTGTTTTCGTAAACAGGAGAGATGGAAACATGGCCAGAGGCCTGATGAAGCAAGGAGAGTGGCAAGGGTGTGTGGGGTGACGGAAAGGTTGTGGCTGTGGGCTGAGGTGGATGGGAACTAAACTTTCCCTTCTTCTCTCGCTCGCTCCCTCTTACCCCGGGTCTTCAGTTCACGGAATTAGACAGATCTGAGGAGCAGCTGCCTGTCTTTTGGCTGTCTCCTACTGCACTCATCAAGGCTCTCTCTCAGCTGAGTGCACCGTGACACGGCATTGTTTTGCGACATCGCTCTGCACTCGGGCGCACTCGCCTCGGGCCAGGCAAGATCTATGGATCACTGAGCAGCACAGATCACGCCTCGACACAGCAAGATTGGATCCTCAAGGGTCATGTTATTGTGAGAGGCATGGGAGAGCCCATCAGTTGCCGACTTAAAATAAATCTTCGCTTTGGCACTTTCCATGGCGCCACACTCTAATTCAGTCATCCATCTGGGCCGAATGACAATAACTTGGCACGGAGGCGTAAACATCAAGAGCACAGTCTGGGATACATCCTAATTATATTGTAGACGAAGTGACATTTAGGGTGCATAGATTCAGTTTTGAGTTTAATTGTTATACACTTAAAACGCGGCGATTAAACTAATTATCAACAAACCTGACAGTGGGAATTTATGAAAGGTGTCATAATTGGAGTAAGATTGCTGTCCACTGGTGAGTAATGGAGTCTTAATGTGCTCTATATTTGACATGTAACACTGAATAATCGTTCTTTACAGCACCCTAATGGAAAGACATAAGCCTTGAGGCCAGGAAAAAGAAAATATTCATACAAGAAATGAGCTTTCAACTTCAGAGATGTTATTTCTAGATGATGCAATTAAAACTCATGGAAAATCACTTTGGATTTCCAAGGTCCAAGGTAAGGTTTCTGCTGTGATCGCATGTCATTGTTTTTAAAGATGCTCCATCTGTGGATGACGTGAGATTTTAGAGGAACTTTGAAAAAATATATATAAAAGGAGGAAAAATAGTCCATCAAATATCATGGGCCAGGTTTGAGAGGATTTTGAGTGCCGTCAGCTGGAAGGGTTCGTCTGAAGTGTGATTTCTATTGATGTGGACCATTACAATGAGCTAGCCATCAGAACGTTCAGGGTAATAAAAGCTTCCCAAAGAACTTCAAATTTGCTAAAGCACTACAGAGAAATAGGCTGCCCTCTGGGTTTGAATGCACTGGAGGGGACAGGAAGGCTTTTTTAAAAACTTTAAATGGTAGTAACTATCGATTGACATGGTGTAAAGTTGCAAGAGAACCGTAATTACACTCAGGGAAAGCAGAAGCTTTTCACATGCATTGAACGAGCTAGGTTAAGCTAATTGGAAGGAAATCATTTAAAAGGCAAGTTAAACAACTGTTAGTCAAGCAGCTCCAGATTGGTGCAGCTGTCTGGCCCTGAATTCACACCCACTACACATGTAGGCATTGTGTAAATCAGGTTCCAGGAGAAAAGAGCTCTTTGGAGCAATGCCAATGAAGCACCACTTTTGGTCACATAAAGAACCTATTCATGCATAGTTCTTTGAAGACTGTTGTTGTAAAAATGTTTCACGGCTGAAGAACCATTTAAAAGGACCTTATAGGTTCAATGAAAGGGTTCTTCCAAGAGCTGAATGTTCGAGACAGACCATCAAGGAACCTTGCAGGAGTGCACTTGTGAAAACCTTGGAAAATCCTTTTTTAAATTGGTCTTCTAATGAAATCAGTTACTCAGTTTACACGACAGCACAAGCAACAAAACTGTTTATTACAACAAAGTTATTTCCAATCAAAACCTTGACTCCTTTTTCTGTCAAGTAGCAGCCCCCTCGTCATCACAGGAGCCTCCAGACACTGTTACCACACTGCCCTACAATTGTTAGGCCGATTAGACTCAACCAATAATACAGAATATGACTTTAAATTTGAATATGACTCCAAGAAAGTAGCTGTGTGGGGTTTGAAAGAATCTCAGTAGAGGTTACATATCACTGAAGGCACTGAAGGGCTGGATTTTTGGTAGATGCTGATATTTGGATTATAAACTGGATGTGTTTCAGCAATTCAGTAACCACACATGAGAACTGCAGGCTAAAATGTTCTTTAAAAAAAAAAAATATATATATATATACACAGAAACATTGCACAGTATATTACCATATACATACATGCCAGGCAATGCTTGTAACTGGATAAAACCAGCACTTATCTGATGCACGTCCTCTGCTCTTTATTTTGTTTCTCACTAAGTCCACTTAAACGACATAAATTCCCTACATGTTCAAGATATGAAGCTGAAAAATGGTAATATATCTTGTGACCGAATATTTACTGGAGTGAAAAGCAGTTAATTATAAACAAACTCCCACTAGATTTCGCAACAGTGTCACACATTTCAGCAGAAAGTTTCAGTTAGTTGTAAGAAGAAAAGAAGCATAAAGACCCTTAAAGACCTCAAAAGCAAAGCCAAATTCAAACATTTTTTTATGCACCCACTGTTAAAAGTGAACACACAGCTTGTATAAACTCTACAGAAAGCAAATGTTGGTACACTCTGGTACCGCCACCCATGAGCCTCAGACCAGCATGCCCTGTGGACTAGAGGTTTATAAGCACTCAAGCCATGGACTGTAGATCAGTGGAACTGTGTTCTCTGGGGTGAGGGAGCATCTTCCAGTACATCTGGGATGAGTTGGAGTGGTGATCCAGAACAAATCATCCAACAATAGAACTTGACCTTGCTATTGCTCATGTGGCTGAATGCAATTAAGATCTTCACAGCAATTTTCCAGCATCTTGTGTGAAGGCTTTCTAGAAGAGCTGAAGAAAAGGGAGGCCAAACTCTTGTAATATCCTTGATTTTTGAAAGAGGGTTGGAGTAGCAGGTGTCTATAAACATTAGGACGTACGGTTTGAGAGTGTTTTACAGTGTGTACCTGTTTATTACTAAGGTCCTTTACTAGGACAATAAATAGAAGCTGATGTGCATTTACGTGTAATTTAGCTTGACTTTCTGATTACAAATTTCCCACCTGTGGGACTAATACATGGTTATAGCTTATCTTACTAACAATTATTTATCCAGATACTTTGAACCTGATTGTAATTTCGGTGTAGTTAAACTCTCTTGGACCCTACCATTGTACATATGTAAATCAGTCTGATTGCTGCTACACTTATAAATAACCCGCCCCCGCTCAAATTTAGCTTACATATTTTACCTCTAACTTGTGTTGCTCCTTGTTTAAGCTGTTTTACTGTTTTTAGATTTGTGTTTTAGAAATTTTCAGATTTGTGCTCTAAATTTCAATTGTACTAGTGATGGGCCGATCCACGTTTTTCCAGCTCTGATTAGGTTTCCGATACATGACTGCTGATACCGATACAGATTCTGATATAATACATCTTTTTACTTTCATATTAGTATTATTTTTGTTGAAATTGTGCTGTTTGTTAGTAAGGTTACATCGCAGAATAAATAAACTACTAAGCACTTATATATACACAACTACATTGAATTTAAAGGCCAAAGGAATTTATTTATGTCACATTTCACAAAAAGTTAGCAACAACAGCTGTAAAATTTTGTAAATATCAAAAACACATCAATCTTGACTGAATCAAATAAATAGTTCAAGTATTGTTTCCATTTTAGCAGCAACAGCTGTGAAAAAAAACATAAAGTGCAAAACCTAATAAGTTTTAAATTACGTGAATTCTGAGACACAACAGGGACAGAGTGTAATCTAACCACGTCTGTTTTTAAGGTGGACTGGCTCAGATACGAGATGCCCAGCTTTAGCCTTGTCGTGTTTTGAAAGAATCATTTAAATAGTTCAAGTATTATGTCCATTTTAGCAGCAACAACTGTGTCAAAAACAAAGTGCAAAAATAATAAGTTTTAAATTACGTGAATTCGGAGACTGGACACAGAGAGTGTAACCTAACCACGTCTGTATTTAAGGTGGAGCGTCCGAGTTACAAGAAGCCTCGTGGTTTGAGAGATCAAGAGAGACGGAGAGCTTGGGGTGGCCAAAACAGCCAAAAAAAACCTCACAAAATAGCCCTTGAAAGAACCTCAAAGAGGTCTTGACACATCTCGTATTACACAGCGTTGAGTTTAAGATCCAGCGCAAGCTGTGAACTGGAATATAGAGATCGGGGCTGTCTGACCGATATCAGATATTGGATTTACGGCTATATCGGACCCGATACCGATATCATATCGGATTGGGCCCATCTCTAATGGCAACATCATCATTATTGTAAGAAAATAAACAATAAAGTTAATATCACTGCCAGTTAGCACTAATAGCTTGCAGAAGAGCAACAAAAAGAATCCAAAAGGTAAAGTCAGAATAGCCCTGGTCAAAGGAAATAAACTGAGAAAATAAAAACAAAAAGGAGTAAATCCCAAACACCTGAGCATAAATACTGCTTGATCACTGACCTGCTGTGAGTCCTTATTCTTTTAAGAGATCAGGGGAACTACACCCAAATGTCAAAATAAGAGCCCTATAGAAACAACCTAATAGCGGCCTCCAACTAGGGGTGTTACAACCAGTAACAATACCATAAATCCACATCATTACAATATAAAAACAATTCACATCAAATATAATGCAAAACTGAAGTAAAATATAACAATCCAAAAACAATCTTAAAGTAAAACATCTAAAACAAAACGGCAGAAGCATCAGGAGTCTAAGATGGCCGACGCAGGAACAGACCCAAACCCGAAGACTTTCTGGTAAATCAGATAAAGAAAACATACACTGCGCAAATATCAGTTGTCCCAAAACACTACCAGACTCCAGATACACATACAAATGACATGACAGCTAAAAAGGCAACTGCCTTGTCTCCTGATTAACTTACGGTTAAGCCAAAAACTTGCTGCTCTCTTAACAGCTCTTTAAACATCAGTAACGTTACCTTCACCCACAACAAACCGTGCTACCACCTCCACTGTGGGGTCCCAGGAAGGGTAAAGAGCAACAGAGGAACACCTTAGGTGGCCAAAGCTTGCCTATATATAACTCCATGTGTGTGTGTGTGTGTTTAGTACTAACCATATGAACGTCAATGTTATTGATGCTCTCTCCAGTCTCTGTTTGATTTTTATCAAGTAGAGAGAGAAGAGGTGAGAATTATACTGGTCACTCTTTACTGATACATTCATTCAACTTTATTCAACACAAAAATTTCCACTAAATAATTATAAACAACTGACCCAAACATGAATCAGCTGAATTATAATTAATATTTCCTTTTGCTTAGGAAACAACTTTCAAAAACTGTCAAAAACACTCTACTGTCCAATTTGGCAAACTAGCTATCCGTCTTGCTAACACAGAAAATAAAGAGTAAAACTGGGAGTGGATACTTACTGCTCTTTCTTCTCAACATGCAGGTTACAGTGCTAACCAGAA
>JBBPCY010000039.1:21632401-21650934 GCA_037974405.1 Brachyalestes nurse
GGTGAGTTTACAGGAGCATCACATGCTTGAAACAATCTTATTTATCCACAATTTTGAAAGGGTGCCAATAATTTTGTGTGACATTATGTCAAATTAGAATTTTTTCCCTCCTGTTTTTGTTTTGTTCCAATACACACAAAGACAAACATGTGTATAGCAAAACATGTGTTAATACGTACTAATTATAATTCTATTCCGTAGCTCGGTCATTAGCTCCATTTAGGAATACTTTATGCAGGTAGACTTTTAACATTGTGTTCCAAATGTCACTAAATTGGTCATAAGAACCTAAAATGTTTGAAGTTGGTCTTTAAATTGTGGGAACACTTCATGACAAATAGACCAGTCTTAGTCTGAATACTATTTTAAATCTTAATCAATGATAAATAAAAAATATAAATGAAAACAACAATAAACGATAAGTAGTTATGGGACAAATCACTATCTGAAGCTTGGTTCTATGAACCACGTTATAAGATCTACAGGGTTTGAGGGGATTTAAGACCTTTTTTTCCTCCATGAAGATAAGGAAAGGGATAAAAAAAAGATTTCTGACAGCAGCAACAAAATAACTCCCTGTTCTTATGCAACCCATGAGAGCACTGCCTGGAGTATTGCTTGCATCCAGTTCCAGCCAAGACAACTCTGAAAGTGTTTTCCCCAAAAGAGTGCCACGACAGGTTTAAAATCAAAGGCCTGAAAGTTAAGGGACTGGTTCAGTAACAGAGCGTGGGTGAAGGGGGGGAGGCTCGGTAAGCTGTTGAATAAAAATGAACTCTCCATCTTCCAGGAAGACACCATCAGCTGCCCAGTGATTGCATTAGCTAGGTCCGGCCAGCACAGCCCAAGCAAGCCTCGGCTTCACTTAAGGACCACGCTGAACACAAGTGTCCGAAAGGATCAATAGAAGGATTTTATGCTTTTGTTGTTCTCTTTAAAACTGTGCTGGGAATTGATTTGGAAAATTAGGCAACTGAAGACTGCAATGCTTTAAATGAGCTCAAAAAAAACTTTAATGCAACTTTAAAAGTTAGCATACATTTGTTTTTTATTTCTTTTATTTATGCATTTACTTTAACAGCAATGCAATGTATTACTATTCATTATCCATTCTTATTCATTATGTAATGCAGAGGAATGTAAAACTATTGCTTCCAACCTATAATTTCTGATCATTATGAAATTTTCACTCAATGTAAAGAAGGTTTCTATCTGTATGCAACAGCATACAAATGCCACATGGAGACTGTCAGTCTATGGGCTTGGAATGTGTTTCCCTTTTCTGCATTACTGGAGACGAACATTCACGCAACAACCATTAAAACCCGCATCGCCAAACCAAATAATAATAATAATAATAATAATAATAATAACAGTAGTCATGTACAGCAGTGTGCAAAGGTTTCTGAAGCCCTGATCAAATGACGTTTTCTTAATATTGTAAGTAAAATAAGTACACATCATACAGAGAATGCACAATTACTTTAACATTTATTCTGTGCAAAACTTTTTCCAATATTTTAAACTAAGATAAAATGCAATTTGTTCATTGCAGAGGATGTAAAACAAATAAACAAAAGAAAGACACAAACAAAACATGGAACTTGACCAGGCATGGCTTACATAAAGACATTATGGCCTGTTAAGACATGTGGATTTACTTCATGATTCTGACCTTCAACCTCTTTTTCTTTCTCTTTCATAGAGCTAAATATGCCCAGTAGCAATACAGACATACAAGTTGCATTTAATTCCAATTGGGTTTCTATTGATTCTTCTGTGTGCCCCCAGAAACTCGTGGGAGACCTTGGTTGAGTGCACTCACTTGAGTCGAAACCATCGTTTTTACCACAGTGTCCAATTCCAGCTGGAATGACACTTGTGCAGTGAGATACATCGTTCTAAAGGTTACACATGTCTGACGGAACAAAGCAAGCTCGAATCGGGAGATCTTTGGTTTTGGCCATAAAAAACTGCACTCAAGTGAGTGGGGCTTTAGAGCAGAGGTAGTCTTTGTGATATGCAGGTATATAACTAGGATTTATGAATATACACAAGAGAAAACATTTTTGTTGTGACTAATTTCGTGTAAAGAACAGTTTTAGCCACTGTCTGTGTGCTAGCTTGGGTGTTTTCACTCAATAAAACCCAGTAGGCACAGGTCAGATGAAAAGACATTGAGAATAAATCTTTATCCAAGATCCCCTGTTGGTCAAAATGTGGTTGAACTGAATGTTTTATTAGACATCATCTTCATGACACCTGCTTGATGGCTAAGCTGACAACTGGATTTCTGCAAGCTTTGACACACTATGTTCTGACACCTTTCTATTACAGCCAGCATTAACTTTTACAGCAATTTGTGCTACAGTAGCTCTTCTATGGGATCAGACCAGATGGGCTAGTGTTCACTCCCCTTGGGCACACATGATTCTGCCCATCCTTGGACCACTTTTGGTAGGTACTAATCACGACACATCAGGAACACTCAACAACACCTGCAGTTTTGAAGATGATCAGATCCAGTCAGCTGGGCGGCCGGTAGCCTAGTGATTAGGCCCTGCAATCAGCAAGCTGTGGGTTCGAATCCCAAGACTGCTAGTGGCATCTCTGAGCTACCTTGAGCAAGATACCGTCCTCACACACTGCTCCTCGGGTGCTGTTCACACAGAATGGCTTCCGTCAATCTGGCCCTTGCCAGATACCTTTGGTCCCCGATTTGTGCACTGGGGCACAGTCATGCTGGAATAGCTATACCAGCTTCCACTCTTCTCTGAAGGCTTTCCACAAGATTTTGGAGTTTCTGTGGGAATTTGTGTCCATTCATTCTGTAGAGTGTTTAGACACTGATGTTGGACGAGAAGGCCTGACTCAAGATCTCGGTTCCAGTTCATCCCAAAGGTGTTGGATGGGGTTGAGGTCAGGGCTCTGTGCGGGCCATTCAAGTTCTTCCTAAACTCATCCAGCCATGTCTTAATGGAGCTTGCTTTGTGCACTGGGGCACAGTCATGCTGGAAAAGGGCTTTCACCAAACTGTGTCCACAAAGTTGGAAGCATGTTTTGAAGCATGCACATATATATGTGTAGAGAGTGAGAGAGAGAGAGAGAAGAAAACAAAAGGGTGACTGAGTGAAACAAAGGCAGACAGAAAGAGACAGATCAATTTAGTATTGTCGGGCATAAGAGGAGAAGTACAAAAAAATAAGCCCACAGAAACAGAGCAGGATTAAGAAAAAACTACAGCAGCGGTAAAATGGCCTCAAGGTTGTTATGGAAACTGTATTAAAAACACGGTCGGACAATAGGGGAAGAAAACGCGAGCTGACAAATGAGTGAATAAATCAGTGACATTATAAAGAGTGGGGAGAGGAGGGAGGTGAAAAATAGGAATGGATCAAAAGAGGCATTTAGGCAGTCTTTAAGAGAGAAGGACACGGCAGATGAAACAATTACAGCACACGCCTCTCCTCTCAACAAGTTACCGGCTGACTGCTGGACCAACATAAATGCTTGCACACAGACTCAAAGCTGCATACACACACTCGGTGCTGTCAGGGGGCTGGTGGTTTATTATTCCATCCTTTAAAAACGTGACCTTCAGATCATGTTTCAAACCTGTAAGGCCTGGTACAGAATCAGAGGTGGCGTCCCAGTCAGGTGCTTCCGGTCAGACCGCTCTAGATCACCACTCTAGGATTTCACACATACCCCAGGTGGAGATCAGGATCACCTGAGTACTAGGTTCAGGTAGTATATATAGCCCTTCCAGACAAAATACCTGTGCAAAGTATACTAACCTGCCCAGTTACTCAGCGTTCCCCTTTGTGGTTTGGATTGTTTCCTGTGTTTTCTCTGACCCGTTTTTGCGGACTTTGCATTTCAATAAACCTCCTATTTTAGTACACTACCCTTTTTTGCCTTGTGTACTTTACTTTGACTGCCTGTTAATGGATTACCTTGTTTTTGACTTTTCCTACGGTTTTTGCCTTTTTGCCTTTGCGGACTTTGTATTTCAATAAACCTCCTATTTTGGTACACTTCTGGTCCATATCCGTGTTCATTACAGGACCAATAAAAAGCCCCAAAGACAAAGGTAAAGACAAATGTAAGTGACCATTTGTCATTAGTGAACACATAACACTACACAGTGCAAATAGCACAAAATGATTTCTCTGCATTTAACCCATTCACAGCAGGCAGCCAGGAACACAGCACACAGGAGGCAGTGTGTGGGGATGGTACCTTGCTCAAGGGTACCTCAGTGGTGTCACCTGGGATTTGAACCTATAACCTTCTGATCGCAGGGGCAACGTCCTACCCACTAGACCGCTGACTGCCCCGAATGGACTATTAATATAGTTTCCTCACAGATTAGATGACAGTAGAGGATACAGTACAGTTCCTGAAAGTAAATCAAAACAAACCCAGCCACACACACACAAGAGAGAGTTTTAACTCAGGAGAGTTCGCCTGACACACTCTCTGACTACACAGCAGTTGCCAGTTAGACCACGCACATTCAAGACCTCTCAGAAAGGCTGAACTTTTGACAGAGCGCTGCCACCACGCTTTTCACGCAGCTATGAATAAATTACGCTCCCTTTTCAACTAGTCACTCAGGCCTTTCTTCCCTGCCTGCTTTTGTTACCTTTGCTACCTGAAGCCCAATCAGCAGCTCTCGCGCAAATTCCCTCCATCCTGATTTCTGCTGACAGAGGGAGGGAGGAATGTAATTTGCCACCCTCTGAAAGGAGAGCTCTTTCTTTTCATTCTGCGCTCAGCACGCTAACTAACTAACACGAGTCCTCAGTCTCCAGGGATGAGCGGGAGAGAGGGAGAGAGAGGGAGAGAGAGAGAGAGAGAGAGAGAGAGAGAGAGAGTGAGACAGAATGAGAGTGAGAGTTTGATAAAGCAATGACAAGAAAAAGGAAGAGGAAAGAGAGACAAAGAGAAAGACAGATGGTAAGAAAGCAAGAGGATGGAAGGTGGAACAGTGTGAGAGAAAGAGAAATGGGGAAATGAGAAGTGAACACAGGTGGAGAGAGAAAAGAGAGGGGAAGGTGAGAGAGAGAGAGATAGAGAGAGGAGGGGTAGAAAGAGAAATGAGACAGGGAGAGGTGGATAGAGAGAGAGAGAAAGAGAGAGCGAGAGAGTGAGTGAGAGAGAGAGAGTGTGAGAGAGCGAGAGAGCAGAGCAATGAGTGTTCATAACTAATTAAATATTCTCTCAGAGGATTACAAAAGGGCCATTTGGCCCCTCTCTGGAATTGTGATTTTCATAATCTTATTATATCAGAGAAGTTTTTTTCCCCACTTTTTCACATCAAACCACCAATTAAAGGGCTGCGGGAAAAGCGGCGAGTAAATCCGATTCAAATCTCAAATGATTCAAATGCAAAGTCATAATTCTTTCTTTTTGTAATTGAAAAGATGAATACCGCCGCATGACCATAAAAACTGTGACACTTTGGCATGCTTGTATGCTTTGGCAACAGCCAAATTGTAAAAGATGTAAAAAAAAAAAAAGTGAAAAAAAAAAAAAAAGTGAAATTCAGGATAAAGCACAGCAACAGTCCACAAACAGTAAAAGTCTGCAAACCCTATTTTACCTTCTCAATTACACTGCAGTCACAAACTTTTTCACTGTTTAAGTCAATAAAACCTGCCCCCAGAGCAGTCAGGCTGAATGCTTGGGCATGCTGGCCAACTGTGTGCTCCTTCAGTATCACTGCAGTATATGAAAGAAGCTTCATGCTGCCCTTATTGTTGGATGCACTGTGATAGTTTCTGAGCAAAACATGTTTAAAATGCAGTTCACATCTGCAAATCACATTAATGATTTGTTTCATAATAAAAGTGTAGAATACATACATATACATACTTGCTCAAAATGGTACACAGGGACACAAACTAAACAAAAATCTACATGAATGTATTAAATCATGTCGAATCAAATGCAGTGGTCCCTTTAGAAATGACATTATTAAAAGAGAATAAGCAGAAATGGTTTCTTTTTGGCCTCATCATTGAAGGGTTAAGCATTGCAAATGTTAACGCACAGAAAGATATATGCGTATCCACGCACACGCACATGAACACACACACACACACACACACACACACACACACACACACACACACACACACACACAGGCACATTTCTATTTAGTTGGACTCGTGGGGCTGCTGTGTGAAAGAGCTGGTTTTGGAGAATCCTCTCAATGCAGTATGTCAGTAACAATGACACCACTGTTCTGTCGTAGTCTCCAAGCAATTGTCTCTGCCTCTGACAACACACAGGTGCTAACACACTCAACAGCGCTTCATACACTGCTGTCCCCTGTAGTGCACGCTTCAGTTCCTTCCACTATTCTTTTCCGAGCACTGCTTATATCTCCACATTTGAAAGTCTCCTCTATATGTCTCTATTACTTTATTATCCCGTATTTACATTTCTGAAAATAAAGAAACATTAATAAAGAACACTTCTGACAGCAGTATCCTCAAGGATATGCTTTTAGTCATTTTATTTAGGGAAAATAATTGTACGATTATTTTGTGGGAATTCGGAAGGCTTCAAGGCTTTCCGCTGTATTTTTTTATTTATGAAAAGTTAACAAAAGTGTACAATGATATCTTTCCTTTGGGATAAGTGAGAGCAGTGTATCTTTATAACTCCTTTAAGTTACACAGTTGGGGAGTGCTGCACCTTCGAGGGTACAAGTCTGAAGACGTCTGTTCATTTAGGAGTCTTACTCCTCTTGGTAGCAGTTACAACTTCTCTTTTTTTCTTTTCTGGAGAAGCTTTATACTAGATGGTGGGACATTTCTGTGAAGATTTGATTGCAACACTAGTGAGGTCAGTTACTGTATGTTGGCGGATTAGTTCTGTATCACAAACGCCACTCCAACTCATTCCAAAGGTATCAGAAGGAGCTCCATCACTCAAGAGAACACATTTCCACTGCTGAGAAGTATTCAGTCCGACACTTAGGGGCTTTATATCCCTGAAGCTAACGATTGCCACTGGCTATGGTGACCTAAGGGTCATGTGTAGCTGCTCCAAAGCCTCCTGCTCTATTGGAAGTGCTTTTCTAAAACGACAGTACAAGCTGTGTGAGCAAAACTGAACACCTTAAAGAAACTGCATTAGAAATCTTGGTATTAGAAAATCAAGGGTGCATTTTCATGCAATGACCTTGTAGGTTTTTCTTGTACAGAAATTGTGCAGGTATTGACAGAAGTAAAAAAAATGCAAAACATTTAAAAGAATTAAATAATGGATAACACCATTGGCCCCCATGTGGGCTGGAACACAATAGTTATTTCAGTAATGCTATCACAATGGCAGCGTTCACAAACCTTCACGAAGTCTGCTCTGAGACATCTTACCTTAGAACTTAGCACTGTAAAGAAAAACAGCAACAAAGGATACGTTTTGACAGTAGGGTGGAATCCACAAGAATATGCGTTTAGTCAATTTATTTAGTGAACATAATTGTACAATTATCTGAAGTCTGACTCAAGGCTTTTTGCTTGATTTTTTATTTATGAAAACTTATGGAAATTGTACAATGATGGATATTTCACTTGGGAAAGTGAGCGCAGCGTACCTTTATATCTCATTTAAGGTACACAGTTGGACCACGCTGTTTGAGGGTACATGTTTATACAGTACTAGTCAAAAGTTCGGACACACCTTCTCATTCAGCGATTCAACGGTTTTTATTATTGGCTACATTGTAAATTAATACTGAGAACATCACCTATTGCTCTGATGACAGCTTTGTACCACTTGGCATTTTTTCAGTCAAATTCATAACATCCTGGAAAGGTATTTAATTAACAGCTGTTCTTCGTCAAGAGTTTATTAGTGGAATTTCTTGCCTTCTTAATGTGTTTGGGACCATCACTTGTGATAGTAGGGCTAATAATCCCTGTGTATATGTCAAAAAGTCTGTAGACAAATAAAAACAGACAAAAAAACACATTGGATATCTTTCTGCAGATAATGTGTCAGAATGCAAAATTTCCAAAGCTAACCATGCCTTTGTACTCCATCTGGGTTGAGGTTCTTTGTAAACTTTAAGGCCTGCAGGTCTGCTGACGCATGTGGGCGGCCAAAGTCACGATTGTCGCAGCGCTTTTCCGCGTGTTTGCAGGGTATTATTCCACTCCAAAGGTGTTCACCGCTTGTCTCCGGCCTTAAGTATGTTAGCACTTGACAGTGAGCAGGCTTCCCCCAGTAATGCCTTTAATAAGAGGCTTAACCTGTCTGGGCAATCCCTACTGTCTGATGACAGCTCCAACATCGCTCAGCAACCGAGCCGAGGTCTAGACCTGCCAGAGCAGCGCTGTTTGACTTCCACTATTACTTTAACCTAACAAGCCCTTTTTCAGAGAACCGGTCACTAAAGAAAGAGAGGTAGTGCATAAAAGCCCACTTGGAAGAACTGGGATCGCCATAGAAGCTACCTATACTCCTGACTGAATGTATTAATATCCGTCCGTGCTCGTTCTATGTCCATGCTGTAAGAAATGATTCAGTGATTTGGTGCCTCACAATCTGCTTTGATTCAAGTATTTTGGTAGAAAAAAAAGTCTATTTTGCCTCAGTAATAAAAACTGATTCTAATCAGAAAACCAAACCAGCAGTCTCTGATATTGATTCATAAGCCTAAGAGCTGATGAAATTGGAAAAAAACAAAAATACAGCCTGTTCCAAACTGATTTACATTTACAGCGTTTGGCGGATGCTCTCATCTAGAGCAACATACATGGGGGCTTTGTAGTCTACAAAGAAAATATGTCCCTGACAATAACAAATGCAGACTTATATCAAGAGCTTCTAGCAAGTTAAGATCGCCCATCAGATCATGGCAGACAGTGTTTTTGTTTGATTGTTTTGTTGTGTTTTAATGATGTTTATGTTAGTTATCTTTTTGACATCAGCATGTATTTATTATCCTAAGTACCCAGTGAAGAGTTGGGTCTTTAGTCTTTGTTTAAACAATGGTATCACCAATTCAGGGGAAGTTCTTTCCACCTCTTAAGTGCCAAAGCTGAGATTTATTTATGGGTAAATATGCTTTATTATATATTTTATAACTTTGTTTTTCTGTCTAGTTGATTATTTCATGGCCCCACGGTGGTCAGTGGGTAGTGCTGTGCCTCACACCTCCATAGTTGGGGGTTCGAATCCGAGTCCTGGTCTTGTGTGTGTGTGTGTGTGTGTGTGTGGAGTTTGCATGTTCTCCTCGTGGTGGTGTAGGTTTCCTCTGTGGTCTCTGGTTTCTCCCACAGTCCAAAGACAAACACGTCAGGTGACCTGGGGACTCCAGATTGACTGTAGTTGTAAGTGAACAGTGTGTGTGCCCTGCGGTGGACTGGTGTCCCATCCAGGGTGAGTCCCTGCCTTGCTCCCGTTGACCCCGGGATAAGCTCGACCTTAGTAAGGATTAAGCAGTTACAGACACTCAGTGAGTATTTAGTTACTAAGTCATGGTTTGGACATGTGTGCCTTTAATGAGGCGCATTCAGGAAAGCATAAAGGAGCATGACAAATGTGATTAGAAAAGTAATTCAACTGAACTGAATCACAGTGATTAAGAACTAAATCATACTGGAGCTAAATCAAATCGACTGAAACAGCAGTGACTAGTAGATAAGAGATGTAACTAATGAACTGATGGCTGTATCACGCTCCCACGTAAACACACTCAGCTTTCACATGGATTACGGTCAGATGAGATTAGGTGGTCAGGGACAGGTCTTGACCACATTACACTCAACTCCTGAGTAACAGGTGAGAGGTTTAAAAAAGACGCCACCAAACCAAGTGTCCCCCAAACCGAGCTTGGAAAAGAAAAAAAAGGTAAAAAGGATATAATGTGTGTTGATGCCCTTTTTATGTCAGAAAGTAAAATTGGTTTTCACAACATAGAGAGCCATCCTTCTTATACTCAGGACTGATGAAAGTGTCCACCCATAATGCTGCTTTTTTGCTCTGCCTCATTGGAAAAATCGACTTGACTTTGAACAGATGTGCCGCTCAGAAGCCCCTCTGAACAGCCTCTCGATTCCTACAGTGATGGAATCCTCTTTGCAGTGTTCAGCCTGAGCTAGAGTGCTCCAGAACTTACATTTTGTTCCACCCTGTCTGTTCACCAGACGGATCAAGAAAGCAGCGAAAAGGGAAACAGTCCCAGTGTTGTCTGAGCATGAGAGCAACCTGGCTAACAGCAAACAGCGGGCTGCGGGATCTGAGAAGAAGCTGGCGCCAAAACTCAAAGGCCGATGCTGCAGCGCTAAAGATTCCTGCTAAACTGCCAGGCTCATCTTTGTGGCGCGGAGGCATCATTTGGAGTCGTTAGAGCTGATTCACACCCATGCGTCAAACGAGTGAAAGCTGAATTAAACATCAATGGCCTCCTCTTTGTCTGTAGATTCTGCGGCTCACTGACTGACACATCTGAGCTGCGTTTCGGCAGGCAGGCGGCTTTCACCCTGGCGTTTTTTTTTTCCTTCTTCCCCTGACATGTTGTGATACGGCCCCAGCAAACAGTTTCGCAAATGCATTGCAGTGCAGCTCTCTCCGAGGCGCCTGCGCCTGCCCATGACTTTCACAGTGCCGCGAAAGACCAGGGTCACTTGAAGCACATCTGCTTCCCATTCTCTCTCTCTCTCTCTCTTTCTCTCTCTCTCTCTGACTCTGTTCCTCTACCCTTCTCTCCAAAGCTACCACTGAAAGATCTCAGGGCACAAGGGCAGACTCCGATGGCTCTGCCTTTGTAAACTGTGCACATTTGATGTAAAGGGGTCTGTGTGAGGGAGATGGGGATAACAGGGGGCAGAGCTTGATAGGGTTCGGTAAATGAATTCCCCGGGCTTATAAAAAAGTAAGCACTCATAGATAGAACTACCCCTTCTACCTCAAAAAGGCCTTTGAAACATTTTGGCCCAGGCTACTTGAGGATTCTCCCTGTTTGGCTGCAAAGAGAAATAAAAGACAGAGCGCAAGAGAGAAAGAGGAAGATGAGTTTTTTTTTCTTCTGCCACAGCCTCTACTTTGTGTGCCAAGTGCTTGTTACTGATTAGAGGAAATAACTTAATTGTTACAACTTTCATCTTCGTCGTCGCTCACTGGGAGTTGGCAGTATCGCGCAATGCACATCTGTGACAGAGAGATTCAGTGGAGATACTGTAGAATTTATCTGCAGCCTAATGGGGTACCAAACAAGAAATTGGAATCCAGAAGAGGAAGAATCCAGGAAGAGCAATAGGTTTCACTGCAAATCCACAAGCTTGTGTCATAAACACTTTGCTGTAACACGTTTGAAAAGTCACAGAGATAAGCTGAAACTACTTAAGAGCAAACTGAGGAAAGTCTGTCTACAGTAATTAACATCTGCGTTAAAATCTTAAACAGAATGTGATGAGCACTGAAAATGAGCGTGCTCTTCTTTAACACTGGTGTTAATTTGACACGAAAGTATCGTTCCACACATTAAAAGGTGCCACAGGATTTGCGAGTGTGTGTTTGTGTGTCATGTGTATGTATTTTTCTTTTTCTTTTTTTTAATCCAATGCTTTTTGAAAAGTTGCGTTCCCATAGGAAAGGAGAAGTATCTTGTGTCTCTTTTGTGTAATGTTACTTCTAAAGAATTTTTGGGATTCACCTCCTGCACCATCAAAGTCACTCAACTGCTTCTGTTCACTGCTAATAGCTCTTAATTATACGCTTCTTAAACACCACCTGGATGTTAGATTCATGGTGCTGGGTTAAGATTAAGGCCTAAATGTATGCTACCTTTAACTGAGGCAGTTACCTTAATATCCAGCTAAAAGCATACATCTAGTTAACACAGCAACCAAAAGTGCAAAAAAAATAAGAAAGAAAACCCAAAGAAATCCTTTCTCTGATTGGACACCCTGACGTCCCGGTGGGTCTGGAACCAGGGGTATGTGGGGAAACAGCCTGAAGCCAGCAATGCAGAGCCTAGAGCCAGTAGCATATAAGACTCTGATGACACACTTCCCCACTACTTCCCCACTACCCTTCATTATCTTCACACTCCTCACAATGAAAACACACGTTTTCTCCCCCAGTGTCGAAATCCCACCCATCCTGCATCTGACAGGGAAGAGTAACGCCGCATTGACCCAACCAGTGCACCCTCTTCTGCTGCTGTCCATATCAGCCAGGAAATCAGCCAGGGGATCAAGGCCTCCAAGGAAATCTTTTCCTCATTCGGTGGCTTTCACACTTAATCTGGCTCTTTTCAGCCGGAATATCAACACCACAGACCTCATCATCAAGACTGATCACGCCACTCCATCTCATTATCCGGAGCATCAACAGGAAGGCTAACATCCAAACAAAGTGGTGCAGAGAGAGCAAAGCAGCTTAACCCACCACCACACTGGAAGCTGGAGTCTGGAAGCTGTACTACTGAAATGCAAAAGATAAACCTAGAAGGATTCACAACGGTCAACCAAACTAGCAGGGATATGCATGCATGGATATATATTATCCAGTATCCACAGTGGTCATTCTGCCAGTGGAATATCCTGGATATTTTCATTTAATAATCGCTAATCAAATAAAACATTTCCCCCGTAACTCTGCTATCAGATTACTTGGGAAATGTGGATGAAACAGTGTGACTACGTTGAGCTGCTAGCGGGCAATGAGGAGTAAAAGGTAGGGGGTGATACCACCCCCTCTCGAAAACAGAAAGATCTTTAGTATGAACTTAGTATGGACTCCTCAAGCATGTAAAAAACATTTCAAATGGCTTTTATTCTAAGTATCAAGTAAAGTAAAAGCCACTGCAATAACTTCTCCACTACAGGTTTGATTGCACTTGAAAACATTTTAGTCAACATACAACATGCAGTAACACAATTATTTTCTTTTTTTTTTTTTTTTTCTGCTTCTCGGTTTCCTATTTTCCAGTCCAGTGTGTCTAGGAGCTCAGGTCCGTTCAAGAATTTCAAAGTGACAGTTCTTTCACTTCAGAAAGGTTCTTCACATTTGCACATCTCATTAAAAAATCTTTAAAGAACAATCCACTGAGAAGTTCTGCCATTAACGGTTCTTCTTTGGCATCATTCTTTCTGTCTTTCTGGATTTTTAAAACATAATTTATTCTTTTACACTGAGCAAAGCAATGGCAGCTCTAAACCCTTCTGGACTCAAACACACAAAACCATGCCTCAAAACAGGACTCAATTGAAGTCTCGTCCAGGATTACACAGGATTTGAAACGAAGTGTAATTGTCATTAAATGCCATGCAGAAAGTTTGCATTTTAAGACTGTACATAGCTGTTTTTAGGAACTCAAGAACTTCATCGGCATTACTGGCATGCTGATTAAAATGCCTCTCGTCACAGTGAGCTAAATTGCAGACACTCAAACACACACACACACACACACACACACATGCATGCATACACACACACACACACACAATTATGTAACAGTAAAATTCTGATTGCAATCAGACTTCTAGGAGAATCTGTTAAACAAGACGTTCTTTCTGCATGTAAAACTAGTCAATGTAACCCAAACCTAAGCTTGAGAAGGCCAAAATTACACAAGTGCGCACAAATAAATAACAAAATAAATAAAAGTCTGCCTGTGTTTTCCACCTGTAAGTCAAACAGGATGGTAATTATTTCTGAAAACCTCAATCAAGCCTTCATCATTGCGGCACTGAGGGCTGTGAAGGAGTCAGGTAGCAATCATGAGTGAAAGGGAGGCATCATTAACCTGTAGGCTTCTTATATTTTAACAGCTGGGAGAGGCCAGATTTAAAAAAAACAGGTTGTACTTGTTCATTTGCTTGTGCATTCTCCTGGCGGAATAAAGTGGGAAAGAGGAAAACAACTGTTTAGAATTCCAGCGGTGGCAAAATGGCTGAAAGCGTTAGGCGAGAAAATCCCGGCCTCTTTTTCTGCTCATCGCCTCGTCTCCTCCGACACAATGCCAATAAACAGCGATGTGTGAAAGCTCCTAAACGGATTATTAACGGGATTAATAATGTGCGGGGCAATCGTAGGATGAGAGGATTAGCCGTGTAGCTTTGAAGTCAATTTGAGGAAGAAAAATTTACTTGGAACGCTCAGCACCTCTTTTGGAAGCCATTGCCGCTTCTGATGGGAAAAAAAAAATATATAAAACAGCAATGAAAAATACTTTTTAAAAACCAAATAAACAGATCGCCTCCATTCATACTTGACCTGCGCACAAAACAATCTGGATTTTCATCATTTTAATAAACAGGGGCTTGATTTCTGTCAAAGCAACCAGTTCTTTATCTTATAGTACTTGAAACCGGGACTGTGGCCCACCTGTGATAGAGCTCACAAATCTTTCTTTCCTCCTACTACAAGTAACCTGAATTAAAAAAAAACCCTTCTGTCATTGGTTTGTTCTCCTGCTCTACTATCAGTCCCATACTAGACAGGGAGCTAAAATGTATTAAAGAAGTAATGGGACAAAGGCAAAAACAATTTCTTAGCTGAATTTGTGCCTTTTCTGGCACCTCAGAGTGGCTAATTACGGTGTGATTTGAACAAAGCGCGTTCTCATTAGTCTGACTCAGGAAGCTTAATCAGTGTGGAGGTGGATGGAGAACGCAGCACTGGCGCATGGAATCATAATTATTGTCCTCTATATAAATCAGTGGCCTGATGATAGCGCTCGCACACTCCCAGTGAGAGAGAGAGAGAAAGAGAGAACGGGAAAAGAAGCGAGTGAATAACAGGAGACAGAATAACAGGAAGAGGGAACCAAGGAAAAAGAGTGTTGAATCACAGAGCGGGAGAGAGAAGGTGAAAGCGGGAGTGAATTGGAAGAAGGAGAAAAAAAGGGAAGGGAGAGAGAAAGGTAGCAAGAAAAAGCAGGAGAAAAGAGGAGAAAGTGCAGATGACGAATCCAGAAAGAGAGAGAGAAAGTGAGACAATGGCAGGAGATAGTGAGAGAGAGAGAGAGAGAGAGAGGGAGTGAATGGGACTGGGAGATGGTGAGAAAAAGAAAAACCAGAGGAAGGCAGAAAAAGTGAGCGATCAAACGAGAAGAAGAGAGAGAGATGGATAGAGAGAGAAAGAGAGATGACGGAAAAAGAGCAAGTGACCAATCCAGAAAGAGAGAGAAAGTGATGCAATGGCAAGAGAGAGGAGAAGAAAAAGAGAAAGGGAGAGAGAAAGGGAAAATAAAGGAGGACGACAGAAAAAGAGAAAGAGAAATCAGGCAAGAGTAAGAGAGTGACGAAAGAAAGAGAAGGATAGAAAGAGCCACCGGGAAGGAGAGGAAAGAGCAAGTGACCAATCAAGAAAGAGAGAGAAAGTGAGACAGTGGCAAGAGAGAGAGAAAGATGGAGAGATAGAGAAAGAGAGATAGAGAGAGACTATTAAATCAATAGTTAAGATGCACTTTGTTCATGTTCGCCTGTGTTTCCGTGGTGAGCGACAGGCTACTACTTATCACACATATCTGCCAATCAATAAAAGGCCCTCGCGAGTGTAATTCAGTGTAATTGCTTTTTTTTTCCCAAGAGACAAAGAATAACAGTGGAGATCACAGACCGAACCCCCAGTGTTGTATGATAAAGGCGCACACATAATCTACACTGCATAATCTGATTGCCAAATCAGGTACTGGTAATCAAAACAGGAGCCTTTAAAAGTCAATGTAATCAGATTATAGCAACCGTTTTATGGATTACTATTCAGTATTACATTTTTGAGTGGACAACATCAATAACCTATTAGTTCTTAATTTACTAAACTGAGCCTGAATATATCAAATTGCTTTTCACCACAATTGAAACCACCAATAATGTGTAGTTTCAGGACAAAGACGTCTACAATGTTAAGACTGGTACCGTTTTAACTTTATGAAACCAGTTTACCAGTAATGAAACCACAGAATGTAATTAGATCAGAAACAGTACATATATAATCAGAAATTAGTCCAATTTCAACATCTAAAAGATTATGGTGATTACATCTTTAGTCATGTCATTTGTAATCAGAAACAAATTACATCTCTTAAGTAATCTACTATCCAGAACAGGTTTCATAAAATAGTAACTGTAATCTAATTACAGATAGATTACAGTTCCTACTCTGATAACAAGAACCTAATTTTTATAATTAGATTATACCGTACAGATTATATGCGGTCATTTACTACCCTAAGTTGGTGGTGTAGATCTGTACTCTGTCATCATTCTTTGTTATAGATAAATAAAAAAGATATACAGGAGAGAATAAATATCCACTGATGACTTTGACTGGTTAAATTGATTTGAATTTCAATTTTGTTTATTTGTCGTGCATGCGGTTTCTATGGATTTGCGTGGAAGGCTGCGCTTGTTTCATGTAAAGAATTTATGTTTTTCCTCCAAAAAAAGCTTATTTCAAAAAACAAAGGCCAAAAGTGCATGCGGTGGGCGTCCTGGTGGGGGGGGGGGTCTGAGCTTGGTCTCCTGCTCGGCCTGCAGATGCTCTTATATGTATTAGGTCTTGCTGAGCTGTGAACTAGAAGAGAGTTTTTGTTTGGATCAGCAATGCGTGGTATTTAGAAACATCTGTAGGGAATGCAAGCCGATGTAGGCAACTGTAAGTTTGTGTGTGTGTGTGTGTGTGTGTGCGTGTGTGTGTGTTCTGAGGTGGGTGAAGTTAAGTGCCTTAACAAGGATATGCTTAAGGAGAGCTAGGACACAGATGCTGGATGAGGCAGAGCACACACACACACACACACACACACACACCCACCCAAACACACACACGGAATGCAGCAAAGCTGACTACCCTCAAAGCCCCACTTGCATGACATTACATGTGCATTGCAGTGCCTCGTGCTCTGAAACGCTGGGGCTATTTTCACGCCGGCTGTTGTCCTGCTGACCTGGCAGAGTTCATTGTCTCTTGTTTTTAGAATACTCTTTTAGAAAACAAGATCAGAGATGTGAACAGACATTCAGAGGGAACCAAAAACAGGGGTGTCCCCCAAGACGCACAGCAGAGTTGCTAAAATAGATATCAAGTTGTCAGGTTGTGGAGAAAAGGTATAAATAAATACATTAAAAAGAGCAGTTCTGAAGGAGGGCTGCAACCTTATTTCACCATCATGATCACATTACACACATAATATTGCACCAAAAACTAAACGAAGGATAGTTGCATTAACTAGTAAATTTAGACAAGGAACCTTCAGAATACACATCAATAGTTATTTATCCGGAAGATTTAGTGAACAAAACAATGGCCACCATTAACAATGTTAATTACTACGAGGCCTAACTGTTGACAAAGTCAGAAAGAAGAATGGATGTTCGCCTGAGGGCAAATTAAAAACCTCCTCTCAGTAGATACTTCAACAGCTAAGCCAATTATCATAAACTAATGATATGTAGCTGCTTCCTCTGCATTTTTGTGAACTGTAAACACGTATGTTCCAAACTGAACGGGGTGTCTGACTCTGGTCCTGGAGGGCCGGTGTCCAGCACAGTTTGACGGTTCTCCTCCTCAAACACATTCACTTAACAATTAACTGGCGAGGTGAACCAGGTGTTTCTGAGCAGGGAAATCACTAAACCTGTCTGACACCCTTGCTCTACACAGTGATCAGTTACATATATTATACAGACCAACCAATGAGGAGTTTATATAATATTTCACTCTTGTTGACAGTAACTATAATGTATCTATGTGTATCTAAGTAACTATATAACTCAAAACTCCAAACCAGGGTACAGCCTGTTTTATTACACTCAAAGCTATCATGCTAAAATATGTCACAACAGGTTTTGAGCATTGTTTGTACAGTGTTTCATTAATAACACGTTTAGAACAGGCTCCCAGGTGCTGTAGGTATTTCATATTTTTGAGGTGAGATAGCAGATTGGCCTGCTGACAGTGCCAGGACTCCAAGAGAGTGTAAACAGACCTGTAAAATGGATTTGGTGGTCTGCAGTAGATCCATCCATCTATCCATCTATCCATCCATCTATCTATCCATACATCCACTAAATATATATGACACTTTTCACATGTAGTAAAAAGGTCTTTAAGTATCTGTCTGCCTTATTGTCCACCCTTAACCCCAGCTATCGAGTAAGTAGATATTAATCAACTACATCATGTTTCACCTCCTCCTTCAACAACAATACCTATCATCCAGCTAAACACTGAGCTGGCTTAGAGACCCGCTCTGATATCATGTTTTACACTGAAAACGCCATGAAGGAAAGTGCATTATGATTTCTGTACATGCTGACCTAAATCTGCTTTAGAAGAAACGACTCAAAAGCCCCAAATCTACCATTTAACTGGGAAACCCCACAGTCTCTGCTTCCCTCTCTCTCTCTTTGTCACTCTCCTTCCCTCTTTCATGCTCTGTCTCTATTTCATCACCTCCTCCTCTCTCTCTCTCTCTTTCTCTCCCCTCTCTCTCTCTCTCTCTCTCTCCCTCTCTCTCTCTCTCTCTCCCTCTCTCTCTCTCTCTCTCTCTCTCTCTCTCT
>JBBPCY010000039.1:21652077-21662093 GCA_037974405.1 Brachyalestes nurse
TTGTACCATTATGTACCATTACAACCTATGGCTACTATAGTCAATTGTATTCTCTGACTCAACTGCACCTCAGTCACTGAATTAGGCAGACAGAATAGTGCAATTTCCCTTTAAGGAATGAATAACTTTTTCAATGGCACAGATTCCATGTGTGTTTGCTTTTTATACTGTCAAAATAAAAATCTGTTTCACATCAATAAAAAATAATAAAATGATTTATTACTCCTCTAACACAGCCAAAGTCATTTTTCCTGAAAAGCAGTTTAAGAGTTAAACAAGGAAAGGGGAGGAAAGGCCATCCATATCCTTGACAGAAAGAGAATAGATAGTGTGAAGATATAATTAAAACTGCTACTATAACAATGTCAGTTGGAGCTAAAATTTGTTGTCCTAAAACTCAAAATCAATATGACCCTCTTTTTACGCATGCCAGTAGGGCCTATAGTGGGACAAAAATGCATATATCCTCCTGGATAAACAATGTTTGCTCTAAAAATCTGTCCAAAGCTTTATCATGTTTACAGCTGTCTGAATAGCTCTACAATGAATCTATCCCCTTCAATTTCTCCCTCTTCCAAATAATAAAAGAGCTTTTCAATGGTCCATTAATTCCGCTTTTTAACTGCATGATACAGTGTTATTTCGAAGCTGCATAAACCATCAAATCTACACAAAGCACTTGCTGAACAGTCACATAAATGTTACCAAACGGGCAGACAAAGATCTAAGTCGATGTGGCCTTCGAAAGTGCAGGGACAAAGCCGCACTCAATTCAGCATCCAGCCAAAGCCGCAGGGATTCTAGCCACTGGCCTGCTGACAATACTGAGAAAAAGAGTGAAAAACCACAAGCACTTACAGAACAGTAGGTCTACAGCACCACTGGGACCTCCCAGAGTCATCTCCACTTACAACACAAACACACACACACACACACACACACACACACGACACACCTCTTTCTGACAGCAGCCGTACGCATGAGGTTTTGGCATTTTGGATTCAATTACAGCAGACACACGGGGGACCAAGCACCACACTTTAGTCCCAATTTAAGACAGAAAAGACAAGCAGCTGGTGTCACTCAAGATCCTCACACGGGACCTAACCTGTCCCGAAAGCTGAATTTCTCAAAGCAGATCTTACGTCTTACACATCCTCTGAAGTGACAGCAAACGAACGTCATACATTCATGTGTAAATGGCTATAGTAGAAGCACAAAGGTCACACTCAGGATGAAATGCTTTAATAGAGGATAGGGAATACACAGAGGGCTTGATGTACCGAGCCGTCTGAGCCACTTTCAAGTGCAAATCTGCTGCATTCTGTCCGAACGTTCAGTATACAACTGGTACACGAGGCTAAATATGCAGTTTATGGTTCATGTGCAAGGAAAAACGTAAATTGCGTTTAGTCCCCTCACGCGAATGCATGTGAAGGAGGGCCACACAATACGAGAGAAATGTGTGTAGAAAATGGAATAACAGTTGGCAACCTGCAGCAGCTGGTTGGGAATGGATTTCCCCTCGCCTTTTAAAGCCTAAATCCATGTTTTCTTTCAAAGTAGGTTAATCTTGTGAGCAAACAATATACACCGAACAGGCACAAGATTAAAACCACTGACAATACCATTGATTATGTTGTTGCCGTGGCACCTGTCAAGGGGTGGGTTATATCAGGCGGCAAGTGAACAGTCTGTTCTAGAAGTTGGTGTTTTGGAAGCAGAAAAATGGCTTAAAGATGTGAGCAACTTTGACAAGGGCAAAATTGTGATGGCTAGACGAGTGGCTCACAGAATCTCCAAAACTTTTACCGTGTAGTGACACGGTAAAGGATTACAGCAACACTGATAGAAAGAATGCATGAAGAAAAAGAAGAACTATAGTGTTTATCTATAACTTTAAATGGCCAACAGTACTGAGCTTGAAACACTCATTCTATCACCACACTGTTACTACAGAGTCAGAGTCACTGCTGTGATGAGAATGGTCCAGCACTCAGATACCTGGTCAGCAGTGGTCCTAAGGTCTTTCCATTGATGGATGAGGTATAAGGGGCTGATAAATAAAGCACATCGTCATTTGCTAAAATTGCCTACTTATGACAAAATCAGAGGTTGATCAAACAAAGAAAAATTAAGATAATGGTATAATGGGCTGACATCCAACTAGATATCTGTTACTGGACCGTTTATATTATCATATACTACTACTTCACTACATAAATGTGTCCTGTGTCCAGGGAACGTTCCAAAATTCCCCAAACTGGATGTGAGTAGCACCGCATATCGCTTCTGTCCATCCATCTGTTCATTCATTTATTCCCTGTAGAATGTTTTGTCAGAAAAGAACGCCAACACTGCTGACATCTCGCCATTCCTTAACTTCCATTTTCTCCGAACCTTATGCGGCCTTGCCTTAGCGTTCCTTTTATTGGAGGTTCTTTAAAATGTTTCTTTACACTCACAAACAAAACTTGTTCTTCTGTGGCACATTTACCCACCAACCCTTGGGTTTGAAAATACAACATAAGAGAAACCCAGGGAAAGAAAAGCAGGAGGGTTGATGGCAGTGGTGGCATGACTCCAAAGAACCCTTTTCAGGTAATTCTGCAAATTAGGCCGGCTAGCAAATACTTTGATTCTTGTTCACAGCCTTTTTTATGATGGGGTCCCTCAAGCTTTTCAGCATATAAGTTGGCATGAGCTCTAAATCCAGCTCCTTGTCGATAAGGTTTTATACAGCGTGTGTGTGTGTGTGTGTGTGTGTGTAAATGCTTTATACAAGTCTTTGAAAGAGTCACATACTGGGAAAACCTCCAGTCTCCAGGTGAAAACCTTAAAGTACTTGGCACCACTGGTCAAATGTGTTTCTCTCCAGAAACACATAAAGACTTCCAACGGATTAATTAAGACTGTTAATCTCTTCTGCTTGCTCGCTAAAACACTGGGGTTTTTTTTCTGAAACCGCTATTCTGCAAGGTTTTCTCTTCCCAATTCAGATGATCTAAAGTTGGCCAGGATTATAAAGATCTACAGAGGGAACATGACTAAATGACTCTCTAGGGAACGAAGGGTAATGGGTCATAGATGTGCTTTCTGTATTTTTTTCCCAGATATTTTGATCACTGCAAGGCGAACATGTCAAAGACCAGGCTGACATGGTTATCACAGGCGAGTCCATTATGGCAGTACAGAAAGAGTCAGGAGTCCAAAAAAAGGGTGGAAAATCAGAAATAGGAAACATGGGAACAGGGCTCGGAGTTTCCAGCAGTAACAAAAGGAAGACTTTTTAAAGTGACATTGAAAGAACAGGCACTGTACGTGCACCCCCGGTGATGATGTAAGTAACAAGACACCCGTGCAAGAGCTGGGCGAAGATGGACCAGGAAAGAGGCAGGCAGAAATGGACGATTTGTGAAAATAAAGTCGTCTTTCACTTTAATGGCAGTGGACACTAAAGTTGGCATGGACTCTACAAGTTTGAGCAAAAGCTGAGTAGATCAAATCAACCAGAGAGATTTCGTTTTCCATGCACAATTGGTTAAAGTCTGCAAATAAGTAGAAATTGTGCATTAAAGTTAGCAAAAAATACATATTTAAGAAAGGATGAACCTAAGGTGAACCTAAGGTGGCCTAGTTTTTACAATCAGAAGGTCGTGGGTTCGATTCCCAAGACCACTACGTACCTCTAAGGTACCGTCCCCACACTCTGCTCCCCAGGCGCTGTGTTCCTGGCTGCCCGCTGCTTCACATGGTGAATGGGATAAATGTAGAGGAAGAGTTTCGTGCTGTTCACACTGTGCACTGTGGTGTGTTCACATATGACAGAATGGTCACTTACACTTCAAGAGCTCCCAAATACAAATACATAATCATTAATGCATCCCATCTACTGAGGCACAATTTATCACCCCTCCTCCGGCCTATTAATGAAAGGTATCATCCCAAAACAACCACTGGCTGGATTTTATTTGGCTGTTTATATGATTAGACCTCACACAGTCCTGACATCTGAATGAAGTGGCATGGTAAGGGGTTAGAGTAACACTGACAAAGTATTTGTGAAAAAAGATTAACTATAGCCTCTAGAAAGTGAAAGACTCCTTTCACCACATGCAATTCTATGCCATTACAGTGTCAGAGTCACTGCTGTGATGAGAATGGTCCACCAGTTAAATGACACCGGGCCAGCGGTGGTCTTAATGTCTTTTCATCGATGGCTGAAGTAGAAAGGGGCTGATAAATAAAGCATGTCATCATTTGCTAAAACAGACTTCCAAAGAAATAAGAGGATGATCAAACATATGGTAACGAAAAATTAAGATAATGGTATAATGGGCTGACATCCCACATGATATCTGTTACTGGACCGTTTATATAATTACTGTACACTGGTTGGTGCTTAGAGACCACCTGTCACTGGTCTAAATCTGTCTTTTTAATACATTCAGTTCAGTGTTCTAGAGGTAAAACATACTCAGAAGAGCGTGTTTTAATGTCATTTTTACATTTCACACTCCAAGCCATACCATCTTGAGCAGGTCAGGTCTATGCCTCACATATATAAATTTGGAGATCTAGATTTGTAAAATCAGTAAGTTCAAAAACTCAATGAATTGGGCTTAAGAGAGCAGTTGTTCCTTTGCTGCTCTATGGAGGACAGAATGTAGTTCATTAAAATGAACACTCTCCTACGCCTTTTTTTCCCTCAATGAATACATTACTTCCCCTTGCACATTCATTCTGTAATAAAAATCTTCTAGAGGCTCTTTACCCAAACATCCTCTGAGAGACTGGGGCTGTTAGTACAAAGAGGTTTGGAGTCTGGCCTTTATAACTGATTTATCTTGCAGTATAAGTCAGCAGTACTGCAGAGAGAGAGAGAGAGAGATAGAAAGAGAGAGAGAGACAGCTGTAGGTGTTTGAGCTCGAGTCAAAACGCAGAGTGAGGACAAAACGCAGCACCTTCATCTCCTGCAATAACCTAGCATGGCAGCTTATTCACTTCAAGTGGCAGGACCAATTCTAGTCTGTTCCAGTTTTTGCCTGCCTGTTGTAGATAGATCGGTCTGTGATACCGCAGTCAGCCTGTGCTCTGACCTGCAATGTCAGCTGTGATTAGGATTTTCTTAAATTAGCCTTTTGGCCACAGGATTACTCATATTATTGTGATCTGCATGTATCCTCAAGTGATAACTTTTTCTGTTTTATGTTTTGATTGATGCTGGGCAACGATTCATTTTTTATTTTTATTTTTTTGCATGATTTTCTGCAATGAATCGCATTGTTACACGCAAAATTTAATAATGAATTCAAAAGCAGTGTGTTATACGCCTTTATTTTTAAAGTACTGCTACATGAACAAAAGTGCAATAACATTTGCTTTGCAAACACTCAGGTGCTTTTTAACAGCAGTGTAAATATTTTAAAATATGTAATTTTCTCTGATTATGCATACTCTGTCAATTTCTCATCATTATCAGCGTTACAAACTGACTATAAACTATATAAACCTAAAAGATTTTTCGGCAGGATAGAATGAATCGATAGACTCTGTCAATTTGCACTGCGGTAGCATTTTTTGACAAGGCAGCATAAATCATCAGAACCCTGACGCCCAGGTCCAGAGCCACGATCAGAACAGAATATCAGGCACCTTCTGAGCAACAGCAAGTTAACATTTAGAAATTTAGAAATGTTTTCTTTTTCAGGTACCAGCAGAAACATTTTTCTTTTATCAGGGAGCAGCAGGAGCAGTCAGAGTGTCCCTGTTAGAGTGAGGTGAAGCGGTCAAGCACAAAAAAATATACTTTCAAAATAAGAGTAATTTTAAAAACAGCATTTACACGCAATAAAGCAATGGTCGGCGTTAATTAAATAATGCGTTAACGTGATAATAACGCGTTAACGTGCCCAGAAGTAGTTTTAATGTTTGTCTATGTAGCCAATATATATATAGCCTTTAGACAAAATGTTATGACTGCCTGCCATACATGTTCTTGGTTCTTCACAAGCTCTCAAAACATCTCAGGCCATGTGGCCTCAATATTTTAGCAGCAGATCCTTTTAAGTTCTGTAAATTGCGAGGTAGAGCTGCCTCGGATTAGACTTACATTTACAGCATTTAGAGTGGTGGTATGCTGAAGGTAGGATTCGAACCCATGACCTCTTGGTCCAGAGGCAAGTACTAGGCCCACTAGGCCACCACCACCTTCAGATGCTCGATCAGGACTGAGATCTTGAGAAGGCAGTCCAATCTCTTGGTGCTTTTCAAACATCAGTATTGTTTAGATAGGTAGCACATGTCAAATGTGATGTCCACATACCCAGACCCAGGTTTCCCAACAGAACATTACCCAGAGCGTCTACCAGTTTGTCTTCTTCCCACAGTGCAATATGGTGCCCTCACATCCCCAGGAAAGGTCTACACATAACATGTCTAAAAGGAAAACAGGACTTATCTGACCGGGCAACTCTCTTCCAATGCTTCAAGGTAAAGTTCTAATGCTCTGAAGGCACGTTTAACAGTGGTCAGGGGTTAGCATGGGCACTCTGACGGGTTTGTAAATACACAGCCCCAGACTCAGTGTGATGCACTGTAAAGTGTGACATTTTCTTTCCATTAACAGAAATAAAAATGTTTGTATGTAGTGTTTTTCATTTTGTATTGTTTTATTATTATTATTATTATTATTATTATTATTATTAATAAAATCTTGCTTACTTGCTAATTAAACTGTCTGCAGGTCATAATGCCCATTTGTATTTCACCACAACAGTTGAAATGGCTCTACTTATGTTTCTGTGGTGCTCCATTAATAGTACCTTGTCAAACGCTGCAGCTGTGATGTCTCATGCCACAGGCATTCATTTCATTTCACAGCTTCATCAGCATGCTGTACTCCTGACCTACCTCCTTTTAATGAACACCTAAGATTTCACCCAGTTGCATGGATTCATGGGATACAGTCATTAGTGTGTCATTATTCTACACAGAGCCAGAAGTGAAGCCATCGAAATATGGATGAACATAAAGCGAAGAATATACTAATTTGCTACAATTTACTGTGATGTAATACACAGCATGACCGCTGGTGTAATAATAAAAATGAAGAAGCTCACAAAAGGAAATAACTGGGTGATCTCAGGAAGATGGAGCACAAAGGGGTGGGGGAAGCTATCGAAAAGCAAAATTCCGATTTATTTTAAGGCAATATGCCTTACAGATTTTACACAGTGTATATGAGACAATTAGACATATTGAAAGTCAATAAGTCTGCTATGCCTGGGGCTGAATTCAAATCTGAATAAATGTTCTTAACGTTTCTGACTTAATATATAACTCTAATATTTTGGACCCATGAGCAGCAGAAGAGAAATATGTGAACACCCAGTAGGACAGCCTTGCGATTTCAGTAGCTGAGGGCAATATGCAGTCTTAATATGGGAAAGAAGCAAATGCACACCAGAGGACCTCTGCAGAAAGGCAAGTTAGTCCGGTGTTGCATAAGAGACGAAGGCAAGCAGATAAAGTATATGTTGTCTATTCATAACTCCTCTTTTCATCTGCTTCTGACTGTAATTTGCAGCCAGAAATAAATCACTGCTTCTTTATATTGTGCAGATACTCATGACTCTCACATAAAGGATGGAATTGTTCAGCTCTTATCTTCACACATAACAAAGCATAACCAGAAATGGCAATTTTTTTTTTCAAAAAGGATAGGCAATGTTTAACAATCTGTCCACCAGACCACACACTGAAAAGTCACATTCTTTTTCACAGCCTTTTAATGTGTTTTAATGTGATGCACACATGCCTCAACTGTTTTGGTGAGGTGACCCCTCGAATGACCATGACAGGATATAAAGGTCATCTGCCTACTACAAGAGATTAGGTCAAACTGCATTGTTTTCTCTGTAGTCACTGAAAAATAAACCTCAAAATGTATCAAACCTGGACTTTAAGGCAGTGGTTCCCAAACTGGGAGGTATTGCAGAGGGGCGCAGCAATGGGATAGCCTACGCTCCACTCGAGCACTGCTAGCAAAAACATGGACGAGTCTGTGCACCCAGCCAAGCCTCCAGCAGAGGCTGACTCTTCATCAGCTGCAAGTTCAAGTGTGAGACTTCAGATGATCCTCTTTTAAGTTTTTTTCTGACTGGGAACTAGTTAATTCCCAGCCATTTCTGTGGAGACAGTTGTTTATTCTTGTTTATAACTTCAGTTTGCTCTTTATTTCTCCCAAATTGATGAAATTGCACCATTTGATATTGCATTTGTTCCCCTCAATTAGAAAAGGGAGCTGTACCTGTGTAGTCTGAATGGGGGGTTGGGGGGTTGGGGTTAGAGGGAGAGAGGGGGTGGGAGCTTATTAATGTTCCTATCTAGAAAAGGCAGAGAAAGTTTGGGAACCACTGCTTCAGTGCAAGTAAAGGTTCTTTGATTTAATGGCATTATACAGAATAAAAATAATAATCAAGCAAGTCAAGTAAGTGATTGTCATTTCAACCATCCTCATGCTACACGGTGAAAGAAAATGGTTTTCTTTCAGGACCCTGATACAACATAAAACAGCACAAGACTACACAAGTGTAGACAGGACAGCACTACACAGAGTGCAATAAGAAAGCGAATATGAAATTGTGTCACAAACTGTTTAAGGAGGTTTAAGGAGAATGTGCAAACTTGTAGAAAGAGGTTGTGTGATTTGACCTCTTCAACTGGAAAAGACGGTCATTTGTAAATGTTACATAAGGATTTAAAGACAAAGTGAATTTTGAAGACAGACCAAGTCATGTCAGAGGAAATAGAGGAAAATACGTTGTAGCTTGTTGTAGTGACATATTATGGCTGATTTGTACAATTAGGTAAAATATTATAGTAATTAAGTAAATATACTATTATGAAAAAAATGACTGGCTATCGGCAGGCTTTTTGCTGAGTGAGGCAAATGAAGGTTTAGGGAACGTGAGCAAATGGAGCCAAAATTTTAGTTTCATAATTGTAGCTCAAGTGGTTCTTGAAATGTGAAATGTGTCACTTGCAGCTCCTCCTATGGATTACATTTTAGGAAATGCGGTGTGCATCTGAAGAACATGGTAGTATAGCAGAGTGTGAGATGTCATAATGCTTGAACTTTTTCATCACAAGGTACTGACACAGGCATGTACTGGCTGCAAAATACTAATTGTTTTGAATGAGCCAAAATAACTCTATAAGACCATAATTCAAAATTTGAACATTTTAAACAAAGTGATTCTTAAGGGAAATGCAATATGGACACATGTATTAGGACGCAGCTGTTTTTCAGGGTTTGGGCTAGGCCCCTGACTTCCAGTGAAGGACAATCTTAATGCTTCAGCAGACCAAGACATTCCAACTATGCCTCCCATGCTTCCAACTCTGTGGACACAGTTGGGGAAGGCCCTTTCTATTCCAGCGTGACTGTGTCTCAATGCATAAAGCAAGCTCCATAAAGACATGATTGACCCATGACCCATCCAACACCTTTGGGATGAACTGGAACAGAGATTGAGAGCCAGGCCTTCCCGTCCATCCGTTCATGACATCATAAACGCTCTACAGAATGAATCGGCACAATTTCCTGCAGAAACTCTTCCAAGAAGAGTGGAAGCTGTTATAGCTGCAAAGGGGGACCAGCTCCATAACTCCACAAATCCATGGAGGTCTGAGGTGGTACAGTTCCAAAACCAGGCAGTGATGCAGCTGCTCAGAATGTTCTCTGTAGTCCCACTATGAAACGTGGTGAGGATGGGGGGGTCTCTTCATTGTCTGCAGAAAGTGTAGGCACTGCTGGGCTTTCTGTGTGAGGTTTTTTGTGATGCAAACACCAAGAAACATGGATGTGCACTGGATGATCTTTACAGGGGAGCTGTCAATGTTCAGTAAAGATTGAAGTCCTAGCTATCAGTGGTGATAATAATAATAATAATAATAATAATAATAATAATAATAATAATAATAATAATAATAATAATAATAATAATAATAA
>JBBPCY010000039.1:21669270-21686401 GCA_037974405.1 Brachyalestes nurse
GAGGGAGAGAGAGAGGGAGAGAGAGAGAGAGAAAAAGAGAGAGGGAGGGTGAGGGAGAGAGAGAGGGAGAGGAAGACAGAAAGAGAGAGAGACAGAGAACAACAGACAGACAGAGAGGGAGAAAGAGAGAGACAAGATGCAAAAAAGTAAACAAAGAGTGGAGATGATGAATGATGTGAAAAGTTGAGTTTTTAGCCAGTGACATGAAATGATTAGGGTTTAAAAAAAAAAGATAAACAAGCACATCCATTTTACTGCGTCCACGGCTGGACTTTGTGTCCGACTAAGACTCTGAGCGTTAAAACAACATTTTCATTGAAACCGGCGCGAATACAAATAGGGCCGAGCTTAGGGCCAGTGCTCTTCATGTTCTGCTCTGTAATCTGGGCGTGTAAGCTCTAAATTACACCGCTCCACTCATCAAGCACAGAATTGTGTTTCTGGACATGTTACTGAAAGCAGTGAGCAGGGTCTGTCCTCAAGGACACCCTTATGTTTTATTCATCTCTCATCTCTCCTTCTCTCTCAGTCTCTCGCTCTCTGCTACATCACAATCAAACCAGTATAATTATAGCCCTCCTTCATAAGTTTGCTTTTCATTCCCTGAACACATGTGCAATTATGATGCAGCGTCTCTGCCTGCTAGCTCGAACTCAGCGAATGTGAGAGTGTGCATATGAGAGTGTGTGTGTGTGTGTGTATGTTTGATTAACCGTCGGAATCAACGGTGTAGATGTACGAGGATGTGGAAGACACTAAAAGTCGTCCATGTGTGTAATTACATGTAACAAACCCGATTCTTTAACGGCCCCAGTCAGTTCCGCCATGACTTCCCTCCAGATAACGTCGTGGACTGGGTGAACCTCTAGCAGACATTGCTTCAGTTCTTTGTAATTTACGCAAGTTTAAAAATTCTTTTTGAAGCCGTTTCGCAGCACTACACATCACCATTGTGCTGTCCATGTTCTAACGGTTCTGCACTTTGGTGTCTGAAACTCAACAAAAGAGGTTTTATGGAAAGCAGCAATGGTTACATCACCAATCCATGTTCAACAGTATGGCATACACACTTAAAAAGAACAGTTCCCAGTGGTTCTTAGCTTGCACCATAGTTGCAGTGCAAACCTTTAATGGGTATAGAACAGGGGTGCATAAACTTTGTCTTTAAGGGATGGGCTTAGTGAGTTTAGGGCAGGCTGAGAGCCCAAAACACAGTTAAGTAACATATTAGCTTGAATTCTTTTTGCATGTTGTCAATATACACTATATGGCCAAAAGTACCGGGACACACCTGTTTTGCAGGGTTTGGTCTAGACCCCTTACTTACTTCCAGTGAAGGGCTAAATCTTACTGCTTTAGCAAACCAAGACATTTTAGACAACGCCATGTGGACACAATTTGAGGAAGAACCTTTTCTATTCCAGCATGACTGCGCCCCAGTGCACAAAGCAAGCTCCATAAAGACATGGCTGAAGGAGTTTGGTGTGGAAGAACTTGAGAACCCTGACCTCAACCCCATCCAACACCTTTGGGATGAACTGGAATGGAGATTGTGAGCCAGACCTTCTCGTCCAACATGAGGCCTGACCTACAGAATGAATGGGCACAAATTCCCACAGAAACTCCAAAATCTTGTGGAAACTCTTCCAAGAAGAGTGGAAGCTGTTATAGGGCAGACAAACTCTATATTAAAGTCTATGAATTTGAATGCAATGTCATTAAGGTCCCTGTTGGTGTACTAGTGAGGAGTCACAAAACTTTTGTCCATATAGTGTGTGGACAAACTGTAGGCATAAAGCTGGGTGTACAATGTAATCTATATATTTCCTCTTGTTTATGTGCCACTGCCTCTTATGACGGCCCGTTATTCACAAGTTGTAGCTACATGTATGCTGAACGTAGTTAGTGATGAGTGTGTGGTGTTAACAGTCACAGATTTATTTATTTTTTATTACAGACATTGATTAAGCCTAATCTTGGACCACATTTCAGCATCAATGGCATATTAACACTGGAAATTACTTTAGTCTAAGCATGGGCTTAAGCTTGGCCCTACATGGTTTGTTACAAGAAGTACTTGGGGAAAAAAATCACCTCTCAAAAGAACTGTCATGTAAAAATGATGATGGGTGAGAGGATGGGGTTAGTTTAAACTGCCCAAGGGCCTGAATCAAACATCTTGCCGGCCAAATTTGAGGCCCACTTCAGGCACTTTTGGTTTAGAACCTTTACATCATGCGAACTTTCAAAAGTTTCTTCATGCTTGCATACCTCATTTATAGGCTTCTCACCAAGAAAAAAGAAATGAAAAGTTCTTTATTCTTAAAGAGTACTGATATAAATGAACCCAGAAACAGGGGGTTTCATCTGATGATGAAAAGATAAAAAAATATTTCACTGATAAGAGAGAAAGTGTCTGTCTCTGAGAGAACGTGTCTGAAACAAGCTTCCCTTTTGGATTAAAACTGTCCCCTCTCTGAACTCCTTCATCCTGGCCTTTTAAGACCTACCTTCTCAGGACGTTCTATTAATCATTTATAGGAATATATAGGCTATATATGTAGGATTGTTATAAATGATTAATTGGTCATAGACATAGTTCTTTGAAACAAGTGCTAAAAGTATGCAGAAAGTGTAACATTTCAATCAACAGCAAATCTGCATTCCTAAAAATAACAGAAGATATTATTTTCATCTGATTTTAAATAACTCTACTGTTGAGTGCAGCTTGTTTTACAGTAAGAAATTAACACTGCTCTTTCATTTTTTGACATTAAAACACTCAGAAAGATGAAAAGCCTTCAATAATGAATGTAAATCTAATGCACATGTAATTCATTATGTAATGGATTAAATCAGTATAGAATCTAAAGAGTATGTACTAATAGTAAACCAGAATTAAGGTACCATCTTTTAAGCAATTACTAATCTACGTAAAAAGGACAGGTTGTTCTTTTACTGAACTACTGCATTTTTCATTTTTGCTTGTGTTAGTTTGTTTGTACTCAATCAAGCTCGGATAAGACTCTTGTTCATGGGGATTAATAATCCTTACAGACTATCTGTGTACTTTTCTTTTTTATCCCTTTCCATTCTGTTGGGAGCGCAATTTTTTTTTTTGAAGAAATGATAAAACATTTTATGTGTCTGGTCTGCCTGTCTGATAATCAGGAGCCTTCATTTCTAACTGGTCAGTACTAATCACCTGTAAACTGCACACACATATCTATTACTTGTATACAATATACTGTATACTATATACTTAAATCATGATACTGTATTTATATACAGGGCATTGCTTACATATTATACATATTGTGGCCGCCCTCAGTCTGCGCTGTCCAAGGTGCTGAAGACGACTACTTCAGCTCAGTACCCTTGTTTTGGACTGACAGGGAGCATGGGAAGGATGGGTGCGCTGACGAGGCGCACCAGCAGCCGCTCAGCAGATCCCCTTAACAAGAAGCGAGCCGTATATAAGGAGCCAGCGAGGAAGAGAGAGTCACTGGGCTCCCCGCTCGAGCCGAACCTTAACCACTCTCTTACATCCTCCCATCACAGATTGAGGAATCACCCTGCTCCAGATCCGGATGCCGGTATCCTCCAGGGCCACACCACTTACCGGGAGCACCTCTAACTCAAACATGCCAGAGCACCTCTTCAGCCCTCACCAAACCCCTTTCCTGCACTGTAGAATAATAAATCCGCACCATTCCCTCACTCGGGTGCTTGTCGGCCCTACCTTGTGTCCGTGTCTGTGTCCGAGCCTTGCTAGGTGGCGCTACAATATTTGTATGTACACACATACACTGGGTGTGTTTATGAAGTTATGTTTTACAAACTGTCATATTTCCCTTGCATATACGTAAATGAGCGTTGTTGCAATCAGCCCCATATTTTCCAGCATTCAGAAAGCAGTACTTCGATGCGATTGAGTGGGTAGGATCATCATGTGTTTACATGCAGATATACTGTTTGTACACACATTACGTAATAGAAACAATGAATGTAAAATGCGATGTTTTTGCAGCCTGGCTTCTGTATATGGACCATATGAACTATAGGGTAGAAGATCCATTTCGTAACTTTAGCAGTGTTTACGCTGTTCGATGCCAACAGTTTCCCTGCAGTGGGATCTTTTGGAAAGCCCCTCTGTGTTTGTGCCACTGCAGTGCACAGCTAGTAGCTGCGAGAGAGGCAGTCTGGTACTGTTGTGTGACCGTCACGCTGAATAAATAGGTTATATGTGGTTATAAGTATTAATTCAGCGCAGTTAGGGTCACTAATCCGAATACATTTCACAACTACAGGCTGATGCTGACTTAATCTGAGTGGAGCCTGTGACAGTCTTTGCGTGTATAAGTGTGTCTCCCTAAACACTCTTTCTCTCCAGATGTGTGTGTGTGTGTGTGTGTGTGTGTATGCGCGTGCGTAAGCAGCCCCGCGTAGTTAAGGGGAGCATTACTGATTACACCAGCTGGTGAAGGACGATTCGAGAGCCATCCAAAGTCCTCAAACAAAGCCTTTCTGAACCTCTACACCAAATACATAAGTGTATGTGCACGCACACACACTCACGCACACACACACGCACACATAAACAGCCATTTACACTCCCAAGTGTACTCTCATTCTCACACATATACAGATTCACACACTCCAACAAAGCCTCATTGTAGCTCTACAACATGACACGTACAAAGAGCAACTCTGTAAACACCCACATCCGCCTAAGCAAACACATTAACACACACACACAGGAACATTCCAGTCCAACACAAAAAGTGCTACATTTTTGGATTTGTACCCAACTTTCTCCTCAATTGTTGTCACACCCAGATCTAACCGTTAATTGGAACGTTCACACGTTGCTGTCAGTGCTGGCAGGGCGAAGGTTAGCACACGCTTCCTCATGTTAACTCCTCTGTATCTTCCTGAACCACAGCTAATACGATGTCAATGGAAAACTTGGAGAAGAACATTCACTTTACAAACACAGTGTTTCTCCAGACTGGGCCGGAAAGGACTGCCCTGCACATTTTAGTGCTTTCCCTGCTTTCATAAACTCAATTCAACTCAGTAACTCTACAAAACACAATGTACTTCAAATGGGATTAACCCTACCTTAATTTACCTTTGAAAATACACCAAAACCGTCATTTGAATATACTGGCTGTTAATTAGTGAAACCAAGCCCTTAATTTGACCTTAAAATTCGATTTAAAGCATAAGTGTGAAACCCCTTAATCTTACATTTAAGGTATTCAGGAGGTTCTATTATTTAAGGGGCAAATTTGAAAAAGTAAGGGGAAATTCAGTAGTTTTACTCCTTAATCAGCCTTAATCTGTGCACTTTTTCCCTTAATTTTCCCTAATTTCCTATATGGGATATTAAGGTCAGGTTTCACAGTGTAAGGTATTATACATGAGCTGATTAACTGGATCAGGTGTGCTATGAGGGCGTCCCACCCATCCAGAATGAGGCCAGTTATGCTCTCTTGGTCATTTAAGGACCCTTGCTTAAAGAAGGTTACATTAAAGATGCTCTATAGACATTTCATCTGGTAGTGTATCCATAACTCTGAATCACACATCAACAAACTGATCATCTTCAAATTCCATGCTAGTGTGTGTTAAATTCGTACACAAGCACCTCATTCTGCTTTATGAGAGACTGATTAGTGATCACCTGAATCACATCTTACTTAATGAGGAAGAATATAAAAACACTGCTGTAATCAACACTCTCCTCTTGAAATATGACCAGGTGGATGGCAAAACACTACTAGAAGTACGACAAAGGTAATTATTGCCATTTTGTTTCATTCAAGTTCAGTAAACAGAGCTTCGTTTCTCTTATTTCGAAGGCAAAGCTGTTTTTCTGAGCTGATATTTGCACTGAAAAAAAATGTCAGTGGGTGTAAACAGTTCATGATCAATAAAACTGTGGTGGTAAATGACAGATGGGCGAGGGTCGAGATTTTAGTGCAGCAAAAACTGTTGATGAAGATGTATGACTGCTCAGCAGCTTAATTATTTATTGGAGGTGGAAAGTCTTAATTATTTTGTTGAGGAACATCTACTTTATCTGTGGAGTTTAGCGATCAACTGCTCACAGTCCATGTTAATCAAAAATCGATATCATGTTTATTCCACCACTGTGGCATGACAGTTGGAGTCTGTAAGGAAGCCTTGGGGGGGACGCTCCAGTAGGCGCGTTGCTGCTGGTGATGACCCAAATTGAGAAACGTTTTATGTCTTCCGCCATGATAAACACAGCATGAGGGTTACGATTTGACAAGTTAAGGATTTTTTTTTGGCTCCTGGTAAAAAGGAAAAAAATGTGATGAAGTGATGAATTAACCACTTTGGACAATACGGAAGAACTGAAAGGACCGACAAAACGAATGAAATAAAAAACCACTAAACCTTTAAAAAAAAACCTGCTGTATACATTTTGTTGCTGGCAGCTACTGCTGGCATTAAAACATGGAGTCGGTTAATGATTGGATCTCACTTTTCCCTCTCATTATGCAAATAAAACCTCATCTAGCAGCAGCCAAAGTCAGCATCGACCCCAGGTTCCCGAGAGACGAGCGCTTACCGACGGAGTGCGCTGTTACTTACTGAAGAGTCCACCCTTCAGTGAGCTGTGTCCACTACATGTAGTTTGTATGCAGTCTAGTTACTTGCACTGCAGGCCAGAAATTTGCATCACCTTCAGCAGCCTCATGTCTTCCCACTACCCACTGCACAAGGAACATGACTGAGCACAGCTGCTCCCCACTGGAAACAGGGCCAAAATGCTATTGGCCTTTCATCCAGACTTTCTAAGGTCAAGCCAACAGAGGAGGGTAAACACATCCTCGGGAAAACTAATGTTACTTCTGTAAATAAAGAAAAGAAAAATTCACAAGAATCATCAAAGTTAATTATCAGCAGCTCTCAAGACCAGCTCTCAGACCTGTGAAAAGGCAGACCCCCCCCCCCTTCACCATTCCTTTCAGAAACTTCCATCAGGCAGACGCTTCAGACAACTCTGACTAATACGAGGACCTACAAGACCTCTTTTATTCCCACTGCAGTATCTATTTTAAACAAAGCCAAACAGACTGTAGCCGCTAATGTAATGCAGGTTTGAATATGTATTTGTTTATTTATTTATGTTTATTATGTAATTTTAATGTTTTTCTTGTCTTGTTTATTTCCTTGTCGTTTGTGAGACCCTAACTCAAGACAGTTTTCCATCATCTTGAGACACACAGACAAGTTTTTAAATCACAAAATCAAGTTAAATTACACAACCTAGAGAGTATCATACAGAACTGCACTGCAAAAACGTCTGATCTAACCAAAATTGCAATCTTATTTCTAGCCTAAAAGTCTTCTTTATCTTGCTTTGAGAATAATATACTATACAAGAGCAGATTTGAAAGATTACTAAGATTGTTTTAAGGTCTTTTTTTCCTATTTCAAGAAATCTCAGACTAGAAACAAGTGAAATGATCTGCCAGTGCAGTAAGATATTTACACTTGGTAAGATTTCTTGAAATAGGAAAAAAAAATGTCTTAAAACAAACTAAATAATCTTACAAATCTGCTCCTATATAGTATATTATTCTCAAAACAAGCCCAAGAAGACTTTTAGGCTATAATATAAGATTGCAAGTCTTGGTTAGAGCAGGAGTTTCTGCAGTGTGTAACAGGACGTCCCAGTACACACAGCAGTACACCATCAGCACATGAACTAAGATTTCTTTGGTGTTAATCATTGTTTTTGGGTCTAAACTAAAATGAAAGACCTCAAAAGTCAGAGGTGCAACCAGTCTGAATTTAAGAAAAATGAATGTGTACGCAATGTCTTTTCTCACAGATATACTTGAGTAGAAGAAAGAAATCTTAAATGTTATTGGCCACTATCCACCTCTGAATACCGAGCATAAAAAAAAAACTCCGTCAAGTTTCTATTGCTCTCTCTTTTTCTCTCTGAGAGGACATGTCCACCCCTGTGGCTGTAGCTGTTCTCTTCATGGTTGCTTTTGTGGCGGCGAACTTTGCTGTAAGAGCTGGGGACAAAAAAAGACCCTCAATCTCACACACATTATCAGGCAGCTGCTAAATAAACCATGCAGCTAGCCCCGAGTGCACGGCCCACCACACAACAGTGGCCTCAGACAGCGCTGTAAAAGAAGCTAATAAAACACACATAGCCAGCAAACCTACGTGTGTGTGTGTGTGAGTGTGTGTGTGTGTGCTTTGACTTTTAGCTCTGGGAAACCACTGAGGGCCAGTGATTACTGAACATTAATATAGTATATGTAGCATTGGAGTAAAAGGCTACTTAAAACAAGTGAAGTGCATTGGGATTGGGATTTGCTGTTGCTTAGAGCAAGAATCAATGACACGCAGTTACAGGGTAACGCAATAGTAGCTATGAATCTGGATTTTCAGGTTGATATTTTTACCAGGCAGTCTGCACTGAACAGAGCAGTACATTTCCACGAAGTTATTAAATTCATTATGGAATTTTAGGGCTTAGCATTAAACGATTCTATCTCCATCCAGAGAGATACTGAGCATCAAAGGTTTGACTTTCCACATAGCAAAACTCTTATGTTCAATTAATTTTCATATCTCAACAAAGCGTTGGCTTAAAATGTGATTTGTATGTCCAAATCCCAGAATGTTCGAAAGTAGGCTTTTCTAGAAAGGATCAAACGAATAGAACCATTACATTTAGAGAGCTCCCATTATGCTTAGAGTCATAAGGTTCGTTCTACGAATAAACTCAGAGTGGGACCTTCATCAGACTGATCCAGATACAAATTCTCCTTGTCATAAAAGCTTGAAACAAGAGATTGTAGGTAAATGAATATAGGTAGGTAGCCTCGGCAGCCTATTTTGAAAGGTATTGATGTTATTTTTCAGTATTAATGTCTCATTGGTTGCACACTTCTTGTTGCAGGAAACTAAAAGATTAATCCTCAAAAAATTTGCACTTCAGTCAAGTCAAGTCAAATCAAGTCAAGTCAAGTCAAGTCAAGTCAAGTCAAGTCAAGTCAAGTCAAGTCAAGTCAAGTCAAGTCCAGTCAAGTCAAGTCCAGTCAAGTCAAGTCGGTTTTATTGTCTTTTCGATCATAAACACACAGTACACAGTGAAATGAAACAACGTGGAGACAGGACAAAAGAGAGTGCAAGAAAAAACACAAGAGCAACAAAACAATTGAAGAAGACAACATTTAGTGCACTCGACGATGGCTACAGTCTGGATGGATACAGTATTTTGATGGGCATTGTATTCTAGTTGTGTGTGCAAAAACGTAGAGGTTACACGGACGGAAATGCAGAACAGAAGATACAAGTGCAAAGTTTGCCACATACAAAAACAGGAAAGTAAAGCAACCTCCACAAGATAATTTGAAACGCAGCCCGTTTGATCCTGAAGAAGTGTGTGACAGCAGGCCTATCAAATACCTGGACTGTTTTTCAGGTGGCAGTCATGATGGAGCCAGAAACTGACAGAATGCAATTCAGCAAACAAGACGGGCTGTGAAATGCTTTACAGAGTGTCTGGAACAAAAACTGAAATAAAGTGATTATTTTACAGTTGGTCCAAAAAACTAAACTGCAAGGGAATCAAGTGACTGAGCAGTGACTAAAACTGCGTATTACTAAACTATTACTTATAACCTTTTAAATGATGCACCATTGACTTTTATGGGGCAGTGTGCAAAGCACAGAAAAGTAAACCACTAACATTATTTCAAACCATAAACTGACCTCTGCTGCCTCCAGACAAAACACAACACTGATGGAATGCAGCGGAATCTTTAACCCTTAGAACCCAGAGGGATTTTTTTCTATTTATGCATCACTTGTTCTTTTCTAATAGTTAGAGCCTTAAACAATGTCTAATGTATGTACAAGTGTTTCATATCCTTTTTATCAGCATAGCCTAGCAATTATGATTATTTTTAAGATTATTTTTAATAATTTAACCTACTTGGACACAACTGACCTAAAATCTGTTTCTCTTTCTCTCTTTGTTATTGTGAAAATCAACAGGCACATATATTAAACATTTGGGAAATCTTCAGCTTACACGCACATAGTATTATAATATCTCGAGACCTTGCTAAAATAATCGCCTAACCCATTTTTTCAAGTTTTCAGAAAACACAAAAAAAAATCAGCTCCTATTCATTTCAATGGGCAGGCCCTTGTCCTAAAGTGGTAGAATCATATTACCTGATCGGCTGATGGTGTAGGTAATTTTACCATAGGTGGCCAACATCATGAGGAGATGATTTAGGCAAAAAAGTAAAAAAAAAATGACATGGCCGATTATTTTAGCAAGGTGGCGATATTGAAAAAATGAAAACATCTAACTTTGTACAGATGTTTAGTACAGTACTTTCTAAAGTACTGCTTACACCCACCCCCTCCACACACACACACACACACACATACACCTTCCACCCATCACCACACTCACAAACACATGAGTGGGCTTTTCACACATGTTTTTTCCACTTATTTTCACAATCAGAATTACAAGTATATTTAGTTATTTTGACATATTTAGTTCAATGACACCATTTTCAACAATCTAGAAAATTGATGTATGATGTTCATCAATTTGATCATGAAACAAAGCCTCCTGTAACACCTGAAGCCTCCACTGTTGACCCAGATACACAAAACCTCTAAATAAGGAAGTACTTGTGTATATGTTGTTTTAGTAGCAGTGCACTGTTGGGGTGCTGAGGGTTAAACGTGATTTTCACAGTTCTGGGTTTCTCAGAGGTGCTCGACTTTAAAATGTCATAACTCGGGTTTCGGCAATTGCTCTTCAGTGTGTTTGTTGTCTCAGTGTGTGCAATGGGGGAGCATGCCCTCCTAAAGAGAAGCAATCACACAATCAGTAAAATCATCCACACTTGATCCTCCAAGCACTCTACCACATCCCCCACCCCCCAGTCTGGCTCACCTCTGGCCCGGCTGGCGTGCACCATGGCTGGGATCGATCTCAGCCTGTCCCCTGCTGCTCGCGCCGGTGACGGAGGTGAACACAAACAGCGGGGGCTCAATCAATGTGAGGCATTTAGCTGCAAACATGTCAGCCAGGATAGAGCATTTAGTCTTGGAAGAGTGCGTGCGCGTGGGCGCGTGTATGTTTATGCAAGTGTATTTGCTGGGTGAGTTGAAGTCCCTGTTGTCACCAGTTCAATAGCACTAATACCAAGCCTAAACCTGTTGCTGCTCCGTGCCCCATCTGGCTGAGGCAAATTCGATGCTTATTTACTGATCCGCTACAAAGGCACCTTGACAAATAGTTCTAATACAAAACAACACTTTTGGGGAATTCTATGAACTAAATGCATTGAACTCAAACTTCAGAAAATACAGCATTTTAACAGCATTCTCTTTCAGAACAAATATATTTTTGAGCTCTAGTTTTCAGGTGCACTTCTGACAAAATTATAAATATTCAATTTTGGCCCAATAAATATATTGTTAAGGTATATGTTTACTAAGGATTAAATATAGGTCTTTACAATGACAGTTTATGTATATTTGCGAAGTGCGACCTCTGTGGATCGAACTAGTTTATCCAGCACAGCTGCTCGATCGGATTGAGATCTGGGGGATTTAGAGGCCAAGTAAACACCTTGAACTCTTTGTCATGCTCTTCAAGCCAAAAGCAATGGCAAATGCCATTAGAGAATACTATTGCAAGGTAAGAGTGAACTTGGTTCACAATAATGTTTCGATAGGTGGTAGTAACATCCACATTCCAACAGAACATGAGTCATATCTGGAAATTATGCTGCAAGGACAGCCTGTTTTAAATCCCCTTTCTTTGTGATGTCAGAAAAATCAGTGTATTTACATATGTCAGGCGATTTGGCCTACAGTAGTTTAGCCCTGCCCATTCACAATGAAGTTAGACAGATCAACTTTAAATCTTTACATGAGTCACAGTAAAGAGCAGGAAACTGGAATAAGGGTCATTAACATACATCAGCCTTCAAGGCACAGCAGCAGAAACACCTCCTCTTAATCTACGGATATAGAAAGGCTAAAATGAAAGAAATGGTATAAGATATCCATAAGTGGATATCAGGGCTAAAATTCTGACAAAAATGTAGGATACAGGTCCTTTAAAGAAAGAAAATTGAAGTAATTCTGAACCCTTTAGTGCATTCACAATGAAATGTTCACACACTGTAAAGGGGAGGTGGTGTTATTCCAGTATTCAGGTATTCAGACACACACTGTTATCAAGTGTTACCCAGTCAACTGTTGAATAAAATTGAGCAGCACTGATTCACATATAAAGTTGCTTTTTCTACTGATGCTCAAAGTAAATATCAAAAGTATAACAATACGCTACAGTGATTTCGTAAAGTTAAATCACGCGCATGGAAAAATCCAAAATATGCTCACATTTCTGTGACCTCTAGCCTCTGCATGTGCCAGAGAATGTAAACTAAACCAAAATGACCTATGTTTTCACAACAGGCCTGACCTGCACCTGCTGTGTGCCCCTCTCTCTCTCTCTCGCACACACACACACACACACACACACGCACAATAACACATTTTCCTCCATGCTATTTGCCATCAAAAATGCAAACTATAACTTCTGAATACATAAACGCTATTGTATTCTATGGTGATACCTATTTACAGTTCAAGCAATAAACACACACTCTAAGATTTTTTTTTTTTTCCTCCCTCTCTCGGGATTCTGTCCTGTGTGCAGCCTCAAAACCACTTTCCGTCTGTCTGTCCGCTTTTCCTTGGCGTGCTCCTGCAGTGGGGCCAGGCCCATTGATTGAGTTCCACTGCCGGTCTCTGGTAATAACTCACACACAATAAGTGCTCTGCTTGTGTCCGATGGCCATGCGGAGCGAAACCGACAGCCTGCAAATGGAGCTCATCTGCCGCCCGGCGCAGACAGACAGAGCCGGCTCACTGTCTAACACACACACACACACACACACACACACACACATACTGGCATGCATGCATGCATGAACACATCAGTGTTTACAGTACGTTTAACAGATGCAGTTACACTCTGGGGCTCAGTGTTACATGCATAAACGTCTCGAACATCAATTACAGGCGACCCATAGTTCAACTGTTTCTCTGCATCATTTGTTAGCACTCTTTACCCTGTCAATCAATGATCAGGAGCCCCAAAAGGGTCCCCAGGTATTATGTGGCTGGGGTATTATTCTCAGCACAGCAGTGACACTGACATTGTAGTGGCATATCAATGTGTATCTGTATGTGTGTGTGTGTGTGTGTGTGTGTGTGTGTGTGTGTTTGTCTGTATGTGTGTGTTGCACAGAATGGATCACTCAGTCATACACTCCTGTTTTGCAAAAGTTATGCATGCGCCATAACAAGTCAAATAACTACTTAAAAGCACTCATACAGGTTTATGCCATGTATTTTAAACAAGTAAGTAAGCCGTATAGTGCCTTATAAGTGCATTTATAAAGCATTCAGAGTTAATAAAGCAGATTTATATGACCTGCTTTATACCAAATCTTCTTAAATAGTTTCCTTGGAAGCAGCCAAATAAAGAAATAAATGAACAAACAAATAAATAAATGAGCCTGGAGCTATATTTGCTTTCTCAAAAGTTTTCCGGGATCCATATATGATCAGGCAGAGCCTGTCAAAGCTCACACTCCTAGTCTGGTAACGCATTTCCCAAATTATTCCCTCTCTGAGAGAACAAATTAAAGTTTAAATACCCTCGACCGAGGAATTCATCAGTGTTTACTTCACAAAATTAAGCAACTGCCCACTGGCTTGTGTTGTAAGTGAGTTTCGAGGCTCCCGTTGAGACTCGTGTCAAAACAAATGCTGTCGCGCTACAGATGCGGCAGATAGAGATTGGGTTGAGGAAAGCTGGGATGTTTCATTAGGTCAGTGTGTGTGTGTGTGTGTGTGTGTGTGTGTGTGTGTGTAAAGTGTTTACAGGCTGAGGCAGTGAGAGGCTAGCTTCAGCGAGCTGTGGATGTCTGTGAAGGCAACAGTAATCAGCTAAATGCGATTTCTGCCCACACTCAGCCAACCAGAGCTGTAGCCTGTTACTGAGCGCAATTGAATCGGGCAAAACCAATAAAAGTGAAAAGAGAGATAGAGAGCAGGAGAGAAAGAGGGTAAAAGAAGACGGTTGTGGCCCAAACAGAAAGTAATGTATTGCACACTTAAAGCAGTTGGATCTACAGCCCATTCCTGGGCATATTAGGAAATATTTCACCGCCACAATTAAAAATGGCCCGATGTGACGGAAAATAGAGAGGGTGACATAAAACACACGCTGAGGGAGGTAGGGAGGGAGAGGGAGACACAGGGAGAGAGAGAGATAGGCCTTCTCTATCTCTCTCGTTCTCGGCCTGTGCTCCCGGTGACTCACAAAGTTAGCTGCTTGCTTCACACTTAGTTTGCACACCCCGGAATAGCAGCGTTTTTCCTGCGTCTCAGGACAGGCATCACACATCGCTCTCACACATCCACTGTCTATATGTCTGTCTGCGTGTTCTTCTTTCTCCTTCCACACCCCCACTCGCTCTTCTCCTCCTGCTCACACCCTCTCCCTCCGCTCCTCACACTGAGCTGTCCATGTAGTCCTTTCTCTCTCACTCTGTTTCACGAAGTGCAAAAACTAACCAGACAGCAGACAACGGAATCATGCTTTGCTTTTTTTGTTCCTCTCATTTATAGATGAGGTGAAAAAAGGCTCCTAATTAAATATCTACATATCTATTCTCTAGAGGTGTCTCAAAAACACAGTAGGGGCTGGCCATGTGCCCTTCTGAAGTATGCTAAAAGGACAAGGAATAGGTATAAACACAAAATCATGTAAAAAAGTAGGGCTGGGCACGTTAACTTTTATTATCACGTTAACGCATTGTTTACTTAACGCAGGCAATTGTTTTATCATGCATTAATGCAGGATTAAAAAAAAAAATGATAAAAGATGCTTTTTTGTACTCGTGAGTGTGCAGAGCACACAGCTGTATGTCTCGACTCGTTTTCGTGGGGGTCAGGCGTCCCAATACTTTTTACTCATTACACCAACAGGGACTTTAATGACACTGGGATATAAAGGGACTCAGAGTATAAATTGTTTTTTTACAACAAACTAGATAAAACATGAATGCCCTGCAGTGGGAAGTAGCTTTGGTTTAATATCTGATTTGATTACATTAATGTTTAAGCTGAGATTTATAGAAATATTTGAACTACAGCTGTGAAGTGCAGCTGTCCTTATCCGTTTAAAGTGTTTGCAAACCAAATGTTATTGCACATTTGTTCATATAGCAGTACTTTCAAAATAAAAGTGCGCAATACACTACTTTTGAATTAATTATTTAATTTTGCACAGAACAGTGTGATTAATAGTAATTACTCACAGAAAACCATGTGATTAATCGCAATTACAAATTTTAATTGTCGCCCAGCATATAAAAATGTTTTACGACACCTACACCGCCTGTGTGAACTTCACGCCTGGTTATTGCAACCTTTAGTAGCAATAGTTATGTCTAATCGCTTCCTATGACCAGTGATCATTATGGGGGGACTGAGGCCCACTCTTCTTTGCAGAGCTGCTTTAATTTAGCCACACTGTAGGGTTGTAGAGCGTGAGCGCGAATTCAACAGCATCTCAGTGGAGTTCGTTTTTCAGCCATTCAGAGCTTGAACTTGCTCTTCTGCTTCGAATTGCTGTCACACTCCACTGCTAGAATAATGAATGATCAATGTTTTCATTCATGATGAAAAAGACTCCATCAAGAACACTCTTCTTGGGGGTTACTTTAAAGGAATGGTTCAGTCAAAAAACAAATTTACTTACCCCAGTGCCTCAGCCAAGACATGTTTAGTGTCTTTTCTTAAGAGGCGAGCTGTAGAATAATTTTACTAATAACACAAAAAAAAAATCAATAGTCACCCAATTAGCCCAAATCGTTTTGCAGCCTGGTCAAAACATATCCAGCTCTTCAAAGTTGTGCAAAATTGTGAAAGTTGTTTGGGACCCTTTTAATTAACTGCTTTATGAATACCAGTCCTCATGCTGTCTGACATGGCAAGTTTTGTTCATTTTTCTAGCTCTCAGTAAGTCATACTGTGTCCTAAACCACATTCATAAGCCTGCACCACCTTAATGGGGAGCTGGATGCAATTTAAACAGATTCTGAGATGGTGATGCATTTTTGTGTCTATCAGGTTCTAGTGTTTGTTAGCAACATTAGCCTCACAGTTTTGGTTCTCATCAAAGAAACAACATTTGAACACTAAAAATGTCTTTGACTACATCTGGGGTAAGTGGGAACAAAGTGTAAATTTGATTAACTGTTCTATAGCCAGGGGGGACTAAGGGTAAGATTTGTGTGTAGGCTATTTATAGTAGCAATGGGTTTTTCAATTAGGTCTAATTTTGCTTGAGTGTGCTTCTCAAAAATTAAAAATGCAAAGTCTGACACGAGTCTGACATGCAAGAAATTTATGTTACGGTTTAATTGCAGCATCAGTTCAATTTAATAATAAATAACTTTGTTGCCAAAATAGATGGTAACTAGAATAAATAAATGAGCACTGGGGCGCACCTCTTAATTATTGAATTCAAAAGGCCCCTTACTTCCATTGAAGGGCAATGGACATGGATAAGTCTGGTGTGGAAGGACTTGACTTGCCAAGTCCTGACCTCAATCCCATCCAACACCTTTGGGATGAACTGGAAAGGAGATTGTGAGCCAGGCCTTCTCGTCCACCATCAGTGCTTCACCTCATAAATGCTCTACAGAATGAATGGGTACAAATTCCCATAGAAACTCTAACATCTTGTGGAAAGTCTTTCAAGAAGAGTGGAAGTTTTTATAGCTGCAGAGGGGGAACAACTCCATATTAAAATGTATGTATTTGAATGCATTGTCATTAAACATCCTGTTGGTGTAACGTCCCAATACATTTTGTCCATACAGTGTATATATACATCAGTGGCGGTTTCTATAAGACTGCAGGTAAAACAGTGTTTCACCAAGAAAAATAATACAAAAAAACTTCATAACTATCACATTTTTATTGGTGTGAAACAAAATGC
>JBBPCY010000039.1:21696470-21709819 GCA_037974405.1 Brachyalestes nurse
ATATAAAATAAAAGTAAATAAATAAAAAGTCATATTTACATCTTAACATAATGCTTCACGAGAGATTGATACGCTGGACTGTAAGAAGAGACTCAGACATTGTTTCATACAGCTCGTTTATAGACTGGTTATTTTCCGATAGCACTTTTAGAGATGTTTTATATTGTTTCATTTTTTTTTAATTTTTAAAAAAGTTTATGTTAGGCTTGCTGTTTTTCCATTTATTCTTATGTATATGGTATTTTTCCATGACTAAAATGATGTTCACCATTTTGGATATCTTTTTTGACAGACCATCCATGTATATCAACACTTTGTTAAACCAAGCATCGTTAATCCTCACAGTTTTTATGGTTACTTGGCCAGACAGAAATTAGCTAGTTGCTAACTCAGTGCATTTTTCCTCGTATTATTATGTTCCTGACAAAAACCAACATAATAAACTCAATTAAACATATCTGAGCATTGTGAGAAAGTGGCTGACTCTACACTTCTGTGGAGCAGCGCTATTGACCACGTTTCCCCTGTGGAGCTGTAAAACAGTTCTTTAAGGATCCATTTCTGTAACAAAAATGAGTGCGGAGAACCTTTCTGAGGGTACCATAAGACAAAGGTTTCTTTACAATTAAAGAACTATTAAAGAACTATTAAAGAACTGTCAGGATTACCCAATTAAACAAAAGTATTTTAAAAAACACACTTTTTTGAATGGCCAGTCAGCAACGTGCATGATGATTATGCACATATTTTGCATGTTTAACATTACATATAATGGTTCCTATCACTATTATAAAGAAAGCACTCAAAAGATTCCCACCAATGCACATTTTACACACTTAATGGCTTTGTTTACTACTTTTAAGTTTAGTCATAACAGCTCTTACAAGCAAAGATTTTCTGGAGTGACATGTAAAAGAGACATAAGTTTACTGATCATTTTAAAGGTTTAAAGAACCTGCACATTATGCAGAACTTCTATAATAACTAAAGGGCTTCTTAAAACCTCATGTTGAGGCTAGGAATCATCTTTTTTGAGACTGTATGTATTGTTTCAGATTCTGGTAAGGAGGATGGATTTCAGCAGCTGAACCCTGATGCGTACTGGTGCTGCATTACTCCAGCCCATGATAACACTGCTCATGGTCAATAAAACAAGTGCTGCTTTGAATCGGTGAAGCTCGTCCTTTAGGAGTGGGAGATTCACGATCCTGGCACATGTTCTTCAACAACAGCCGTCAATAATGCACACCACCCAGCAGTGGATCGATGAGCAGAGACCAACGTATACTGTGTTAGACCCACTCTCCTGCAAGTTCCTAGCTCACACTAGTGCTCTCTACAACACAGGGATACTCACAAGGGATACAGCCTACACAGGACATGCAAAATAAAGCACATGCACAAAAGCAGCTTCGGTTGTTGTAATGGCAGACTGCATGGCTTCTTGTGAAACAGTTTCTATCCCTTTTTTCCCCTGCCACAGCGACGGGGTGTCTGACGACAAAGTAGCGCCGCTGTCGGCCGAGTTTCCTCTGTGTTTCTGTTCTGCCGATCACAACAGGGACTCAGAGGCAGCGAGCGATTAAAATGAAGCCAAATCAGGCGTTTTCCAATACCTTTCCACTTGCTACTCTGTACTGTTTTCTGCGTCCTGTAGGCCTGTAACTCAGAGGGTTTGACAGCTGTGTTATACTGAGCCATGTCTCTCTTACTTCTTTTTGTTCAGTCATGTGTATAGATTGTATAATGTACTCTTGTTTCACACTATTTAATTGGTGACAAGTAACCTTCCTCTCTCTATATCTATATATATGCACACGCACACACTCATACATATACATGTGTGTTTGTGTGTGTGTGTGTGTGTGTGTGTGTGTATGTATGTATATGTTATGTGTATGTATAAGGGCATTAACAACTCCAGATTTTTTCAAGTCGACTAGCCAGTCAGAATAGTTGAAGTCGAGCCGACTAGTCGTTTGATGACGTCATCACACACGCAGCGGAGGAACACGGGTGTGCAACTCTGAGCAACTTTTAATAAATGTTCTCTGTAACATTAATAGTCAACATGACAATTAAACAAAACAAAACACAAAACAAAACTAAGGCTGATACCTTGAATTTTCTGGTAAATTTAAGTGTCCGTCTGAGAGGGAACAGTTTAAGCCGCGGCAGTACAACTCCCTGCAATGCTAGCGTTAGCCATGTTAGCTAGCGTTAGCCATGTTAGCTGGCGGATGCCGTGCAGAATTCTGGTTCTGTTACTGTACTTTAACACCGATTTGCAGGTTGTGCAGGTCTCCGTGCTGTTTGTGTGTCGAAAGTGAAGTATCTCCACACATGTGATGTGTGTCTGTGTTCTCTGCTGCATGTCTCTCGTCTTGTGGTCTCATGTTTACATTCCCCTCGCGCCAACGGTACCGCCCTTTTATGAAGGGACTATAATAACTAAATAAAGTCACGGAACGCGTTTCAGTCTCAGCCAATCAGAGGCAGAGATTGCATTATGTACACAAACGAGGGCAGAAAGAGAGGAAAAAACACTTGGCTAGTCGACTTCTCTCAGGAGGCGTCGACTCGTGCCTCTGAAGTTGACTAGTCGACTTTTGTGGTAATGCTCTAGTATGTATGTATGTCATGTTTGGGGATTCATATTTATAAGTACTTCTTCAACTTCACTAAATAAGTACTTCTTCAACTAAAATGTTGGATTATTTGAGAATTTACATCCTTATTGACCTTTTTAAAACATTCTTAAGCTCTTAAAAGATTTGTAATCATTTTTGTTTAATTGTACATAAATGTTTTAAAAGTCAAGGAGCCTCCACATCATGTTTAGCTCCAACCTGCATCTAACATGCTGCCCCCTCCCATAACTTGATGCTCAGGGACCAATCAAGGAACAAGTTCATCAGATACAGCAGGTGAGGTAGGTGTTGTGGTATGAACTGGCTTTTTTCAGGAAAGTAGATCTCCAGGACTAGGATTGATTTTTTTTACATTAACCATTTAGGAGCAGGCTCATGCAAGGGGTGGTGGGGGGGGCTTTAGGTGCTCAAGCAGCTGCCCCTTTAAACATAGTGCCCTTAGTAGCCCTTAGTAGTCCCATATAATCCTATATTCGGTTTAACTTCATCCACTTCATCCAACTTCATCCTCTAAAGGTCTCTGCACAGGCCTGATCAGGAGCCAGGTAAGAGCCTTTTTACAATTTAAAGTAAGAGGCTCTTACAGTATAAAAGCAAAGGAAGGTGACAAACTTGCATCAAATTAGTGGATGAGCGCTGATGCAATTTGCATGTTTTATTGTTGTTTTCCAAGCTGCGGTTTTACCTGATATAGTTTCAAGCTTTGACGTGACCCTTTAAGGTTAATGACCAGATTGCCAAAACAAATCAGCATGCTGGCAGGGTGCTTTTAGCAGCTGTTTAGAAAGATGATCAATGGGACAATTTGTCATTTTTAGCAAGCTTATTATTCCCCTAACGGCGCGCCGATCCGAGCAATTTGTCCAAAGACGGAGTGACACTGCGCGCACTCATTTTTCCCATGAAAGAGAGATTTTTCTTCATCAATAAAGTCCTAAACAAGAGTTGATACAGAGAGTCCTTGAGGTTCGATGGGTATAAATGGCTGCCGGTTTGAAAAGTAACCAAAACTACGCATTTTCATCTTGCTGAAATTGTGACGAGTGGGCTGCATCCTGATGAAGTGCTTCTTCTCTGAATTAATTCAGGGAAAATCATTTCTAGACGTTAGTGAGCGCCGGCTCTACACGCAATGCTGGGAGGGGTTGAACGGCGAAGGCCTGGAGTGGTGTGGGGGCGACACGTGCTCATCAGCGTACTTTTGCGGCATTACAAAGTTTCCTCTTGATTGTGAAGCGCGTCTCCTGCGGGTCGGAGGTGGGAGAGACGAGCTGGGGCTTCAAAGTAAAGAGAGCTGGGAACAAAGACAGATAGGAGACGAGATAGGAAGAGATGAAGGGACGAGGCACAAATAAATGAAGTTTAGAGAAAGAAAATTGGAGATGTGACAAATGCAAAGATGTGCATGACACAAAAAAGGGGAACAGATTAAAAAATCATTATGTTGATGAGGAGACAAAGCATCGAAGCAGGAGATAAAAAAAGCAGCTCACTCAAAGGGGCCGGACTAATTAAGAGCAGAGCTGAGTGGATGAAGAGGGGCGATTGGAAGAGAAATGAAAAAGAGGGGTGCGATATGAGTGCGGATGGGAGGGGGGAAGAAAAGAGAAAAAGTTTGTGTGAAAAGGCCTGCCTCTTTCTGACTCATGTCATCAAAGAAGACAGCGGAAGATAAATTAATAACCCAGCGCTCCAGCCTATGTTGGCCTGATCCTCGCAGAGGGAGCGCGATTTGCTTACAACTTTAATAAATCTTATTAAAAAATTACAACATGCACTGGCGAATTCGAAACCTTTCATGAGGTTTGCTCATACTTTATCAAACGACTCTGCAGATTCGAGAGGACTGGTGTTTACAAATCCGCAGCAGGAAAAGGCCATGCCTGCTCCCATGCGACCCCACTTTTGGGACCTGTTCCATCATTCTGAAGCACATTTTGATATTTATTCATTGCTGTGAAGGTGCATGTCAAGCTTTCAGCTGATCCCAATAGCCTGTTTTCTTTGTAGTCCAAATATTAGATGACATATGTTCATTTAAGCATCAGCAAACCTTGTTTTTTCCCCGAGGATAGGGGCAACATGTAAAGTAAAACACACAGATGAGCCACTTCACCTACATCACCTACCTTCTAACACTCATTGTGCTTGTTAACATAATTAACATAATTAACTATTTGACCTGCTGAAATAAGGCAAATGCTTAAGAAGTACTCAGAAAAACAGAGAGGCTCTGCGGCGCTTCCATCCTCAGGCCATAAGACTCTTAACTAGGACAAGACACATAATTTTTAACTGTTTATTATAACACACACTGAACTCTCTATAACACACATGGTCTCTTGCCTTTCTACCTCACTGTATCTCACCTGCCTCTCTACCTCACTGTATCTCACCTGCCTCTCTCCCTCACTGTATCTCACCTGCCTGTCTATCTCACTGTATCTCACGTGTCTCTCTACCTCACTGTATCTCACCTGCATCTCTACCTCACTGTACCTCACCTGCCTCTCTACCTCACTGTACCTCACCTGCCTCTCTAACTCACTGTATCTCACCTACCTCTTTACCACACTACCTCAGTTCATCTCTGTAACTTTATTAGGATTTATTAGTATTTCATACTGCAGCCTGTTATGTCCAATGCATAATCATAAAGTTTAGATCAAATTCCCAATCCATAGTCGTACTTCAGTAAATTTAACATTAAACAAACCAATCAACAGAATCAAATGGATCAACAAATAAACAAATCTGATCAAAAATGAACCAGCTGAACACAGTTTTACATCTCTATCTGAAACCCATAAGTATCTTTTTTTGGTGGAAGGAAGTACATATATTAAAATACATTTAATTCATAATTCTTCTTTACTTTTTGTAGAAGTGCTTTATAAAAGCAGGAAAACACTGGTCTTGGTGAAATGTGTTACCCACCTGTACCCGTCTATGAAGCTGGCGTTGATGTAGTCGGACCCCTCCACTCCTCTGATTGGCTGAAGACAGACACGCGTGGACTCATAGGGCATGATGTTCACCAGGCGGTTCTTGAACTTGTTGCAGGGCAGATTGGCACTAATGAAGCGAGAGGTGTGGGCTTTCGTGTTGGCCAAACGCTGCAAAGGAGAAAAAGAAAATACTCTGAATCTGTTTTCAGTCTTTTCCTTCAAGTTCCTCCACCTCTTTATCATCTACCCTCTTCTTAACACTGGTATTCTGTTTTACCCATCGCTTTCATCTTTCTTTCTTTTTCTTTCTCTTTTTTTATTCACTTACTTATTTTTAAGTAAGTGTAAGTAAGTAACTCACTTTGTTATTCATACCATACAACAGTATGTATTACTAAGATTATGTTTATTATGATTATAGTTGTCTATGTTTTTATTGTAATACTTATTGTTTTATTTCTACACTGATCTTTTATGCATTTCTATTATTCATGACTGTTGGTAATTTATTTGTCAACTGTGTAAGTTTAATACCAATAAAACCAATTGCCAGTGATGCCAATATTGAACGAGAGCTAGAGAGAGAGGAAGAGAGAGAGAGAAAAAGAGAAAGAAGAAAGAAAAGGAGAAAGAAAGAGGAAGAAAGAGAAGGAGAAGGAGCGAAAGAGGGAGATAGATTGAGAGAGAGCTAATGAGAGAGGGAGAGAGAGAGAGAGAGAAAGAGACAGAGACAAAGAGAGAAAACACATTTTCCATTGTTCTATATCTCCGTTTTCTTCTCTTCTCCTATTTATTGTTATTGTTAACGGCTTTGGCAATAACGGAACTGGTAAGACAGAAATAGAGAGCGAGGCGGTCTCTGCCAGGCTTTGCGTGAGAGCGGGCTCGGCTTGGTGTGTTTGGGTTGTTTCTGTATTAAAGCAGTGTAAGTGGCCTGGAGGAAACCACAGGCCCCAAGCAGTCTGTGAGTCGTCTGAAGACCCGCTGCAGTAAAGAGAGCTGGAACCGCTCCTCAGAGGAGGGTCGGCGATGGGACAAAAACAAATCAATGCTCTAAAACCCCCAAAAGGCTTCGGAAAAGGCCCAGATAGAAAAAAGAAACATAACAGGCCGTCTCATCGTAAGTTGGGACAATAATGTGTATTATAGTCTGTTATTTTTAAGTTAAAAGAAAAGACAAAAGAGAAAAAAGCCCTATCACCTAAAGAAAAAACCCCAAAAATGCCGCAAAAAAGAAAAAAGGAAAAACAAATGAAAAAATCAGATGAAAAGAAAAAAAGTCCAAAAAAAAGTAGGGGAGAAAAAGAGAGAATTAGGGAGACACCATGAAAGAGAAGGAGGAGAGGAAAAGAGCGACAGACAGAATGAGAGAGAGAGAAAGAAAGAGATATAATGAGAGAAAATGAAAGAGAAAGAGAAATATAATGAGAAAGAGAGAAAGCAGTCCAAGAAAGAGAAGGAGACAGAGAGAGAAAGAAAGGGAGAGACAGAAAGAGAATGAGATAGAGGGAGTGAGAGAAAGAAGGAGAGAGAGAGAGGGAGAAAGAAACATAACAGACCTCTGGCAGTAACTTGGGACAATAATGTTTATTCATTTTTATTTTTTTAAGCCAAAAAGTGAAAAATGCCCTCTTTCTCCAAAAAGAATGTCCAAAAATTGAAGAAAAAACAAAAAACAAGCAAAAAGGTGTGTTCCTCCATCCCATTCTGACTGAAGACCCACTTCTCCTTCGATTGTTTCCAAGGCTGAAAGGCCGCAGCTGCTGTAAAAGTGCAGCAGAGTGAAACGACACAAGGAAAAACAGGAAAACAGCGCTTCCCCAGGCCAGAGATGTGCTTTTTATTTTTCTTTTCCGCTGCCACTGAGATTGTGAGCAGCCGAAGGCGGCTGCAGCGGTCTATCTGTTAAAGTCTGACATGAATTGATGGCGGACGTTTCGGAGGGTTTATTCCTGCAGTTTTCCTCAAAAGTCAAAAGTCGCCTTGACAGCCGCCTGCGCTGGCTGAAGAGATTTGAAAGCTGAAACAATTCAGTTCTCTTGAATGCGAGCAGTGTGTGTGTGAAATGTCAGGAGGTCTAGTGTGATTTGCAGTCAGAATTGGAAGGGTAGACACTAATACACTGTTGGGGGTGTTCATTACTTAGTACCACAGGGCACTGAGACTAGTTTTAATGGACTGTTGGTGTAGCAAGATTAAATTTTGGAGAAATTAGCATAAAATGGGGACAAAAACCAACACTGGTTGTCTAAACCTTTAAAACGTATTTATCTAAGCAGTATATGTTTTTAAACGCTAATACAGTAATCCCTCAGTTTTACGCGGATCAGCACTCGCGGGTTAAGTCACACGTTCATAGTTTTACGTGGAAATATCCACAGTAACGCGGAAACTGCCCATTTTGAGCATTTTTGAGGCAATAAATCTATTTTTTCTGGATGTTTTCACACAAGGGGAGCCGTTCACCTTTGTCCCACGACCTTCCAAGTTGCATATCTCGGTGGGGAAAGCACTCAGACACTTGAAACTCCACAGTTCGGTAGATCTCTAGGAGACCTTTCCAACGAGCCCTCATTTGTATTTTTAGCCCGAGTAGATCAGGTTTTATTCTCCAAAAACTGGGTGTCCCAATACTTCTGTCAAGCAACCTTCCAAGTTGCATTTCTGAGTTGTATGTCTCATCAACACCTCAAACAACTGATTTGGGCCTTAAATGAAATGAAATCAGGAGCTGCTGATGGAGTTTCAAAATCCAAGTAACGGCTGGAGGAACTGAGGAGGAATCTGGAACCGAACCTGTGTTCTCCTCACCAGCTCACACAGTATCTACTACTTTTACAAACAAAACTAATAATGAAACTTTTTAATGTTAACATTGCTGGCAGAAACACACATTTATTATCACATGATCATTTAAATAAGAGTTCTGCACAGGACTGTTTATTGTTCACAAATGTTGAATTCTCATTTATTTAAGTCTATATTTGTTGAAGGTTCAAAAGGAGGCATGACGGTATGTTGTTTTTAAAATAAGTAAAATAATAATCACAGGTGGTCTTATCACATGAAAAAGTTGACTTTTTCAACGATGACTGTTCATTCATTGCAACATAAAAAAAAGATATTTATCAGTGAAGATAGTTGTGCATTTTGGAGGTAAGGAAGTATTGAGAAGCTAAATCTCACTTGTGTTTACACCGGATCCTGTAGAACTGGAGGTCAAGTTGATGTTTGGTGTGACGGTCCCAACATCTAAAAAACAACAAGTTTAATTCATTAATATCATGTGGAAAAAATATGAATAGAATATCCTATTTTGGTTGGAGTGAGAATATTCACTTTTGGACAGAAAGTTTCTTTTTTTTAAATACAGGGCGATATTTGAATAAAGGATAAAAAGTCAGCAGAGTACCTGCACAGTAAGCTGAACAGTTGTAGTCTGGACTGATGAAGTTGTAGACGTAATAGTTTCCTGGACACGCTTTGACTTGAATTGGAAAGGACCTATAACAGCAGTTACTTCCATATCTCTCACAGATCGTACGAGTGACCACTCCGTCCACTGTCTGAGGGTGAGAACCACTGAGCCACAGAGGGATATGAGTACCACAGCTGTACGCATTAACACAGCTCTCAGGCATGCGGATGTTCATCCCGTAATACAGCAGCCGGTACCAGCCAGTCCAGGTGAATCTGTAGTCACAGATCCTCGGTCCAGTAGCATTAGTGGCTCTCCAGGGCTGGTCCAGAGTGGTGTAAGTGGTGCAGGGATCATAAGCAGCTGTAAAACATTAAAACACACATGAATGATGAAGTTTAGAGTTTCTCTATGATAGTGTTACAGTACCGTGAACCGCATGAGATTAGAATCACTTGCAAAGAGGTTCTGACTGTTTAACCTTTTCATGCAGTGGACACATATTCAAACCCCATTTAAAAACACAAGGTTTGCAATATATACTTCAAACCACCAGGGTGGTGTCTTCTAAACCCACCCTGTATTGCATGTATAATGATGTCTTTATCAATAATCATAACATGTGATACTGTATCATAAATCCAAAATGGCGGACAATAGTGGACATGACACTGCGGCCTGTCAGATATCTGTCAGATCCTTTTATTCTACAAGAAATATGCAGTTACAAAAATAGTTTAGTATGTACTAAGGAATACTTTTATCAAAGTTTTATCAGTATTGTTCATGTACTTTTTTTTCTCTGTGTCCAAATGCACCTGTCCACTAAAGTGGACGTCATGCACCAATGGTTATATATTGATTATACGGACACTATGTAAGAATTTGCTAAAATAGCCCTAATTAGTGATGGTATGAGATATGTATTATCTAAATATTATTAAAAACAAATTTGTGAATCGTAAATATGCAATATATTGTAATATGTATGTTATATTCTAACATTATGACGAGACACTACAGGTGAAAATAGGGTAAAATAGGGTAACAGATATCAGCATGAAATTTGCCTAAATTATGATAAATTTGTTTTGTATTACAAGATTTTTTTATATTTTATGTCCAAATATGCAAATTGGGTATTTCCTTTGTAAATAAACTCATTTGCATGCATTTCAAAATGCCAATATAAACAATAGATAAGGCCAGATTCACAAGTATTGTTTGATTTTGTTGACATCCTACAAAAGCTTTTACAGAAATGTACAGATATTTTTTTAAATAATTGTGACATTCCTTGAATCGTAGAATAGGGAATAAAATGTTTGAAATCTACAGACTCACATAGACAAGTAGGAGTAGGCTATTTTACAATTTTCTCTGCACTAATAATCTGATATGGAATGAAAATATAGAAAGCAAAGTTATCAAAATTGACTGGTGCAGGAAACAGCATTTTGCCTTTATTGTCTCCCCTTAAGTGAACTTTACAATGTATGTGTCATAAATGTGATAAGTTGCATGGTGTGTGTGTGTGTGTGTGTGTGTGTTTCAGTCGATGGATGAACAGATGAACAGGTGTGGGAAAGCACACCACCAAACAATACATTCCCAAGAAACCCAGGCCCTGGGGCTTTAAAGTGTGGGTTTGAGCCGGGGCATCTACTGGTTACATGTACCAGTTTGAGCTATACCAGGGAGCTACTGGAGGCAGGGGTCGAGTGGGGGAGCTTGGCATGGCAGCAGAGGTGGTGCTCCGACTGTGTGAGAACATAAAAGGGAAGAACCACAAAGTGTTCTTTGATCATTTCTTCTGCTACATCCCCCTTTTGGAGAAACTAAAAAGTCAAGGCATTGAGGCCACAGGAACCTGCAGAGCCAACAGGCTCATGGGAGCTCAAGCTAAACTGAAGGATAAAGAAACACTGACTGAGGAAGGGAGAGGGGCCTATTCAGTGCTGACCAAAGAAGGGAATATCACTGTGACCCGGTGGCTGGATAGGCAGATCATCCATGTTTCCTCCACATATGCAGGAAAGTATCCACAAAATGTAGCCAAAAGGTGGACCAAGAAGGAGGAAAAAGTCATCCAAATCCTGCGTCCACATGCCATCAAGGTTTACAATGTCAGCATGGGAGGTGTAGATCTTTTGGATCAGTGTGTGGCTACATATGCGAGTCAGTGTAAAAACCTGAGGTGGTACTTGCGGATTTTTTTTCCACTTTTTGGATGTCACCTGTGTGAATGCTTTACCGCCAGAAGCATGGCAAGGACAAGGATCTTCTCGAATTTAATGCACCAGTTGCCTCAGCACTGTTTAGTGTTGGGTCACACAAGCACTCCCGAGGTAGGTTAAGCTATGCCTCACCACCTCCTGTCCCCAAAAATGTGACTGTGAATATACCAGTGGAGAATTGTTACGGTCCCGGACATCACTGGCCACTGTTGATGGACATGAAAAAATCCCTGTTCTTACTTCATTGTAATCAAATGTTGGCATTCTAACATGTTGTTCATGTATTTAGTAAAAATGTGACAAATATGTATGTATCTTTGTATGTATGTTTCTTGCAATTGACTGTTAAAGTTTAACCATTCTAAAGACATTACACTCGTAACATTTTAATCTTTTACTTATGCTATATTGCAATAATATGATCGAATACTTACTAGTAACCACACCATTAATACTTTTATCTGAGCTGATTTTATGCATTTGGAGCATTTAACACTAAATTGCCTTTTTAACCCGTTCTTGTGCGGTATCCACTACAGTGGACAGTGGTGTATCTCTGTCAAAATAAATAATCTAAATAAAACTATTTCACATGTTTTAAGTCTTGTTTGTGGGTGAAAATCCACCTCAGTGATTGAATAATTAATGCATGAAAAGGTTAATACAGAACAAATACAGTTGAGCTGGACTCCTGATCTCCTGTAAAAATCATTCAGACCAGTGCACTTCTGATGACTGTCAGGTGAAACCTTTAGTGACTGCAGGTTTTACTTACATGAACCGCCAAAAGTGGATAGTAGGACCACAGCGACCCCTGGTGGAAACATAAAGAAAAGACTGAATCCCCACAAATAATGTGGTTAAGATTTACAGTCTTCAGTGATACAGAAACAACTGTCTTGTGAAATACGATATTGTCGCTTGCCTACCATGACAGGTAATGCGGGTTGAATTTAGAATATGCAGCAACTATAGAAATTAAGGCTAATTTTTGCTTGTCACTTAAAGACACATTAAGTATTTACAAACCGTCTACAAAACACTGAAGTTTAAAGTACAAGGCAGTAAGAAAACCAAGAAGAGGAAATGAAAAGAAATAGAATTAAGCCGATATTATAAGTAAAGGAAAAAACAAACAAATACATACACACACACACACACACATACAATACTGGAGAACAATACTGCATTGTCACTTTACACTTTACACTATGTAACTTCCTTCACATTATGCACATTCATACTATGCAGCTTAGCCTGTGATAATTATTTATTGCTGCTGCACCACTTTGTCTTTTGTGTATCATGTCTTATGTTCTGTCATCGAAGGGTGGGAGGGTTCAAGTAAGCATTTCATTGTGCTGTGTATGCTGTACTTTGTACATATGACAATAAAAATTCGCATTGTTATACGCAAAATTTAATAATTCAAAAGTAGTGTATTGGGTACTTATTTTTAAAGTTCTGCTATATGAGCAAAAGTGCAATAACATTCGGTTCGGAAACACTTTAAACTAATAAGGAGCTTTTTAACTCTAACACAGTTACACAGTTACAGTTCAAATATTTCTGTAAATTTCTACTTATTACATTCAACAACATTAATGTGATAAATCAAATATATACGGTGGCCCAGAAGTGTCAGCATAATGCAAAAGCCACAACGGAAATGATCAGCGATCCGTGTCTTAATGGTCTGGGTTTCCAGGGGACAATTGATGGCAGTGTGCGAAATATACCACAGTCTCAGGGGGAGCCGGCCGTGGGGGGTGGGGTTTGTTTAATGCTGGTTCATTGCACATAGGTGATGCTATTTATAGGTCTGTACAATATTTACTAGTCTATCACAGAACGCAGACACAGTCAGCTCCCCAATGAGAATTTGTATTCAATCCGAGCACAGATATAGTGAGAGCAGCTTAGACGAATATTGGTGTTCCTCTCCCCTCCCTCCAGGACATCTACAGCACCGTCTCACCAAAAAAGCTCGCTGCATAGCAGCTGATCCCTCCCACCCTATGCAAAGCCTCTTTAGCCTGCTGCCATCAGGGAGGAGACTGCGGAGTCTCCAGGCCAGGACCAGCAGACTGAAGGA
>JBBPCY010000039.1:21736732-21762561 GCA_037974405.1 Brachyalestes nurse
GAGAGAGAGAGAGAGAGAGAGAGAGAGAGAGAGAGAGAGAGAGAGAGAGAGAGAGAGAGAGAGAGAGAGAGAGATACCGACAAATAGAGAGAGATAAACCGAGAAAGGGAGAGAGCTACAGAGATCGGGAGAGAGAGAGAAAAACAGAAAGAGAGAGAGACACAGAGATAGCGATACAGAAAGGGGGAGTGAGAGAGTGATAGACAGGAGAGCGAGCGCGAGAAAGAGTTTATGTATGTGTTTTTGAGAAAGAGGGACAAAACCCAATAACAGAGAGAGAGAGAGAGAGAGGAGTGAGACAGAGGGGTGAGACGGAGAGAGAAAAGAGTGAGAGAGGGAGAGAGAGTTTGTGTGAGTCACAGAGAGAGTATAGCAGTGTGAATCAGAAAAAGACAGAATGAGGGATAGAGAGAGAGAAGGGTTGAGTGAATGGTTGAGAGAGAGGGTATAGGAGCGTGTGTTTGGGTGAGTCAGAGAGAGAGAGTGAGTGAGGAGAGAGAGTGTGTCAGAGACGGAGAGACCGAGAGAGAGATAGTGAGTCAGAGGGAGAGAAAGAGAGAGGGGGGATAGTGAGGGAGAGGGAGGGTCAGAAAGAGAGAGAGAGCAGTAGAGTACAGAAGGGTCTGAATGCGGATCAGTAATTGAAGTTCGGTTCGACTCAGTTCGAGTTCGCTGAGTGTCGGAAACAACAAAAATCGGTCTCGCGTCTCTGAAGCTTCGCGTGATCGCGCGGGCGCACAAACACCGTCGCAGCGCTCACTCTAGCGGTTAACACTGACAGCACGCAGCGTCGTCACGCACCGGGGGGTCAACACAGCCCCCCACAGTCAGAACAGAACTGTCCTGAACAGAGAAGAGTCAGGATACAGTGTTGCAGTGTTAGGATTAGTGTATAACAAACATCTGTTATTTTTGACAAATAGTTTTTACATAAATAGTTTTACATACATGAGCATTCAAACAAAAGCAAATGTTTGTTATACACTAATGTTATACGCAAATGTCTAGTAGATTGAAACAATTCACAATGATATATATATACACACACAAACATATGAGAAAAATAAATGACGATACATACGCTGATTATAATATTTAAAAACACTGATGGAACTTTAAGTTGTGTTGAAGTGGTTCAGTTAAGTTTGAAAAACATAATATATTTAAATGGTCGGGAGGCTCTGTTGGGAAGTGCAAATACTACAGAGACCACATGTCTTTGAGTTCATTTCACAGTCAAATTAATAACTCAGTCAACAATAATAAAGAGGAAATAGCAACACAACTTAGAACGCATTTTATTACGAGAACCACAAAAAGCAAACACAAAAAACTCAAACAACAGGTTAACAACAACAGACAACCTCAAATAACAGCCAACACTAAGAACAACAAATAACATGGGCCCGGAGTCCTCAGTACATAAAGATTGTGAGGCTGTAGGGTGTCCAGTTGCTCTTTTTACTGCTCAGATTTACTCGGTGCACCCTGAGCCCAGCCTTCGGTGAAGACATCAGTGCAGCCTCTTATCCAAAAGCCCTTACAACACGGCCAGGGCCAATCAGAGTGTTTATAGCTGCCTGACCAACATGGAATGGAAGAAGGTACTCAGATGTGAATAGAATGCATTCATTTATTCATTTAATTTAATCACTGAGCTACATTAGGTTTGTAATCTGAACCAAGGCATTAAAGATAAGAACAAGTGTTTGTTTTAAACAAGTAACATCTTGTTTTAACAGCAAGCAATGAGACAATGTTATAATGAATAAAGTCAACAGCAACTATAAGCACTGCCCTGTTCGATGCCTCGCATCGTGTTGCACTCATGCGTGCGCTCTGTGGAAAGTCCTTGTCAAAACATGGTTAAACAGGCCAATGCTAATTTTTATTAATTAGCTTTGTTATACGCACATGTCACATAAAAGTAACATGTTTATTCTAATCTTAAAAACTGATTTTACTGCAAATGAGACATTTTTAAAGTGTACAGTGTTCATTTGTTACACGTGAACACACCACAGTGTGCTGTTCTCTGCATTTAACCCATTCAAGCAGTGGGCAGCCAGGAACACAGCAGCTGAGGAGCAGTGTGTGGGGGCGGTACTTTGCTCAAGAGTACCTTAGCGGTGCCACTGGCACTCCTGGGATTTGAACCTACAACCTTTAGGTCACATGGGCAACTCCCTAACCACAGCTGCAGTAAGTCCATAATTTGTTGATATCTGAAGGCTTTGCAGCAACCACATATGAATGCTCGCTTTTAGGCCTCATTCACACGGATGTTTGAATCTTGGATAAATGAACGCGCTCTGAACGCCAGACGTTTTTGTAGCGTTTTGTATCTGCGCTTGATTGGCGTTACACTGACGTTCGTCTGATGCTGTTTAACTCCAGCCTGCAGCCCGATGTGTAGTTTCATGTATTCACCTGTGGGGGCAGTAATTCTTCAGTTCAGATTGTTTACGTGTTGGGATTTGTAGTTTTACATTTTCCTTCAACACTTGATTTGTCGCGGTCCCCGGAACAATTGAATCATGGGATATATTCGGTCCTCCAGAACGTCAACCGAATGCCATGTAAACGCAGTACCAGTTTTTTCTTCGCGTTCATCAGGATTTCGGCAGAAATTGACGCCAGGAAAACGTTGCATGCAGCATTTTTTTACGCCACCCGAACGCGCAGCCGGCCGAGCGCCGGGGCTGAACACCCGTGTGAACGATGTGATTTACTCCAATGAGCAGAAAAACGGTCGAAACTCAGTCCGCACTCACCTGGCGCCACGAACGCCTGAAAAACGCCTGATTCAGACGCCCGTGTGAACAAGGCCGTAGAATAAGGTGTGAGGCTGAAAACATTCTCCCATTAGGATGGTAAGTGGAGGGCAGCTGGTGGCCTAGTGGTTAGGGAGTAGGCCCCATGACCAGAAAGCCATGGGATCAAATCCCAGGACTGCCAGTGGGACCACTGAGGTACCCTTGAGCAAGATACCAGCCCCGCTGCATTCCTGGCTGCGTTCCTGGCTGCGTTCCTGGCCGCTCGCTGCTTCACTTTGAATTGGTTAAATGCAGAGGAAGAATTTTGTGTGGATGTGTTCATGTATGACAAATGGTCATTTTACACCGTTGTCCAAGCCTGCATGCATTTAAAGCTAGAACTCCTCTCCTGACAGAGCACCCACCATTGTGATCAAACACTGAATTCCAGAGTCAAACTGAACTACACTTTAAGTGAACTAGCTAAGCAAGAAATCCTGCTTTATGAGAAAGATCTACAAGCCTGTGAGCAGCAGACCTAGAGCCATGTTGGGAGCCATCACATGACACATGTCTTCACTTGCTTCGGGAACCAGAACAAGTTATAGAGGAGCCGTTTAATTGCCCCAACGCGGCGTCCGGTTTAATACATATTGATTTCTCTCCCTCGCTGCCTAGCTCTGGGCCAGAGGCGATTTCTCTCCAGTGCTCGGCGTCCTCATCATCGCACACGCTGCTAAATTTGAAACGTAGACGACCGAAAGGACAACATGAAAAAAGGAAGCGCAGAGACAGAATAAATGAAAGACGCCAGATGTGAAGCAGCAGCGAAATGATTTTGATTGAGCTGCAAATGGAATTTTTTTACACATACCGCGGTAGACCCTCCGCAGCTCTCCCCCTCCCTCCCTTCCTACCAACACCACACAACAGAACATGTCAGAACGGCTGGTGAGCAGTAACTAGTTCCAGCTACCCAGTTCCACACGTTTTAATTACAGCTTTCTGAGAATTCCCTAATGATAATAATTTCATCTCTACACAAGTATATTTATGAGGAAATCTGCTTCTTTCCACATTCCTGCTTTAGTCCACATTTAGCTCCTGGTTTCCTTTTTAGGTTTAATTGGATTTACTTCTGTTGTTTCCGCTCTCAGAGTTCTTTGGTGTTTCTCACACCTCTCACTTTGGAGCTTTAGCTTTTTATTTTAGGATCCCAAAGAAAAATAGAGGCTAACAAATGTTCCAGTGCTGTTTAGCTGCTGCATGTACTGAAAATCTCTCCTTATTCTACTTTTTTTATTCAGGTTATTTCATGTCATAGGTTCCTTATTATTTATTTCAAAATGTGCTTTTGTATGACACTGATTTAAAGCTGTTCAATCCACTTCATACTCAGATCTTGATTACTTAACAGTCTAAACCCCTTTTTACACTGATTTTTGGTTGACAATATTATATATTTAGATCTCAACAGTCCACATGAAACTTGGTGTGCTGATTTGGCTGATTTGGAATGAAAGGTTTGTTTTCCTAGTGTCCCTCTGTGTGTCTCCGTGTCCCTTGTGTCCCTGTGGGGAAGGCACAAAACACTTTTTGGGCAAATGTTCGAAAGTGTTTTACCAATAATGTTTGTATGGCAAATTGCCCTCTTGGAGACTCCATTTTTTTTGGAGTAGAGCCACTTAGTGAATAATATAAACGCAAAAATCTAACCATTGGAACGCTGCAACTAACATTTTCATACTTCAAGAACTGCTTTTGAAAACTGAAATGCTTACAAGTGTCTACATTTGCTCACATCTTTTAAAGTCCCATTTACCTCGCTCAATTTCTATAAACGGCCAATCAAAATTCAGCAGACAATACATGCCTTCGCAGGATCTTTTGATGTAAAGGTTAAAAAGTCACCCCTCAGATAAAAGGGGACTGTAACTGACACATTACAAAACTGCAAGACATGCTTGTGTCAGTATCTTGTGACATAAAAGTTCGAACTTTAATTTCACACCCTGAATCTCTACCATATTTTTTGGGCACTTTCCAAATTTCCTAAACTTTTGTCCATGGGGGTGCTGCAGCTGACATACTTCAACGTCCCTAAATCTGATAAAGCTAAACATTTTTAATTTGGTATGTTTACACTTGGCTACATTTGCTTACATATTCAAGATTCAAAACGTTTATTGTCATATGTGTAGTAGAAAGCACATTTCTCTGTGCAATGAAATTCTGTCTTTGCTGACACAAATGCCGAGATTAGGTTTAAGAATTTTTACATACTAAAGACTTAAGTGTGATGTGCAGCTGTAGAAAAATGCATTGCAAAATGAAGGAAATGTGCAAAAGATCTTAAGGTGCAAAAATGACAGTAGGAGGTAGGTCAGCTGTTAAGGAGTCTGGTTCACAAACAGTTTATTTTGCTGGTTTGCTATACGGTAAATGCTTTGTAGCTATTTATCACACACATTCATAATAAGTACTTATAATAACTTATAATAAATATAACTCTGCAGAGGCCTATTTATCACCATTTTTAATTTTAAAAAAGTTCTATCATAAAACCAATGGCATTTACTAGTTGATTTTATTTTAGAGTCCCACCCATTTAATAAGCAAAAAAACAGGGGATAGAAGTCGACACCGAGTTGTCAGGCCAGACCTGAAGAGTAAAGAGGCTTTGAAACTGAACTCGTAAAGTTGAAAATACTGCCTAGAAATAAGAGACAAGAATAGGAGTCGAGCTGACTGCAACAATTAATGATGTTCAACATCCTCATTTCTTACTGATAAACATAAAAGCCTACTAGGCTATAAATATCACCATGTCACTCACGAGTAGCTGCAAACACAGCCTGAGAACTGCCCCCTGGCAGGTAAAATTTCAGGAGGCCGTTTCTTTGAAAGACCGAAGTGGGAGATATTGACTAACGGTCACACAAGGATAAGTAGCGAAATACAAGTTCATTTGTTTGGCTCTAGTTCTGAATGCTGAAGCAGAGGCTATTTTCATTCATTCGTTTGGTCAGTTTAGCTGCGGGGTTGTTAGCTGGAAAGTGGTAAACACAGAGATAACAGGCCATTAGATCGTTTTAGCTGATAGGTGGCCCAGAACTGCCTCTCTAAATCAATACAAGCTGGTATCAAGCATATAACTTGCTGAAGTATACTGAAACAGATATATGTAAAATATCAGAAAGAAAAAGTTCTAAATCGCCGGCGATTCTATGTGGAGCAGGTGTGGAGGCAACAAAAAGAGAAACAAAATAAAACGACCGAGCAGGCTTGAAGAAGGAAAACAGAGCTATACATAGCAGAAAGGTGAACATGTGTGACGAATGCAGAGACTCGGAGGTGAATAAACAGGACAGGAGGCAACAAGTCAGTGTGTGTGAATGATAGGTAAGAAGAATCTGCAGCGAAGAGCGTGAGAGAGAGAGAGAGAGAGAAAGAGAGACAGAGATAATGAGTGAGAGAGGAGAGAGAGACAGAAAGAGAGAATATAGAGTCAGAGAAAGAGACAGGGAGTGAGGGATAGGCAGGGAGAGAGACATTGAGAGTACAGGAACATGTGTTAGTATGAGTCAGAGAGAGAGAAGAGAGATAGAGAGAGAGTCACAGAGAGAGGGGGGAGAGAGAGATCGGAAGAGAGAGAATTGAGAGTCAGAGAGAGCGGAAGAAATGAGAGAGAAGAGAGACAGAGACAGAGAGAGAGAGAGAGCGAAAGACTTTTAAAATTACTTTATTAATCAGTTTGCAACCAATTCTTCAAATCAATCCAAACACTAGTTCAGAGCGAGAGAGAGAGAGAGAAAGAGAGAGAGAGAGAGCAAGACAGAGACAGAGACAGAGAGACAGACAGAGAGAGAGACAGACAGAGAGAGAGAGGGAGGGAGACTCGAGAGAAAGAGAGAGAGGGAGACAGAGACAGAGAGAGAGACAGAGAGAGAGGCAAGAGAGAGACAGAGACAAAGAGACAGAGACAGAGAGAGAGAGGCAAGAGAGAGACAGACAGAGAGAGAGAGGGAGGGAGACGCGAGAGAAAGAGAGAGATAGAGAGAGAGAGAGAGAGGCAAGAGAGAGACAGAGACAGAGAGAGAGAGAAAGTGAGTGAGAGAGAGAAACACAATGCCACAAGACTCCCAAATTAAACATAGACCCAGAAACACACTCTTTCATCTTTACCTGCTTTTCTGATTATAATGGGTTAACATTGGGAAGCACAGATCTGTGTTTTATTTAGTTTATATTCAAAAGATTTAAATGTATGCCGTATCAGACGTGCATTTGTTTTAGTAGCCTAGCTAAAGCCCAAGCGGGGTGAGGGCAGAGAGGTGAATGTGCTGCAGAGTTGACGAGTGAGTGAGTTTTGTTATTAGCATAGTACAGAGCTCAGCCATACAGAGCCAAAGCCCTGAACCTCAAACGTCTCTCTCGCTTTCTCACTCTCACTCTTGTGTTTTCTAACACTCTTGTGTTTCTTGAGTCTTGCATACACATTTTATGCACATGTTCTCTGCCTTTCTGCACAGTTCTATATCATTCTTTGACATATTCTGTTATGTCAGCTGACCTTTGACATTGTGTGAAAATGTCTTGATGAATAAACCAATAGAAACTCGTACTGAAACGCACCTAAAGCCAGAATGTTCTGCCCCTCTTTTGATGAGACCATGCATGGAATTTACAAGTTTGTTCAAAAGCCTTTGAAGAGGAGATCAAATCATACTGAAAGCTGCCTTATCACCCGCTTCAGTGCAAGACACTCAAAAAAGTTTCACTTTCTTTAAACTGATCAAAATTCAAAACTGTTGTTCGGTTGTTAATTTCTCGGTTTAAATGAAAGAGTCCCAGATTTTTTTTATGTGGTTTAAGATGAATGGAGTCAACTGTATATCATAAAACCGGTGACTAGCCTTTGTTTAATTTCCAGTCAAAACGGCCATTAGTCACAAATCTTTCATTTTTCAGTGCCAGGAAAGAAAAGCAGAACACATATTTAATATAAATTAATTAAAGCCTCAGCATCTAAATATAATATCACATCATTTTGTATTTAGAGAGTCCATCCTTTGTCTTTTTTGTATGTTGGTTTCTTTTTTTCTGCAGAAATAGCAGAAACAAAGTTCAGTCCTCGAACTTCACTGTAATTTCTGCTTCTCACCATCCAGGTAACTCCAAGCACAATAAATGATGCTGAGGTCTGGGATCTGGGGTGGCCAAGCCATTGTTCTGTGGAAACCTATGTGGTTGCATGCATGAACAGATAACTCTCTGTTTCATGCCTGTTCCTTGCCTCTATAACGAATTCTGATTTTTGGCTACATCATTATGCACCAGCTGGCTGGGAAACAAACATTAACCAAGAATATCTTCTTTCGGTGCACCATGTTTTCCAATGCAAATTGACTCTAAAAGTAAGTAACTGAAGTACAAACAAAATAAAATAAAATACTGTCACTAAACTAGTATTTCACTTCTACTCAAATAATCATTCACACTTGGCTCAAGTGTACCTCAATGGTGCCTCTGACAGTCCTGGGATTCAAACCCATAACCTTCTGATCAGCAGGACAACTCCCTAACCTTCAAGACACTATCTGCCCTGGCCTTTATGTTTTTTGCGTACTCATCAGTGGACATGCTTTTCCATATTCGGCCTAATTCTGGATACGGATATCATGTCTCTTTTCACTTCTCAGTAATGACTCCTTGAAGGCGTGCTACCATGCTCTTGGGCATATATAAAAAGCTTGAACAAACAAGAGAAAAACATCTAAATGACTTTGAATGAGGGTTCACTATTGGGGCATGGATGGCAGGATCTTTAGTCTGCTCAATTTGCCAGTATTTCAATAGGAGCGGTGGCTAAAGTGACATCTGCATTTAGATCTATGGGAAAGACGTCAGTAAACAAGGCTGGAAATTGTGGGTGAAAGTGCGTATTCAATCAGCGTGATTCTCAAGCATTAGTGTGGTATGAAAGGAAAACAGAGGAGCAGCTGCTCTTCAGGTGACTGAGAGCGTGAGAGGAGGACATGAACTGTCCACGACTACATAGAGAGGGATGCTGTAGTACAGCTGCTGTGCGTAAACACCTTGTTATGAATCTGAGAGTTCAGTGGGTTCAGTGATGATAAAAACTACAAGAAGCACATCTACAGAGATGTGGAAAAAAAGTGAGATGGTCAAGTGGGTCATCTTTTATCATCTTCACCTCAAGTGGGGCAGAATAGCTGGTGGTGTACACCAAGACAATGGTAGTCTGACATCCTTGACCCCTACAGTAAGGGGGGTCCAGTGGATCTTTTATGCTGGCATGGTTTGGGTTCACCTGATATGATGAAACAGGTGAGGGTGATCTCTTCCAGGATGACAGGGAATGATTTGAAAAAGGTGGTTAAATGATGTAGATCATCCATTTTGGCCTTTACAGTAATCAGATCTTAACCAAGTTGAACACTTATGGAAGATTTTGGAAGATTTTTAGCCAGCCCTCCCCACCACCTCATCAAAACCTCTTTTGATGGCATATCTTCTTTAGAACAGTTGTGTTCCATCGCTCTAGTACATTTCCAGAGCACAGAATTTCCAATACTGTGCAAAAGTCTTGAGCCACCCCTCATTTCTTTACATTTTGTTGGGAAAATGAGACGAGGTATAGTGATATATAGCAACATGTGCAAACATACATGTACATACAGTACATAACAGGGAGACACTGTATAATTCTAATGAGCTCTAAAGTGTTTGGTATTACCACCATGATTAATTCAACTCAGCCAGAACAGTTTTAGACTTTCTTTAGAGCTTTCTTATAATTTCTTTAAACGTCTTCAGGAATAGTCCTCCAGGCTTCTTGAAGGGCATTCCAAAGCTCGTCTCAGTTGTCACTGATTTTTCACTCCAGTTCTTGTGTAATTTGGCATATGTCAGCCTTTTCTCCCCGTTTCCCTTCCTTAAGAGTAGCTTTTTGACAGCCACCCTTCAATTGAGACCATTTCTGATGAGGTTTTGGCGAACAGTAGATGGATGAATTGAAGGGCCTGATGCATCTCTCAGAATCTGTGTCAGGTTTTTGCTGGATTTTTTTTCTTTTTCTTAAGGATGATGTTGAGATACTGTTCATCAGCAGCAGGTCTTTTTTTGGCCTGCCACTTTTGTCCGCCACTCCAGTTTCCTCAACTTTTTCAAGGACACACTGTACACCATGCCGAGAGATGGCAAGTTTTTGGCTAGTAGCTCTTTGGCAATCACCTTGTTGGTGCAAGGGATACTATTTTATGCCTGTTATATTGAGTATATTAAATGAAAGAAATGGGAACAAATGGTTTACAACAGGCTGCAACATGCCTAGATTCCAACCTGTCAGCATTCAGCACCACCACTGGCCGGATCATGTGGAATCATTGGCACCTGTTGCATCACTGGTTCAGGCCTTAAGTTCGATGGCTCTGTTATGTTTGAATGATTCATATGTAGGTCACTATGTCGCATAACAAATAAAAACACTCCTCTGAAACTGGTCAGGTTAAGGGACTGCCTCCAAAGTAAGAGGCAAAAACTCCGCAAGTAACTCTGCACTGTGCGGTAAGTTCTCAGCCGTGTATTTCCTTTGGAGAGGCAGGAGAAACGCTTGATTATTTAACAGTATCAGAGAAGAAAAATTGATTTGGTTCCATCTGTAGTTCCTGAGCTTCAGTGCAGTAATGATCAAAGTTGATTTTTAGTCCAACCTACACACATAAAATGGAAAGACTTCAGAGACTAACTGCTGCATTTGTTTGTGTGACAAGTTAGTTGAGGTTAGAGCAGCCGGATCTGGTCCAGGCCCACACGCTGAGTAGCCCATGGCTTCTAAAGCTAGTTCACTGAACCCCATTACGAGTGGATCAGCGGAGACACTCTCTTTGGTTTTAGTCTCAGTCAAGGGCGAAGCGCACAGAAACTAGAAAGGCTGCAGATACCAACTTCTGCTCGGCGGCTTGATTAAGCGTCAAAGTTCATCTTCTTGAAGTGTGAATGTCGTTTTTCATTATTACTGTTCGAGAGGAAAAAAATAATGAAAAAATAACACGCGCCGATATATACCGAAAAACATGGCGTGAGAGACTATGAGCCAAGTTAAGCTATGGGATTTTGGCACCAGAAATCAATATTTTCATAGGCGCCCCTCCCCCTCCCTGGTCCCTTCTGAAAAGTCAAATAATTATTATGGTTTGAAACAATACTTTTTGGTACATTACCCTTGGCTAACCGTGACATTCAATAACGTTTGTTCTATTTCAGTGGGAAGCTCATAAAAAAATATATTGAAATGTGTGATAGAGTTTTACGCCTTTGCCCTTGGCTTCAGCAGTTTTACAATAACAATTTGGCTTTGAGACATAAAACCTAATGATCGGGTCTGTCATATTTGCATATGCGGGGAGGGGTGGGGAGGAGGGTGGCTATTGCTTTTGCGCGAGATGCCAGTTACAGAGCGTAATTAGAAAGTCTGGCAGTCGGGCTCGTCGTCAACAGCAGGGCTTCGGCAGGCGCACCGAGTATTTCCTGCTAATGAGGCTTGTCACCATGCGCTTTTACCCCCCGTCTCTTCTCCGCGCCTCACCCAAGACACTCCAGAGCGTTGGCTGGGCATAATCAGCACATAAACACGCTCATTACATCCACTACGGAAATAAACCTCCTCTAAACGTCCTCTGCGATAACACTCTCCTCTAAAGAGTGGGGGGGCAGGGGAACGCACGGTGATGACACAATGAATGGGAACGAATTAGAAAATATTTGCAAAGTCAAATGGACAACATCTTTGGGCCCCTGTGCTTCTTTCCGTAGATACAGCGGTTTTGGTGTAGCCATCGTTGTTCTACCTTTCTTTCCGCATTTTACAGGAACACCTTGCCATTGCCTCGGAGTAGCTGGATTTGTTGACAGGTGAGAAGGCTCTCTAAGAGGGGCAAACCCACTGAGACCCAGCCGTTTGAGTCCGGACCATCTTTTGTGGGAAGGTTTTTCTGGGTGACTGGTTTTTCACACATTTCTATAGCAAGGGAGGCCTCACTGAAGCAGAAAGGAAGACTGTGCCATGCTTCTGTTATGCTTTCCATATCATTTCCCCCTGCTATTCTACCAAGGTTTCAATTGCAATATGTCTTATATCGACTTGTCCTGTAAATTGTCCAGTAAAAGTCATGAGCATCTGAGCAGTCGCAAGTGGACTTCTTAAGCTTATTTCCAATATTAAAATCTTATGAATAAATAAACTAAAATGTGCTAAAATGTTAAATTCCATTTTTGGCACTGGCCAATAAAATCTTAGTTGTCAGATTGTCAGTAGACAGACGTTGTTTGTATTGTAAGCCAATTCTGCCACGAGGCATAGAACTACAGTTTCAACACCAAAATGTGAACTTGGCATTTGGTAAGCGTTGCTGTCTCCTGAGCCACCAACACTCTTTCCGAGTCCAAGCTACACCTTTCAGAGCTAAATCCAGGCTCTTCTCGTGACTTTATGAGTTTATGAGCGCGAGTTTATTTAGTCAAATTATGTATTCACTGCAGTTAAATAATCTGACTACATTTAAATAATTTATTCAAATTATTTAAAAGCAGTAAATGTGTGACAATCATCCATCAGCTCACCAACAATGAAGACATACTTGGCATAAATAATCAGTGTGTTAAAGTTAACACTAGTCATTACTGTGTACAAAGCAGGAAAAGTCATTTTTTGAATTTATTTACAAGCTTGAGATTTATGTATTCTTGTCAACTTGCAAACAATTGTCCTACTGCAACTGTTCCCCACTGCAGTGTTTGTTTTACATGAGTCCTTTTTTTCATTGCAGCTCCATTTAACAATAACCTGTTACTGGCCATTTTGAAAGTAAGCTAAAGTAAGAGTACTATGAGAAATCCTACTTCATTAAAAACTTTGATACTTTTTATACTTTTTAGATTTGAATTGACAATCATTTCTATCAGAAATGAAAGAAAGTAAAACTGCAAGTATTGAATTTCAAGAACACTTCAGTCCAGTGCAAATTCTCAAATTAATACTTAAGTTACAGTTACTGTTATCCATCCTGATCATTTCACATGCCAGTCAAATCCCACCCCCTCGCCCTTCCTGTCAAAGTGGGTAGACCTTCACCATGTTGACCGCAGTTGAACTCTTGCGAGATGTCTTGTTCACTTGAACTGAGTGGTCCAGTAAGCACAGGCTCTTTTTTATGGGCTGCCCTGAGACCCCGCCAAAGGTTGTTTTGTTCCACTGTACACTTAGGAGCCTACGTGGATAAGATGGCACTTCTTTTCGCCTCTTGAATCTTAAAAGGCTCCACCTGAGGCTGTGTTCAAACATTGCTTCATCTTGCAGCTATGCAAGTAGCCACGAGCAGGTGTCTGAGACACTTTTGCCGCTGGCTGAAACTCAAGCGGCAGCAAAGCAAGCAAAGCATGAAAGCTGGAGGAGGTACTAAGAGAGACACATGTTCAGGGCTTAGAGGGGAAGGGACATCAAGCCCCGTCCGCTGCTTTTGTGGCCTTGATCTGGATGCTTTCTTTGTTGGCTGATTAGTCTCTCTCCTTCTCCCTCTCTCTCTCTCTCTCTCTCCCTCTTTCTCTTTTTTGAAGTGTGCAGGTCTTTTTTTCCCACCCACTGAAGTGGAAAGTGCGAGCGGGGGTGCTAGAGGTTCAGCTCCAGTAGGTGCTTACAGAACTGAAGATGATCAGACTCCCTTTGGCCAGACAGAAAGCAGCCAAGCTTAAAGGTTCAAGGTCAATGGTGGGAGATCAGTGGGAGTGAGTCTTTAACTTCTTAGGCTGGAGGTATCCACCAACTTTAAAGGATTTTATGAATGGCCTCAAAGGGTGTCACTCTAATCCTCTTGCTTTCTTCCCGAAACCTCTCGGAATGGGCTTTTCAGACGCACACTGCCCAGAGAATTTGTGTTCATAAGTAGATGTTTTATGATCATTTGATGAAGTTATTGTTATGTGCACTATAAACCCCATTCATTAATTGGGGCTTTTAAAATGTGTGAAAACATATCAAGTGTTCCAGACGATACAGTAACTGAATTTGTATCACAGTGTGGTTTCACTGAGGACAGACAAACAAAACAAAGCTGTTTTGGGGGGCGACTAAATCAGTCAACCCCACCTTGACAAAAACGTCTGACTTTTCTTTGACAGGAGTTGTTTAGGTGTACTTAACCTTCAGTAACTTGGTTGAATAGCGGACGTTGATTTAAGTTTAGCTTTACAGGTTTAAGGAACAGATGTGGACTATTTGAGCACTGATGTACGTTGCTCTGGATAAGAGCATTTGCTAAATGCCGTAAATGTAAATGCTGATGAGTTTAATATCTTTTATCTCAAACGTTATTTCCAACTATTTACTTTTGCTTGCAGTTTTAAAAGCTTTCCAGAGACCCCATTAAATTATGCTGTCGAGAGTTTCCTAGGGTCTCAAGTGTAAAGGTGGTCCCAGAATGTCAGAGGGTCGGTGTAAACACATCCCTAACACTGACTGGCTCTTTGGGTGATCTGATGTCACGTATGTCAAATTAAGTGCTGCCTAATGAGAAAAAAGAAAAAGGTAGGGAAAAAAAATTCAAAGTTCCCTCAACAAAAAAGTCCAGCAAGATTATTTTGGTGCCAGTTCATGGTGAATTCATCACAAAAACCACAACTAATAGTTAAAAGACAGTCATGAAAATAAGTAGGGGCTTTAATACAATCACTGCCTAGGGCTACCTTCAACCACTGACCATGAAAATCCTAGGATATTTGGAAAGAGCTTTCTCCACAATGGACCAAACTAGAAATAATGAATTTTTATGGCTCATTCTTTCTAACTAAAGCTCATACAGCATTGTGATGGTGTTTTGAAGCCAACGGTTTGTTACTTCTGGAGTGTTTAATTAAAAGGCGTTCATTGATACCAATGTTCATGCAGCCTATAATCAACCAATGCAAAAAAACTTAATGTAGCTCATCAAAGCTTGATTCCCATTCCTGGCAAGTATCTTCAGAGACAATCAGTTGCCACAATGCATTTACATAGTCACTCGTGTCCTTGAAAGTTGTAATTACTTTTTAGAGTTTCATTACGTTGACTTATTTACACGGAATGACAGAAATAAACTTTACGAGTTCCATCAACTGAAAATATTTGTTTTGCCTTAATCATTTGCAGTTAAAATATGTGTGTGGGAGGGATTCCAAACCTGCAAGACTTTGATTTTATACACTTAGAAATACCAAAGAAACTGACAAATAAACGACTTGCTCTGCTAACTTTACACTCTTTATGTGTTTGCTTTTGTTGTCTTCAAGTTCCGAGACAAATAGAGATTTGTGAATACAGAATGTACATTGAGTATAAATGCCATTTGTTATGTTAAATAGGCACTAAATGATGCAATTTGGCATTTGCGTGTACATGAATATGCAATGGAAAGTAGAAGTATAGCACAACAACAATAATAACAAGACACATGTTTTGAGAGAGTAAAATGGTTATTTTTTTGTAAATGTTGATGTATGAGTGTAACAGCATTTGAATGAAGGAAAAAAGGAATAAATAAATAGATAGATAGATACAATACTAAACCAAACACCTTAATTTTACCTCCTTAAAATGACCTTAATTTTTAACCTTTATTTCCCATACAAGAAAAGTGCACAGATTAAGGCTGAGTAAGGGTACAAGTACTGAACTTTCCCCTTCCTTCAAATTTGCCCCATAAATAATACAACCTCCCGAATTAACGCCTTAAATTTAAGATTTAGGGGTTTCACACTCATGCTTTAAATCTCGGTTTCACAAATTAACGGCCACTTAATTCAAATGGAGGGATTTGGTGCATATTCAGGGGGAAAATTAAGGTGGGGTTAAACACATTTTTAGTACTTTTGTGTTTCGTAGTGATAGATAAATAAATAGTTAACATGTCAAAGATGCAGATTCATGGCATGGTGTGAGGTGTTTATTCTAGGCGACAGGTGGTATTTTTTACTTGTACAGAAATATGAGCAGTACAGTAGTGTTGAAGCGATGGTTAAAAGCTCCAGTCCTGGAGGATCTCAGTCTGTTCAGTGTTTTGCCTGTTCTAACACACCTGCTTTTACGCACGAGGAGCTTGATAATTAGGTGATGAGCGGAATCATGTGTAAATTGGGGAAAATGCTAAACGCAGTGTAGTGTCTCTCCCGAGAGGAGTTTCACAGACCGACTCTAAACGAAGCGCGGAAAGTACAGGAAACACAGACAAGCAAAGCCAAAGAGAAGCACCATGACTTTAATTAAAAAAAAAACTTTATTAAAAACACATTTTGAACTGCTCACTGAACACAACACAATCACATTCTTACATTGTGTGCACTTTTTACAGTCTTTTACATTCAGTTAAACTAATTAAAAAGCAGAGTTGTCCAAATTCTTTTTACAGTAATCTCAGAAAAGACCACAATAATATAGTAATATTATTAATTAAATATTTAATGATAATCATCATCATAGGAAAGAAAAACAGAGTAATATGATTATAAGAATGATCACGAATGCTAGAACAGCGACATTCAAAGGGCAATGTTCCTGAGCCTCTTACTTACATAAGACTTTCAGACATTTATGAAGGTTTATTCCACCAAGAGTCACTGGTCATAATACTTAGTGAGGTTAAATAACTTAATTGAATAAGCTTCAGTTGAAATAAGTCTCTGCAAATGTAGATCTTTCTGTAGGCTTATGTAGGTGTATTAACTGATACACAAATTGTATTGTAAAGTATTGTAGATAAATTGTTACAGCTTCATCGCATACACCGAAAAAATGTAGTATCTGTGGTGGGCTGATGGCCAATAGACAAAACAGACAGCCTCTTGTTAGCCTTACAGTCTGCACTGTGCCAGGATTTGTGGAGGAACTGCATATTTGAAGTATTCTTTACATACCGGCCTCACTGCTGTGCCTATATTCAGTGAAAAGAAATTCTCCACACCTGTGGTTGCTGTGTGAAAATCTGCTCCATTGTCTGTTCGTTCATAACTGCCAGCTACACATGTGTTGTTAGATGTGCATTGCAGACAATGGCTATTCTATAATGTGCAGTGTAGTGGTATTTTAATTGTGGAGCGGAAGACTGGGACATAACATGTGACCGGGGGTCTGGCTGGTTGAAGAAATATTGTAAACTGCTTTTTCTACGGTGAGATGTCTTTTTGTCAACATGCCATTGATGTCATTGACTTTTTTCCCCCTTTTATTTCATCATTTCACATAACTCTTTTTTTTACCTAAAAGTGATTAAATATATATTTTTTCAGAGGCTAGAGCCACCCACCCATATTTTTTCCAAAGTATTATATGTAACACTTTGGTTTCTTGTATTACGGCAAAATAAACTACTTTTAAAGGAAAATCAGGATTTGTATAAAAACTACATGACTGATGGGCTGTAGAGAGCAATGTCAATATGGTCTATTTTTTGAACGATGCCGTCTGAACGAATGCAAACTTAAAACTTCTCCTAACTGCGAGGCTGAGAGTCATGCAGACATACTTGTTCACCAGCCTTTCGCTCGCAGTCCATTAGGAGTGGAAAAAGCAGAAGGCTGTTCATGTAGAGTGGCGGAAGCACAAGTACAGAGTGCAGGACTATATTTGCGGGTCACCCTAAAGAGTGCTGCCCATTGACTGCCAGACCAATTCAGCACAGCTGGACGCCGCCAGTCATGTGATCTGTAGTGTGCCCGTCGGACTATACTGGATGATTGACCACAGCCTGACCTATCAGACATGTGACTGACTGGGACACACACACACACACACACACACACTTACTGGCAGTCCCTAATGTGTCTGAGGCAGTAGAGCATTGGACTGCATCATCTCTGACTTCCTGTCATCCTCTCTTTTTCTCTCTCTTCCGGCTAATCCACCACTCTTAATTATTCCTCCCCTGGGGGAGGGCAGAAAAAGATTTTGCCCAGCCCAACCACACACATACACATACACACACACACATACACAGCTGCTGGATTTTGATTTTTATCCGACCCACCCCTCTCCCTCTGTCCAGAGAAGCTGGTATTATGAGGAGGATAATCTTCTCAATCTCTTTGTTGAAGCAAACATGCAGGGGGGAACAAAAGCAGGAATTTATTAACGCAATTTATGAAATGATCTTTTGTTTGCCAACACTGACACAAGTGTTACATTAAGTCACCTGATTCTAATTTGTACGTAATTTCCACATTAATTAACACCATTAAAGCAAAACAAGGGTGCGTAGGTGAGACTTTTTAGTAGTGAGCTAGGAAAGGCTAGATAACACCAATTCATGGAAACTAATCGTATTATGAGCCCTGACACAAGAAGCTGGACTTTGGACATTGGATGTCTAGGTCACTGGTGAGTGTGAGAGAATGTTGCCTGTGATTTTTTTGTTCTTTTGAACTATTTTTAAAGCCCCCATATCATCCACCCATCCACTAATCCATTATCTGAACTACGTATCCTTAACAAGGGGGTGCAGGAGTCTGTCCCAGTGGTCATAGGGCAAAAAGCAGAGAGACACTCTAGTTTGTCTGTGTATCACGGGGCAGATACACAGACAAACACTCACACAATACGCACACCTAGGGTCAGTTTAGTCTCTTCGATCCATCTGAAGTGCATGTCTTTGTGTAACGGCCTCAAGAGTTTAGTTGCCTGTCCTTCCTATCCTCCCAGCCTATAGAGGAGTGCTATGTTCCATATGTTTCCGTATATTCTTCAATAAAAGGGGAATCCAAAGGTAGGGCAAGGCTAAAGGACTGTTAAGAAGGTTGTTGTCAAGTGATCGCGGAACCTTGGTATTCTGGTACACGAGTGGGTTGTTTTGTGTCTTTTTGTATATACGTTTTGTATAGTTCTATGAGAGGAAAGTCGGTGGCGATTCCCAAATGCTCAAAGCTGTCTTCTCAAGATTTGATCTTTTGTATATACCTTTTTGGTGCAGTGCTCTGATACTGGTGGCATTTCTCCCTGCCTTCTCTGAACTGGATTTTTTTGGATACATTATCTGGTACAGTTTTCTTCCCTTTAGATTCCTTTAGTGTTCCCTTCCATTTGGATTCTTTTTATAGCTTCATGCTACTATAGTTAGTTTGGGGTTTGTTACATTTGTACTGTGGGAGGAAACTGGAGTACCAGGCAGAAATGAGGAGAACATGCAAACTCCACATAGAAATGACACCCCACCCAGGGCTTTCCTGTTGTGAGATGACAACATTACCCACTGCTCCACAATGCCACCTGTATTATGGAAATATTTAACACATTTATGCAGCACATATGTAAATCAGCTGCAAAAACAGGCCATTTCAAATTCACAATTTTTGTGACATCACCAGAAACAATGAATTTACACACATTTGTTTTTTAAGCTTATAAGCATCGAGTTCCACCCATTCACCATCATGAAGTTATAAGAAGTGTTTCAGCCTGGACTGCTTTTTAAATATGAGCAGGCAATCAGAAGAAAGATTATTTACATGGCAGTCTTATGGCCCAACACTAAAAACAGCCTGTCTAACTCTAATAGATTCAAAGTGGTTGAAAAAAAGATCACGTGAAAATGAATTACAGCCATTTTTGGAGAATAAAACTCACAAAATGTCACAAATATCACAGATATCACCCCATCCGTATCTGGGCACTGAAGAGTGGAAGATATCTGGTGAGACTGTGTGATGGAAAAAGCAAGAAAAGCTTCAACTGTGTAAAAATGCAACTACATTTTCAAGTTTAGCTACTTTTTTGTGCCTGAGATCAAAGACACAGGTGTTTTGGTGAAGAATATTTTAGTTGAAGTAAATTCGTCGCATCACTTCTTTTTAAAAACCTTTGTTTTTTCAACCCTGGAGATAAACGAAGAGTAGAAAAACAAAAACAAAAATCAACAACAAAAAAAAAAGCCCTTGGTGTTTTTGGCTGCAAGAATGCAAAGAGGCAGGATGTGGTGATTCCCGCCCCCCCCAGGAGGCTGGATGACAGCAGAGTCAGCTTGCAAGACAATCCAGTCCCAAAGAGATGTCCAACAGGACTGCTGCTGTGCTAAAGCCTCGTCCATTTGCACCATGCTGGGAGAAAAATGTGCAGAATCTGCATCAAACCCTTAATCTCTGCTGACATAAGAGTCAGACATAATGTGCTTTGGAAACATTTGGGTGACGCCGCCTGGTGCAGCATAAAGAGCCCCTGCAATTAAGTGGCCCAATCAGTGTCTTTTATTTATTTATTTAATCAAGACCTCCTCTACGTCTCCAGATTGAGGAATGTCTTTCTTTTTCCAGTGTGGTCTATGAGCACGCGTGCACACGCGCTCACATTCTCTGGTACTCTTTTATTCCTCACTTCAGAACACAGTGGTTTAATCACCGTCCAGATCTAGCTGAATAAAGTAGGACATTAATGTTTCCATGGTGAAATAAAAGAATTCCTGGGCCGCCGAGTTGACTGCACGCGCGCTCCTTCATTCATGTCCTCCGCTGTGCAGCAACTTCTGTGGTCACACGCACAATAGAAATGAAATATTTTCCACTCTGTTACAGCCGGCATTTATCCAAATGCCGCTTTATGGGAATTCAATTTGAGCATTCCTCCTTTGCACAAAGCCCATTATCTCGTTCACGGCTGTTTCAGTAATTGCTTCTCCCATGAACCATCCAATATTACAGATAGGTGTCTTTGCATCTAACCATGTATTTTCTTGGAAAACGAAGTTTCCCCACGTCAGTCGCACAAAAGATGTCCCAGCCTCATGCGTGCGGCGGTCAGGGTCCTGATGTCACACCAATGAAGGGTTTCAAAATGCTAATTTGTTGTAAGTCATGATGTCTGCATTCAAACAATCCCCCCCTCCTTTCACTACCACATTCTCTGCCTGCAGTTGGTGGGTATGTGTAAATGTATGTGGATGCACACCATTGAGTTCATGTGTCTACGGCAACATGTTCATCTCTGGAAGCCGAGTCACGCTCAGCACACATGACTATATGAAGCCCAGGCCTGCAGCAAGTGATCTTGCCCTGTACACCGTGCCTTAAAGTTTTTTTTTCTTTTGCTTTTTTTCTTTCCTCATGACACAAGTCACCTTTAACATTTAACACGCCGTCCACAAAACCTTAAACGTAAATGTCAAAAATGCCAGAACGTTTCCTTTTGCGCGACCTCCTCCAAAATGGAACTTGCACGAAGTCAGAGCACTTCACCGAAGCTCAAATGTCAGTGTTCTACTCAGAAACGTTCCGCCGCAAAACCAACTAACTAAATAAATAAATAGACCGACCAACAAACCACTTGCCTGGTTAATCCCTTTTTTTACCTTCTTTATGAGAAGTTAATGTAATGATTTACACACACACTAAATGACCATCCTCACTCTAAATATATCAGACCGTACATGTTGTGTTGAGTACAGTTTGTATGTTTTGTACTTTCCATTTTCTGTACTGAAGAACACTTCGTGATTGAAACTGAACAAAAAAACCCTGATACATAATGAGCTAATCCTTCCAACAGAATTCATTTCATATCAAAGTTTGTCTGTGTGGTCATCAGGAGATGCAAGTTTGATCACCGGCAATACCGGAGCCATTCTGTTTGGGAGGTGGTGGCTTAGTGGGTAGGATACTTGCCTCTAGACCAAGAGGTCATGGGTTCGAATCCTACTTTCAGCATACCACCATTGGGTTCCTGAGCATTAACCCCAAGTTGCTCGAGTAGTTAAAGAATGGAAGTCGCTTTGGATAAAAGTGTCTGGTAAATGCTGTAAATGTAATGGGACTCCAACACACCATAACTCTCCTTTCTCTCTCAGGGTAGGCAAGATGGCCATTTCCCACCCTCAAATCACTCAGGGAATTTCTAGCCAATACAGATATCTGAGGTTAAAGAAACAGCAGTTAGTGCTCTCCTCCAAGCGTGTTGAACAGCTCAAAATGTTCACAAAGAAATGGTGGTGCTTCATGTGACTCAGAGCAAGTCCATGCTAGCTATCATGCTTTCATAGGGGAGTGTCATAGGGGAGTATTAGCAATTGACTAGAGTAGGATGTGACTAAATTGGGTAAATGCCCTTGTCTGTGAACACCATGTCATACTCTATTATTACAATAGGGGTGTAACTATTATCATATTTCTGATTGATATTTTTAAGTTAGATAACATTTTTGAATCAGAAGTTTTGAATTTTTGAATCATACTGAAAGATCACTTTCTTGAGCCAAACAATGAAGAAAAAGGGAAAATGAATGGCATTTGCTATCACCCAATCAAATGAGATAAACGTTTCAACCTGATTTGATCTTGACTTCCTTTTTTAAAAAGAATATACAATTCATTTTTTGTGAGTACTGCTGCAGTGTTGCGGTCACAATCAGGACAGTCTTTGCAATTGTTTCCTGAATACTTCTTAGCCCATTAGTGGATATACTTTGAATGTGAATCTCCAGAAAAAAAGGTAAAACTTTCAGATGTGTAAAGTTCTCACAGAGTAGATTGTGTTGTTTTCCACCCACTTCAAAAGGCAAACAGAAAAACAGAAAAACAACGTTGTCAGAGGTCTGCAAATTAGGTGCGGTGCTCTTTTACTAAATATCTTAAGGCTGTGTTAGAATAACAAAACAAATGTCTCCATTTGCATTGAGTCATTAAAGGTAAGATATAAAAGGTCCATTTTTCATGCCCACAGTGGCAGCAATTATTAACAACGTCTCCAGAATGCAAACCTTCAAAATAGCCAGGCCTGGTCACTACTATAACAAGCTCTACTAAACAATCACCTTGTGGGTTTAGCAACATTATGGTCCAGTTTTTAAATCATTTTTATTTTTTCTGTAGTGATAGAATTAACAGTTTTTAACATTATGCTGGAAATTCTGTGATATCAATGTTTTTTGGGTTTTTTTTTTTTTTTTTTTGGAGCCCTGGTTATAAACAACTGCAAAACAGTATTTTGGCCCGAGTACAGCATAAACTCCCCATGAAAGGGACCTTAGAAATTCAATAATGACACAGCTTTGAATTCTAATACAGTGTCTAATACAAAATTTATATTAAACATAAATGTACTCATATACAATAAAAGCCAAATTACTAAAAAGCCATGATTTAACTACGACTCACTAAATAGTTTACTTTTTTCATTTGAAGCAGCTCTCTATGGGTTTTCTCCACCTTTCAAGTCAGAAATGTATAAAATATTCCTGTAGTCCTGACCATAACTGCACATCTCTTCTCTTCCAGCAAAGCCATTGACTGAAGCCATTGAAGTCTACTTGCTGGATCGGCACTGACTGGACTTTTCCTCCAATTTCTAGTCCAGCCTGCGTTATATATCCCTTTGTCAAAATCAATCGCCTAATCTCACCGTCCTATATCTAGTCTATAATTTTATTAGCACTGTGGGTCTCGCAATTAGTTGGGAGCATTGTGGAGCATGTGCAGGGGTTTCTGGCACCTCATCCATAAAACAATAGACTTTTGCTGAACATACATTGGCCTGAGCTGTCAAACATAAAGCATATTCCAATTACAGTCTGAAAGTATTCCAACTGCAGTTTTACTGCAGGTGTGAAACTGCAAAGAATGTTTGGACCGGATAATCAATGCGAGATCTAGTCTAACAGAAGGAGAAAATTAATTCATGTTCAAGGTTCCTCAGTGTGGTGCAAAGGGAAGCGTTTTGTTCTCCTTCTTTCTGACACCTCCTCCAGAACGCAATAGACTTTTGCTGAACATACATTGGCCTCAGGTGTTTAATTTAGGGGCTGCACTAAAATTGGGCAAATCAAGTGAAAAAAAAAAGTGAAAGCTTGCAAAGGTTGATATTTGTCTAGAAAAGCACTATGTAGAGTAAATATAGCGAACCTACTCACAAAGAAATACACCTTTTCACACAGTGATAGAGCACTGGGTCAGCACTTGGTTCTGTACATCAATAAATCCGTTTTCAAACAGCTGAATGCAGAACATTGGCTCTGTAGTCCGTCTGTCTATAGCTGTTATACCAGCAAATTCCATCTTCACTTATTTGATAGTATTTCAAATTGAATGAATCAGTATTTTTTTTACATTTCAGTTTGGTGTCATTTCAGTTTCTTTTTAGTTTTAGATTTATTTTTATTTTGAGGAATTTGCTAGTTTTAGTCTAGTGTTTTTTTTTTTCATTTTAGTGTCATTTTTCAGGTATTATGAGAAACGGGTTGATTTACAGATCTTGAAAAAGCATGGCACCAAATATGTATGGCACCATGTTCATTTTAAAATGCTAGGCAGCTGGAGGCCTGGTGTTTAGGGAGTTGCCCCTGCGATCAGAAGGTCATGGGTTCAAATCCCAGGACTGTGAGGAATGTCAGAACACAAGAGTTTTCAGCAGAACCTTGCTTAAAGCATTATATTGCCTCTGCTGGCCTTCGGCTCACATGGATACTGTCACTAAAATGCAGCTATTCGGCCCCATTGGCAGGAAGCTGCAATGCACTCTGTGTTCTCTCATTTTCCGCATTGATTATCAATTTATGCTACAGTAGCTCTTGTGTGCAACTGGATCAGATAGACAAGCCTTTGCTTCCCACATCCCTGACCCTGTCAGTATACATATGCATATACATATAAAATATAGTTTGTTTCATTGATTGACCTCCCTCTCATAGACTAAACAAATACATTAACAGAGGTGGCTTCGGACGGCCTTCATCTGAATTGCTGAATTAAGTACTTACATTGAAGAACTGTATAGACCTTCTACTTTGTCCCCTCGTGTAAGTCTTTAGAATTCAAGAACATATCCTTCGTAAATGGCATTTAGCAGATTAATTGCTGAATTCAGATTTGTGAAGATCTTGTTTAACAGTCTTTCAGGCAGCTTCTCATCTATTACATCATCCATTTACAGTCTGAACTATGGTTTTGAACTATGTTCCACAGTTAATTAACCACAGGAAATCTGGAAGAATCCGCAGTCATGAAACGGAAAACACTTCTCCTTGTTTGAATAGAAGTAAAACACTTCATGTCTGATTGTTAAACAGTGTAACAACGCATATCGTCACCTTGCTAAAATAATCGCCCAAGTCATTTCTTGGCAAAATTGACCTTTTTGTCTAAATCATCTCCTCAGGATGCTGGCCACCTATGGTAAAACTGTCCACACTGTCAGTCGATCAGGTAATATGATTCTACCACTTTAGGACAAGGGCCTGCCCATTGAAATGAATAGGAGCAGATTTTTTTTTTTTGTGTGTTTCCTGAAAAACTTGAAAAAATGAGTTAGGCGATTATTTTAGCAAGGTGCCGATATATTTTCAGGTTTCATCGAGTTCTCAGTTTCAAGGTTAGGGCTTGATTAAATTGCCCAGATGCCTGACTGTGAACACGGATAATGGTTTTCAATAAAGACAGCAAATAAGAGACCCTCAGAAAGTAAAGTGTTAATTCCTCTGCTCTTCCAGGCTGGAATGTTCTGAAATCTTTTCTCCTTACTGATCATCTTGCATTCTCTTTTCAGCTTGCTCTGGATTGCTAGTTCAAGACTAGACTTTACTCTATGGGAGATTGTTCTTCTGCTAATTCAGCTCCTTAATGTCATTTAAGCAAGAGATAATTTTACAACTAAACCATCTGCTTCTGTTGATTTGTGTCTGTAATTGAATTATCATGGATGTCCACATATGTTTTTGTGTGTAAAGGCCCTATGTTGTCACTGTTGAACAAAATCTTGTAACTACAAAAGAAAACTTTTCAGGAGAAGGAAAGTTAATGTAACTATGTTTAAGTCACTTCCATAGGTCTGTTCATTATGAAAGTTTAACACTATGTTCAGCCCAACAGGTTCTTTCAAGCTACACTATATGGACAAAAGTATTGGGACACATCTTGTTCATTAAGGCCCTCTCTTGTTATGTAACACCATAAAGATTCTCGTTCCTTTCTCTCTGGTTCGACCTGAGGAGGATGGGTTCCCCTTTTGAGTCTTGGTTCCTCCCGAGGTTTCTTCCTCCAGCTGAGGGAGTTTTT